>CM056461.1:17835672-18435672 GCA_029783895.1 Triplophysa bombifrons
GTCGTGGGACAGAAGGTTAATTTGAACCGTAATCTTGCCAAAGTCACTGTCAGAAGTAGATGATGACCAGCCAGAGGGATTATCCCATATGTACTGAACATTTTTCAGATACTTTATTGTTTGGTACATTAGGGCTCCATCCAAACCTTTGGCCTTCAGCGAAGCACGAATAATAGTCTCTTGAATGCAGACTTCAGCTGACCTATACCCCCAGCTGTTTAAAAGGACATGTAGCAGAGCCCGGTTGTCCTCGATTAAATGTCTGTCGTGCTTTTTTTAAATGTCATTGGTTGAAATCAGACAAATTAATTTGAAGGTCATTGCTAAGCTAACCTTCCCATTGACACTTCTTTTTTCTTGGATGGTTGGGTAATGTGTCTATTTTTACATCACTATCAGTAATGGAAACTTGTTTTTTGGCCAAAATGATACCACACGCTTCTATGTGCTGTTATTCAAAAATAAACAAAAAATTGTCAGCCGTGTATAATAGCACAGTTTTATATAATAAAGAATCATTCTTTATTCACACTTAACCCAATTGACAAAAAGACAGATAAAGTTTAATAATGCCTGTGAGGTAGAGGAGAACATTTATTCAAGACCTTCCAAACAATGTTCACATTGTGTACAGTGAACACCAATTAGCTAAATTGGGGAAAAAATTGTTATCTATAAATGGTCTAGGGCCAATCAGGCTAAAACCCTTCATACAGGGTAAACCAATTAGAAGTCAGTCATTTCAGGCAAAGTTGGAGATTCAAGTTGACATTGCAGAATTTGAGTTTAATGTCATACAAACATGCAGAATGTATCAATCTGCTGTCCGATATATTTAATAAAACAGCAGTACAGCATAGGTTCAGCATGATCTCAGAAAATATGTAATGTCAAAGTGACCAGAATTACTTAATTTTAGTAGTTTCAGATTCTGCAAAGATCGTACTGTATAACACTAAAGTTGTAACTTTTTATCTTTCTTGTTTAGTTGGATTGTCAATTAATTTTGAACACATTTTTGTGTCAAAGTGGATTTGCAAAAATCCAAGATGTGTGCACATCTAGCAACCACAAAATGTGAAGACCCCAGTTACAAAAGAGATTTTATTGAAAAGCCACATCAAAAAGTTTTCTATTTTTGTGGGTGTGCCAACTTCTTCTATGTTCTCTTTTGTCAACAAAGTCATATAAAAATGCAATTAAATCGTCAAAGGAACAAAAAATTGACAATCCGCCACCGCTTGCTAAATTAAACCCGTCAAGTGACAAGGTCAGGTGACAACAATAGTGCACGCTACTGTTTGTAAAGTGTATTGCTTTAGAGCGAGAAGCGGATAAATATATAACAAAGTGAATGCGAGACTTGTTTGAGGAATAGCCAGAGAGAAAACAAAAAGTACAGATAGGACAGCGAGATTGCAGAAAAAGAAACAGATGAGGTGGTGTGTAGGTGAGGGTTTGGGCACGGGGGAAAATCATGTGGAAAGCATCTGGGAGTTTATAGTCTCACGCCGACAGCGGGACGCCAGTCCCACAGGTTCTGAAGACGGAAGTCGGCCCAGACTTTGGTCCACAGCCAGTTGGGTGTCTCTACTAGAATTCTGTGCGTGGAATGAAGAGCCAGTCTTCTGGGCAAACAAACATCTTGTGTCTAGTGTATCTGGTGTATTGATTTAAACCATGAGTGAAACTGAATTGGAAAATTCACTTTATTAAGGCGATGGAAACATTTTTCATTTACTTATTCAAGGCACAATTACTCAGAGAAACGGAAACCATGGAGCGCATGGGCATCAATCTCCAATTTGGTTGTTTTAGAGACACACTTTATGCGTCTGTGACAGGTATTATTGAGCGCATATCCATGCTGGAATTGTGCCTTTATCGGAATGCTTTCGCACGTCGTCTGGTACACTATTTACTTGTTAACTTTAAAATCCCCTTATTGAGCTAAAGCTTGTGAACATAATCAAAAGAGAACTCATATTACTAAAACACAGACACAGGGGTTTGTTCTCCAGATGTCAAGTTAAAATCAAAGAGCTTTTTAAAAAATATTTTTTGTATTGATTTCTTTATTTCTGGTTCCTTACCACTTTTTTGTAACCCTCAGATCCAGACCCGGTGACTGGAAACATGGAGTCGGCCATGGCGGTGGAGCTCAACCCCTGGGTGGAGTACGAGTTTCGGGTGGTGGCAACAAACGCCATTGGCACAGGAGACCCGAGCTCTCCCTCGCGGGCTGTCCGCACTAAAGAAGCAGGTATCTGTCACAGGCTTGTTCACCCATGAATATCACACAGATAAATTTGCTTGCACAGATCGCCAGAAGTCTTAATAAATAAACACTCTTCACATGCAGCTCGTTTATTCTCCACTCGAGGGATGGTGTAGCCGTGTGTTGTGACACATTTGTACGACTGCCGCCGCCCCGTCTGAATTTTCAGGGTGACCCTGGTTCTATTTTAATTGGCGGAGAAGTGGAGAATACGCCGCTTACATGAATTTAAACAAGTTTAGTGCGTGAGCCGAGGCAGAAAGGCACTCATGCCCTCAGGCAAAGAGGCTGCAGAATTCTCTATTTATTGAGAACAAAAAGCTTGCTTCAACACTCGGACCCGGCCTGTGAGCAGCGGTGCGATGTCATAATATATGAATATAATGACAGCTAGTCCTTTATCATCATTTAAAACGTGTGAATTATTGCTGTTGTCATGGCATGCCACTGTTCATTTTTCTTCTTTCTGCAATTTTTCTGTTCTGTTTCTGCACTTTCTTCTGTAATAATTTGTGCTTTTTTATTGACTCTAATGAACTGTTACCAGTGAACGGTAAACACTGGCTTTTTAATACAAACACACATCTTGCATTTTTGCATACAATCTGTAACTTTTGTCCCTCTACCACTATCTCTGTTTCAAACATAAATAAGCAGGTTTCTTTACGTACTTTCTTAACGTTGAAATCAATGGCTTCAAAAGGAGATTTTCTGCAAAATCCAACCCCATAGGTCAAATTAGAAATCATTATTATAAACTTACAGTTGTGAATCATGTGTTGATTTTTATCTAAAAAAAGTAACGGATTACAGCTTCAAGCTAAACAATTATTTTTTAAACAAATATAGTGGCTTGATAAAATGTTTAGGCCATATGTGTGGACACATTCTTGGGGGTCCCCCTGCGTTGTGTTTTGGGTCCAGCTTCATTCCATTAGCGCTTATATAAATAACGAGAAAACAAGAGTTTCCAGTAAGAATTAACTAAGCAGGAGGCTGGCTGGAAATGGGTTTGGAAAACTGGAGACTTCCTTGAAAATGTGCTTAATTGGACATTTTTGTAAAAGATAACATACCTGCATGGATGAAATTGCATTGGATAACAAAATATCAAACTGAGTGGCATCTACAAACTAACACATTCTTAGGACTAATCTCACTTTTTTAAAATCTTTTTATATAGAATTTTTGACCAACTGGATCCGGTGTGAATGTCATGTTGTCTCAAGCCGATACAGCAGAATAACTAGTAGTTTAATAAAGTAGTTTATCACATTTAGCAGTATATTTTTCCAAATACTTTTGGAATATTTTTTTAAAAGTATATCTACTGTTTAATCATCCAAAACCTATCCTAACATTAAATTTTTCAAAATATTTAGCTTGAAACACGTTTGGTTTATCTTTCATTTAAATGCCACATGGGCTGATATTTTTCTTATGGAACGACATTCATACATTCTTTGTTGCGACTTGTTCTAATACATTTTCTGGGGTCCCTGTATAATTTAGCATAACTTCACATTATCTCTCGTCTGCAGTTCCCTCAGTGGCCCCTGGCAGCGTGAGAGGAGGAAACGGTCGCAGACACGAACTGGTCATATCCTGGGAGGTAGGTTTACACCTTTGGTTTGCACAGACAAACTCCCTACTGAGATCTCGTGCTATGCTAATGAATATGGCTAAAAAGACTCGCACTTCCTTGCCAAATGATTTCATGCAGCTAATTTACTTGAGCGTTGGTAATTATGTTCAGGCATAATTGCCACCATTGCAATTTGCCTATTGAAAAATTGGTACGGTTAGAGTTCACTAAACCTATAAGAACAGATGAGCAATTATACACAAAATAGATTTTGATCTTTTTGTCAGTATTGTTGGATAGAAAAAGATTGAATTTAATATGTTTATTGCAGAACTGATAGACATTTATCTTGTGAAGCTTTTCATAGCCGTATCACTAGTTGGAGAAATGTACGAGATGGAGTTGAACGTTGTACATTTTGTAAATGCATAAGTGTTATTTCTGCTTTTATATGTATAAAATCAGGCTCTTGATGCTGATTGTTCAGTATTCTTGGTTTATTAATGGTGAAGAACAGCTAGTCACAGCTGTTGATAAATAGCAATTGATTATGAATACACAAAATAACATTTAAATAATACTTTCTTGTTACTTTCAAAGTACTTTTTACTAGACAGAAATGCTGTGCTGCATTGTCAATATGTCTTTAAAGTTCATACTCGTTTGAATGCCAGTTGCTAATTCTGAGTCACTTTGACCCAAAAACACTTTTTGATTTTTTTTTTGCACTTCAGCATACAGCATTCACACAGTTCCGTGACGTGTCAGATTCACAGTTTAAATTGAGGAACACACCTGTGATAAAAATAAACATTTTTCATCACTAACAACATCACTGCTTTGCCGAATAATATAACGTATTTATGAAACATATTCTGTAGAGCAATTTTGCTGTTAGGGCTACCGTAGAAACAATATGGTGAAACAATATTATGTAAGGTCTTTATACACCTCGGAACACATAGTTAGAATATGTATGTTAAATTGCATTTCTGTCAATAGATAAGATATGGTAATTTTACGTTCCTTAATCTGTAAGGTTCTTATTTTCTGAAATGATATGGGTGTTCTCTCGCAATGTTCTATAAACCACATATACGTGATTTATACACGAGCAGGCTGTACAAGTGACTAAATTGTCCCAACGTCTGTACGTCTTTGGTAGTCAATTTACTGTGGTGTTATTAAATAAATTGTAAGTTTGGTTAAACAAGAGCAAAGTAAATGATAATTAACCTTCAGTCTCTAAAACGCTTCCCCTGCTGTGGACCGATGTGGAACATCTGTTTGTAATCTGAATCCTAACAACAGCCAAATCTCAGCGTTCAAAGAGAAGACTACCATAACGCGCTTGTTAATGGACAGATCACCTTTGGCTCTGTGCACAGACGGTAAACACATTTTAAACAGAAAAAATAACAAGCTATCCAAATGAGGCCAGTTAAATGTGTGATTATCTGGGGAGCATGAAGCAGATGTCGGTTGTAAGTGATGGTTATTAAATGTTCAGCCGCCAACTGTCACCATCCAAATAACTTTCACACGGGGACAACTGTACCTCAGTGAGAAATTAAAGAAGATAGGGCTTGTTCCAGATGCGACTGAATCTTTCTACCAAGATGACTTTCTGAGTTTATAACCCCTTGAGAAAGTTATCACTATAACCGGAATAATTACAGTAACTTTATATTGTGCCAAAGGTTCAATTATACGCCCCTCGCCACATTCACAACATGGATAATGAGTCGATGGACCAGGAAGGTTTTTTGCTTAGAGCCTTAAACACGTTTCGCAAGTAGTATTTACCTTGTAAGGGAGCGGTTTAAAAGCACAGGAGAGCTCACATTATTTCTTCGCTGCTGTATCGCATTAAGAGACATTCCAGTAGGTACTGTATCTTGACAAGGGCTTCAGGTGCTATTTAGAGACTCATAGTACATCATATTAAATTACATATCATTTAGCGTATGCTTTAAACCCAAAGCATTTGCAGTGCATTAATTGGACTGTCCCTCCGGAGCCTAAGTTCTTTGCTCAAGGACATAATGATGACGGAGCAGGTTTATGAATTTTATAATTCCTTTATAATTCAACAGTTCTCACAGGTCTCTCATACCCAAATTTATCCTCCAACCTCCAATATACCTACCACCACTATAACTGTTAATGATATATAAGCATTAAACTTTTGCGTAACTCGTCTAGGCAACCATTTAGCAAATAGTATGGTTCATACCTCTTTTTTATGTTTTATTGTTCATGTATTCAAAAGAGATTCCGGAGCAGAGTTTGCTCTTCCAGCAAAGGAGATTTGATGGAGTTCTCGGTTGTGTTTCGTTTCACTACCAACTTTGTCTTAAATGTTCAGTAGTTCTCACTGCAGAACGTGAGACCCAGGGATTCAGATCCAGTTTCCTCCCACTGCGTTTTGATTGGTTGATTTTTTCATTACGCACACTAGATTTTCTCTGCGCAAAATGTCTACACATCGACCTGCGTGTATGGATAGCAACCATAGAACCAAGAAAAAACATTCATAAAAAAATTGGGTATTTCTTATTAACATATCAAACATTAAGATGTATTTTGCTGTTAATTTATTTTATTTAATTTTGTGTAATATAAGCATTTCATCCAACTGAATAGGTCAAGTCGAGGTGTATCCATCTACTATTTGTCATGCGTTATGACGTGATACGAATTTGCAGATCAGAGTACACCAACAATGAACTTTGGAACGCAGCAAAACGTGAAACTTTTCCGCAGAAGCTTGCGGTTCCGGTCTGCTGCATTCCCATGCGTGTGAATGGAAGTCAATGGAGCAAAAAGTCAAGTGTGACGGCGAATTTAATCGTGTTAATTTCTGAGTCGTAACTAAATGATTGTTATTCCAGTGTACTGTAGACTTGCATTGATAAAAGCAAACTTTACCTACCATGAGTTGCAGCAATTGCGGTATATTCTGTAAGTGGGAGAAGTTGGATCTGGATTCAACCTCGCCCCCTGGATCTTATGTTCTGCAGTGCAGACCATCTCCGAATGTTTCTCCTAAAATTAAAGGAGAAATTAAAACAGAAACAAATGTGATGTATAAGGTGAGTGTGAATTGTAGAGGTTAAATAATATGTATTAGATTAAAGTTGATGAGAAATATTGGAAAAATTATTAAAATAATATTGACTTTTGATTGCAGATCTGGCCAATCTAAGCAATCTAAGAGTTTGTGAGTTATTCACAGGAGAAATAATTGCAGTAGACTGATGCAAACGTTTCCATTAGCTCGCCATTTAATCTCATTCCCTGGTAGAAATAACTGTGATCTCACCTGTGATATTTCATTCGTATTATTACCTTGTTATGGAATCTCATGGATTTAAAGGAATGGCTTAAGTTTCAAATTTAAGTTTTCAATCTTAGGGTTCGACACAGATCCTACATAGCAAATAAAAAAATCCCTCCCCATACAATCGCATTTGAACGTTTTAATGCAAACTTTTTTTAGGGGTTAAAAGGGTGAAGCTTCATTGTTGCTTTTATATAATCTTTTTTTTGTACGATTTACATTATTCAAATTCATAAAACCAATGAGAATGGGTTAGCAACCCATGACACAAAAGAATCATGCTGTATTAATATGTTTTTATACTGTGTTCTCCTTTATTTTTCTGCATATCCTTGTTAAAGGTATTGCATGAATTGTTGCTAATGATATATCTGAACATCTTTTCATTTTACATTTTGTCACTAACATTTTCTCTTCTTCTCATGGGGCTTTGTGCATTTGGTGAGATTACAAAGGACTAATTTTATGAGTGTCACTCTTTGTGATCGCTATTTGCTGCAGCTGACAGATCATTGCCAACCCCCCACACCATCAAATCCACCAATCACCAAACATGAAGTGACATTTTAAATAACTAAAAGACCATCTTCAATAAATCTTTACCAGCAAGATTATGTTGAACCTCATTGTGTCCTTCCTCCCTGATAGTGTTTAGCTCCGCCCCATTTATCTGCGTTCTGGAACCACTTTAGGGCCGCCGAGTTGGCTCTGCATCTCCAATCAATGTTGATGAATATGGGGCGATACCGAGCAGGAGAGGTGCTTCTTTGGCAGTCAGTGAGCTGGCTGCTGTGCTGCCTCTTCAATAATCTCTGGGTGGTTGTTGGAGACCCGGGTGGCTGCGCAGAGCTGTGCTTATTAAACAGGATGAATGACTGAACAGCCAGACACGGCTCTGCCCCATCTGCTCATTAGCTTCTGCATAGAGAGAGAATGAGAGAGAGAGCGAGAGAGTATTACACACACGAGGAGAAATGGACTGAACCATTGCGGTCGCCCTATTTGTGCGGGACACCCACCATGCATGCCGATATAAGACCGGCGACAGACTTCATTTCCAGCGTGGGCGATGCTGTCCTACGGGCCACAGCGTTTTTGTATACAAGTTTCAGTCCATTTTGTGACAGAACTGATTTCTTTGGACTAAAGTGGCCCTTTATCTGTCACCTCGTGCAGAAATCAGTCAGCGGCAGTAATGTTTTTTTGCAGCACTGGCGCAAATCAAAGGGAATAACAAAAATACTGACACCCCCTGCAAGAGTGGCCCCAAATTGCCACACCCCAAACTCGGTGGCATTGGCTGAGCCAATATTCACTTGTTAAGCCTCACATCACGCACAACCATATATGTGACCCTGGACAATAAAACCAGTCTTAAGTAGAACGGGAACATTTCGAGTAATAGCCAAAAATATAGGGTATGGTTAAAAATTACAGATTTTTCTTTTATGCAAAAAATCCTTAGGATATTAAGTAAAGATCATGTTCCATGAAGATATTTTGTAAGTTTCCCAATGCAAATGTATAAAAACTTTATTTTTGTGAGTGTATGGCCTCCTACAGTGCCTCAGATTAACAACTTCACAGGCGATTTTCTCAACATTTATCTTTTTTTGCACACTCAGATTCCAGCTTTGTAAACAGTTGTTGTTTCGCCAGATATACCATATATCAATAGACAGTTTATTTCAGCATTCAGATGATGTAAAAATCGAAATTTCAAAAAATGTATCCTGAAGACCGGTTTTGTCGTCCAGGGTCACATATGGAAGGTCATATACTTTTTCCGGGTCCAACCGATAAATCAGATGCCATAGGAATAAAACAAATACACACTCAAAAATCCCCGATCCCATCTTTTATCTCCATGACATAATTGCAAATGGCCATGGTGTGATTCATTTTTTACAATATTTTTTTTTCAGAGATTCCTGGAGACTGTAGAGTACACTGAGTTTATAAGGGTATTCTTTATGTCGTGACATAACACACGGATTGCTTTGTCGGTTTACATTTTTCAGAAAGTATGCATGTTTTTTTAAACGGAGATGCAAACTTTGAACAAAAATGACACACTTCATCTTTAATTAGCCCTAAAACTATGTGCAAATCGTGTTTAATGTGATGCTACATCTCGTTCTCTCCCATCATTGCTCCGCGTCTCATTTTGGGTGTCGCTGTCAAGGGACGAGACAATTTGGAAACGGGAATCAGTCAAATTATGGCGTGACGGACAGATTCGCTGCCAGAAAGAGAGTACAGGTGTTTGTCAATTATTAAATTTGCCCAAGATTTAATTCCACCGGCTTACATTTTAATTAAATTTCTATCTCCTTAAAAGATTGCATTCCATTCTATTAAATGACTAGCAGGTGTTTCACACAGAGTTTGATATGCATGCACATAAAAACATCAAGGAAACGTCAAACCTCTTTAAAAAGAAAAAACGAGGATTGTCAACATCTGGACGGCCGAAATCAACAAACGTGACTAACAGACAGTACACGAATGTTGAAAACATGAGCATGTTAGTAATGTGTACAGCTCACGTAAAAACAAATATTTAGTCATTCCACCCTAATGTTCCAAAACAGATGATTTTCCCACGAATTGCTGTCGTTTTATTGCTTTTAGACTCAACTTAGAATAAGATGTTATAAAATACGAAAAAATTATATTGACAGAATCTTTATTAACAGTGATTTTAAAAAGGACTTTAACTTAAAGCAGAGCATTACCAAACCGGTTCACGATCACCAGGTGATTTCCAAAATGACTTCCATCGCACTGCAGATGAACTGATATCGCATTTGTTATTCACAAAGCGTGCTTACCCAAACACTTTATTTACCAATGTGCCTGAACCAAACCCCTTGACAAGCCCTTGATAGGCTTCAGAGAACAATGCCAAGCTCTGGCTTTATGGTGTCTCTAGGATGTGTTGGATTACCACATATTTAATTGATGTGTTTAGGCTCACCATCAAAGCGCTTGACATTCACAAGTGATTTGTTTCATTATAACCGAAAATCTTCAGGATTCTTTTGGGACTGACTGACATTTGATGTAATTCTATGCTATTTACTCTTGGTTCTTTCAGAGAAGCGCCATAACAAAAGACGTTATTTAACTGGAAAAATGTTATGGAGATTTAAAAAGTCTTTTGGAGACGTATTTAAACAGTCTATTTGTTCTTGCAGCTTTATTGTGGGTCAGAAAAAGCTTTTTTGCTAAGATTTACCAGGTTGTAGTACACATTGTAATATATGATATGAAATGGATTGAGTTTTTTTAATGATAATTTTTTGACCTGGATCCCAAATTGACTACAACACCTTAAAGATACAATTTGCACAAACACGTCTAAATAAAAATCTATATATATTTCAGTGTTTTAAAGGAATTACCCCGGTTGCTAAAACTAGCAGGTGAAAATGTGTTAAACCAATAAAAAAGACAGTTGGTTCAGTTCTGACAGATGCTTTGTTAAAAAAAAAACTAGCACAGAAGTGTCAAAATTTAATCTGTTTGTTAACACTTGGTATTTCATTGTCATATTCAAGCTTCATGGATATTACCATTAAATATTGGTTTAACGTATATGCAAGTATGCATATACTGTAGTCTATTGGTGCTGTCAGGTTTTTTTACACAGTGTGTTTACATTGTGGCATTTGCTGTCTGTGAGGTGAGTGTTATTGAATACACAGCTAAAATGGTGTCCAAAAATGTGCCTTAATTCTTAAAACACAAGCAGAACGAATCGTTGTGTAAATCGCTCTTACATAAACTGTCGTGTTGAATTGAATGTAACAGTTTATGTAAGAATGGGTTTTTTACACAGAAATTTGTTTTGTTTGTGTTTCAAAAATAATGCCACGGACTGCGATGAAATCACTTAGACGGCACCTGAAACCAACATTCACCATTGTGTCATGGATGGGTTTGATGATGATTTGATTTTATAGGTAACAGACAAAATTATTCATAAGTTTATATAGATGTGGTCTTATTGAGGGCAGCATTTTTCTTCTAACCTTTATGAGTCATTTTATAAATAAGTTTGAGGTCGGTGAGGCAACTAAAAAAGTCATTTCAGAGCCAGAGCGAGTAAAGAGTTTGATGAAAGATTACAAAAAGATTTTCTTTCTTTGAACAAGCTTGCATTCATGAATCATGCTTGATAACACACAGAAATAAGGTCAGTTTGGATTTTATGTTGGCTTCATAAAATTGAATACTGGTTCTGACGCTTTGAAAGTTAAGAGGTGTATTATTATCCGATCTAATAGTTTAGGTCAGTGTTTCTGCATTTCTGGCACTTTAAAGATAATATGCATTTTAGAATCAGTTAAAAATGTGAACCCACATAAAATTGAATTCCCAACTTCAATTTAACTTTTTTTAACTTTTTTTAAGTACCACCACCAGAGCAACCAAACTGACTCACAAGTTGACTTGGAAAAAGTGTTGTGAGTTTTCCACAAATAAGTTTAAGTACACGGTCGGGCAGACTACATCTTCAGGGCTGATAATTCCCAGGCAAAAGTCTTCATAAATTACCTGCTGCATGGTCGTTTACCCTGCCCTCATTTCACCAAGCTCAGCTGGCTGCGTATTATTAAGACGCTTTTCCAATTACACATGTCTCTTTGCAGAAAAATGTTTATTTCCCTCTGCAAATTGAGATATCTTTGAAGCAATGTTATCAGGGTGAATGTAAACAGTATTATATTTAACTGCAATCGCATTGGAAATGAATCCACGGCTCAAGTTAATGCATTTCCTACCCTCAGCCCGTCTCGGAAGAATTCCAGAACGGGGAAGGTTTCGGCTACATTGTGGCGTTCAGGGCCAACGGGACGCGAGGATGGAAGGAGAAGATGGTGACCTCGGCTGACTCCACCACCTATAAGTACAGGGATGAGACCTTTCCCCCTCTCACCCCGTTTGAGGTGCGGGTGGGAGTGTATAACAACAAAGGAGACGGGCCGTTCAGTGGGGTGGTCACTGTGTTCTCTGCGGAGGGAGGTGAGAGACTCTCGGCAGAGTTTATTGCTGTCAATAACATGCAGCTCAACGATATGAAAGCAATATTTCAAACTTTGAAAAACTTCACACAACGGCCAATCCAGGGCTTTGAACGTATTTACTGTCTAGTTTTGTGGCTGTGTTGTGAGGAGAAGCTGAAAGGCAAACTGTCTAAATATAGCACATAATGAGAACAGATTTAACATAAAACGCAAACTCAGTTAGCTTGTCAATTATTGTCAACGGCAACATCCCTGTGGCTAGCACGTCTACATACTGTGTAACACCAGTCAGCTCACGGCAACCCAATTCGATTCCCATCCCGTCGGTCTTATACCAGTCCTGCTCCCCATTCTCTCCAGCCGACACATTCCTGTCGGCTCTCTAGCGCAGGAATGATTTCATTGTTCTGGGACGATTTGCCGGAAGTACCTGCTTTTGTTGTGTTCGCACAGCAGGAACTTGACGAAATGTTAGTTTGGGAGAACCTTTTTAATGGAAAACGTAAGCAAACACTGATTGGCCGAACTTCCGCTGTTTGTCATGGTTCAACGGGCATGCTTAAATTACATTGCTGTCGACCATGCTTGCATCACTAAATAGTTCCTTTTGATGGTGCGAATGCGATCGGGGAAATAGCCTGAGGGAATACTTCGTTCACGAACGACAGTCCTTTTTAGTCGGTCCAGAATTTTGTTCCTGAACTTATCTGGTCGTAAATCACCTTTACATTCACTGAAAATTAATTTTTAATTGCAAACATTCGCATCCGCATTAGCCCACATGTGCAAAGAGCAAAAAGTTATTTTTATGTAAATTTGCCAGATCTAAATAAACAACCTTTTCTTAAAACATAACTTCATACGAGGTGAATTACAAAAGCTAGTGCTGTCAAATTGTCAAAAATGTGATAATTTTTGCAGTTTAGATAGAAATCAAGACCTTAAACCCATTTGATCCTTCACATTTTTTGGCCTTTTAAACTTTGGTCCTTTCAAGAAAATCACTGCCCGAATGAAAATATTAAAGACAGCCAAACAGTTTCAGTGTATTCTCACAGCGTGTCAGCCTGGTTTAATGCCATCCGTGAGAGCGCTATTTCCTGTGACTGCCGCTAATATGATGGATGTTCTGTGTCCCTGTCAGTCTTCGATCGCACAGCGTTTCTCTCATCTCACCCTCCTCTGGGCCATACTCTCCATCACAGAGCTTCACAATTTACCATTTACATCTGTTTAGACTGTTAACACACAAGAGATGAAGTATGCATCCCAAACGCATCATCAGCCATGCATACAGCTATTTGTTATGGATAGAGATGTTATTTTTTGTGAGGAATCTAAGTGTACCGCTTTTCAAAACAGAACCCAGGGAGCCTCCTTCTGAACTGCAGGCGTTCGCCATCTCATCTTCGGAAATTAAGGTGACGTGGAAGCCACCCAGTCCCGGCCCTGGAAGACCCCAAGGCTATGAGGTTAGAGAGAGTGAAATGCATTCATATATTTCTCTGTTACAGAATCGGTTTTGCATTTTAATGCATAAAAATACGATGCTTTTTAAGATTTTAGAACAAAATCTGAGAGAGCATCTTTAGACATGTGAGATACTTAAGCAAAACTCTCAATTTGCTGTTTGTTTAATCTCATTGCTATGTACAAGAAACAATACAAATATCTCAAGTATGATTTGTCTTTTCTATGGGTATGTAGGCAGAATGTAGGAAGAACGGACATGACCTGTTCCTCATCGTCTTCACAATAGTCAACATTTAAGCTTTCTGAATAGAGGAAATGATTCAAGGCAGCAATAGTGTACAGTTGCATGCTCCAGAGAGAAAGATTATTGTATTTCATCGCCGGGAGATATTACATGCTTGCCTATTATGTTCTTCTTGAAAATGTATGACAGTTATTTAAACCAAATGATACAATATTGCACGAAATTGGCCTACCCTCGCTTTGTCATTTATTGAGGCACCCCAATCTCATTTTCTCTGTCGCCGTGGAAAATCTTGACGGAATAAAAGACAGAAAGCGAGGCTCATTTTCTCGTTGAATACAGGTGAGTTACTGGAAGGACATGGAGCAGGAGGAGACGGCGAAGAAGCCGAGGACAACGGGGAATGAGACGAACATGCTGCTGACAGGACTGGAGGGAAACACTCAGTATCTGATCTCAGTTAAGGGCTTTAACAGTGTCGGTCAAGGCCCATCCAGCTCAGCAATCAGAATCAGAACTAAGAAAAACGGTAAGTCCTGGCACAACTTGTGTGTGATTGTCACAACTAATCGATGACATGAAAAAACATTATTCAAATGTTTTTTTCAGGTTATTAGTATCAACATTAAGTATTGCAACTAGTCACCAGTTTTTTCTGAACTAACATAAAATCCTGAATATTTAACTTTAATTAAATTATTCAAAGACACAGTCTGCAGATTCATAAAATTATGCAAATATCTTTTAGTCGCACCCTTGTGATCACTAAAGTGAATATGGGGCAGTGCCAGATCTATGGATCGAAAATAAGTCTAGAGAGATGAAAGATTAATATTTTAATGAATGTGTGAACACTCCACATTTCAAAAGGCACTTTATGTGGCTCTTTTGTTATTTTTCTCTCTCTACAGCCCCTAGTTTACCCCCAGGCAACTTGATGTGGATTCAGGAAGGGAATAACGTTTCTTTATCCTGGGATCCGGTGAAAGCAAGGGACAATGAGTCAGCTGTCATTGGGTACAAGGTCGGTCTCAAACGTATGCTGCAGATGTAATGCTAAACTTATCACCACCGCATGCGCATATTTATATTTTACACATTGCAGGTATTGTTGCGTCAGGAGGGGCGGGGCCACAGCCAGGTCACGAGGACTCCAAACTCAGCTGTTGTCCTGACCCTACCTGAGGGGGGGACGTACATCATTGAGGTGCGAGCAGTAAGCGAAGGAGGAGAAGGGGCCGCCAGCGCACAAGTCAGACTGCTGACCTCCTCTGGTAAACATTTATTTCTGTCACATTTTGAACTTGTTTCCTTACAGCACTGTTCCTCGGAGAAAAGACAATACGGCAGAAGGCCGGAGCAGTTTTCTATAATTTAGCTGTCCTCCCCTCGCACACCTATAAAACTACATTGTCAATTACATTTCTATATGCTCCTCAAAAAAATCAAATTTGAAGTTTACCATCATCATACCACTAGACCTAGTGACCCATTTTAGTGCAAGCAGCGTTAAATTCGTTTTTGGATATTTTGTTCTGCTGTTACATAATTACAGTGCTTAAGTGCTTGCTCGCCTATAAATCCTTCAGGCATTTTCACTAGTTTCTTTTCCTCTCCACACTTTTCTGCAATTAGTTCAGCTCGAAGCACTTAACGTGACTACAGACTCCATTCAAACTCTGTTTGGTAGGTAATTTCATTCTTAAGCCCCTTTCAGTGACAGTGATTAAGTTGCTAGGGGTCGTTGAGTTTCTTAACAGCAGCGCTGTACTTGGTGTTCCTCCTCCACCATATTAATCAACCACATTTACCGGTAAATCCGTGTCAGCACTTTCATTTTACACTTCAGACTTTGAATCTTCATTGACTTGAACCTATGACCTATTCTATTAGTTGTATCCTTATTTTGTGTCATATTTATGTAAATGTTCATGTGAATTTAAGTGCAACAATTTTTTTTTGCAGGGAACAAAATTTTAACCTGAGCTGGTACAGAGATCGCGTTAACCGAAAATTATCCATCATTGACAGATTTGTTTACAAGCAATGGAAAAATCTAAAGGCCATTTTTTTACAATTAGGTTAATTTGTAATTTCCCGTTCTATCAAGTTGGTATCCAGTCATTTCCTTTCATAATGTTCGCCCTGAACGCGATCGCAAAGGGAGTTGCGTTTCTTAATGTTTCTTATTTCCGTTTTGGAAAGTGATACCGACTAGCATCATTTTGGATAAACGTTAGCTACCTGTGAGTGGAAAAATGTCTCTTTGTGCGTCTTGTCCGTTTAATGAGAAGCAGAAGCAACACTTTCAAATCTGCAGCTTACTTGTGAATGAATGAGTGCTTATAAACAACGTTTATATTCACCTGTCATTGTTACTCACTGGAAATATGAGCATAAAATAACAATACTAATAATAATTATGTTTGACAACAGAAACATTAAATATGTAAACGACCAAGGCTTTATCGGGCATTCATTTATATTAAAATACAATAAGTTCAGAGAGTAAACAATGCGATAACATCACAAACATGCTAATAAATTACTCCAAATGATTCATTCAACTGTGTGACATGATTGCTTACAGCCTGTTTGTAATAGAAAAAAACATGTTTTTGAGACTGTATTTGATCAACTACTGTACACTTTTGTTAGGAAATTTCACATCAACAACAAAGCGAAATTAACACATTTTTATGGTTGCTCCTTGCATATTGTCATAACTGTGAAGACAAACCAAAGCTTACATACTGGAACATATCAGTACTATTCTTTCTCTGTAGTATTTCCTTCCTGACATGCAAATGTAGTTTTATTTTCATGTGAATTGAGGTCATTTCAATTTTAAAATATTTACTTTTTTTTATTCAGGTGTGCGTGCAAAGAGTGGGCAGCTCTCTATCTATAATCTGCCTGCAGGCGTGACATGGACCGCTCTGTTCCTGTCTTTAATGGTGCCTTCTTTTCATTTTTGAGGCTACTGGGTCCCGTACCTTAAAACCGTCCCATCGCCTGCCCTCCGAAGACTGCTCCCACCCACCCCTGTGGGTCCCCTCAACACAGACTGCCTGCCGTGGCCTGTTCCATCAACAGTAGCCAGGGGTCAGCCAAAGGGAAATGCTTCTTTTCCAGACAAAGATCAAGAAATGACTACAACTCCAAACAACTCCTCCATATTCTTTTCCGGGCTTAGAGTTTCCTTTACAGGTTTCTGTTCATGACATCCTTGTAGTTTTGTGCTGTACAAAGTGAAGAGACGGTTGTGTGAAATCTTGTACTCCACGAAGCCGTAACCAAGATGTTTTATAGAGTGGGGACTTCCAGAGGAGTCCTCAAAGCTGCTGGGACCGTCCGCTGCTCTGTGCCAATGTGGCTTCCCTCAATACATCACTGCATCCGTTTTTATCCTTTGGCTGCCTAACAAGCAACGCAGAGTAAAGCTCAGTAGAGATAAGTGCATTGTTTTCTTATTTACAAACGGAGCGAGAAGATACGAAAAAAAAACATTTTTATAGTGCCGAAAATCTTACTATTTCCAGACTTGCTTTTTGTACATTGTGTTACCTTTAGAGAAAACAAACAAACAAAAAAATACAGTGGTGTGTTTCGGTCGGCTGCGTCAAAGTTTTTTAACTTCTTTTCTTTTACCTTCGTCGCTTTTCAAGAGCTAGCAAGGTTGCTGGGCAACAGTGGAACTGACGGATGAAGCAAAGATAGAGGATTTGAACTCGACTTGTCGTGCCCAAACACTTCAGTAGACAACGAACACTGCTGACCTGTGACAGTTGAAATAAATGTGATGTATATTTTTAAAGGGCTCTCGTGTGTCTGTGTTGTGGGTGAAGAGGGCTGGGGGAAGATCTCTTGATCTGATTGCTATTGATCCGTTCTATCAACAAAGTTTGTTGCGGCCAGAATTGAGTTCGAGAGAATTACATTGGTCAGAAGTGATTCGGTTTCCAGAATTCAATAGAAACACTAAGTGTCCACTGACATGAAAGAAGAATTGTTCAGATATCTGATCTGGGGTTATAATCAGGGGAGCAAAAAGTAGGTGTGCATCGGGAAGAAAAGAGAAGCGCTGGTGTGGATGCTTAACATAATTAATTATTTAGTTCGCTTATAAATGTTTTCATTCATCTCTTTTCAAAATAACAAACTAATATATAATATACAGTGTACATGTAATCCATATAAAAAATACTAAAAAACGCTGAAAATGTTGAATAATTTTACTAGTGGTGGGCATAGATTAATTTTTTTAATCTAGATTAATCTAGATTAATCTTGGAATTAATCTAGATTAATCTAGATTAAAATGGCTCATTTGAATTCTGCGGAAGGCATTCAGAATATGTGTGCTACCCAAATAATGACTAAAAGTAAATCTTTGAGAACAGGTTTCTCAAGCCAGGTGGCGCATTAGATCAGGGGCTCATCTTCTGTTTCCAAAATGCATCACAAACTGCTTGAGAAAGCTGTTCTACTATGATTATTGGTGTTGAAAATAAAATTATGTTCAATAAGATGTAATTGTGTTTACTTCCGCATTAGCTAAGGGATGCTCTGCGTTTAGGTGGTGCTTGAGACTGGAAGAGCTCCTACTGTACATTTACATTTAGTCATTTAACAGACGCTTTTATCCAAAGCGACTTACAAAGAGTTAGGGAGCAACAAGCGATATGTGATACAGGAGCCATAATACATTAGGTGTCAATACAAATTTACTGGTTTCAACTAAAGCTAGACCTGTTGAGAGAATTTTTTTTTTTTTTTTAAACCAATTCCGCATTGCACAAGGTGCTAACAACCTTAGTCTTGTCGAGGTTTCCATTGGGAAGGCTCTTAAAAATAAATTTTCCCTGAAGCAAGCCCGGCGGCTTCATACCTGCATCCATGTTAGCACGTCACGTTTGATGTGGTAATTTCACAGTAACGTTATATTGTGTTCAGTCCAAACGCGAATGGCGCGTCAAGCGCGAGTGATTTACATGTTAAGTCAATGCAAAGACGCGATAGACCTACTTGCTGCGTCAATCGCGCGAATGAAGCCCTGGTTATGAGATGATGAGGCGGCGCGAATGACGCGAATGAAGCCCTGGTTATTAGATGATGAGGCGGCGCAAATGACGCGAATAAAGCCCTGGTTATTAGATGATGAGGCGGCGCGAATGACGCGAATAAAGCCCTGGTTATGAGATGATGAGGCGGCGCGAATGACGCGGATCACGCGAGTTGAAAACTCTGGTTCTCGCCCCCTACAGTGCAATTAAGATAGGTATACATCCGCGCTAAAATATCAAGGTGAAAGTCATCATAGCTCGCGTAGTATAGACCCAGCTCCCAACCCAACTTTGAGAATAGATTAACGGCGACATTTTTTTTATCGCGCGATAAGAGTCTCACTGCGTTAACGCCGTTAACGGCCCACCACTAAATTTTACATATTTTACATACCTTACTGCACTTTTCAATGATGCGTAAACATTTGTGTTACATTTGATAAAATTACAAGTATATGTGATTAAAATAACAAAATGACCAAAAATTTCAACACTAATATTTTAAAGCTGCAATCTGTAACTAGGTCGTTAGACCGATTTAGATTTGAACTTTTGGGAAAGTCCAGTAGTATGGATGTGAGAGACTCTGAGAATGTATTTTTTATCAGTATATTACCGAAATTTGTGATTAAAAAATGCAAAAACATCAGCAATAATAATATCAAACAAATTTAGTAGGGATGATTCTTTATAGAACATATATACGTTTTTCATGTTATGGATGTGACAATTCTGAAAGCGGCACTTACCAAGCTTTAGAATAACACGATTTAAAAATATTTTGACTTTAGATAATGTGTAACCAAAAAAAAGATTGCAGCTTTAAATAATATTCTTGTCACTTCTCTAGTGACTTTTCATCTCTACATTTACATGTTTGAACACTTTTTTTAAGCTCTCACACTTTGCTCGTCTTCACTGCCAATCCCATGATCCCTTGCATAGACTCTGCAGAAAGCCAATTGAAAACGGTAGCTCTTTTCCGCGCCACTGCACAAGTACAGTACGGTAAAACTTTAAAAAAGTGAGTCAAACTGAAGCGGCACTAATGGTTTTCAGGTGTTATTTTCATAAATCATTCACCCAAAACTATATAAACAGCAGAATTGAAAGCTTTAACCGTCCTCCATTTAAAAATTGCTTGAGCTTCTATTTTAATATGCTTTCAGATTACTTTATCCCCAACTGCTGTATTCATAAAAATATTGATTTGTTTCTTGATTATTTACGCACCCTCGGCATAGCAGAGACCTCTGTGAATAATAATAATAACTTTAGGTGGTCGCTTTCATGCGCTTCATGCCATGCATCTCATTGGATTCCAGGCGTGTGAGATCAGCTGGGTCACAGCTGTAAAGTCCTTAGGGCAACATCAATGATTGTCTTTACTTTGGCCTGTTTGTCTTGAAGCTTTTTAAACTCTTGAGGGATACTCGCATAAATTCTGCTTAAAGGAAAAGTTCACCCAGAAATTGAAATCCTTCTTTCAATTATGACGCCCATACCCTTCGTATTTTGTCAGATCATTTTTGTGATGCAAGAAGGAATGCATTGGGCATATTTCAAGTTATAAGACAGTAAGCTTGAGTAACATAACTAAATTTAAATAATTAAAAGAAAATCAAACAATTGTTACCCTTCAATTTATGACACTGCTTCACTAAACCCCACAAACATTATTCAGCCTCAACTCACAAAGTTTCATCATGTCTATTTTACAATGTGAACGAAGAAAAAAGAAGCCCCACCCCTAAAATGACCACCAGAGCAAATGCAGATCATACAAAAAACTTTTAAATGAAATCTTACAAATTCATACCAATTTACCACCTATTAAAATTGTTACAAATTGCTATGATGAGAAAAGATGTGTTGCATTGTTCGATTTCTACCAGAAAAATCGTATGTCTACGAGTCTTTTGGTCCGGAAGAGAAAAAGCAAGGAAGTTTTAAATGTTAATACGTGCTTTAAGTTTATATATTGCAGCATATACACTATAAGAGTTTATTTGCAACACAGATAGTCATGTTCACATTACGTAAGCATGTTTTGTAGTGGGTTTTATTGTGTTAGTAAGCTGTACTTATTCAATCAAAACAACCCAATTGAACACTCTTAAGAAAAACATCAAAATAAGGGTTCTCTAGCTTGTAACAATAGCAGAACCCTTTGTGGTGCTATATATACAGTCGTGGCCAAAAGTTTTGAGAATTGCATAAATATTGGAAATTTGAAAAGTTGCTGCTTAAATTTTTATAATAGCAATTTGCATATTCTCCAGAATGTTATGAAGAGTGATCAGATGAATTGCATAGTCCTTGATAGGCCATGAATATTAACTTAATCACAAAAAACCTTTCCACTGCATTTCATTGCTGTCATTAAAGGACCTGCTGAGATCATTTCAGTAATCATCTTGTTAACTCAGGTGAGAATGTTGACAAGCACAAGGCTGGAGATCATTATGTCAGGCTGATTGGGTTAGAATGGCAGACTTGACATGTTAAAAGGAGGGTGATGCTTGAAATAATTTTTCTTCCATTGTTAACCATGGTGACCTGCAAAGAAACGCGTGCAGCCATCATTGCGTTGCATAAAAATGGCTTCACAGGCAAGGATATTGTGACTACTAAGATTGCACCTAAATCAACAATTTATAAGTTCATCAAGAACTTCAAGGAAAGAGGTTCAATTCTTGTAAAGAAGGCTTCAGGGCGTCCAAGAAAGTCCAGGAAGCGCCAGGATCGTCTCCTAAAGAGGATTCAGCTGCGGGATCGGAGTGCCACCAGTGCAGAGCTTGCTCAGGAATGGCAGCAGGCAGGTGTGAGCGCATCTGCACGCACAGTGAGGCGAAGACTTTTGGAAGATGGCCTGGTGTCAAGAAGGGCAGCAAAGAAGCCACTTCTCTCCAAAAAAACCATCAGGGACAGATTGATCTTCTGCAGAAAGTATAGTGAATGGACTGCTGAGGACTGGGGCAAAGTCATATTCTCCGATGAAGCCCCTTTCTGATTGTTTGGGGCATCTGGAAAAAGGCTTGTCCGGAGAAGAAAAGGTGAGCGCTTCCATCAGTCCTGTGTCATGCCAACAGAAAAGCATCCTAACACCATTCATGTGTGGGGTTGCTTCTGATCCAAGGGAGTGGGCTCACTAACAATTCTGCCCAAAAACACAGCCATGAATAAGGAATGGTACCAAAACACCCTCCAACAGCAACTTCTTCCAAAAACCCAACAACAGTTTGGTGAAGAACAATGCATTTTCCAGCACGATGGAGCACCGTGCTATAAGGCAAAAGTGATAACTAAGTGGCTCGGGGACCAGAATGTTGAAATGTTGGGTCCATGGCCTGGAAACTCCCCAGATCTTAATCCCATTGAGAACTTGTGGTCAATCCTCAAGAGGCGGCTGGACAAACAAAAACCCACTAATTCTGACAAAGTCCAAAAAGTTATTATAAAAAAATGGGTTGCTATCAGTCAGGATTTGGATCAGAAGTGGATTGAGAGCATGCCCAGTCGAATTGCAGAGGTCCTGAAAAAGAAGGGCAAACACTGCAAATACTGACTCTTTGCATAAATGTCATGTAATTGTCGATAAAAGCCTTTGAAACGTATGAAGTGCTTGTAATTATATTTCAGTACATCACAGAAACAACTGAAACGAAGATCCAAAAGCAGTTTAGCAGCAAACTTTTTGAAAACGAATATTTATGTAATTCTCAAAACTTTTGGCCACGACTGTACAGTAGAACCCTTTTTCTAAGGTTCCATAAAGGTCACATCATTAAATGTCATGCAACATTCAATATATTTGCACATATTTATACCTTTCGCTATTTTGCATTGTTGCAAAGCAGCTTTACAGAAGAAAGCATATTAGCCCATTAACATGGGAAATGGGAAAAAGTGAAGAAATATGTTTTAGCCCATTTTTGCTCAAAAGCATTAGAAATGTGTGAGCAAAAATTTATAGAAAAAAAGCTTATATATAGCCAGGAAAATTATACAAATACATGATAACTGTGTAAAGTTAATCAACAAGATTACACAGCAAGCAGTGCAACCAAGAAGTCAGACAGGCAATGAAATGATTTCATGTTATATTGTTTGCTGTGTTAAGTGGCAGATACTACATCCATTACTTTTATGTCTGATAATGATTTTGAGTTTCTGACCATACAAAAGTAGGGTCTGGCATGGGGCTCAAATTTGCAGGAAGGTTGGGATCATCGCAGATTCCCCCCACTTTCCTTGAGCATCAGGCCGACCAGCGCTGGGTCTGCCTGTCAAGTGTTTTCCGGAGCCTGAAGATGAGACATGGAGACAAAACAAGCTGATGTTAGTGTGGAGGTCACTCTCTCAAATTATGTAATGACACAAGTTTGGTTTAGGTGACTCCTGCAGTATGAACATGTTTTTGCAGGTAATAAAGATAATGTTTGGCTGAAGATTCATTCATAAATTTTGATGACTTACTTTTGAATGTGTCACTGAATTTACCTCAACCATTAAGTCAAAGTCAGACCTGCAGCTATTTAGAGCTTGGCTTATGATTCACCTGAAACAGAGACATGTACATATAAAAATAAAGAACACAAACAACCTCCATTTCCAAATTGATTTTAACTGTACATTGCTATCATTTTAATGTGGAAAGGAACATGAATAGATCACCGTTAAAACATTAGGTATGACACAGTTGTCAGACTTCTGAGCTGAACTGCTTGGTTAGCATTGCGAGAAATACCCGTCCCTTCCAAGTTCACTCCCAACACAAGGCCACATACGAAACTATGAACTATCAATAAATAAACCTAAATACATGTTGTACCACATACTGTTGAAGAAACATACAAATAACATGCATGAAAATATTTTAGAAAAATGTTTATGAAAGTTTCTCAACCAGTGAATAATGATTGATGCTAGGATAATATTATTAATATAATAATTATTTTAAATGTTGAGTGGAGTATATACCTTTGAACTATCCTTAATAATTGGTAAAGCAGATTCCCATACATTATAACCATTTGTTTTTGTATTTGGTGCTCGTTTGCACAGTGTCTCTGAATTGTCAAAACGCCTCTCAAAATGGTTTTTATGATGGACGAAAATATTGAACGCAGTGTGTAAATGTGATTGACAAAACGCATGGTCGTATTTATTTTTTAATGTGCAGAAATTTCCAAAATAAATTTAAGTCTGCAGGCACCTCAGCAGGACTGTAAAATCAGGACTTGATGCCGGAGAACCATCCAATCAGGAGGCAGCTTCTAAATAAATGATTAAATTTGTCTTTTAAATTTGTTTTTTTAGAGTGCAGTTTGATTGATATTACTTGGAACACAGAATAAAAAAAGATGATGCATCTGTTTTTCCAAATGAACTTTTCATACAGTAGAAAGTTAATTGACACAAACTGATTTCAGGGGCTTTTGAAAAAAAGAAACTGGTAATGTTAGAATAT
The DNA here is from genome assembly GCA_029783895.1 of Triplophysa bombifrons. NCBI lineage: Eukaryota > Metazoa > Chordata > Actinopteri > Cypriniformes > Nemacheilidae > Triplophysa > Triplophysa bombifrons. The sequence goes on from CM056461.1 coordinate 17,860,168, forward strand.
TAAAGGGATGCTGCAATGATGTGTCATTCATTCATCCTTCTTTACAATGTTCAACGTGGTCAACTTGTCAAAAAACGAGTTTGACGTATTACGTAGTATTTCTGTGCTTAATACACCCCCCCCCCCCCATTATTCGTACAGGGTTTAGAACGTTTTTTAGAACGTATAAAACTGTTTTGTAACATTTTTTCTTAGTCCCTTATTGGACAATTCTCCCGTGCAGACGTCACTTTCACTTGTTTGCTGGAGGGAGAGAGAGCATATGTTCGCAAAGTTCAGGTGTTTGTTTGTTCACTGCATATGGTTGATGAATGTTATATATCCGGGGGATATAACGCTGGATTTGTAGATCGATTTAAACTGATATATGGAGCCGTCCCAGCGCTAAAAAAGGCCGGACATGAACCGCATGCGGTGAGTGAAACTGATGTCTGTGTTTTGTTGACAATGTGCTTTAGTTCAGCCAACCCCCCCCCCCACCCCTTACGTATGATTTCGGAAGTAATTGTACAGCTGTAACTATCTTTTATAAATATGATCACACTAAATACTCTTCAAAGACACGACATATGCAATACTACTATAGGTACTCAAGATTAATATGAGATTGGCAGAAACCCTCTGTGTTAGGGCCACTTTAATTGACAGGAAGTGCGATTTCGTGGGTTCTTGAAGGAAAGAAATTATTGTAAGAAAGTTGCACAACCTCTGTTCCTCAAAAAAACACACTAAAAGACTTCACATTTGAAATTTCACCTTGGGGATCGGTAAAGTGAACCGAAAAGTAACACACATATGCACACGGTGCAATTAAAGTGGAGTGCAGAGCAGGACAATGATAATTATGCATGCATTAGCTGTTAATTTGGATGTTTCTATGCATAAATGTCATTTATCCTTGTTTGTGACTGGACCTGTTTTGAGCCATGAATTTTGCATGGTTTTCCCATTCGCCGAACGACGCTGGATACCTCTTCGTTGGCGCTAATGTGGCAACCTTTAATTATTCATGCAACACCTGTCTGTGTCAGCGCATCTGATTTATGGTAATGGATTATCTATCCCGCAAAGAGGGCCGTGAGCTTCCGAGGGCCGAGAGATGTGGCATCAGCAATTACAGCTCGCTTTCCCAGCGGGAGTGAGTGGTGCGGAGGGCCTGAAAGTGAGCTGAGACCCAAAGCGACGCTCTTTAGAGCCTGCCACCTGAAACAGATGTTATATGAATGAGACTAATGCTTTTTGAAAGCTCTTTATCAGTGGGTGGGTTCCGTGTTGTTGCATGATGTTGGAGTGGACGCTGCGGCGCTCGGTTGCTACCGGAGAAAAAACGAAAAATTCTTACGGTACTCACTGCCTCTTTTGTCTGTTTGTTTCGCTTGGGGATCTCAGGAATGTCTGGGCTGTTTCATAAACGTGAATATATTAAAGTTTCAAAATGCCACATGCCTTTTTATCTATAAAAACATACAATATAATAAAAAGTTGACCTTCAAAGCCATACAACAGCTTCATTCAAGGAGCCAATCAAAATTCAAGGCGCTATTTGACATAAACACTTGCCTGGAATATAGCACACAAATCATGTGGACTACATTGAGTGTGCTTTATGGTGTTTTATGCCTTCTCTGGAGCTTCACTTATACTAAAAGCTTTTTGTCTTACAGTTTTACAGAGGAAGAAAGAAATAAGGGGGTGGTAAGATGTAAGGGTTAGCAAGTGATTACAAAGTGTTTTAAACTTTAGCTTGAAGCGACTCGTGTGTTGAATAGAAAGCTTCATTAGAAGTGCACAGGCGAGAGAGCATGTGCGTGCGTGTTAATTGAGTGTTAATGAAAGAGTTTCTGAACGTGTGTTGTTTGATGACCTCACTCAAACTTTATACAATCCAATCTAGTTTGAACTGGGCCTCTAATGTAATTGAACTATCAATATTTCTCTATTAGCTTTCGCTAATTGTTTGTAACTAATGTTTATGTTCACTAATTTCATAATTAAATGCTCAGCTGGTACATAAAAGCTGTTACTATAAGGCAGTGTGAAAGTCAAGATGAAACGGAAATCACCACCTGTTTTATGTTGTAGAATGTCACATACAAGACAAAAGAATAACATCAGAAAACCCATAATCTACAAATGCCAGTCCAGTTGTCTATGATCAACCTGCGGTTATGGAAGTCATGCCACTTGGAATGCCTCCAGCCAGCCACAGTATTGTAGTCATTGTAAGTCCACAGTGCTGTTCTGAATGAAAAAATCACTGGCAAAAATCACATTTAATTTAACCAACAATTAATCCTGAGAACAGCAGTACCATAACTGTTGGTTTTAAGCATTTATCGAACTAATGCTGCTCTAATGTGGTCGCTTCATTTACTGCACTTTTGCACAGCTTGGCAAGTGCCCTACAAACATCTGTGTAGAGCCCCACCCAAGAGAGTCATAAGGAATTGACGATTCGCTCTTTCATCTTGATTCTTAGCAATGGCAGTAGTGTATCATGGTAACATCTATTTTCTTTGGTTTGGTTTTCATTCTTCAGTTGAACACAAACCAAATGTTATGATAAAATGCCAATATATTATACAGTATGGCACTTAAAATGTTGAAGCTCCAAAAAGCCAGAGGTCTACAGAGTACCTGAAAACCATACTTGAGTAAAAGTACAGATACGTTGCAGTGAAAATAAAAATGAATCCATTACAAGTTAAAAGTCACCAATTCCAAAATGACTTGAGTAAAAGTCTTAAGAGTATCTGATTTTAACAGTACTTGAGTATTTTACTCATACTGAATCTCAAAGCAGCACTAGTCCTCAACACTTTAGAGACATGTCAGTGAAAAACAAGTAACAGTTGATTCGTGAGGAGAGCAATCGCATCAAACTGAACACCTTAAATTGCAACAAATCAAGTTCAGCACCATAGCCTACGTCCATTACAAACACCCAAGTCTACGTTAAGATCAAGTGCTCATAAGAAAACCTATACATATAAAAAATGTAGTCATGTAGAGAGTAAAAGTTGCTAATAGCTTTAATACTCAGTACATCTATAAAGTAGCCAAAAAGATACTTAAGTACAGTAACTCATTACATTTACTTCAATACTTTATACCACTGCAAAAAGCACATCCATTTATCATTCCAGCACAATCAATGCAAAAACATTAATATTTTATGCTGTGGCTAAATTTGGCTAATTCATATGAATTTGTACATCTCATTCATACATTTTAGTAAAATTGTGACGTTAGGGTATGGGGTGGGGGTTCATCATGGGCTATATGCTCGCATTACTTCCGCATAATAGTTTAACAGATGCGGCACACCGCAGTGGTACAAAGACGTGCTACATTCATGATGTTTTCATAAGTTTACATGCTGTTATAACATTCAAATACAGTAGAACGCACTTCTATATATCACTGCAGTGTGCCACGATGTACAGCATCTGCTACATTTAACTATTTTCTCATTTTCCCATTTCTCTTTAAGTCTCTCAAATTGGAATCTGCTGTGGGTTCTTCCTGTGAATTGCAAAAGTAACGTACGTTTACATATGATTTGCAGCATATGAAGGCATACGAAGAAGTCAACTCCGAAAAGTGTTACAATATCCCGTAAGATCAGGTGGTCATTCAAGTAATTCAAATTCCAGTGGGTTAATAAATGTCCTTTGAAGTGAAACAATACATTTGTGAGAAAAAAATTTTTGGGGAATTTATTTACTGAAGCTATAACTGTTAAATTATAAGTGGTTATTTGAATATGGCGTCATTTCGATAACTGTAAATCTCAGTGGTTCTTCCGTATCTTGTGACAAAATATGTGCTTTGAAAATAAGTCACACATATATTTCAGTTTAAAATGTTTTTCGTGTTCAGTTAAAAAACTGATTAGCAGATTGTGGTTGCAGGAGGATAAATTATTAAATACATTTGCATATTTGGGTGACCTGCACCTTTAATTCAAGATGCCTTAAGCAATCTGTTACCTGTTTAGCCACATACAGTAGTTTTTGAGTATAGGTGACATCAACATTCATTGCAGAAGTGGTTCGAGCTTCTAAAATCATTTTATTTTGGGGATTTATGAAACAAAATACAATACGACGAAGAATATGTATGAAGAACGTAAACAGCATAAAGTTTGATTTCTTACTGACATTAATCTACTACCAACACCAACCATCCTTGTTCCAGAATAACTCTTGTAAAAATATGTGCCTTCTAATGAAGTATCTGTAAATCAAACTAATCAATTTGAGCAATAAACTCATACAGAAGATGGGTGTATGTGCTATTAATTTATCTTGCACATTTGAATATGCAAATTTAATCAAGACGTGTCAATCAAGTTTTCGTTTTGTTTTCCAGTCAACTGATAGTAAGCTTATCATCAGATGCAACCTTTATGACCTTTTTCCGTGAGTGGTATACCTGAAGACGGGTATCTGCATTACTCCAGCATGGGGTTTGGATAATACTGATGTGCTAGACAGGAAAAAGGAAGCACTGATGCAAAGCAAACTAATTATCAGTCATCAGACAGGCCGGCGGGTGGTCAGACCTCTGAGCTTTAGAGAGGTGTGGAGATGTCCAATGACGTATCTGCTCCATTACCGCATGAGTGAGTGTTGATGCTTAAACATATGACATATGGGCTGAGTGCTCTCTACCTGGTGAATCATTTCCAGCACCATAGGAAAGTTTTTGACGGAAAAAAAAGAAAATTGAAAGAAATATGTTCATTCTTATAATCCAGTACAAGATTGTTAAAATGCTACATTCAGGTGCATTACAATATGTGGGATATAAGTGCAGGAAAGGTAATAGATGATAATATCTGTGTACTGTGCAGTTGTTCCAATACCATCTTGATGTGCACATATTCATGTATTATGATATTTACTATGGTAAAGTCATTAAATACCATAGCACTAATATGAAATACCAATTTCCACATCATGTGTCAAAATTAGGATACAATGCACTTTTTATACTCTTTTTGTAAGGTGGACAAAAAGGGGAAATTGTGTTTTCATGCTTTAGAAGGTGTAAATAGAAAAAAGCTATGATACTGTGTTTTGTAAAAGTAATTTTACCTATAGAGCAAAGAGACTACCCTGTAAAAATTGTAATTTTACAGAATTTTACTGGTTTTACATATTTTAAATGTAAAAAGTTTTAATTTCACATAATTATCTACAAGTTCAAGTACAAGTTATGTAATTTTAAGTGGAAAATAATGTTTTACTGCATTTTTCTGGCACCCCAATTTTTAAGAGATTTTTTACAAACAGTGTATGGAGAATAATTGAGACTTTTGCTCAGGTTTCCGGTTTCCATGACCTCCTGAAGAGCCCCCAATATTCTTACATTTCTCTTGAGTTTTAGCTACAATGAGTATCCTCAGACATTTGATAACAAATCCAATTGTGAAACATTTGGTTGGGAAAATAGTAAACAAAGTTACTCTTGACAATTCTGCTCAAAATCCACATGTGGTACAAACATAAACAACTTGGCCAATTTGTCTTCTTCCTTAAAGATTTGTATTGAAATGTACTCCGCTAATGAGAATTATCAGCGGGGACTCTACATTGAATATATAAACAAATGGGAATAAAACCCATGTGGTTTATGTCTGCTGGGTTTTAGGTCCATGAGCCCATCTGTCTCTTGCTACACTTCTGTTATGTCATTCTTAGTGTGAATGGCAACTTTCTGGTGGAGAAAAATCATCTCTCCGGAATTTAAGGTTGTTTGATGAAGTCTTCATAATGCAGTCTATATAGAGAATTCAAGGAGGTTGTCTGAATGTTTCTATGGTCTTGGTAAATGGAAGGACATTAGCATTCTAATGTGCTTCTGTTGTGTTTAGTCAAGTGCTTCTCTCATACGCACTGTCAACAACAGCCATAGAGTTAGACAAATGTTTTTTCATAATAGAAAATACTCTTGTATAGATCAGTATGTGCATAAAAATTGAAGAGATAAAAAATGTAAACATACTTTCCACTTATGCACTAGCATAGACAGAGTTTAAAAGTTAAAGTGGCCATTATTTGTTTATTTATTGGAGTTTTGTCAATAAAATTTCACATCATTGGTTGAGCCATAAGTTGATTAACTAAATGAACAATGTTCTTGAAAGAGTCACAGAACCACGTTTCCATTTCAGAATGTTAAACTATGGAACATTACATCATTAATAGTAGGTCTTTGCATTACCAACAACTCATCTTGCTTAGAATCTGAATCAACGTTTGTTCTGTAACTTTTTCTACATTCTCATATTCTGATATTAAACAAAGAAGAGAGATGTGTGTAACATGATTTTCCAATAACACAAACGTCATAAATTCACTGTCTGAATTTCGATGAGTTTTTTGCCTGCCTACAAGAGTTGAAGTCAGATTTATACCCCGTCTGACTTCAGAATGTGCACACAGTCTTCCAGAACATCCCTTCACCTTTTACATCTTCCTTTATTCCTCTTAAACAAAACCTGACACGGTCAAACCTTTGTGCGCCTGATTTGAGTGATCTTCTGTGGCGGTAATGGAGACAGTTTAAGCTTTTTATCAGTAACCTGACAATATGAAAGCCAGACGAAAACAAAGTGCACCTCCCCGCACATTCTTGTTACGGTCCCGAAAAAATTGGATGGATTACAGCTCTTATGCGGTCGGGATCTAAACTGACTTTGATTGGAGATCGTCCGACACACTGCTGCTAATGATGCTGCCAAACGCAAGACGTGAAGTATCATATTGATTTGGTTAGAGAAGCAGCAGTATTCCGAGCCCTCTGTTTTTTTTTATATAAAATGAATAAAAAAATGATGTTAATTCAAATGATTTCTGATTCAAAACCAGCTGGTTTGTACATACTTTCTTGCTTCTATTCAAAACATGTCCCCTAAATGAAATTAAACTTGAAAATTTTGGAAAATGCAATTTACAAAAAGTCTAAATAAGTTTTATTTTTCAAAATCTGAATAGAATGATTTATAAAACAAATACTGTTAGCATGTTGCTAAGCTAAAGCGAAAATACTCAACTCAGCTCAACTTTATTTATATAGCGCTTTTTACAATTTTCATTGTTACAAAGCAGCTGTAAATGAGACACAATAGATTACAAGTAAAACAACTAAAGGCATATACCTGTAAAAACAAGAAAAAGGTGGAAAACAACATAAAACAGACATACAAATGCTCCACACACACAATATGCATACATACTTACACACATTGACATAGACGCACACACACAAACACACTCACACTCACACACACACACACACACACACACAAACACACTCGCACAAAAGGACAGTGAAAGGACACATTTGAGATAAAGGAGAGAGAGAACCACAGGTCAAATATTAAACGGACTATAAATTCTTATATATTAATTATTTCTAATTTCTGAATTCTAAAGCAGCCCCCCCGGCCAGGCAGATAGTGCAAAACAATATGCAAACGGTGGCGAGGAACCCAAAACTTTAATCGAGAAAAAAAAAACTCAGGGGAACCCAGGCCCGACCGGGGGATTCCAGTTCCCCTCTGGCAAAAGCTGCTGCCTCTACACAGGCACAACAGTGCTTGCACAACAAGGCTAAATAAAAATAAAAAAATAAGCTTAATAAGGTAAATGGTAGATTTAAGATTATCATTAACAATCTAATAGCATTTGAAATGTTGTAGGAAAATCAAAGTTGCCACGTCCTTTATCCAGCTCTATCCTCTTAGCTCTTGTCAGGTCACCGCTTCCCATTCTCAGCTCTGCCATCAGGTCTGGGCATGAACTGCCTCCTGCGGTAACCTTGGAACAAAGAGACAAGACTGGCTGAGAGTAGAGTACTGTTCTGCACTCTTTGATGCAACAAGTACATCATTTGTTGTTGGATGTGTTCCTGGTTCCGGTTGATCTAAATAATGCAGCCTAAATCCTCTGAGGATTAATATTATGGAAGTGTAGTGTATGCAAGATTAAAAAGATGCGTCTTTAGTCTAGACTTAAACTGACAGAGTGTGTCTGCCTCCCGGACATTGCAGGGAAGAATATTCCACAGTTTAGGTGCTAGATAAGAAAAGGATCTACCACCTGCACTTTATTTTGAAATTCTAGGTATTACCAACTGACAGGACTCCTGAGAGCGTAATGCACGTGGAGGTCTGTAATACAATAGAAGTTAATTTAAATACTGCGGCGCTAGACCATGCAGGGCTTTATAGGTAATAAGCAAGATCTTAAAGTTAATGCGATGTTTTATAGGTAACCAGTGCAAGGTTGAAAGAACCGGGGTTATATGCTCATACTTTTTAGTACGTGTAAGAACTCGAGCTGCCGCGTTTTGAACCAGTTGCAGTTTTTGTAATAGGCCTGCAGGGCAACCACCTAGAAGTGCATTACAGTAATCTAGTCTTGATGTCATGAATGCATGAATTAATTTCTCTGCATCTGACATCGACAGCATATGACGTAGTTTAGATATATTCTTAAAATGGAAAAATGCAATTTTACAGGTGTTGGCGACATGGCTTTCAAATGACAGAGTACTATCGAATACAACACCAAGATTCTTAGCTGACGACGAGGATTTTATGGAGCATCCGTCAATCGTTAAGCAGTATTCTTGGTTGTTACGTATAGCGGTTTTCGGTCCTGTAAGTAACACTTCTGTTTTGTCCGAGTTTAATAGTAAAAAATTGTCACTCATCCAGTTTTTTAAGTCAACTATGCAATCCTTTATTCGATCGAACTGCTGGGTTTCGTGAGGCTTCGAGGAAATATAAAGTTGAGTGTCATCAGCATAACAGCAAATACACTGATGATCTAAACATATGTTGAAATAATTAATTTTAAAGGATTATTTATACAATGTTTATACTTTTCTGTTCTCCCTAATATGGATTAATAGAAAAATAAATGAATATAGGCTATCCTTTGAATCGAAAGTGTAGACTTTATAAAATATAGATGTAGTATCTGTGACGACACCCGTAGGTTTCTGAGGAGCTGTTTTGAAGCTTAAAGTGAGCTGAGCCGGCCTTCACCATCTTGGCAGCACGTCCTCAAAGTTGTCATGAAGAGTAAAACTAGCTTTATAGACCAAATTCCTTTTTTGTACCAGGCTGAAAAGTTGCCCATTTTAGCATGCAAGGCTCAATGAGATTCTGCTCACATTTGGAGCCCATCTTAAGCGGCCAGTTGATGAATTGCAGTTTAAGTCACTTCTGTGTTGACTTCATGAGAGAGATAAGTAGGTGCTGCTTGGTCAAAACACATCACCTTTTTACAGGCTATGGAGAACAAATTGAGATCTTCGCAGCCTTGGCTACCCCATATTCACATGGTTTTGTTTTGGTTCAACCTTTGTGTACTTCAAAATCTGCATCCCTCGACACCTAAGTCCTTTCCTTCAAAGGATTCAGCCTTCGAACTGGCATCCAGCTTGTTTTTGGTAAAAAAAAATTGAATTCTGTAAGGCAAAATAATGTTGCTGTCTACTTGCTACCTTGATATTGGCAGCCTGTGATGCCACAGAATGATGTAGATGCTCAAGGCGACTTGTTGGATTTCAGAAAACAGATCTATAATGCCTTTTCCAGACTGAGTGCTCAAAAAGACAGGCTGAAATGAATCAAATTTCTTCCTTTATAACAAATCTAAGTGTGTCGTCAATAGTAGGATAGAAATTCCATTCTCTGGGTCAGGTCACACGGCTTAGCGCTAGTTTCACACTAGAGTGAGTCTGAAAAAGGACCTGGAAATGATTCAGTGCTTTCAATCCTGGTCCTGTCCATCTTCACAGAGCCTTCAAGGCAAAGCTCGTCTCTATCAGGATGTGATGAATGACTTGATCTGCTCAACTGGCCATTTGAAGAAATCTATTAAGACCATCGCATGAGGACCCCTGCCATTGTTCATCCGGTGAAAATGTTAGAATGTGTGAGAGAGGATTGTTTTGATGTGTGCTACATGTGCTTTGTGTCTGATGTGTTTGTATTGCTTTATTGTTGTGTAATATAAAATCTTTTCAGATTTTCTTTAACGCTCTGATGCATATCTCCTACCCTAAACACATACATTGGAGATCATTGATACAAATGGTCTTATTTTACAGAAAATCCTTTAAGTTTTAAGGGTGCAGGTTAGTTTAAACCAATGGCTCAGTTTGTCCATATTAAACCCAACCATGAGTTGAAACAACTCAACATTTTGTAGAGTTGTAAAGTGTAAATGAGTCCCTTGTTAGATTCATTAAACCGAAACGCAAACATTTATAAATTTTCAGCCATTTCAGTTCTCACTAGAACATAAAAAGGTTAAAAATGCCTCAGAGATGGGTCTCAAAACCTGCTGCAATTAGATGAAACAATGACTCTCATAGGATCTATAGAGTTTGTCAATAAACAGGCACAGAGGGGTTAGTCAGGTTAAAATTAGTTTTGCTAGCGGCAATGACCATTACCAGAATTCCTTACAATGATCCATTTAATGAATCAACACAACATCCGCAAAAACAGAACAACCAAAATGATACTTTGAATTCAATGCATACAGAGAATTAAGCCATATTAAAGACTTTGACTATCTACTACGAACGGCCGTGGAGTGTCTTTGTTCGTAATGATGTGTGACTGAAGAACCCCTGACGGCCCCTGGACTCCGCAGTGCACTGAATACTGAGAATCTCTACTCTGCTCAAAGCACCCGCAGAGCAATGTAACCTGTTACAAATGTGTGCGCTTAGCAAGTGTAGTCATTTGTATATGAGGGCGTAGTGGGTTATTCCCCGGTGTGAATATGAATCAGCTCTGAAGGCAAACTAAAGGAGATTGAATTCAAATTTAATGAGATGTGGGATGGGAAGGAGCATGGCTTTGATCCTACTGGCAAAAAATTGGCTGATTGATGCAAACTTTTCTGCTCAGAACTGTGGTCTTCTGAGAAATGACATCTTTGTTATAGGCACCCTAGTCAGTGTTCTGTCAAAAATAAAGCAAACGCTTCAATCAAAATTATGTTGTCATGTACTTGAGAGACTAAAGTTTATTTTTGTAGTCAATGGCAACTGTTTGTTTTAAAAAAATGATCAATGTAAACATTTTTCAAATTCAGTAAACATTCTGCAGTTACGGAAGTGTGTTATGATCAGAAAACAACTAAAAGAACAAACAATCTTAGGGGATTATAACACTGGTTTAATCTTGACACTTATATAGTGTTTGTTAGATCTGGATTTTGTTTGTTTACATGCTTGAGTGAGAATTTGATTCATTTTATTATAGTTATTTATAAACTAAGTGTGCCCTCTGTTAAAAAATAACTTTGTAAGACTTCTTTTAAATAAAATGGACTGGAACACTCTTCAAATGGAGATGAACCTGTAGTTCTGGTGTCATTTAATAATTTTAAAATGTTATTACGAAATTTGTATAGCAAATTAATGATTTGCAATTGTTTCTAGCGGATTTAACGTTTTATGATCTAACTGTTATGTTGTTGTACGTGTACTTGGCGTTGATCTTGGCCAGGACACTCCTGTAAGAGATTTTGAATCTCATTGAGTTTCTTATCCTGGTAAAATATAGGGGAAAAAAAAAATGTAACTTTTATCGAATTTCTTCCATTTGCTTTGTTCGAGATGTTCAGCGTCTCTGGTGCACAACCATATCATGGGTAGTAAAGCATTTACATAATTCATTCTCTGTCATTTAAAGGTTTGTGTAAGCTGAAAGAAAAACTTAATCCGTCAGGAGTGAAAATTGCCTTTGAAAGATTGCCAGGGACTTAGAATTGTGTTTATTAGACCCAAGTTCGAGACATAAAGACAACTATTTTTAAAGTGCCCTTCAGGGGTCAATATTTTTAATGTCTCTTTTTTCTTTTATAGTTTATAATAAAATATCAGAAGTGCAAACAGTAAAAGTAATATTAAACTTCCTCTATATAATTTTAGACAGATGTGATGAGTATAAAATAGTAGTTCTGAGATGTTATTGATGATACAGAAGAAAGGCCTTCGGAAAATTACTTATTATATATTTATTTTGAACCATTCTTAGTTCAAGCGAATGCAAACGTAGATTTTTATTGAATAAAAGGTTCTTTCAAAAGACCCTACTGATTTGACATAATGATAGGTGTACATTTTTCTGTATAGTGATGGAAGACGCAAATTTTACATGATTCTCTGTATTAATTTTGTCAGATGGACAATACCATGATTGTGGCTTTTATATCAGAGCATCACTGACTGGAGGTTTCCATGGATACGATTCAAGACTTTGGCACCCTCCTTGTAGACGTGGGAAGAGACAAAAATTTGCAATGCTGAAACAGAAGACTGTTGAGAATCAGATACAAAATAAAGCAGATGCCCAGACATGGAATAATTACCATAAATAATGAATTCATAGAGGTTATTGTCTGAGCCCGGTTAAACAGACTTCCCAGCATGAAAAAAAACCCTCGTAGACTCTATTGTTTCAAAAGTCACAGGAAAGAAGCCTTTTTTTATGTTTTAGTTGAAAAATCATCCGTGTAATGAGTGTGTTTGTTCTTCCTTCTGTTGGAGGTAGTGATGATAGATACTGATGTCAGCGCCACAGTTTTGGGTGAAAGGTAGAAAACTGCTTTCATCATTATCATCTAGCAGACATGCAGTTAACAAAATAAAGGTTACAAAATGCTTTACAGTGTGTTGTCATACAGTATATTTTCCGGATCTGTTCCACCTATGTGGAATGATCTACCCGCTGCTACAAGATGTGCAGATTCAGTAGCCATCTTTAAGAAACGTCTGAAAACATATCTATTCCATCAACATCTGACTGATCTGTTCTAACTCTATTTTCTTCTCTACTCTTTAAAAAAAATTAAAAATTATGAATGAATGGTTCTGTATACCGTGTTAGGTTATACGAGACCAGTCTTATTTTTTGATTGCACTTATGCTTTTGTTGTACTTATGCTGTCCCAATTGCTTCCATTGCCTACCCCACATGTAAGTCGCTTTGGATAAAAGCGTCTGCTAAATGACTAAATGTAAATGTAAATATAGTATATACTGTATACAAATAAAAAACAGCCAGAAACACACCTACAAACATTTTGAGAATGACCCACTCAAGTTTGTTATCTATGTAAAGCTTAGGATTCATCTACTCTCCACAACATCATACAAGTGATAAAGGTGGCTAAAAGATTCTTCACAGCGATGCATTTACATTTACATTTATGCATTTGGAAGACGCTTTTATCCAAAGCGAATTACATTGCAGTAACATAAAAATGTATACTTAGGGATGTGTAATCCCCTGGGATCGAACCCAAAACCTTGCTCTTACCACTGAGCTACAGGATGCTATAGCGGAACCATTTTGGTTCCACAGAGAACCGTTTAGTCAAAGGTTCGTTAAAGTACCATCTTTTTCTACATTTTCTTACTTCAGATGTTAAAGGTTCTTTATAGAACAAAAGTTTCTTCCGTCATTGAAGAACCTTTTGAAGCACCTTTTTTTTAAGAGTGTAAGCCAATAGAGATAAATCAAACCTGTTTCTTCATAGCAACGGAGTGCTACAGCACTGATGGACAACTTTAAAGACGATTTTCGAAATATACATTTTTTTTGCTCCCTCAGATTCCTGATTTTCAAATAGTTGTATCTCATCTAGTGATGGTCGCTTTCAAATCACTGTTTTATGAAGCTTTGAAACCTTTACGAATCTTGTTTCGAATCAGTGGTTCGGAGCGCGTATCAAACTGGCAAATCACTTGATTTCACTAAACGAGGCTTCATTGTGTCATCACTATTTCGTTAAACTATTAGACACTGGCCAAACACAAACCTGAACTTAACTGGGGGTCAGGTGCGTGTATCCGATGAAATTGTCTATATAACTCATCTGCCTGAAATCAAAAGCGCAAATATTAACAATTATAATGGCTGAAGTATTTTTACACTGCAATTGTCAAAAGGTGTGGGCCTAAAAACACTATGATTGATATTCATACACCTTACACTTTATTAATTCACTCGTTTTATTTTCAGCCAGGCAAACAGAGATTGATGAAGCTCTAATGGACATGAGAGTGAAGGATTAACAGCCATTTTCACTAGTGGAGGATGAGGGCTTCAGGGCATTTATGAAGAAGCTTGACCCGGCATGTGCTTCCCACAAGGCACAAACTCAAGGACATGGTTGCTGCAAGGTACAAAAGGACAACAGAGAAGATGATGGAGGAGTTAAAGAGAGTGAACACTGTGAATCTGACATGAGGAGATATACTGTATGAACATGGGTGCATACCTTGCAGTAACTGGTTATTACATCATTGTTTATAGTACATGCATTGTTTCATAAAATCAATGAGAAAGCACACAAACAGACATCACAGCAATAGAACTCAAAAATAACCTGATCACAACCTAAAACATGGCTTTGGAGGAATAGAACCCAAAAGGATGTTGGCCAAGGCCACACTTTAAAATCCCTATAAATAATAATATTACAAGCTGTATCTACCACCTGTTTTCATGTATATTTTAATGTTAAAAAAAATTATGCTTCCCTCAGATGGTTTTTGACCGTATGAAATAGAATTCATGCTAATCATGGGAAATGGAAAACTGAATAAAGTCTGACGTGGCGAACATCAAACCCATGTGACTAACCAGCTGTTTTTTTGAAGTCTTTCCAATTTCCAGGTATTGTCTTATCGAGTGCCAATACCACCATCGTCTGTTTAAACAACTTGTTGGAAACAATTTGCAAACTTTGAAAAGATTCACTTCATGTTGGGATGGAAACCCAGCATAGATTCTAATGATCGAGAAAGACATTTGCTGGTCTTTCTACAGTCTTCTGTTGAATAAGTGAGATGCGGTTTATCCTTATATGTATCTGAGAATACTGACATTGCTTTTGGTTGTCACAAAAAGACTGATTTAAGATCCAAACCAGGGTCCTACCAAAGATCCTTCAATGAATTCCTTTCTTTTATCACAGAGGCATGGCAAAAAACAGGCTTAAAGCTGTAATGTCTGTTTTCTCGCACAAACAACATTATCTGGTTGAGAAGATGATCTTCACATACCAAGAGATACATTGTCATTCAGAGAGGTACTTGAGAGGCTAACTTGGAGGCTGCCCTTCTAATCTGGCTTTAGTATTGGCAAACAACAGCCAGTGTTCAGATATTCCAGCAGAAACATGCCCTACAAGCCTCGAGTCACAGTCTCAGGGTGTTCATCTGCTACGGCTTTATGCTTGAGCCCAGTGGTTTACAGTTCAAAGCACGGATTCTAAACTCTCAGCTCTGGTACTTCATTGACCATCTTCTAAATGCCGTGTTTACATGGCTGAGGCAGTAATTGTTTGATACGGCAGTTCTGTTGTATTGCCCAATGGTAATTTACACTTAAAGCTCTTATCCGAGGACCACTTGTACAAACACATTTGACGTCAAATAGACAAACAAGGGGTGCACTTGCAATTATGTGCTTTTTAGACATTTTTAGTTGTAGAGAAAGGCTTTAACAAGGACGATAAAACGATCCATGCTCATTATTTCAGGAGGAGTTGAAGACCATGACTTTTTCTTTCAAAATTACATCCATCACTATCACAGACTGGAGTCTGCACGTTAAGACAACAGTATAAATTCTTGTACTGGTAATATTTTTAATAAGGTTTTCATTTTGAAAATGCTGTTTCAATCGTGTTTTGGGCTTGAAGCATTGTGCTATGTTGTTACTAAGGTATTTGTAGTAGTTGCTAGGGTGTTTTGAATGGTTACTTGTTGGATTCTTGCTAGCCCATGCAAGAACCCACCAGTTTTTAATATTATGGAGTCCAGATATGGCTCGATTCCTCCTTCTATGTACACTTTGGGATTTCAGTTTCATACAAAGAAAATTAACAAATAGTAACAAAGATGTTCAATTGTACACTAAAAAGTGCATTTCATAATGTTTATAAACTACCTTTGTGATAAATGAAGTTTTAAATACTAATTCTACACACCTATATCCTTTATTAAATTGTTAAATGTGCAACTATAGGGCTAACAACAACAACTGTGTTTTCAAATATTATGGAGACTGCTTCCATCATTTAATATATTGTAAGTGTTGCTTTTAGGTTTGCCATTTGGGACCGATCTGCCCCTCACCACTATAACCTGTACAACACACTTGATAGCTGTTAAAAGATTATTATGATTTTGTTTGCTTTGACAAAAAAACTCACAAGAATTAACAAAGAAAGCTATTTTCAGTTCAAGTAAGCCCAAATGGATTTGAGTTAATTAAGCAGGAACTGAGCAATATTAGATAACTGCCGCCTGAAACTTTCCAAAAATAATTCAATTAATTTGAGATGCTTATACGTTAATTGGGAAATCTAGGTCTTGAATAACAAACCTATTAAGTTTTAAAGCACAGTTCCGCAATTTCATGTTTGAGTCTTAAAATATTCAAATACAGTTTATTTATGACTGTGGATATAACGTACAATGATTCTTCGTGACAGAATACAACAGCAAGACACATTTCTTCAATGTAAATGTAGTGTTTTCAACAGAGATGCAGATAAAGGCTAACGTGAAGGATCTTTTGCAGCTTTAAGAAGACAATTCCGCAAAAAAATGTAATTGTTATTTATTCACAATCGTGTGGTTTAAAACCTATTTCTTCATTTTTCTTCGACTCTTTCTTCAGTGGAAACAGAAAATATAAATATTTGTATATTTGTCATACAGCTTCAAACATCACACAAATTTGTTGATAAGCCTCATATTTGGAGTTAAGCTGCACTGTTGAACACCGCTGCCATGTCTAATATATCAAAGAGCAAACTCAATGATCAGCCACACATCAGCACTCCTGAAAACAGCAAGCCTAGCTGGACTCTTCACAGGTTTGCTTCACAGTATGAGTCTGGTGTGGGAGTGGACTCTCTCTGAGCCACAGATCAGCCAGGGGTCCCAAATGCTGAACGTATCGGTGGTCCGCTGAGCTAAAAGAGCGAATGTAGAGTGGATGAAAGGGAAATCTGTCCCTCCCAAAGGGCATGATGAGTCTTTTGATCTTTAGCAACCTCCTTACTGGGACGATTTGATGGTGGATTGCACGCAGTTGTTGGAATACATGGCCTGAGGTCTTAAACCTGTAAAGAGGTCATGCCGAAAGTTAGAGAGCAGGCAACTCTTTGCGCAGGTGATCAGTCCATCACAGGACTTCAATGCAAAATTTATTTTCAAACATTTTTGGGGGGGATTTTCAGTAGTAACATTGACATTCTAACTGATATTGTTCCTTTTTAAGGCAAGATGTCTACACGAAAACAAGAAAACCACACAAATGCAAAGAGGACAAATGCAGCGTTTCCATGTACCCTGACTTATTTATATATTTCCTATAATTAAATGACAAAAAATAATAGGCTTTACAGAAATATATAAATAAATGCCTTCATAAATAGGCAGAGGATGTATCAGCAAACCCCAAACATTTATCTTCAGTGCAAAACAACAGCTCTGAGAAAGCAACTTTGAAATGTGTAAAGCTTTTGAGTTGAATTGTGTACGGTGGCGAGTCTCTGGAGAACACTTTGTTATTCTCGTTTCTGCGGAAAAATAACCTTTTGAGGATTCTGTGTAGTAAAGTAACTAGATTTTCCGCAGCAGTCGTGATTGTTATAGACAAATGTTATCAAACACTGATGTAAGTCAGCGTCCAGCTGCCATATGTGATAAGGACGGGAGGGACACATAGTTTAAATTGTTTACTGTACTCTGTGTTAGAAAGTGACCTAAGATATTACATGAAAGAAAAGAATGATGTACGTTGGTTTAAAACATGCAAAACATTTAGTTTTTGCTTCTTTTAAAGGTGCGGTGCCACAGTGTTCCATGCATTCTGGCTTCTTTACAACGTTAAACATGCTGGCTTCTCATGGTTGACATGGTCAACTTGTCAAAAGAGGAGTTGGAAGAAAATTCCAGTGTTTTAACATGATTAATTTACAGTGTAGACTTTTTGTTAAATACTGTGCCCTCCCGTCTCTGGTAATGTCTGACCAACTGGTGACTAAGATGTTTATGTGGATGTCCCAATGAAAAGGAAATAGATAATCAGGCCCTGTCACACACCGTCTGTCTGCTTCATCTTGTGCACAAAACTGGAAATTACTTTTCAATCATATTAGCTCGAGGAATTTGTTAGAAATAGGCTTCTGGTGAGCTCATTGTTGCCAATGAATGTATCTTACATCCATTAGCAATAATACATCTGTAAAGAACACACACAAACAGGTAGAGTCAGAATTTACTGTGTCGTCACTTGACTGATGTGAAGAACATTAGAGTTCTATGAGGTGAGGTCTGCTGTTCGCTGTTCATCGCCATAATCAATCTGGTTTGCTTCTTCATTAAAAGCTTTCTGTCAGAAAACAACCACATGCAATCTGTGAGCTCAAGTATCCAATGACTGCTTAAAACTCTCGCCATGTGGTAAACCCCCTGTCGTGGCCTTTACGGGGTCTCAGAGGACATATCGTTTCAAAGATAAATGGCCAGTGAAATTGCAAAGGGACTTTTAATGGCAAAGTGACAACATAATCCACGCTTGCACTTTTGGTATGGCTCAGTTGGAGGTATTTAGCATTCCTTTCCTGTTTAGCTTAACGTTCAAACTCACTGAGGAAAGTTTAGTGAAAACATCAGCACAATAACACTGAGGTGCACCTATCGATGTACAACAGATTTGACGCTATCAGCAGAACATAGTGTTTGTAGGCATATGTGATAATTGCATGACCTAAGATTGTGACAAAACACAAATTTCAGTAAATAAATTTGTGACACCAGAGCAAAAAAATGCCGTTGTTTGACTTTAATTTGAATTCATAAACATTTTTAGTGAAGTTTCCCTTTACAGAATTTCAAAGATGTTTTATCAAGCAGCCTCTTAAAGTCTCAACAGATGTGTTTTAACAATATTAAGGGAGTTTCCATTTTTATTTGACTTTTCTTGGCTTTTTTACTGGCCACTCTTCCTATTTCAGTCACAGTTTTAACATAATGCTTATAACATGACAAAATCAGCATCATGTCATTTGATTTAAATTGCTAGATTTGATGGCTCGAACCGAGAAATTTGATACCAAATTTTTCATATTCCGCTATAACTCCCAACAATAAAATTTGTCCGATTGGCTCAAAATTTGGTACATGGTATGTAGAGACACAGCTGACAAAGTTAATAAAAGCTTTTTGATTGATGAAACAGTTCTCGTATAACACACCAACAAGTTTTAAAGGCAAGCATACCATGAAAGGGTCATAAGGCTGTATCTTTGAATTTCTTTGGATTATTGACATAAAACTTCAGTAGCAGGTCATGTTTACCTAATATCAATTTGCCGACCGGGTTTTTTTTTAGACTGTGTAATTTTATTGTATTTCAGGTACTTTTACCTATGATTTTAATTCAAATTTTCTAAAAGAATCACACATAACCACATCTAGCCTTGAAGGGCTTGACCCCATAATTGCTGCTTGCATCTATATTTTTTTAATATTTCTTTTTTAGAATTCATATAATTGACTTTGCCAATTTAAAAAAAATGTTTTAAAAACAAAAGTATTGTAAGTTAGATATCTAGGATTTCATTGTTATTTTGCTGTTGTTACTGTTGCTATAGAAACGTAATATGAAGTTCAAGAACATGAACAGCTTTAAGTAGAGCCGCATGTGTTGTAATCTCGAAACAACTGTAATTATGACACAGCATGAAGGCAACATTAGTACATTGGTACTGGGACATTTTACTTTTGTGTCACTTCACTTGTGTTGTGTTGTATGTCGAGTTGTGTGATTGAGTACGGAGCAGGAAGTGGATTTCATGTAAGTAAAAAGGTCTGTGTTTTATTTCTGTGCAGAATCACTGGGAGCAGAATTTCACTTACCAGTATGTGTGAAGCAAGTAGTGGGAAGCAAAAAAAGCTACTTTGGTACCGAAGTAGCTGCACTTTTGACATCTCTAGAGTGAGCATTCCTGAGGTGAATAATGTTCTTGGTGTAATCTAGTCCCTGATGTTTGCTTTTCGACATCTGAATCACAGATATTTTCACCTCCAATGCAGTAAAAGAAATGTCTTCTGCATTTATTGGTTGGTTCACAGGCTTTCAGACACTTTGACAAAGACTCCATCAGTCAATTGTGTTCTTTAGATGTGCTGGAGGTATAAATAAATTCCTGGCCACAAGATTCACTTAAGCTTTGCTGTGACTCCACTAAGCATAATAATCCATTATTTGTCTGTTTCTGCACACACACTGCTTCTGTTGAAAGTGTGTTACACTTAATGGCTTATCAAAGCATTTCAACATGATGAGCATGGAAAACCCGAGGTTAAAGTGGATGTAACACACGCAGTTTCTGCCAATCTCATATTAATCTTGAGTACTTGAGTACTTGTAGAGTAGTACTTCATACTTTGTATCTTCAAAGAGTCTTTAGTTTGATGACATTTATATAATATAACTACAATTGTATGATTATTTCTGAAAACAGGTGACCTCCTGAACGCGTGCAGATGGGCATTATCCCTGTAATTTCATGTTGTGTACCTTATGCATGTACACGCACATTGCCAACAAATCACAGACATCTGACTCAGGATCATTTACTGCGAGCGGTTCATGACTGGCATCTTTTAAGTGCTGTGACTGCTCCATCTGTCAGTGTATATCCACCGTATATTTAACATTCATCACCAAATTCAGTGAACAAACAAACACAGCAGAACTTCACGAATTGATGGGCATGCTCTTTCTCCCAATCTACCTGGTTGACGTGTGGGCGTGCTCATTCTCCCGGCTCCCAGTGTTTGACACGTGGCCATGCTTTTCCAGGAGAATTGTCCAATAAGAGACTAAGAAAAGTTGATAATTAATGTAAATTTAATGTTAGAAAAAAACTTTCCAAAACCTAAATCCTACGTCATACGTCCATCTCGTTTTTTGAAAAGTTGACCATGTCAAGCATGAGAAGCCAACATGTTTAACAGTGTAAAGTTAGAATGCATGAAACACCTTTGCACAACACCCTTAAACTGAAAGAAAAGCAAATGCCATGCCTAAACATCCCATTAAAGAGCGATGTGACTTTTCAAAACTTATTAAAGCAGAGCATTTCACCTACACTCTTTGTAACACCAAATTTACCATTTTTTTGGTTTCCGTGACCTTGCCCTGAAATATTCTCTGAAACCAATAGACGTGAAAGATGTCATGTCACCTCAGATTTTTCTCATCGGGTCCTTTATAGATCACCATTAGCCCCTTACATCCTGTTGCACAGAGTCGGTGACATCATCTTTCATTGTTCGCTTGATGTCACCACCGAAGGTTTAATTTCTCCTTCTCGCCTCACCTTGCTAGATTAAATGCACTTTTCCGACAGGGCCCTAGACAGAACGCTAAACTAATAACCTATAAATCTGACCATGAGAAGAAGTCATGATTAAAAAAGTTTGCAGAAGCCTCAAGGCTCCGGGATTCCATGAAAGTGGCCTACGGGGGACGAGCAGGAGGGCTAAAGGCGCCTTGTGTAATTCAGCGGCTGATGAAAACTCCTAATGCCATTTCTATCTTATCAAGGTCCCCTCCTCATTCCCGGCAAAAGAGTCATCGTGTGAATTCTAATGTGCCAGTAATGCCATGCTAGGCTTCCATTAAAGAGAAGAAATTCATCGCACACCTGGGCTAAGTCGAACTCCTCATCAATTACAGCACTGAATCCCCAAACTCTCTTAATTCTAGTCCTGACAGCCTGACAGATTGACAGTAAATTGAGTGTGTGTGTGTGTTAAGGAAACGAGAGCCGCAATGACAGAAAATGTTAGAACATTGAGTGCTTTAAATGTTATTGATATCTTCTTTCTTTTTATACCATCAAATCTGATGCAACCCTGAAGGCCTTCAGGACTTTTGTCCGTGATGTTTAAAGTCAAGGTGAAGTTGTGTTTTTACTGTGGGGGCCTTCCAATTTAAATATCTAGGATTTGTGACCGTTGCCAGTTGGTCAAGGTTTAGCCAGTAAGCTTAGGTCAGTATTTCTAAATAAACTTTAGATGAGACCTTATATTACATTACGGTCAAACACATTAAATACATTACAGTATTTACAAATGACAAAACCTTTCTTTTTATATATAATTATGCAAATTTCTAGAATGTCTCATTCAGTAAAAATCATGAGGGAGTACGAAACATAATGTATATATTGTATACTAGAGCACTAGGAACAGTAATATAACTACATGCAATGACTGAAACAATACAAGTGAGACACAATGACTATATGCACATGTGAGTTAACATGCAAACAAGATAACAAGACACAGGTGAAGGTAATTTTGCTGCCTTCACGTGCTCTCAGACATTCGATAGTTCCTACTTCAAAAATTTATGGAATGTTAAAATATACTGAAAATGTTTAATGCTACTAAATCATTAGTAACATTTATGTTTTACTAAATATGTTTAATGTTACTACTAAAACCAGACGTCACTTCTGCGTTTGTGGTGGGAAATATCTCACTTCCAAGGTGTCTTCAACACAGGATTATGCTGCCTTCACGTGCTCTCAGAAATTTGATAATTCCCAATGCAACCCAGAAGTAACATCTGGGTTTAGTAAAAATAAAAGTTTCTAGTAATATTAAAACAATAATTTTACTTATGATGTATAAGTATTCAAATATTAAAAACATATTAATAGAGCACCGTTCCATAAATTATTAACAGGTTGAAGTGGGAATTATCAGATTTCTGAGAGCACGTGAAGGCAGCGTTAGTTCTAAAGTGTCTGTGCAAAGGATTTTGGAGATTGTAGTGAATATGACAGGGTCCTGTATTTTGTGGGATCAACAAGTCACGCTCATTGGAAAATATTTCATAATGCATCAATCACATTTTTACGTTTCAATTTATTTGATTTTATTGCATATTCCAGTAATTTATCATTAGTGCAATTCTCCAGCAGAGCATAAAGCACGCATACATTCATCACATTACAGCAAGTAATTAATAATAATGAAACAGAAGCAGCATTGCATAGCAGACTCTTGCTCTCTGCATTTCCAGTCTTTCTAAAGTTTGACTGTATCCCACACTGCTGCCTGGTCTGATACCACAAACTGTTATTCCCTGTAAAACACTTTATTAAATGTGAAAGCTCAACCAGTCAGAGCAACATCTATAGGGGTAACGAAAGCTTTAATCCATGTACGAACGCGAGCTCTCAAAATGTTCCTCGAGACATGAGTTCAGCAAACTCTTTTGCTGCTAGCTGTGTTTCAGTTGTGATTGGAATATGCAGTTATAGCTGAACAGTGTTTCGGGAACTATTTGCATCTCTCACATGATATATCACAGGGCTGCACACGGCCTCTTTGAAATTCAGATCAAGGCAGCTGCTTAGCAGCTTAAAACGAAGTGTGAGTTTTATCAAGTCGCTAACTGACTAAATACATTCTGAGGAGAAAACAACACATTTTGTAAAATAATGTGAGTGATGTTAGAGTGTGGCTGTCCTCAGCACAGCGGAGGGTCTCGGTCTAATGACCTCCAGATGGAGAACTGACCAGGGTAAGGACATTGGATTTATAGAAAATCTGCTGTTGCATATACGGTAAAACATGTTTGTGTATGTGAGTATTTAGGGCTGTCGAATGATTTATCGTGAAAAATGTGTGTTTACATATAATATGATTATGTACAGCGCATATCAGTTTTGTATTTATAAAAAAACACATAAATATATTAAAGAAACATTCATAACATTCATGTATAATTTAAATGATTGGAAAATACAAATAAACATGTAAATAGTTCCTAAATATGTAACAAAAATAAGTATGTGTATGTGTTTATAAATATTGAATTAAATATAAATACAAAATGTATATGCACAGTACTCAGACATATGAAAGTGAAAGTGACCTGTTTTTGTCAGATATGGTGACCCATATCCGAAATTTATCTCTGCTTTTAACCCATCCAGAGAGTAGTGAACACACGCACAGCAAGTGGTGAACACACATACACCCAGAGCAGTGGGCAGATATCGTTGCAGCGCCCGGGGAGCAAGTAGGGGTTAGGTGCCTTGCTCAATCGTTACCCGCTGGACCTGAGGATCGAACCGGCAACCTTCTGGTCACGAGTCCAACCCTCTAACCATTAGGCCACGACTGCCCCCTATATATATATATATATATTATGTAAACAAACGTATTCTGGATGTTTCTATATGCGATTAATCACGATGAATCCTTTGACAGCCATAGAAACATTTTTCGATTTAATAACTGTCAGTAATAGGGCTATATTTAATTATGTAATATATACTTGAAAGTATAGAATACATTATAATACGATACTATACTACAAATAAATAATACAAAATTATTTGATGCCTTTCATATAAATAGCGCTAATATATGGAAATGTGTTATTACACACACACACGCACGCACGCACGCACGCACTGTTATGTTACAGCCTTATTCCAAAATTGATTAAATTCATTGTTTTCCTCTAAAGTCTACAAAAAAATACCCCGTAATGACAAAGTGAAATAAGTTTGTTAGAAATCTTTACAAATTTATTAAAGATAAAAAAATAAATAAAAAAAAAACATTTACATAAGTATTCACAGCCTTTGCTCATTATTTGTTGAAGCACCTTTGGAACCAATTACAGCCTCAAGTCTTTTCGAGTATGATTCTACAACCTTGTCACATCTATTTTGGGGCAGTTTTTCCCATTCTTCTTTACAAGACCTCTCAAGCTCCATCAGGTTGGATGGGGAGTGTCGGTGCACAGCCATTTTCAGATCTCTACAGAGATGTTCAATCAAGTTCAAGTATGGGCTCTGGCTGGGTCACTCATAGAGTTGTCCGGTAGCCACTCCCTTGTTATCTTGGCTGTGTGTGTAGGGTCATTGTCCTGTTGAGAGATGAACCTTCGCCCCAGTATTTGGTCTGAGAATCCTTTAGGTGCCTTTTGGCAATCTCTAGGCGGGCTGTCATGTGTGTTTTACTCTGGAGTGGCTGCCGTCTGGCCATTCTGCCATACAGGCCTGATTGGTGGAGTGCTTCCTAGATGGTTGTTCTTCTGGAAGGTTCTCCTCTCTTCACAGAGAGATGCTGGAGCTCTGTCAGAATGACCATCAGGTTCTTGGTCACCTCCCTGAGTAAGGCCCTTCTCCCCTGATCGCTCCGTTTGGCCGGGCGGCCAGCTCTAGGAAGATTCCTGGTGGTTCCAAACTTCTTCCATTTCCGGATGATGGTGCCCACTGTGCTCATTTGGACCTTCAATGCAGCAGAATTTTTTCCGTACCCTTCCCCATATCTGTGCCTAGAGACAATCCTGTCTCGGCGGTCTACAGACAATTCCTTGGACTTCATGGCTTGGTTTGTGCTCTGACATGCACTGTTAACTGTGGGACCTTATAAAGACAGGTGTGTGCCTTTCCAAATCATTTAATCAACTGAATTTTCCACAGATGGACTCCTATCAAGTTGTAGAAACATCTCAAGGAAGATCAGTGGGAACAGGATGCACCTGAGCTCAATTTTGAGTGTCATGGCAAAGGCTGTGAATACTTATGTACATGTGCTTTTTCATAAAATGTGGAAAAAGTGAAGCGCTCTGAATTCTTTCGAGATGAACTGTATATTTATACTTTAACCCAAAAAAGCAAATGCATCACAATGCACATTTTTGCGCAAAAAGTGCCCACTATAGAAACCACTTTCTATACTGGTTCAGGTTCCTGGGGACCACCATCTCACAGGACCTGAAGTGGAAAATTCACATTGACTTAAAGTTCAACCTGCCACAGGAGCTGCTCTTACACTTTTACTCAGCTGTCATTGAATCCGTCCTCTGCACTTCCATAACTATCTGGTTTGGCTCAGCTGCAAAAACTGACCTCTGAAGACTACAGCGGATAGTCCGGACTGCTGAGCAAAACACTGGCACAACCACATCTCCCCATTCTCCAAGAACTAAACTCATCCAGAACGAGTAAAAGAACTTGCAAAATCACTCTGGCACCCCTCACACTCCCCACACTTTCTCTTTTAACTTCTGCCGTCTGGTCTGCGCTACAGAGTACTGAGCAACAAAACAGCCAGTCATAGGAAAAGTTTCTTCCCTCAGGTAATCTTCCTCATGAACAGTTAAATGCTCTACTGTGCAATAAAAACATATACTCATATTTATTATACAATATAATATGATACGATACGATATAATATTCAGCTATCCACATTACCCTGCATACTGTAACTTGTATATAACCCAGTATAATTTGTATATAGCACATCTGTACATACAAAGCCTTTTGTCCTTTGGTCTAATATTGTCCTTTTTGTATAATGTGTATTGTCTCTCACGTATCATTTTTTTACGTTTTGTTACCTGTAACTTGTCACTTTTTTAACCTATGTGCACTGGAAGCTTCTGTCACTAAGATAAATTTCTTGTGTGTCCACACATTTGGCATTAAAGCTCTTTCTGATTCTAATAATTAATCGTGAGTAGGCTTTTTACACTCGTTCATGAACTTTATGCACACACCCCGGCAGCCAAAAAGTGCAATTCATGGATACATACATACTATTATGACCAAACAAAAAAGAACAGCAACAACAATGCATTTACCTTTGAGAGTTGCCGTAACATCTGACTGAACTATCTTTCGTCTTTCGTGAACTACATATTGCAGAACATATAATGCAAAATATAGCAAGTCCAGCAGCTCTAAAGGACGAGTGTGCCAGAGCACAGTCTGTACAGTTTCAAGGTGTGCTGATGATGAAAAGTAGTGTTTGTATAATCCCATATTCAGTTAGATTTTTATTAAATTATTCAACTGTGCTCTGAATTCAGTTATTGTTTTATTTACAATGTTTCCGAATCATCTGTCACCACATGTAATATCCACGTTGTGAGATTCGAGATCTTATTCTTTTTCGCGCCAAAACCTGTCACGAGGCTTCACATCTCAGCGGTAGATTTATTGACAGGTCTCCCTATCCCAGACCTGATTGGTTAAACTGACACAATAAGAACTGTGTTAAGGAATCATTTGTTTATGACTGCATTACACATTATTTCCGAACATTTGGAGTTAACTTGACAAGCTGCTTGGGCGGATTTTTTATTTAATAAACAGCCTAAATTTTGTCCAAAGATGCATTTTTCTCCTGTCTAACCCGTTCAAAAGAAGCAGAATTGAACTCGCTATGTTTAAAGTACACTGATGACCGGGAAGTTTTTTAACGGTTCTCACGGTTTTATCTTTACTGTGGGTTAAAAGAGGAATAATTTTGTTCATCGGATGTTGATATTTGGGCTATGTGAGGTCATTTGAGCTAGTTTTTGGATAGTTTTGTATAGCCATTGGACTGGATTTGTTACAAATCTGGCAACCCTAGCTGTGTGCCTGCGCAGAATTTTGTTGGAATATATTTCATGTACATGTAAACAAGTTTTTGAATCGTAATGCAACATTAAGGGGACATTTAAACAGCATTGAAATGATCTGCAATCAGATTGAATTCATTTGGATTGACAAAAATGGTCCATGTAAACATAGGTCAGCACAGATGATCATTAATGTCTTAATATACTCACAGGTCTGTCTTACTAGCATATACATGACATCAAATCTCTAGATATAGTTCTCAGAAATGAAAGCTCATATATTTTATATATATAAAATTACAAGAAGCCACAAATCATGCCTATTAGTGTGATGAAACTTAAACGTAAAAGTAAAATAAAAAGCCAGTTATAAATCATTGGAATATTTATGATGCTGCTTAATTTAATGATGCTGCTTAAAATAAACAATTTGCAATCATGTGTGCAAAAATAAGAGGTTGTATCAAAAATATATGAGCAAGTTTAAAGTCTCCAAAATGGTCTGTAATTGATTGTACCCTTGCATACAACAAACACAAAGAGGTTGTATCAAACATAAATACTGATAGAAAAATAAAGCATATTAAAAAGTCTCTGTAAAGGTTTAAATCTGTACTGGCTAAAGTTTAATATCTTGGAAGTTTGATGCAATAAATTGAATATTTCTTGTTCATACCTTGCTCTATTATGTATCTGAAGGGTGAAGGGACCGTTTCAAAAGAGACATTTGTTTGCATTTGAATAGACAAGAATGTCTCAGAGACCTTCATTATTTAAAGTGTGATTATGCTGAAATTCAGTGTTGGTCAGAAGGATATTAAAAATCTGGATTATCTGTTTGCTCTCTGATAATTGGAAATATCTAGATGGCTCTTTTGACTTCAAAGGGATTTAGCAAGAAACCTGAGCTTTGTTACAAAGATGCCACAGAATCTGTGCGAGTCAATTGAAAAGAGGGAACATCGCCCCCTAGAGGTTTATAAATTTCTACAGATTGATGTGTATTAGCATTGCATGAAGTATCTAGTGTTTTAAAAAAGTATATTTCTTGACATACTTTCTCATTTCAGCAAGCCAAACTTGAATGTATAAAGAACACCATTTTTATTTAAAATCTGGGATCTCCCTATTGCGTTTTAATTTCCCCCACAGGCTTCACATTGCAAAGTGATGTTGGATTTTTCCGATATTTCTAATGTGCTAAAAAAGCCTGTCCATAGAAGACTCATTAGCCAAGTGGCATGATGGGATACAATTTATACTATCATACTATTATTATCAGCATGATAAACTGCAGTACAAATGCATTTACAGACATGGTACACATCCCTCGAAATGTGACCTCAGCTATTCATCATCACAGACTCAGATTTGGTTAGGGGGTCCTAACCGGACGAGCCCCTCGATCAGGGTATGAGGTATAACAAAACAACAAACACTTATGAGCCAAACTTCTCCTTGAGCACATCTAAAGGCTTATAATGGCTGTCTTTATAGCTTTGGGTGCATTACAGAGAGAACCACGCGTTTGCTTTAAAAGCCAACAGGGAAAAGAGAGCAAAGGCAGTCTTAGAGTAATTTCTGTTCTTCTTCTTAATGTCCTTTCAGGTAATAGATCAGGCAGTGTGAAAGTTTACTGCTGAAGGGAAGGCAAACCGAATATAATGTATTTTTGTATGGCAGGGTGTTTCTCTGGCCACTCTTTCAAAGTGAAAAGCAATAAACATAGGCTCTGTTCTCAAACCCAGCAAGCAGCCTACATAGACAACGTTAAAGTGCATCGCAGCCACCATTCTGACATTTGCAAAGATAGGCTTAAACTTTATGGGATGGTTTCCTAGTCAGGCATTAGACTAGTAGACAAAAATAAATGAAAGAGCTGTCCAAAATGAAAACAACTCGCACTGACATCTTAAAATACATCAGTGCTTTGCTTTGTCTCAAAAAGCACACAAGTAATGTTTGAGGAAATAATGTTTGCTAAAACTACTTAAATCTGCTAATTAAACTGACATAGTCCTGGTTTAAACTACTCCCTGTCTGGGAAACCGCCCATTTGTGTAGAAACTTTTGATGAATTAATTCATTTAGACGGTAATGTTTTGAAAGTGTTAAATATTGTTATATATATAATTTAATTAAAATAATTAAATAATTAAACAGTTCAGCAAAAAATTGTCGTTTTAAAGAATTTTCACATTTTTGAGAAATACTGTTAAAAAGTAAAATTCCGGAAATAGACTGCAAAAGTAGCAAGTTGGTTGTAAAATAATAATGCAATGTATGTTACAAAAAACGTTTTTTTACAGTATTTTTCTGGTGTCCCAGCTGCTGGAATGTTACCATTTTACTGTAATTTTGCAGAATTTGTATGGTTTTATTTTACAGAATAATTTTTCTTAATTACAGAATTTATTTCAACTTTAATACTTCAACTTCAGATTTACAAGTGTTGTATAAAATAAGATGGAAAAACATGTATTCAAAGCAGAGAAGGCAAATTTACTGTACATACAAAATTTTCACAATGCTCCAGTTATATAGCCTATGATCTTATGATCAGATATTTTGGCAATTTCTAGAATTTCTAGGTGGGGTCTACCAACCATCTCTTTGATTTCCACCTTGTCTTAAACATGCAAAAAAATCTCATGTGTTGCTCTCAAAATTTGTGACATTTTCCCAAACTGTAATCTATTAATTCGGGTTCATGGGCACAATATCTTAATACGCAATATTTTTCATATGTATAAATATACTTTATATCTGCATAATCTAATGGGAATTCATAACAGTTTTACATGGTGGCTGGGGCTGGGTTAGGGTAGCCATTTATCGTTGCTCTGCCACCTCGTGAAATATGTACGACTTCTTTCGATGTCAGGTTACGAATATAAATGTACATACACACGTGGTCCGTGCATTGAAAGTTGTGCTGAGTGACACTGGAAAAAAGGGTGAAATTCGTATCCATCAATAGAACTATCACCCTGGTCAAACCTTTCTTATGGTAGATTCACACGGTAAGCGGCAGTTGCGTTTGTCCATTTTATTTTCGAAAGGAAACATATGGTAACCGGGCCGCTTCGTGGGCTCATTAGTAGAGCTGAGGCGGTGCTTGTGCATCCAAAATCCACCAACTTCCACGGGCATGGCTCTTAGCAGGATGCGCAGCTGAAGATAAAAATATGTAAAGGCAGCCACATCGGCTTAAAGGCGTTCACAAAAAGATAAAATATTTTTGGTCAATTCCACCGCTCGTGTGAATCCAGCATTACACTGGGCTTTGAGTAAGCAACATTCTCTTATTCATGGAAAAAAGAACTTACAAGAACGACATAAAAAATGTGTGGTTACAGGGGAACTTGTCCCCTAGTAAATGCCACACTCTAATTGATAAGGAATGAATCTCAATCAGGGTCATTAATCAAAAGGAGTATCGACTGGTGACAGGCAGAGAGCTCCGCTGGCTCCCGCTTCACACATGCCGAGTGCCGGAAATTGTGAAATTACCTTCAACATCAAAACCTTAAAAATATGATGCTGTCATAGCCATCAACGTCAGCCACCGAGAAGATACATCCCGGTGGCGAGATCACTCGACGTCACAATCAATCTGCGTAGAGGGACTGCTGTGTTACGTGCATGAGTTATTTGTTTGTTAAACATCAGGACCTTTGACGCACAGTGACTCAGTGAATAATTGAATGCAAATAGGACCCATGTAAAGTGACATTGTTGGCATGGATGAATATACAGTTTTCATCACAGTGTTGACCTTTAATAACAGTTCAGTGCTTGAAAATTGTAAGAAGGGCCTTTGAAGGGTTTATTCGCTTAGAAATGAAAAGCCGTATGACTTCCGGTACGTGTTCAAACTTGTCATTATTTCCAGGTGGCCGTATGTATGAAGTATTGGAGAATGGTGAGAGTAAGGTAAACAAGAGGTAGAACAATAATTAATGAGCGTTGATAAATTTTTCTTCAATTAAAGGTTGCTTAAAGGAGGCATCAATTAAAATCACAATTTTAACCCCAAGCTTTTGTTATATAAGAGGGAATCGTATTCACGCGAACATCATTTGAGTGTCAGAACTGAAAACGCTCTTGTTACTGAGATAACATCTGTTATTGAAACCAGGCCCAGCGCATACCACATTCTGGAATGCACCTTTCTTTCTTTCTTTCTTTCTTTCTTTCTTTCATAAAACAATTAACAACTCCAGTTCATCAGACCTTTAAATACTATAAACACACTTGACTACAAACTGTAACTATAAATTGTTTTTCAGCATCTACACAAATGATATTATATTTTGAGGATATTTATATGCAAAATTCACAACCCTGGATGAAAAGCCTGTACGAAATCTGTATTCGCAGAAGTAATGCAAAAGTAGATTTGTGGTTACACAAAAGGGGTTATTTTCAACATAATGTTGGGTCAAAAAGAGATGAATTCAAATGGGTTGTAAATTAACCTGTGTTGTTTCAACTCAAAATGATGGGTTGTTTTAACTCATAGTTGGGTCAAACATACAAGTTTGTTGCTGTGTTTCTCGTAATAGGAACTCTGGGTTCCAATTGGTAGACAATCATTCCAAAGTTGTAACACTTCAGCCTGTGTTCCCCATGTGTTTTGCCTTGTTCATTGTTTTCACCTGTCCCTTGTCATTGTTAATTAGTCCGTACCTGATTCTGTTTTCATGAGTGTTTTCCCCGTGTATTTAAGCCCTGTGTGTTCCTTAGTTCTTTGTCGAGTACTGTATTGTAAACCCAGTTGTGTCTCCCATGTTTCCATATTCTCCTGTTCCCGTGTCTGTTATCATTAAACCCCTTTTGGACTTGGATTAACGTTTGTGCATCTCCATTCCTCCTCCGTGTTACAAAAGTGTTGTGTAGCTTCATTCACAAGTTATACTAACTTGCATTTGCATGTAAACTTCATGCACACATAAACCTATAGACACTTGCGTATACATATAAACTCGGTACTTGCATATACTGTACATCTATAAACATTCATATATACATATAACGCATGCATAAATTTTGTATTTCTCGAGTTTACATTAAAGCAATAAGCCCCAAGAAGCCGTGGGTTACAGTGCATTTTATAACAGCTAAGGGGCGTTGTAGGCACGACGCGAAGCGGAGCCACGGCTTCGCGGGGCTTATTGCTTTTATAAAACTGTTACTCCATATGCTTAGCAAGGTTTCATTAAATAAAGTAAATAAATAGATATTTAGGCTATGTGGTGCGGTCAGCCGTTATATATCGGGTCATATAACTCCGCTCAGCCAATCAGAAGCAAGGACCAGAACTGGCAGTTTTATAAATAAACTTGTTCCATCCATGCGCACATGTAAAACACTTGTATATACTGGACATACAAACATGATCCTTGCTATACACCTTTAAATCCCTCAGCGTCATTTATAAAACATGTGGGCACATATACTTAACAGGAACCACATTTTTTGTTTGTAAATTTGTAAAAGTGATTCTTAGTTGATAAAAAATTTAGGTATTAGGGCACAGATTTAGGTACAGTTTATTATTCCGTGAGCATTATTTGGTAATGAGGGAACAGTTTTAACATCTGTGGGTACGGCTTTGAAATGAAGGATTTTTCGCATCTTGTTTTTTTCTCTGACAGTTGACCTTGCAGACTCTGTACTATGACGAGTGGGGTGATAAGTTGTTTTAGTTGGGACGAATTTAGAAACTGTGGTCATATTGTTTTCTGGTTGTACCCCTACGTAACAATTTTATGCTCAGAGTCCTCTTGCTGCTAACGGACGGAGAAAGAACCGCTGGAACGCGAGCATAACCAGACAGAAAGCAATCAGAAAATCTTGAGCTTCTAAGGTCTCTGTACGGAACTGGATTTTGTTATCGCTAGCTGTAACTAGCCCTTGGCCACACCCTGCCTGGATGCAGATTTCCTTTTACGTTAAAATATCTACCATTTAAACTGAGAAGTTCACGCCCATACACATAACAATGACTTGCAGAATTATACAAACAAAACACGCAGTCTTGTTAAGTATATGTATGTGCATGTTTAATAAGTGATGCTGCATGATTGACTTCTATTTTACTTCATTTTTGACATATATCCGATTGAAATGGCTTCTGAAATTAGAAAATAAAGTAGGGCGGGGCTTTATTTTACCCTTCCCTTTTTTATTGGTTTGCTGTAATTGGGCCTGGAGGGGAGGGCTAAAAATGCCTGGCCAGTGGACAATCAGCATCCTACCTCTTTTTTTTGTAGCTTACGTCATGTGGTGAAGAGTTGTTGTTGAGAGGGGGTTTGATTAAAGATTATAATTGCAAATTAATAAAAAATAATAATGATAAATCATTTATAATGATCACTGCAACACTGTGTAAAACACTGTTCCTGTTTGATGTCATGGGGACTTTAAAGGTGTATACGCATGGATCATGTTTATATGGATATGCGAATGTTTATAGATGTATATTCATGTACTGAGTTTATTTGTATATGCGGTCTACAGGTGTATGTGTGCTTGAAGTTTACATGCATACGCAAGTTATAGTATGTACATGTATTGCACATGTATTTGCTTAAACATCCGATAGCTTACCTATAAATGTGAGTAATTTATGTCTATGCACAAGTTTTATATATGTTTCCTGTAGCTCAGTGGTAAGAGCATTAACAACGCAAGGTTGTGGGTTCGATCCCAGGGGATTGCAAATACCTATGTAAAATGTATAGGATAAAGAAATGTAAGTCGCTTTGGATAAAAGCGTCTGCCAAATGTCTAAATAAAAAATGTTTACATAAGTGAAGTTTGATTTAAACCCTATTCGGCACCTCATAGGAGAAAGAGAAGGAGCACGCCCATCAATGGGCTACTGTGCTTGAGAAAATACTGTAATAGTTTTCAAATAATGTATGTATGAAGCTAAAGACCAAGTGCCTCTCTCTCTCTATCTCTAAACCCAAACTAATTTGAATGAAATGATCATGTGTCTGTGTGTTGAGTTATAAGCAGGATGCTTATACTGAGATTTATAGTAAAATGTAGTTCCTTATAATGTTCTTTATGTAGTTGTAATATTTTAGGAACCAAGTATTAAAAAAAGTATGTTTGTTAAATGCAGAATAATTGACTCCAACTGTCCTTTAATTCTTCATCTTTCAATATCTTATAGTCACTCGCTCCAACTATCACTAAATATTTTTGCCACAACTGCAGAACAGACGTTCCTTTCACATTTTGCATGGAATAAAGGATGATGAAAAAACATGAGGAATAAATAAAGGAGGATTTTCTTTGCTTTTAGGAAGCCCACTAATTCCTGGTGAAAGATCTTTTTGCATTCCCATTAATCTCATGTCTTTGGCTTTTATATTTACTTAGGTATTTGTATCACAATGCAGTCACGCTTCTACATCTTTCCCCAATCTGCCTCCTTTACGCCTCTCATTGAGCGCAACAATTAAATCTTTGCTAAAGCGTCTTCACTGACTCATAATTTCTCTGCTCATTACATTGATGAATCAAACAGGACCCCTGGGACCACGCGCCCACATGAGTGCGTTCACACAGGAGACATAATGAAGCCTAAGCCTCTGAACACACACCTCGGCCAGGATGCTAAATAATGCATTGACAACTGAGGAAATCTAATCAGGAGCTGCTTGGCTCGCAAATAACAGAGCCACACGGGGAAGTCAATCAATGCGGTTTCTGCATAGCGCATTGATATCTCACCCCACCGTATGCAAGTGCCAAACACAAACATTGAAGCACTGTCACTGAGAGGTCAGGATTTAGATGATTATAATGAGACGAGAGTATCTGCTGGTAGATGACATAAATATGCCATTCTGAGGGGACAAAAGCATTTTTCTACATTGATTACCATTCAATAAAAAGTGCTATAAAATTCTGATGCCATTTATTTTCATTTGGAGGACTATTAAATTAATAGTTTGCATAAACACGTTGTCCTCATCTACTGTTCCTACTGTTCAAAAACCTACGTTAATGACTTAATTGAAAATAAGTTTGTAAAAAAGTTCAAAGTAGGGAAGGAAGGAGGCGGGAACCGGCTAACATTCAAACAAACTTTAATAAAAATAAACAAACAAAAACACAGAAGTTAAAGGCTAGCAGCCACCTCACAGTCGACTGCTGACCACAAGAACAGGAAATGTCCGGGCCCAGTCCTCGCTCTGCCACTCGTCCTTTTATGTCTCCCATCTCCATCATGAGAGATACGGAGCCGCTGCAACGCGCGGCTGACACTCATTATCACTCGCGTCACCGGCCCTGCGTCATTCCCTCACGGCTCTCGTCCCGCCTTGCTCGTCACAACGTTATTTCAATCTTTGGCATGGTCTTAGTTAGTTAATATTAAAGGGGTCATATGACACAGATGAATAAATATTTTCGTAACGTTTGTAATCCAATGTGTATACAAGATTAAATGTTCAAAAACCCCCTTCCAACAACGCTGTAGAAAGAGTTTTGGGCGCGCTGAAGCGCTGACGTAGATCAAAATCTTATCTTGTATTTAAAGGGGCCGCGCAGCAAACAAGCTTGTTGATCTTGATCACAAGAAATTGATTGGTGGAAAGCACTTTATTGTAGTTACACGTTTGCTAACGAAATGATATTCTGCAGCAGTAACACTGTTGTGCATGCTCTGGCGCTAAAGTTAGCATGAAATTCCCGCTTATTTACAGAAAATGTATAACGTTAATGCCCCTCATCAGCAACTCACCAGGAACACAAACAAACTCAGACATCTTTTTCCACGCATTTTTTTATTATTTATGTCCCTATACGCAAACAGGGATGCGTCGTATATGATTGGGTAACCCGCCACAGCACTAATCAACCTCTCCTCCATTTTACTTGGGAACAAATGTGGTCGGAACCACAGTATACAGGGCTGCGTTCTCTGGAATCCTCCCAAGCGGTAGACTTCTACGTTTCGATTGGTTGCCGCCGAACCGCATCATGGCTCATTACCATAAAGTTAACCTGATTTCAACTCACCTTGACGCCCTCAACGGCCAAGACGCGCCGCACTGCTCCTCGGGCACTGCTAGCCGCCGGCTCACATTGAAAATGAATGAATTACAGCCACTTAGATGCTCTCGACGGTGGCTGTCTGAACATACAGTTAGATTTATGACTTGCATTGCATTCAAGGTATACATTTTACTCGTATGTGTGTTTCTGTATATAGCAGCAATTATAGCTTTGATTACGTCACGCATTCGCTGTCCAGATTGCATTAATTTTCGCCAAGATCTCATATTGATGATGGGAGAGTCGAACCGCTGTGCAAAGTCTTCTCCAGCACATCCCAAAGATTCTCATTGGGGTTAAGGTGTGGACTCTGTGGTGTCCAATCCATGTGAGAAAATGATCTTTCACAATTGGAGCCCGATAAATCCTGGCATTGTGATCTTGGAATATGCCCGTGCCATCAGGGAAGAAAAACGAATCAATGGAACAACCCGGTCATTCAGTATATTCAGGTTGACATCTGACCTCATTCTTTGGGCACATATCATTACTTAACCTAGACCTCCAGTCCAATGGGAGGCTCTTACCTAGTTGCTTAGTAGGTGGTGATTTTTTTGGATGTGCAGTGTATATGCATACTGATTCATGAAAGTTGTTTATTTACTTCCTGTAAAATTACATATGAAAACTGTAACAGAATAAAACACTACAAATGAAAACATCTAGCTAGCTGATTACCTCGAAAATCAATAGATATCGTTTTTAGTTCATACTTCTTCTGTTAACACTTTCTCTGACAAGCAGATGAGATGAGAACTGGGGCACATTTAAGCTCAAACCGGTGCGCAACGTTTTGCTACGGTTTCCGGGTCGAATGACACGTTTCCTGGAAACGGTGTGCAACCGGGTTTGAGATTTGTTTTCTCTTGTTTGGTGGGTGTGTCAAGAATGTCAGCCCAATCAGCAGCAACATGTATATAACCCACGTGGTATTAAAGAGACACATACACATACACAACCCATGCACATACAAGTGCATGGGTTTGGAGAGTTGTTATTGTTGGGGGGGTTTGTATTCTTACTGTAACAGTGCATAACAAATGTTTGGTATTACTGTGCGGTCCAATTGTTTGACTGAGTTTGTGTTTGTTGTAACAGACTAGTTGTTTGCTTGCTGGGTATCATCCTAATTAAAGCGAACGACTTTGAAAGACACTGCAGGCGGCCGGCTACATTGCAATTAGCCCAACCTCATGCAGCTCGCTTTTGCATGATTCCCCTTTAAATGATTCCTTCTGAGAAAATTTCACTGAATTCTCTTTTGAGCAACACAATTATATTAACTCACAGCGTAATCTGTCAAGCATAACCCACTCGCAAGAGCTTCTGCGTAATAAAGATCGAGTCTCCTTTAGCAAATTCATCCAATCGATAAAACTGACCGTTGTGTAAACAAAAAACTTGCACTCTAATTTCAGACCTGCAGAATCTGCGTGTGGCTCCTAGTAGGGTTTATGTATGCGGTCAATAGTTGTTAAACTAGTGGGGTTTTGGATTCAATTTTGTTATTTGCAATGCTTCAAGGGATAATTATATTGACTGATAAAGTAATTGTCTTGTAGCCCAATATACCATATGCCCATATACAAAACAGGAGCTTTTTGGTTTGGTTCAATGATTAAAACACTTTATTAAAGTCACCATGAAATTAAAATCCAATCAAGATTGTTTTGCAAATGGTCGATTTGTTGCAACAGACGTTGGTTTGAAATTTCCAGGTTGCCTGCACTGCTTCACATTAGTTAACTGTATCCTGTTTTTGCCATCTTTTCCAGTTTTGGGAAGAATGGGGAGTCTACCGTTGCATGCAAATGAGATAAAGTGTTTGAAATCCTTCCTCCTGCTGTGCGTCAACTAAACGCTCATTTGGAATTCGCCATCATTATCGTCCCTGTGTGCCCTGCATTTTGTGGCCGATTCTACAGGCTCCAATTAGGCTGAAGTCTAATTACTTTCATTTAGTAAGGTATTAATTCAGAATTCACCCTCTCCCCACTCTCATTAGTTCCGGCATGATCTATCAGAGAGTCGGCTATAATTACAGTCGCCTGTTTAGCGTAAATGAGAACCTCAGAGAAAACAGTGCGCTGTCGGACACGGCGATACTTATCGACTGATATACAGATGTGCTCAAATTTGTTGCAACCCCTACACACAAAAAACTAAGAATGCACAGTTTTCTCTGAAATAACTTGAAACTGACATGGTTTATTCCCTATTTAAAAGAAATCAAACTTTGCTTTTGATTTTTTTATTCAATATAATATTTTAAATAAAACAAATGAAAAGGTCATGGACAAAAATGATGGGACCCCTAACTGCCTCTAAAGGATGTGCAACAAAATATTAAATCACTGCAAGCAAATGTTTTATGTAGAACTGGTCCAGTGGTCTCCGGTTTGATGGGTGCCTTCTCCACACTGCAAGTTTCAGCTCTTTCAATAGATGTTCAATAGGATTCGGATCAGGACTTCAAAATAGTCACATTTTTTATTCTTATCCATTCTTGGGTGATTTTAGCGGTGTGTTGGGTCATTATCCTGTTGGGGGACCCCTGACCTGCGACTGAGACAGAGCTTTCTGACACTGGGCAGTACGTTTCGCTCCAGAATGCCTTGATAGTCTTGAGATTTCATTGTGCCCTGCACACATTTCAAGGCACCCTGTGCCAGATGCTGTAAAGCAGCTTCAAACCATGACCGAGCCTCCATGTTTCATGGTAGGTATGGTGTTAACTTCTTTAAAAGGTTGATTTTTCTTTGTCTGTTAACATAGAATAACATATATATATATATATATATATATATATATATATATATATTTGACAACATATTTACATACGTCACAATATATTTATATATTTTATAATATTTAAAAAAATATAAAAACAACATTTTTTAATAAGTAATATACGTATAATATGTTGATGTACTAGATGTGTAAAAATATATTGACCATCATATATTTAATCATGCCATATATACACACACATATGGAAATATACTTCTGATATTTATCAACCATTTAAAATACACATGCATCATATTTTAAAACATAGCAACTTTACAATAGCTTAAAATGAACAGATAATCACTGCACACTTTTAAAGTTATACAGTGTATAATCTTCATGATATTTGCCCAATCGTTATCCTAACCACAGGTACTACTCTTCAACACCACGGTAACCCAACAAATTTACACATTCTATAAAACCCTTCTCAGTTTCAAAATAATACAACATCAAACACCAATAGATTCACCCAAAATTCATATCCAGCAAAAAGACATGAAATAACACCTACATTTAAACAATTTTACTCACCTTCAGCAGTCAGAAGCAAAGCATGCTATAAGAACTAGAAATCTGATTTAACTCATTCTGTGAATGTATCCATATACATGTATACTATACAAACACATATATATGGGAAGATCTATGTGCAATATATTCTCAATTAAAGATCAAACGTGATGAATATTAGATTGATTTTTTTGTCTTCGTTTCTAAATATATCGTTTCTGGTCAATGTTCAGTGCGGTGCACACAATGATACCAAACAGCGCAGTGACTACTTTTCGTCATTAAAATAGGCTGAATGACTGATTACAAGATTGGATACATGTGTGATACTAATTAAAGAAACTAATTAGTTAGAAATATCACTATAATCAAATTATGTATTATCTTTTCTAAGGGGTACCAACAAATGTGTCCAGGCCATTTTAGAATATCTTAGAATAAGCAATAACTCATCTCTTGCCACAGCTTCTTTGCTTCATTCTATGACATATCAGAGGCATGCGAGTATACATGATACAATAGCTTTATTTAGGAGTAATGAAGCATTATTTCAATGACCTGAGGTTACCAACAAATTTGAGCACGCCTTTATAAGGTGAGCTCTGTGACTTATAGTTCAATTCTGTTGGTTAGTTTTCTCGCTGGACATTCATTTGATTTTGGCCATTTTTACATGTTGGTTATAGATGGCTTGAGTGAACGGTATAACCCTGTAAGGAGTTGTCGGGGGTTCGGTATATTGTAGCCACATATGTCTGGCCTGTTTCATCAGACCTTGAGAAATGCTGCAGGTCATCATCAGACGTCTGGCAGCTTTACAGATGTCACACGCAGATAAATCTATCCTGCTGTATGACTCTTCAGGCTGTACTAAGCAAAGTAACTGATACGCCGCTCTGAATCTCAGCCTCCCTTGCTTTCCTGGATCAAACATTTCTGTTCTGTTCTGCTCTTTGCATTTTTTGTTATTTTCATCACGTAAACATCCACATGTTGAGGCTTCAGGCCACTATAGCTACTGTGTATGGTTGATTTTATCACTTATGCGGCACATTTTAGCTCAATTGGAATGAGCTTTGTTGACTTACACACTTTCTAACAATATAAAAAAGATCAAGAAATGTAATATATAACTTAAAATAACATAAAATAAAGCATTTAAATCTATAAAAAAGTATTTAGCAAAAATTATTATTATAAATATTAATAA
The DNA here is from genome assembly GCA_029783895.1 of Triplophysa bombifrons. Lineage (NCBI taxonomy): Eukaryota > Metazoa > Chordata > Actinopteri > Cypriniformes > Nemacheilidae > Triplophysa > Triplophysa bombifrons. Next base: position 17,901,285 of record CM056461.1, read on the forward strand.
TAATAAAATACATTTTATTTACTTTATTATTAATATACATAAAAATGATGTTTTATTATTATTATAACTGGAAAATTGGAATATTGAATTGAACATTTTGATGTTACCTTGGGAGTTTTACTGGTAATGTGGTGGGTTATATTGGTGGGATGTTATCTGTTGAATGGAAACAAATACAATCCCATTAAATCTGACTGAAATAATCCCCAAAACATGTAAAGTTATTATTCATAATAATAATAATAATTTCTGAAGGCAATAGGGGCTGTATTCATACAAACCTAGGACATGACACAACCCCATTACTCCTGGGTAAATCAAACGTAATACTTATAAAATAAATAAAATATCCATATATACAGTATATATATATAATCAATAATGATGTTATTAGGTACATTTTGATTACATTTACATTCATGCATTTGGCAGACGCTTTGATCCAAAGCGACTTACATTGCATTATCCTATACATTTGTTTCTAAGTATGTGCAATCATCTGGGACCGAACCCACGACCTTGCATTGTTAATGCTCTCTTGCCACTGAGCTACAGGAAACTCACGTGGCAATTATTTAGATGTGGCAAATATTATTGAAACTTTAAATCATCAAAATCCCATCATTTCAATTGCAGTATATTTCACTTCAGGTTGTAAGAGGTTTGACTCTGGATGGTTTTATATAATGTAACCAGCAGGAGTCTCACGAGCTCAGCTCGAACTGTGGGAGAAGTTTGAGCTCCTGAAAGTTTTGCGCGCAGATCGCGGAAGTGAAGAGAGGGAAGAAAAACTTTCACACACAAACTTTCATGATGCGGTTGATAGTGATGAAGATAAGCTGTTTGAGAAAACACTGAACTGCACTGCGTTTACTTTAAAGACTGTGAGATCTCATCATGGGACTGCCGACTGTAGAGTTCAGTGACTCTTTTCTGGACAGTCCGGACTTCAGAGAAAGACTCAAATGCCATGAAATCGAGCTGGACAGAACCAACAAGTTTATCAAAGACTTGATAAAAGACGGAAACCAGCTGATAAACGCGCTCAAGAGTGAGTACACCAATCTCCAATAGCGCTCTTCATACAGTATACATACAGTACACAGCATTGCTGGGCAAACGTGCGCATTTTAATGGTGATGTCTAGGGCGCTCATTAGTGTTTGGCAGAAGCAGCCAGATCATGTGTAATTAATGGAACGTTTTAATCTGTTTGTGTATAATGTGAAGTTATGTCGTGGTATTGTTTATTCATATGTTACCAAATTGTTGAAAACAATAGATACATTGATCAAACGTGAAAAATCAATAACACAGAAATTCTTATGAATTTAATGTTTCTAATAAGAATTTAATTGATTTCATTTTTAAAATGGGAATTGGAATTATGTAATATTGTGTTGAAAAATGTGATGGTCTCTGTGGGTTTTTAATGGTAATGTGTTGGGTTCTGTTGGTGGAATGTTATGTGGTGGATGGGAACAAATACAAAACCATTCAATCTGACCCAGAAAAAAAGAATGCCCAAAAGACATATATACACATAAAGGATTTTGTATTCATTTAATGGTAATATAAGGGTTGATGAATCTATAAGATGGCACATATTATGTGTGTTACCCTTAGTGTTGTTTCTCTTTCTGTTGTTTTGTTTGCGTGGGGGTGCACGTCTATTTCAGTTCATGTTTATGTGATTGTATCTGTTCTTGTTTATGTGATTGTATCTGTTCTTGGTTTATCGGTGGTTCTAAATGACAAATGGTTTACAGATCGAGGTCACGGATTCACAACGGCTACTGTGAGACCCATTGTAGTTTTTCACTGTCAAGCGTGCGGTTTGTTACCTGATTGGCTTGGATGGATGGTCATGTGATCACAGATAACAGTTCTTACAGTATGTGAATACTTTCAGTCGAAGGGGAACACAGCACAATGTGAAGCGCATACTTTGAATGTGTTGTTAAATAAGCTAAGTTTACCATGAAAAAGAACACAACACTTTCTTTCTCTCTTTCTTTCTGCAACAAGGTGACAGGTTCAAATCTCAGGGACTGCTTTTGCTGATAATATATGCACCTGAAATGCACTCTTAGTCGCTTTGCATGAAAGGATCTGCAAATAATGTAAATGTGTTGTGTGTGGAATGCTGGGAATGCGCTTCTGGAGGATTGTGGGTAAAGACCACTGTAACCACCTATCAAAGTTACTGGAATATCTGAATCGTACGTCAAGGCCGTGAAAACGCTACTGCTTCTATTGATAAAATAATACACAACTGACCCTCAGGCAGAGAAACAAAAGATAACTTGTGTTTGGCGATTGCTACTTTGGGATTGAAAAAAACAACAGACAATAGAGCAACTGTTTTAATGAAGTTTAAAATGCTTCATTGTTTATTTTTTTATACAATATTATCAAATTTAACAAAGTTTAACAAATATTATCCATTGATTGTAACATTTCAGCCATGGTCTTTTTTTATTCAATACAACAGCTTTCATTGTATGGTGTAAAAATGACCAATGGAATAATATCATTGACAAAAACACTTTCAACAATATTATTCAGTACTTACTTATGGAAACATTACCATTTTAAGCAAAGAAAAAGTTAAGGTTTAACATGCAAACACATTCTACTCTCTTGACAGTAAATGAATAATAGAGTCTGACCCGAGTCACCGGGCAACAGTGCCATTTTCTCACTTCACTCAAAGTATCAGTGGGGTGTATGTTTTTGGAAAGGTCATGTACTGTAGCTGCGGTTGATTGTGACACACATTTACTGCAGCATGAATCTGAGGTGGCACTTTTCTTAATGTTTTAATGCAATCTGTATAATTCAGCTGCTTAACCATAATTACAGCCTTTTTATGGCTTTTACTGTTGCTTTTTAATGGAATCACTAAAATAAATAAAAAATGGGCAGTGTTGTACCTTAAGGACATTTTAAAATTACTTGTTTGGTGTAACCTAATGTAGTCAAGTTGTTTTAGTCATAATTTATAATTTATATTTTATACTTTTTGTTTTAAAAACGAAAACACAACTCTCACAACAGGGGTTAAGTGAGAAACATACAAAATCCATTAATTCACATCCCACCCACATGGACCAAATAAAACAACAACAAAAAACACTGCAAACACTAAAATGCAAAAAAAGCATAAATAATAGTTAATAAAACTACTTCAAATTGATGTCAATGCTATCATGAAATTTAAACACACAATGCGTTTGGTGCCTTTTACAGGTTGGCAAATTGCTCTAGATGCCAAAAAGTGATTTAACATGTCGGACATGATAAGATGACAGATGATAGAATGATAAGTAACGTTCTATAAAGATATAGATTACCCAAAAATAAAAATGTCATTTTGTTAACCCTCATGTCGGGTTAACGCAATGAAAAGAAGATATTTTATGAATGAAGATATTTTGAGAGATGTTTCAATGGTTTCTTGTCCATACAATGGAAGTTAACGGGGGCCAATTTTGTTTGGTTACCAACATTCTTCAGAATATCTTCTTTTGTGTTCTGCAGAAGAAGAAAACTCATACTGGTTTGGAATGATATGAGGGTGAGTAAATAAATTAGAACCTTTTTGAGGGGGTTATCTGTCCCTTTTTGAGGGTTTATTGGGTGCACCACACACAACACTGAGCCCTTTGAGTGACATTAAAACAAAGCTAATCCATCTCTCCTTCAAAGCTTCATTTCCAGCCTCATTTGCTCACCTGGCAGTCGAGTTTAGAAATAAACCGCGGTCCTTCTGCAAACATGATTAGTCTCATCTCATTTCGGAGGAGAGAGTCTGTCAAGGTAATTATGGGGAGATCTATCTGGAGGGACTACTTACCGCCCTAATGGGTTAGAGGTGCCGTCTGATCAAAAGGCCTTTTGCCTTATGAAGATGATTAGTGGTCTACAGCTCTGAATAAGAATGATGACAGGGCTGGATTTCACTCCACGTTAAATATTATAATGTGTGTGTAAGTGGGATAGGAAGTTATGAGAGAAGCTTTAATATTCACAATCGCTCTTCAGCTCAGAATGAAATGCCTTTGTGTTTATCTGGCTTTGCTTTATTACCGTATTATTTAAATAATCTGGGTTCAAAAGAAGTTCAGCTTTGTCGATTACAATAGAAAAGCTTTTAAAATCATCCGTCAGTGTGTAAAAATTGTTTACAGTAATGTACTTACCAATGGGTGTCTTGAAAACAAACAGCCGATAATTGAAATGATGACTAACATGGTTGATCGTTTGGAAGACTTTTAGAATTGTTAAATGGACTTTTGTTATTTCTAGTCTGCTGGTTTTTATATCATAGCTATGATTAACTCCACATCCACACGAAGCCAGAGCTTTCCCCAAACAATCAGTTTTTTCCTTTTCTCAAGAAATATCTGTGTAGTCGAGCGTACGGCCGCAAAGATATACAAAAAATGGAGAAGAAGACTTGGAGCATGCGCCTAAACTTTCCACGCTGGGTGATGACATAATCGTTTCAGAAAATATACGGATCTGCACACTAAAACCCAAGGGTAGTGTTTTAAAATTTATCCACTCTGAGAGCCGGTTTAAAAAAATAGCAGTTTCAGAATGCCGAATTCGTGTGGACGAAATGCCGATAGAATACAACATCTTTACATATACAGCTTAATGCGTCTCCGCGTGGATGGCCTCTCAGTTGCTAATGTGCGGGATACTGCCATTAAAATGAAGGACAATAGATGGTATATGACGCCATGCCAGTCAATGTTAGAAATTGTTCAAAAGTGTTTTAACAAGAAGCTTTTTCGGAACGATATAGCAGACACCAAAATAAAATAAAAGAGAAACTTTGGCAGGGATAAGTGGCATCTGTCCTTCCTCACTTTTGAAAAGAACCAGTCGCCGCTTCCTTTAAAGACGATTTCTCTCTCTCTCTCTCTCTGCATTAATAAGATGTTTGTTTGGATTTCACTATTCTTCTGGGACGTGTATGTGTTTATGCGGGTAAGAGTATCGCTTTGGGGGCTTTGCTACAGGAAATGCCCTGTAAACAATGTTGTGTAACCTTGTCCTCTCCTCCAGCTGATAACTTTTCCCTCTGACATTGACTGTTTCTATGTTTGTGCATCACTTTGCATCGGTAAGATGCAGAGAAACTAATTAATCTGAAAGATTTAATTGTGGATGGTGGAGCTGTCACGATCATGACATTTTTGCTGAAGATTAATTAAAAAAGTAATCGCAATAAATGATCTGCATGTCATTTAACCTACGCATACACATACTGTAAAGCTTACAAAGTCAATCACTGACATTTAATTATACAGTTATTTATATGATTTCCTTTAAGGATTTCCTCTGTGCAGTGGCGACAAATATTGAACAGTAATACATAACTAATTATAGTAATTTAATAATAGTAATGTTGTATAAAATATATTTCTTGTATAAAATATTTATTTTGGATGCACTGTAGTTCATTTCATTCGTTCAACTTCATTCTAGTTTTTGCAAAATATTCTTCCAAAGATGATATTATTATTATATTATATTATTGTATTGTATTGTATTGTATTAAATTGTATTATACTATACTATACTATACTATACTATTTAAAAATCGCACACTGCTTCATCAAAAAAAAGAGAGACAAGCACTATACAAACTATGAATGTGAAGATCTATAAAGGCTTAAGTGTTTAAGGGTTTTTTCCCTTTAAAGAAAAAAGGTAAAAAACAACAAGATCTTAACTATTATCTTACTTTTTTAAATATTTAATTATGTACAGTAACACAGAATATACAAAACAGATGTTTCTGTAACTCTCCTGGTCCGTAAGTCTTAAAGTGAATCTTCAAACAAATCCTTTCATCTTTCATTTAAAATGGGGTCATTTAGAGGGGAATGTGTGCCTTGAATTTAAAGTGTACAAAAATGATGTTTAGGCTGTTTACAACAGGCTCAGTTGCAAGTCATATATACAATAAAATGTTTTACAATTTCTTTGTAAAACAATGACAGTGAACAAGGCTTTGACCATTCAAGATTCACTCTCAAGATCTACAGCCTTATATGGCCTTGAATTTGTATGGAGAGAAGTGCTCTTTATTGACTAACACATCATATGAACATCCATTTTTACATGAAAGTTATTTATTTACACTCATGTGATTCAAACCTGTATTTGACTTTGTCTCAGCGGTTTTATGTTCATTCAATGGTCCAATCAATGTTGTGTGGCTACCAAAATTCTTCAAAATATCTTTTCTTCAGAAGACAACTGTCATACTATGATTTATTTTAATATGATTTTTATTTTTGGATGAACTATCCCCTGGTGCTATTATTGTCTGTACTTGGCATATTGCAAACTATCTGGTTGTTATCCAAAAGCTCAGACAAACAGCAAAAATGCTAATATACACCCATAGCGTGCTGTAAGACTATCAAAAATGTCCGATCCTGGCCTTTATCTCCATAATAAAATCCCAGACGGCCAGACAGTGATTTTTCTAAATGATTAAAATATCAGAGATGTCAGAGATGCAATGAGCCTGCATGGAGACAGTCCACCGTAAGTTTATTAAAAGTTTACTGAGCGACAGTCTGTTTCACAGACAAGGCTTAGCTTAAGCCAGGACTATTCCTTAGTTGGATCAGGATATTTGAGTCACTTTAATAAAAATGCTTTAGAAACATTACCTATGTGCATCTTTAGACAAAACAATGGCACTGACATATTTTACGATATGTTAGGGCAAGTTATTTTCATTTGAGACAGCTCAAGTATTAAGTCTGGGACTAGCCTTAGGCCTTGTCTGTGAAACCGGGCCAAAGAGTCCTAATAAACAGCTTTTTAAATAGTATCCTGGAAATGGGTGAAGTCTTGGACCCGGAAAATGTATTCCTTACATCACAACTTAACAAGCAGATAAGAGATTCTTAGATTCAGCTGCATTTTATTGTCTTATGTGAGTGACCGAAATATTATTAGCCTATGTAATGTTGATTTCTGAGTCTAGCAGACACAATCACTTCCCTTTGCTTCACTGAAAAGAGCAATTTGTCCAGACGATTCGGTCATTGCTGCTAAATGAAAGTGACATTGTTTAAAGAAATCTAAATGAGATGCCTTTGTGCTGTGCTCGATGGCTGTTTGCTTGTTGTTTATGCAATTTATTTCAGATATTGTTGTGCTTGTTTGTGCATTTAGTGAGTTTACATTCTTAAATAACAAAAGCGACACAATAAAAGCTGCTTGTGTCATTCTGTTTATTTTTCTGCCTGAATTAAGAAATATTACTGTCTGAGACGCAAGCATTGCTTTGCTTGTGCTGAAACAGCCTTTGTTTAAATTACTTAGTCATTCTGTCCAGAATTAATGTATTTCGGTGAATAAAGATCCAGGAAAATTGTTTGCGGGTCGCTTTTGTGACAGATAATATCTCAAACTGACTTAGACTGATAGTGGATATCTTGCAGCAGCCATCTGATGTTTAAGATGTCAGTTCATGTTTGTTTCAGCAGCGAAACGAAATCATTAAGTGTGATTTTTTTAGGTTTGTCAGTGTGATAGCAGATCACATCACGTTTCCAGAAAGGGCTTTGTTGTCCATCCTTCTGGCTCATTTCTTGTTTCTCATTTTGATAATATATATATTTTTTGTAATTTTGTCTGCCATCATGGATGGTGTTTGCTCCATTTTTACAATTGATGCAGCAAATGCAATACTTTCTTTGCATTAGGCCTAATAAAGATACCTCAGCAGGCGGCATACTTTAATTATGGTGTTTTTGTTTGGAAGCTCACTATCGGTTTTAGAAAGCACATATATTATTATTCTAAAGTTACTTTTCTTTCAACTGCTTACACAGCATTTGTACTTTTTTGGTCTCGGGTATTGCTGCATTTCTAATATTGATGACTCTGTATGATTTATCCCTTGTGTTTGAAAATTTCCTCATTTCGAAGTCACCTTGGAGAGAGTCAGCTAAATGAATACATGTAAATATATTAAAACATTCAGTATACTTGCTACTCATCAACGTGAGGTTTATTGTCATTTTTCTCATTGCTGAGTTATATAGAGAAAACAAAGCTGGGTGTCTTTGGAAAAAGTGCAAACATTTAACGTATATTTAATAATCAGTAGAATCTATATAATTTGAATTTAGTTTTATTTATATAGCATTTTCACAATGCATGTTCATTGCTAAAAAGCTGTATTACAGAAAAAGATAGTACTGTGTCTTAAGTTACTTTAAATGATCCTGTATCACTTTTTCTTCTGTAGGTCACGGAAGAAGATATTTTAAAGAATATTGGTAACCAAACAACACTCGCCTCATTGCCTTCCATTGTATGGACAGTGGACACTAACAATGAGATATTTCTCAAAATATCTTCTTTTAGTTTCACAGACAAGAATCCAGAGGACATCAATTTTGACATCCCGTGAAACTCCATAACACGTTGGTAATAGAAAAAACATTGGTTGTGCAGCTGGAATTTATTAGCAATTTAGCATATTAAAAGTTCATGATAGATCTGTAAATGATGCATGCATTGCTCATCGGATTGTGTTATCTGGTTAGCATAGGCTACAGGCAGATTTTTTAAATCTGGAAACATGTAAAACGTCTGTCCTACATAACTGTATTTACATAACAATGAAGATTTATACATTATTACATATTCCAGTAATCGCTGAAATGTCTGGCTCTGGCTGCCCTTTTCATAATAATACTGCTGCAAAGCCCCCTGGTCATGTGATGATAGAGCACTGTGTACTTTACCTGCTGAAGGTGTTAGAGACTTGTCTGTCTTAACAGCTATTTAAAAGACTAATTCTTTTTTAAGGTGAGATGCCGCTGTTAGTAATTTGTGTCCACTTTTTCTTTCTTTGTGCTGAGGAAGACAATGTTTTACCCGAAATAGTATTTATTCTTTTCAAATCAGCAAGCGTATTCTTAATTATTTATTGTTTGCTGTAATTGTATATCATGCAAAGCATTATGGGATGTTGAAATATTATGGATCTGATGTATTTCAAATACCCCATTTAAGGTGGGCAGTCGTGGCCTAATGGTTAGAGGGTTGGACTCGTGACCAGAAGGTTGCCGGTTCGATCCTCAGGTCCAGCGGGTAACGATTGAGGTGTCCTTGAGCAAGGCACCTAACCCCTACTTGCTCCCCGGGCGCTGCAGCGATAGCTGCCCACTGCTCTGGGTGTATGTGTGTTCACCACTTGCTGTGCGTGTGTTCACTACTCTCTGGATGGGTTAAAAGCAGAGATAAATTTCGGATATGGGTCACCATATCTGACAAAAACAGGTCACTTTAATCTCAGCACAGTTTTCTTTCATGTTCATGTATTTCCTGTTAAAACAGGAAGTGAGGGCAAGACATTTTAAAGATCTTTTGGTGTCAACAAAGCTTCTAAATAGATTTACGTCACAGCCATAAAGCATGATTTACTGCTTGGTGGAAGTTGGCTAAAACAGGAAGAGACATTTTCAGTCTAGACAGCATCTTATTTAAAAAAAATTGTATACACCCTTGAGTGCAAGATGACCGATAATATGTTTGCTTTTTTCAGAAGAGCTGTAAAGTTTAATGGTGTATAGCTACTTTTTTCTGTTTTCAAAACAGATATTGATTGTAATTGAAAAAACAATTTTGATTGTATTTGGTGCACCATTGTAGTTTTCTGTTTCTATAGGGACAGATCTGTTCAATTATTTGTGAGCCGCACATTTGTATCAGATCTTTTTTTCATAGTTTCACGTTTTTCAGCGTTCAAGCATGCACCTTAAGAAATTATCTTTTTGGCTGAGGCACATGTAGTCTGACCGGCTGATCGATACTAAGAGATACAGCCTTCGTGACTGCCAGGCCTGTTTTTCTCCTGCAGACACGTAAGCATCCCCACTGAGAGGCTGATGAGTGATTGTCATCGTTACCTGCAGCAAGACTCTTACTTCTCCATCCCCTCTGAGTGGAATCAAAAGACAGGAACTCCTACGGTTAGATGAGAGAACAATCCCCGGCTTCTTGTTAAGCTGGAGGTAGAAAAAGGGTATTTTTGATGCCCCTCTGTCACGGCAAATCAGTACGGTCATCCAGTCAGGAGCATCTGATTGGGTATCATAGGAATACATGATCTCACTGAGATAATCCCTAATGTATAACCTGTCAGTCTTTAAAAAAAACATTATACTTTGGTGTTTTTTTCGATGACTTTTGTATGAACCTTTGTTCAGATGCTCGTGAGAAACGGTGATGACCCCCTCATGAGATCGGAAATCAGCTATGGACAAATAAATGATGTAATGCAGGTCTTCTGGTGTACACATTTGTCCCTGAAGTGCTGTGGAAATAGACCATGACATTTTAAGCATTTAGAGGTTTTTTGGAAAAAGTTACATGCTAAAAAGTGGAATTGCCCAAACAATTTTTTAACATTTGCTTTTTGGAAACTCATCTTTAAAACAAGTGCAAATTTCTATTGTTTAATAAATAAAAGGTTCATTCTCATTTTGCATATTTTGCGCTCACATATTCGTTATTTTAAATGTAGATGCACGACAAGCGCGCAAATAGGGGGTCGCAATGAGATGAAAATATTTCAACATTTTTGAATGTCACACTAGCAATGCAGATAATGTGACAAGAACCAAGTGCTGTTGGATAAGTTACTCTGAAAGTAATTAATTATAAAATTGAATTACTAATTAATATCAATATACTATATCTGTCATGAAACTCTTTGGTGGAACCCAATTGCAGGTAGAGACAGGACAAGATGGTTGGGGTTTGACAGGTAATTTTATGTACAAGGAAACGGGGACAAAAAAAGCCAAAACAAAACCCACAATGGGGGAAAACAAGACAGGGTAAATAATGATGTATACAAGGACACTGACTGACTAAAACTAAGAAAACAAACACTTGAACAACACCAACATTAACTAAACTAGACTTACTACCCACGGAGGAAACAGGACTTGGTAGACAAGGGAACAGGATAAACTTCTACACAGCACGAAGCACAACTGCTACAGACAAGGTACATTTTACATACAATGTACCGGCACAGGACAATGAAACATGAGGACTCTTTATGGGGAAACAAATCAGGATAATTAAATAGGGACCAGGTGACACAGATCAAACACTAAGGGGAAGCAAATTAACACAAACTAGGAAACAGGAGGGAAGGAACGATGACGCGACTCTGGGAGAGTATGGAAGGCCACAAGGTCAAAAACATCTCTCCCCACATGAAACAAAGGATTCTGTATGATTCCACCTCTAAACCAAGAAATACCTGACAAGGAGAGGTGAAACCATGACAGAACCCCCGCCTTAAGGAGCAGCAACCTGATGCTCCTCAAAGGCACGAACAAGACAAGGCAGACTGGGACAAAGACAAGACTAAACAAAACATGGAAATCAAGACTAGGGGCAGACAGGCAAGAACAATAAACGGGTTGGGGTGAGGCAATAAAAATAACAAACAAGGGAGGGGGGGTGGGGGCAAACAAGAGTACATGGGGGGAAGTCCAGAAGGGGCAGGGCTGGGAGGGGAAGTCCTAGACAGGGCTTGGCGCCGGTGGGAAGGCCATCTGGATCCGGCTTGACGCCGGTGGGAAGGCCGGCTGGACGGGGCTTGAGGCCGGTGGGAAGGCCGGCTGGACGGGGCTTGACGCCGGTGGGAAGGCCGGCTGGACGGGGCTTGACGCCGGTGGGAAGGCCGGCTGGACGGGGCTTGACGCCGGTGGGAAGGCCGGCTGGACGGGGCTTGACGCCGGTCGGAGAGAATCCGCGGCCGGGCTGGCCGCTCGGACCGTCACATCCCCACGGCGCCCCCCAAAAAAATATTTGGGGCTTGACGCCACCGGACTCGGGACCACCGGACTCGGGACCACCGGACTCGGGACCACCGGACTCGGGACCACCGGACTCGGGACCACCGGACTCGAGCCGCTCTCCGGAGTCTCTTTCTCCGGGATCGGCTCACAGGGGCTGTGGCCGGCTGCAGAGAAGTGGTGGGAGACACTGCTAGCTCCATGGTAGAGGAGTCGGACGGGGAGTCCCACGACTCCCTCCGTTGACACCGTCTTTGGAGACTGGTGGATGGGGGAGAGGGAGAAGGCTGTGGGGAGTGACCCACGACCCCGATCTAAAGGGTACGACCCTCTGGAATCGAGGCTAGCCCCGCGGGAGAATCCCTTCTGGATTGCTCTCTGGACCACTCACGATCCAGCAGGGTCTGGACAGTGTCCGCAAATCCCAGTGACTTCAGCTGGCGCATCTCAGCGGGTCCTAGGGGCTCATCGAGGCAACTATTAAAAATTACCTTCAACTCTGCCTCGTTGAACCCCGAAGACCGCGCTGAAGCCAGGAAGTCCAAGGCAAAGTCCGTTACGAACCTCCCCCGCTGCCTGAGGCCAAACATGACGTGGGCTTGGTGGCCTCTTGTAGGAGCGATCTCCCCTTCATCCATTCTACCTGCTGGGTTCCTTCGGAGCCGGTTCATTCTGTCATGAAACTCTTTGGTGGACCCAATTGCAGGCAGAGACAGGACAAGATGGTTGGGGTTTGACAGGTAATTTAATGTACAAGGAAACGGGGACAAAAAAAAGCCAAAACAAAACCCACAATGGGGGAAAACAAGACAGGGTAAATAATGATGTATACAAGGACACTGACTGACTAAAACTAAGAAAACAAACACTTGAACAACACCAACATTAACTAAACTAGACTTACTACCCACGGAGGAAACAGGACTTGGTAGACAAGGGAACAGGATAAACTTCTACATAGCACAAAGCACAACAGCTACAGACAAGGTAAATTTTACATACAATGAACCGGCACAGGACAATGAAACATGAGGACTCTTTATGGGGAAACAAATCAGGATAATTAAATAGGGACCAGGTGACACAGATCAAACACTAAGGGGAAGCAAATTAACACAAACTAGGAAACAGGAGGGAAGGAACGATGACGCGACTCTGGGAGAGTATGGAAGGCCACAAGGTCAAAAACATCTCTCCCCACATGAAACAAAGGATTCTGTATGATTCCACCTCTAAACCAAGAAATACCTGACAAGGAGAGGTGAAACCATGACAATATCAAGCTTGATTAGTTAAATGGTTCAGGGATAGACATGAAACAGCTCTTTTAATTCATTCAAATATTAATAATGAAATATAAAACTAGATAAAGTAGTTTAACTGACCAAAGTAAAATAAACGTGAGAATTATACATTAAAGCACGGATTTTAAAGTTTGACATTGAATTTTGATGTTAATTCCACTATTGCACACACATAAATGACATACATTATTTAGTTTAATTACATTAGAAGTAATCCCTTACTTTACTTTTCAAGGGAAAAGTAATTAAATTACAGTAACTAGTTACACCCAATACTAGAACAAAGCAACCAATATAGACTAGCTCAGTGAAGATGGAGACCCAGATGATCATGGCATAAACAAATCTAGTAGCAGAGTTATTAAAAGGTATTTTCAGTGCACATAATCCATATATCATTTGTTAATACTTCCTCGTCTCAATGGCTAGCATGGCCCATCATTGTTCAGCAATGACAAACACCATGAGAGCGTTTTCTGCACGGTTTTAGGGATTTGTGAATCGCCCCTTAAACAATTGTATGATAACAAAGTTTATTAACTGTTTTTATTTTATTTAACTGAACAAAATGCCACGTTTTAATTAGTTTTTACCTCAAACAGTCTCTCATTCTCAATTTGGCATACCAAACCCTTTTAAAGACTTGTGTGCACGTCTGTATTAGCACTATAAAACTGATGCAGTGCTAATAATAGCATGAAAATGCGTCTCTACAAACATCACACGCCTACACACATTAAAAAAAACAAGCACACGCAGCCACCCACTATTTGCAACACGCTATTAAACACAAAACGCCATCAGTCTCCTCTTCTGTAAATGTCTCACTCCTAACAGGCAGCGAGCTGTGGAGGTGTGGAAGCAGGCTGTATGGAGGTGTGACATCAGATGAAACCGGTAATAAAAGCAGGCTGGAGGCCTGTCATATGTACATACGGATGAGTTTTACAGTGTAGCCTGTAATAACTCTCGTTCCAATGATTACATGGCCGGATGTAACTAAACATGCATGTCACAGCGGCTGGTGATTCAAATGTTATATGTGTGTTTGCATTGTGAACTTTATTGTTTGATGGAAAACTTTATCCAAAAACTGAATTCTGGCGATATGTGCTCACTCTTGTGTTGTTCCATATCCATATATTGTTAATGGAAATATTTACCTTGTAGCACTTTTCTATTTTTCATGTTGGAAATTTAAGTTAAAAAATGGGTAAAGAACGCTTCTTGAGAGAAGTTGGTATGACTCGTGCGCAATATTTTACGAATGTTGCTGTGTTTGATCATGACATAAACTATAACCAATGATGTTTCATGTCAGTGATGTCTAACCTGCATCCTGTCTTGCCAATTGTTGCCAAGAATTGGTCTACTTCCAAACTGTTGGCATGTGATTTTTTTCTGAGGAAAACATCTTCTCATGATTTATTCATGTTACTTTCTTCTTCTCTAGAGCACGAAAGATGATATTTTCTGAAATGTCTCAATGGTTTTGTATCCATACAATGGAAGTCAATGAGCTCCCAATGTTCTTCCGGATATCTTTGTGTTCTGCAAAAAAAATCATACAAGGATGGAAAGACACGAGGATGAATAAATGATGAATAAATGAATGGGATTGGCATTTTGAGTTTTGGCCATTTTGTTGGTTCGTTTTGATTGGGCTGTGTTGTTAAGCAGATCTGGCAACCCTGCCTACATCATAGTCTGCATGTTTAATTCGAGAACTATACGTGTATAATTACGGCCCTAAAACAATTGGTAAATTTCTCGTTTTATGTTTCACAGAACAAAAAACAGCATATGGGTATTTCTAACAGCCAAAGCAACATAAGTCAAGTAGTAAGGTCTGACACGAAGCAGGGAGGACGTCCGTGACCTTTTTGAAATGTCCTCCAAACATGCTTCTTCCATGCTATCTTGTTTTGCCCTTTGAGCTTGGATTGTCTTGTAAAGGAATGTTTTTATGTTCTACTCTGAAGCCGAGGGAGGTAATGACACACTCTCTCTGTATACATGTTGGATATTACACAGACTGGTTCCAGCTGGGTTTATGTTCAGTCGGAGCCAGCGTGAGTCACTTTGGGTGTATAATGCATTATGACAGCTCACACTGGTCTGTCATCATTTTTGGATCCAGTGTTCCATCTTATCCGCACTGGTTTGATATTGAAACTCAGCGTGAACGTACGCAATTACGCATACAAGCAGGCGTACGTCCCATCATGCCACGGTGAGAACAGCTAGTGTTTCCCTTCAATATACCAGCTGTTTGAGCTTTGTTCCAAAACCTAGTGAGCTACCTACCTAGACGGGATTATTTGGCATTATAGGCATGATCCAGACACAAAGGTTGTCTGAAACAGTGAATGTGATGCAGCTAAGCGGGAGGATTCCTAGATGTGTTTGTTGCTGGAATTACATACCTGTCAAAATAACAGAACAAAATAATTGAACCTTCGGTGGGAAATGATAGGTTCAAAATATTTTTTTTAATTGCCCAACCCTGCCTTAAATTTTTTCACCCTTACGTTGTTATGAAAACCGTATACGGCTTTCTTTGTTATTCAGAACCAATGCAAAGCTAATTTTTTTTAAAACATGTGTTTTGCTTTTTCATTTAACAATGGGAGTTGATATGTGTATCTAGTTTACAAACCTTTTTTATTTGTTAAACATCGCCGCTGACAGCTCTGCTCACCTTCCAATTTTGTATTCATAAAACATACACATACATGCATATATAAACATTAATAAACATTTATATAGAATTTAATTGATTGGCAAATATACATAAATGTAAATATTTCTTAAATATGGACACGTGTATGTGTTTATTAATACAAAATTAAAATGCACAGTGCACAGACATATTATGTAAACACAAACTTTTATTCTGAGTTTGTGACACCTTACAAAACTTTATCATTATTTCATTGCATTGTGTCTCTATAGTCTATTGTCTCGAACTGTATCAAGTCTGAGTCAAGTCTGTTGTTCAGCTCACGTGAGTAGTACACCATGCATGTGCCCAAGTGACCAACAGTGGACTAATTTTTTAGGTCTAAGACGTCCGTGTAAACAGCAGACAGTGAGGGAGCTCACTAGTTGGAAAAGAGTCAAGAAATCCCTGTTTACAATTCAAGCCAAGAGATTCCCTGAAGACAATGGTGTGTTGGGAAGAGCGACACGTTTTTTGCTGAATAGGCGGGATAAAAAAAATAAACAGAGCAGCACAAAGTGACAGAGAAGCTCTGTGGAGATGGATAGCCGATTACCTGGAGAGAGAGAAGGACAGTTTGGACAGCTGAGATAGACAGGATGGAAAAGGGGTTGATTGGTGGAGGAGCGGCCTTGTAAAGAAGATACACATTGTACCGACGGAGGTTCGGACAACTTTGTCTCGCCATCTGGCCCAGGAATCCCCCAGTGATGTTAGTGTTGATATTGGGGGCCAGGAGAACTAATGTAACAAGGCCCAGAATTATCTGGGGCTCCCTTGAGGCATTAATGCAGATTGTTGGTGAAGAATAGCGAAGCAGATTATTTCTGTAGTAATAAAGTAAATTACCACTCATTTTGTTGGATTACGAGGAGACAGACGTGCTCGATCAATCTACATTTTCGTCCGTTGTATCATCGTAAGAATGATCAATTTCACCATCAAATACACACCTTGTGTATATCCATTGCTCTTTCCTCAAAACATCTGAGGAAGATATACATGAATGCGCAATTACTTAATCTAAACAAACATTTTATGTTAAGCGTCTGAAAGATGGTTGGACAGCAACAGGTAACCCCTCCGCTTATTTCACCACATGACACCCGCTTTCATTTTACTCAAGCTCTGGTCTTGGAGAAGTCAGGATTTTTGGACATTAATACTCTCACTGAAGGTTGAAGGAAAGTGAAGTATCCGTGGATCTGTTGGTACGAGAGGTGAGGGCCGCTGCATAATTGATGGCGCTCATTCAGCTTGACTGAGCAAACTGACAACTCAAACAGATTATTGACCGGCATCTCGGAGTCTCTGAGCGGGTGCATGCCATGAGATGATGTACACTCTCACTCAATACATCAGTGCATAACCCTGTTAAGGGCTCTTAGTGCTTTGGGAGACGCGGTAGGAACCTGTTGCTGAAGTATATTCTTGTTTTTCTGCGAGTTATTCTCCAGTTTCAAATCAGGCTTGATCTTTAAGGAGACAAAACCATGCAGTACTGAAGGATAGCAGGATGGGGTTATTAGGATGTTCTGACTGGTTCCCAGGGTGTTTCTAAGGAGTTGGTAATGTGTCGTTTTTTATTGGGATGTTGTAAAGTTGTGCAGGATGTTCTAGGTGGTTGCTAGGATGTCGGTGTTCTGGATGGTTAGGTGGGTACGTACTGGCCAAAGAAAAACTTAACCAGAGTTTTAACGATACAGATTTGACTTGGTCTCAATGTAAGTTGCCTGGACCAACAAAAGCAAACTTCTTCTGAACTCATCAAACCCCAAAATTTGATGTCTCATTCCAAGCAAGAACTTGAAATAGCAATCACGAACACTAATAACACAATGTTGCGACAACTAAAAACAAAATACTCATACTCCTAAGCATGAAAAACATGATTTTCCTTTCCAGTAAAAAGATATATTTTATTATTGTGCGTTATTTCTGTAACATCCCGTGGACCTGGTCAAATTGACCCATATTGGAATGAATGCAATTTGCTAAAAATCACACTATAAAAAAACAAAAAAGAATCAGGTACACACAATAAACTTTTAAAATCAACACTTGTTAAACGTTACAAAATGTAAATGAACAGTGGTCATTTTGAATTTGCGTATTCATTTTATTTGCTGTCAACTTTATTTTAATTTATGTTCAAAACATCATGAACAACTGAACAATTTATAGGCAGACATTTTTTGGTTATACTGGTTTAACATTTCTTCACATTTTGATAGCAAGTGGGCTAAATATATATAAATATGTAAAAATAAATACCTTCTGTGGAAGGCAAGACCAAATTTTCGTCCAATTATTGCATTCGGTCTAAATGCAATTACAGGATGCCCTATTTCCTGTCAAACTATGTATTTGCATAACTATATAGACTCTGTAAGTACTTCATCAATAGGAAATGAACCTTGACATGAAACATCCCAGTGTTTATTCCCTGTGACATTGTAGTGGACTCTACTGTATTTCCTCCTCCTTCTTTGAATTCTGGGAAGTTATATTTTAATCAAACCTGCCTCCTTTGTGCTGCTAATGCAATGATCCACGGAAACACTGTGTTGGGTTCATGCGGTTTAAACAGCCAACAGAATTTATATTTCTGCCTACTGTTGATGTTTTTTTTTGTCAAAAGCAGGCACAAACTGAACAGAAAATTACAGTTTGATGCAACTGCATGATGCAAATAAGGAAGAAATAGAAGAAAATGCTTCGGCCAAATCAAATGTAAAAGTAATTAGGTGCAAATCATGAAATATTGCCTCGAATAAAACTTTATGTTCTCTTTTCTTTCCCCTCAGCTTTTTCGTCACTATGTTTTAAGTGTTAGGGTAGATTTAACGTGAAGCATAATATCCCAAATTGACGTTACACTTGAAAGCAAAACAGCCACCGTGCTGTGGATTGCACGACAGTGAGCTGTTGATCTGTGTGGAATTACAAGTCTCGGTTAAAGCTGATCACTTCGAGGCCTGTGTCAGTCGGCGTATTAGCTCTGGTCTGGCTAATGAGCTTTACAATGCTTCCTCGTGGCCTTTCTTGATAGATGTCAATGAGAAATTTACCCAGCAGTCAAAGTGCAAACTCAGTATTCCACCCTGACAAATCTCGTGCTTTCAATCTCAAAAGAGTGATTTTCCATCTCCCAAACCCTGCGTTCCTCTAAATAGAAGTTTAAGGGGAAAATAATGAGAAAACCTTTTTCTTTGTCAGTTATGGAAGACTGGTGCGTATTTAGACAAGCAGTCGGGTCTATCACCTCTTTTAAAGTTGATGAAATGGCTTTCCTCTGATGCCTCATTACAGTTTTTGATTGAGTTGCTTAGTGTTTCCTCCTCAAGTCCTTTCCGCCCACTCACGATGGCTCAGACGTACGTTTAGCTCTGCAAATGAGATCTCATTAATTCTCACCAGGGAACAGAGATTATGCACTTGCCTTTTTGTACAGAGTCCTATAAAAGAGAACGCATCTTTGACTAAAGGAATACTGTGTTTTCAAGCAGTTGCATGTCTGTGTAATAAAGTATTTGAAGGCCTGACACAAATAGAACTTGATATTTGTTTCATTTTTGCACCGTGATGGTTGTGTTATACCAAGAGAGATATGGGCTCGCAGAACCTCTGTGTGGGCAAGCCGAAACATTTTCCTCAGGGTTGCAGGAGATACAGGCAATCTCTGCCTTATCTCAGTCATACGTGATATTTGGGGTAGATTTGTGATGAGATTTTTAAGTGTTGTCGTGCTTTGTCTCTTTCAGACCTCTCTTCAGCTGTGCAGAAGTTCTCTCAGTCTTTACAAGAGTTCCAGTTTGAATGTATTGGTGATGCGGAAACAGATGATGAATTAAACATCGGTGAGTTTGAATCCGACCTTGTGTGCTGACAATGAGCCACAGAATCACTGTGTTAGGAACATGCGGTTTAAAGAGACTACTGTTGATGTTTTTTTTGTCAAAAGCAGGCACAAAGTGAACAGAAAAACACATCATAAACTAGAGATGCACCAATATATTGGCCAATAATCGGTATTGGTCAACAAAAGCACATTTTCACACTATTGACTATCTGCTGATAGTTTAACAAAAGCAGATGATCAGGGCCGATATATCCTGTCAATCTAAAGACTGGAAAAGGCAATGAGTTTGAGCTCCGTACATATAAGATGTTAACAAACACCACTAGTTCGATGTTCGGTAAATATTAGTCATTATATGAATTAATAACATTCAGAAAGTTATGAAATATCAATTTGATTGTCAGAATCGGTATCGGCAGATACCACTCTGAATAATTTAATGTTGGTACATCTCTATTGAAAAGAAAGATTTCTTCAATATATCAGTTGTTATTTATGTTAGTTCATGGTGCATTAACTAATGTTAACACTGACAACTTTTGATTTAAAGAATGTATTAGTAAATGCTGAAATTAACATGAATAAGTATTAGTAAATGCTTGGATTACTGCTCATTGTTTGTTCATGTTAGCTAATGCATTATCTAATTGTTTCAAATGGCAATTTATTGTTAAGTGTTACAAATATTTCTGTTGTATCTTGCTTCTCATGTGTATCTTTTGAGTAAAAAGACCTCTAATCCTATACATTTTTATATGAGATGTTGAAATGTTATTGCTAAGAGATTTCAGGTGATCTGTTGAGAAGAGCTTTCATTTAAAGGAACTGTTCACCCAAAAATGAAAATTCTGTCCACCCTCAAGTCCAAATCTGTACACATTTCTTTGTTCTGATGAACACATAGTGTAGAAAGGTTCAATAAAAGGAAGGAAGGAGGCGGGAACCGGCAGATATTTAAATAAAGTTCTAATCAAAATAATATCAAACTACAAAGACAGCCGGCAGCCCCTCACAGCCGACTGCCGGCGACTAAAACAAACTATAATAAAACACTAAAGTAAAATGTCAGCAGCCACCTCACGGTTGTCTGCCGAACAAAAGAACATACATACAAACGTAAAACATGTTCGGGCCCGGTCCTCTCTCGTTGACGGTCCGGTCGCCATTGAGCCTCGAATCACGGAGTCGCCCCGCCTACTCCACTGCACATAGAAAGATATTTGGAAGAATGCTTGTAACCAAACAGTTCTAAGCCATGATTGACTACCATAGTAAGAAAATTTGCTGTATAATTGTTTTGTTCTGTTGAACACAAAAGAAGATATTTTGAAGAATGTTGGACAAAAGTTATTGTGAATTTTTGACTACCATTGTACTGGTATTTTGGTATTCTGGTAGTCAATGGGTCCCAAAAACTGTTTGGTTGGTTAGGTTTTGGGCGAGTTGATGAAGACAGATTTTTTTCGTAGAGGAAATTTCTGAGATGTATAAGATTCAAGCACAAGGACAAGTTTCCATTGGTTCTCCTTATAATCTCATTGATGTTCAGAAAAAATCATTGAGATTTTTTCTAATGGGCTGGGTTGAGATGTGGCTTGAAAGTCTGAAATTGAAAGAATGTTATTTTTCAAAACCATATGTTCTAAGGCAAAGCCTTCCACATAGTTGAATTCAAATTTTAAGTGTAAATTTTCAGACAAAGCATAAAGATACTATTCGAATATAACCGAAATAACTCCATTAAGCTGTCAGAGCTATGAAAGATCAACGTCTGAGCAATAAAATGTCCCTCTAAATCCATTACTACCCGGTCTGCTTAACCAATCACAGACCAGTTTAATAGACTGTTCTCCTATTGCTGAGAGGGAAAGTTTCCCTCATTTCTCTGCCCTTACTGCATTTTCTCTATCCCAGATGAACGGGATTGTCATTTGAATCAGGACTTTTCCCTTGAAATTCCTTGATAGCTTCTTGGAGACTCTAGGCCATTGATCACAAACTAAAGTTTTGATGTGCAAGCTGTCACAGAAGCCCTTAGCTGTAATCATTTTGATTAGTAAACAGATTCCGGTATCAAAATTAGCATCGGGCGTGCTGGTTTCACGTCCCATTCCAGATTTACCTCAACAGGCTGAAAGCTTGCTGAGATTGGCTGGCAGGCATGCATAATGTATTGTATTGATTTGCTTACATTTCAGACAAAGAGGTCTCCGCTCAGCCCTTTAAGAGATCAGAGTAACTAATTGTGATTTGTGTCAGAGATTAAGGAAAATGCAGACCGCTCACCTTCAGTAGGTGTGCAGCAGATGTACCGAGATTATAAACCCTGATGGGTTAATCACTCATCCTGCACTGTCTCTATACACACCCATTCATCTTTCTCTCTCTTTCTCTCACGTGTCATTACTTTGTTTAATATTTTCCCGTCTTGCTCTGTGCATTGTGGGCTGGCTTGACACTCAGACCATCTGTATCTAACAGTTGGCTTCCTTCCTTTTCGTCGCATCAAGCAGCCTGTCATTTACCCAGTACCTTTTCCCTTAATTTCCAAGCAATCTTATGATCTCAAAAGCTAATTAAATGTGTTGCGGTGCTACAAAGCAAGCTGATAATACAGCATCTAGTCCAATTTGGCCCTTCTCTACCCCTCGTCTGGGCGCCAAACACGAGTGTGATGAATTTTGCCGTTTTTCTCTGTTGTCTGGTTTAAAGGGATGTTGGTGGTTCAGCCACAATGAGTTTTTTGGATGGCAGCAATACAAACCCATCAGCCATAAGGAGGCTCGGCTAATGGACGGCTTTAACCATTGTGTGGGGTTTTGTGATTCAGAAAATGTTAATAGGCTGGAAATAATAGGGCTGTGACTGTTGATTTACTAGTGTAATGTTGCGGAATGAACTTTGTATGCATTTCATGGACAGCTGCATGTTCATAAAACCTGACGCTGCGTGTTATGTCTATTTGACATGGATCCAGTATTCTGGTTTTCCCGGATCTGTCTGTCTAGTGATAGAAGGGTCTCGGCCTCAGACGGCAAGCTCATGGACCGCCCAGCCTCTGTTAATGATAAGCACTCACCAAAATTGCTGAAGAGTAGACCACACTTTAAAGTGATAGTTCACCCAAAAATTTCTGTCATCATTTATTCACCCTCTTGTCATTTCAAACATGGATGAATTCCTTTCTTTCGCAAAACACAAAATAAGATATTTGGAAGAATTCAAAATTCATAAAGGTTTGGAATGAGAAGAGGTTGAGTAAATGATGACAGAATTGTCATGTTTGGGTGAACTGTACCTTTAAGATAATGGTCCACTATGTGAAACAGTATTGTAAAGTCTTGACCTTATTAAATAGTTATGTTTTTTCTTGAGAACAGGTAAATGGTCACCCATTTTGTCAGCCAATGTAAGCTTGCCGTTTATGTGGTTCAAATCCAAATCTCCAAACTTTTGTAAATAATTGCATTTATAATCCAATTTGATGTAATGCAAATAATTAAATAAAGATTGTGTATAATGCATGCTTTATTTCATGCTTTTGTTTTATTTTTATTGTTTGCTTTCAAAAAATAATCAATTAAATATCAAAAATGTAAGTAGCATAACATTGGCCACTTTGCTAAGGCAAGGCGTATTTATTTACATTTATTTTGTATTTATTTATTGTATGGTTTGTTTGTTAGCACTTGCACTATCAATAGAACAGTCCGATAACAAACGTATAGACAATTCACAAAATTGCAATAAGATCATGATATTATATTTCCATATATTCTTTTTTCCATGTTTTTCATAATTACATATTTATCTTTTGGTGCTACTGTCTGTACTTACCCTAGTTAAGTAGCAATACATTTAAAATACATTTTTTCTCACTAAAGGTGTGAACAAAATTTCCGCACATTAAGGAATACATACAACACCACCTTTTGTCAATAATAAAAAAATGTGTCTTCATTTTTTGCATGTTTAGCATTTTGAGAGGTGTTTTGACACAGCCACCATACTCTGTGAGTTGATCCAATCTGAATGAGAAATACAGTGTGGAGTACAAATATATCGAATATTAAGAGTGATTGTGGCAGATGATTGCAGAACAGCTTGGAAAACTGGATGCAAGAAAGAGACACGCAATCGCGTCGATCAGAATCAGTGTGCAAAGTTTTTGGATTGCAAACACGTTTAAAACAAAAAAACACGATAAATACTTACGAAAATTTCAGCATTAGTGTGCAAAGACCTTAAGTATAGTTTAAATATATTAACCTATTTATAGACTTATCACTTAAAACTTACTGATATAAAATTGTAATTCGACTATTTGGAGTACTACCTGAACACAATGCACATTTCTTAATATAACGCCTAAAATGTGTTTTAATGTCATCTTAAAAACAGATTACATTTTTTTTATAATACCAGTCTTTTAAAGGCAGGGTAATCAATTTCTGAAAACTGATTGAAATTGACAATAAAATACTACAACATAAAGAGGAACACGCACCTTCCACCATTGCTCCGTCCTCAAACGCGCTGTGCAACGCAGGCATGAAATGCTTAGCTTTACCCAGAGCAATTGAGACTGAGAGTCGCGTCTTCTCCGTTGACTCAAAAGAACAGTTTTTTTTCCAGTTTCAATAGTTCCCGGAAGTTGTTAGTAAAGCATTGAGCTGCGACTAAACAGACCAACTGAGGTACACTTCTAGCCAATTTATAGACGAAAGCCATTTAATAAATGAAAAATGAAAGAAAAAAAGCATTAAAGGCGAAAACATAACTTCCTGGAAGTATCTGAAGGCTCCATGAATCATGTGACATGGGCTCTCAATAGTTCCCAGAAGTTACTAGTAACGCATTGAGCTGCGACTTAACAGACCAACTGAGGTGAACTTCTAACCAATTTAAAGATGAAAGCCATTTAATGAATTCAAAATGAAAGAAATAAAGGATTTACAGAGAAAACATAACTTCCTGGAACTATCTGAAGGCTCTGCGAATCACATGACGCTCCTGCGTTTTGGAATTCCGTTGGCAGAACTCTCTCTCTCAATGGCTCTGGCTTTACCATAGCCTAGACCACAAAAATAATGATGCAAATGAATAAAATAAGTGATGACGACACGAGTATGTATGGTTCCAAAAGTGCTCAAAAGTGCTCCGTTACACAGCTAATATATTACTACAATAACAACAATAACATAATCTTGGTTCTGACAAACAACAAAACCAATGTACTCACACACTGATCCGAATCAAAGCAACATCCTTGGGGTTGATTTTTAGACAATCTTTCTCTCCAACGTCTCTCTGCTGGTAAGCCATCAGTATAGTATCGCGGGTGTTAACCTATAGCTGCTAAAAGCCTTTGTCGTAGTACTGCGGGTCATAACGCGTCTTCGCTCGAAAGTCTTAATAAAAATAACGAGTCCTGGCTCCTGCCTGATTTTTATCCTTCTTTTTAAACTTAAAATCCACAGACCCTTTACTTTTATATATATAAATAAGACCTTTCTACTGTCTTTCTAATGCCTGCTTGCTCTCTTCCCTCCGTCAACACGGGCAAAAATGAAAAAAAATGATGCAAGATATTTAAAGTTTACCTAAAGTATGTTTGCATTAGTTCCACTTTAGCACAATCAAATATACTTCAAGATACATTATATCTTTAGTTGGACTTTTTAAGATCATTAAGCACACTTTCAGTTGTTCCAAATTAGCAGACTGACAATATATAAATACATTTGCATTATACTTAGTATTAAAGACAATTTAAAATAAAAATGTTTTTTTTTTAAAACAAAGTATATGTATTTTACACTGGGGTATGTAAAGCTGCTTTGCAACAATGCAAAATTGTTAAAAGAGCTTCAGAAAAGAAATATGGATTTATACAGCACATTTAGAAAGCAATAGTTATAAATATTATATTGGCAAAAGATATATGAGAAGTAAAAAAATAAATTAGATTTCAAAATGTATAGGCGTTATTAGAAATTGTCAAACCCTGATTGGCCAGGGGAAAGAAGTTTACATCTGTCACATGTCATGGAAAGTTTTCAAAGTGTCTGGTTTTGTTGTTATGCTCTCACAGTATCCAGCTCTAAAAGGGTAAGATTACTCTTACTGAAGAAAAATGTAATTGTCTTTTGGAATCAATCTGGTCATCGATGAAAGTGAGCTCTCACAGTGACTTGACCGGACCCCATGTGTGTTGTGGGACCAGAATCTTGATGCAGCTGAGCCTCAATCTACTTTGAAGCTCCATCCGGCCCGCGACGCATCAGCAGTCTGTCTGGCGGTACAGACGGGGTCAGCTGACCTCCTATCGATTTCATCCCATGACTTCCAGCTGTGACATTCACAATCCACACCAGTTATCCTGAAATCAATCCTACAGAAAGATTGATGTAGCTAGAGAAATATTAATTGTCCTAAAAGTACAAGCCCGTCTCCAGCCGGGATGAGGCGATCGCTGTTTCTTTTCAATCTTTCTTTCTCCTTCCTGTTTGTCTCATGCTATCTCAGTTTTATTTTTCTCTTTTTAGTTTTCTGACATCTGCATTAGTCGCACACTTCGATTTGTAAACAGCTTTCGTTTTGTCTGAATAGTTTTTAAATGAACACTGAATCACATAGAAATTACAGCTTTTAAGCACCATCTTGTTGGAGCTCTGTATCATCCCGATCTTGATTTATGGAGAATACATTACAGGTTTCTAAATGAGAGGGCTGTTCTGTGACTGCCAGTCTCGTCATCTCTTCTCAAATGTGTGTACGTCAGTTCTGTTCCTGTCCTAGCCTAGAAGCTCATTTCTGAGATTGACTCATCAGATATGTCATTTTCCCCATTAACCTGTGAGTGATACTTCTGCTTTAACCTCTCTTTTCCGTTATATCCTGCCTTAAGTACCTCATCTCATTCAATAGTGATGTCCATCCTCAGCTTCTTCCCTCATCTTCTACATCAAATATCTCTCACTTTCTCCATCGTTCTCATTTCCTTATCTTATTTATTCTCTTTTTAAGGAAGTAAAAAGCAGTACATTTGGTAATATGTAAAACGGTAATATGTAATTTAATCAAAGAGATATTGTTTGAATGTCAGTAACGAAACACATCTCATCCTCCATTGATTCCTATAGTATTCACTTTCCCTACAATGGTAGTAAATGAGTTCTATTTGATTAGTGACATTATACCGGTTTGGAGCAACCTGAGGTTGAGTAAACGATGACCGAATTTTCTTTTTTGGGTGAACTATCCCTTTAATGTTTCAATACTCTCTACATGCTGTTACAAGTCAGCCATCATGTTGATTCACTGATAATGTGTACACAACATAGTTGTGAAAGTATCAAACCATCAATGTTTTTTTCCAACCCAAATTAAATAAAAAACATTGGATAAAAAAGGTTTAGGGCAACAACAAATAATACTAAGCAAAACAAAATAAAAACTAGATACGCACATAAATAACATAACAGCTAAACCATAAAAAGTATGTTTTACAATATCTGCATACTTCTGTATGTTCATTTAGTAAAATAAAAATTGCTTTGATATTTTTACTAAATAAAAAATATTTGAATATAGGTTAGATTCAATTTACAAACATTTAACAAACTTCTTTTGCTGTTTTTGAGGCTTTGATTATTTTTTTTCGGGTGTATAACAATTGTTGTTCACGGTTCTAGTTTAAAGAAAAACCTTTATATTTTACTTATTTCAAGGCTATTGTTCACCCCTGTGACTGTCCCTCTTCTCACAAAACAACTGGATTTCTTCTGGTCCATATAAAATCCCTCTTTCCTATACGCTCTGATTGGTAAAGCTGACCAGGTCTGTCATGTCTGTCCCACCCATACCATATCAGCGTGCTTCCGCTTGTTATGCTGTTGTGATTGGTCGGTTCTGCTCTCGGGTGCACTGTATGCTAAGCTTTGGCTTTTAGCAATAATCATTAACCATGGCATCAACCTTCACTTCATCAGTTAAACAAATGCCTATCGATCGAAGTGTAACGGAAGTCTGCTAGTGCATGTGCAAACGTCAATCTTTATTTTTACATACTACACTATAAAAAATGCCTGTGAAATTAACAGTAAAATTCTGTTGTTTTCACACAAAAAACCTGTTATCAGAAAGTGTCCGTAAAAAATACAGAAAAACACTGTAAAATGGTCTGTAAAATTAACAGCAAAAATTCCATAGTTTTTACGGAAAAACCCTGTAAAAAATTCTGTAGTTTTCACAGAGAAAACTGTTGTCAAAAAACGTCCATAACAATACGGAAAACATTGTTAAATTCTCTGGGAAATGAACAATGAAAGTCCATAGTTTTCACAAGGAGTTTTTTTAATTCCACAAACACTTTTATCACCTTCACTTACAGACACCACTGTCACTTTATTTCTGTTGCATGTCTACAAAAGTTCTAATTGAAAATTAATACAAGTTAACATTTTGATGGTTTTGTTGAGTAACCATTATGGTGAAGAGTGTTTGCTTTAGTTGCGGTCTTGACCCTTTGCTTTCCATGGGAAGAAATCTTTCCCCAGTATTGACATCTATGAGTTGAAACTCACTGACTCAGTTGGGTGGAAAGCTCAGAAAAGCTAACGCATTAAATTATTTGGGTCGGAGAGTAAGTACATGTAGCAGAGTTTAGGTAAAGCTTTAAAGTTATTTGTTGTCCTCATTTATGATCTTGAAGGAAATTAATTCATATACTGAATGTCTTTAACAGAACATCTAATATATGATAAATGTTCTAGCAGATATCTAGAATATAACAGTTTGTCTCAACAATGGTGACAACAGAAAAAACCTCTAAAGATAAACGCAATGCATTCTGGGTATCATCAAAGCACAATACTCATCAATGACTCCCAGCATGCATTGCAGCTGTAAGCTTTTCATTTGTTAGTCACCACTGTTGAGATTCATACACTGATTCTTGATGTCTGAGTCAAAGACAAAATGCAAGCTTTTTAATCAAAAACTTTTTAGATTGTTACATGAAATGTGAATTTTAAATGTAATTTTATTGAGGTGTTTGTAACATAAAATACAATAAGTAATTAAACAACATCCCAGATAAAGAGTTGGTAAATACCTAATCACACTTTCATCTGATGTGATTTGCTACAAAACTATGTTTTATATAAAACAATGTCATAGCAGCACAAAGAAAACTGGAGACTTACATATAACGGCTGAAAGATGGCAACTAAAGCAAACCCTGATCACAAAAATGGTGACTTTGAATAAACCAATAAAGCATCAAGTCATGGCTGTTATGCTGCAGTCACTGTGAAGCAGAAGTGATGATCGTCTTCAGTATTCTGACGTATTTACAAGATGAACAGTGGGTGTGGCTCATGTTTTCCACTGTGAATTGATTGGATGAATAAAAACAGGATGTTCCCGTAATTTTTATGGTAGTTTACTGGCAACCACAGCTGCCGGTATTTTTCCGTAAAAACTACGGAATTCATATTTTCTCTTTTCTTTTCTGATATTAAATGTTTTGTGGGTCACCACTATGCTGAAGAGTGAGTCTGTGTTTATGTCAAGGTCAGCAATGAGATACAGATGTCACGCTGCATGTTGCTTTGTTTAAAAGTGACTTTGGTGTTTTAATAAAGAATTACAAAGAAATAAATTAAGTAAATGTTATGTTTTCACTTTTATGCATTTGGACCAAGTTTTCATTGTATATAAAGAAATGCTGTTGATATAAAAGAGTAAATGTATTAAGTTCATTCACAGCTTGAAGTTTGTGCCCTGAAGTTTTAATCTGCAAGACTGTTGACATTCTTTTCCTGTATTTTTTACGGAATCTTACTGGCAACCACAGCTGCCGGTATTTTTCCGTAAAAGTTACGGAACATTTTTAACAGTGATGTTGAGGGAAATGACACCGGACTGAATGGCGTCAGACCATTTATATTAATTAACACTAATAACAGAAGCGTTAGTTTTGCCTTTTTATATTGGACCCAAATTGGATAATACTAGGAGACATTTGCAAGCAGGACTTCATTGGAACGTTTCATAGAAGTGTTTTAGATGTATGCGCACACACACACAATATCAGCCAATATTAATGTCATGGAAGCTGTAACTTGTTAATTAAGAACGCAGTTTAGTCGAATGTTTACAATCTCTGATAACCAAACACTACTCCAGTGGCTCTTCCTCTTCTCTAAGAAAGGCCTCGCCGCTTATTTGGCATATTCCTGTGGTCAGAGGTCACCAAAAACATTCAGAATAGTGACATCATGTACCCGGGAAGTAGAGGGCTGTTTTCCGATTCAAGCCGTTCTCTGTAGTCCTTGAAAGTGAATCCTGTTAAAGACAATATCTCGCTTGGCATTGAACTTTGAGCTTTATACTTTTGCAGGTATTATTTATGCTCTAACAGCAACATTACACACTAACTAAAGGTTGGAAAAAGGAATTGCGGGCAATAGTACCTTTAAAGCATGCATAGGATACAGTATTCTACATCGTATTACACATTATTTAGCAAGTAATCACATATCTTTTCTCAATATGTGCAGCTCTACTACCAAACATCTGTAATGGGTATTTATTTAACGCATAGTTTCAACAATTTAAAAAAATACACAACCAACCACATTTTAGCAATTTTAGAGCATATAATATAAATTGAAATTTTGCATTTCACCAAAAGTATAAAAAAAATTGAGATATAGCTCAAATAATTTAACTGCCCAGTGCTAATAGTGAACCTGCTCTTCTCATGTCTGGAATGAATTGGTGTTTTAGGAGTGTTTTGGGAAATGGTGTGCCTGCGTTCAGATCTCCGTAGCTGCTAAAAGCCAGAGAGCGTAAATGCACAATGAAAGGTGGGTGGCTATCTGGACCGCTGGTCTAATAGTTATGTTTATAGACTTGGCATGCTGGACCTGAGCAAATGTCCAAGCCCAACCTGAGTTAAAGTCCATCTAGGGAGAGAGAGCAGCTGTCTGTCTCCTCCATGCCCTGTTCAAGTGAAGCAATGAAGCCATCAGTGGCAACCAAATGCTGGTTTGAGCTTTCACAGACTGCCGTGCCGAGGACAGGGCCAGCCAGTGCTGTTTGGATGTTGACCAGGTTGCACTGGGTTTTATTTGAATGTGTAGTGTTTGTATCAGTGATACACTGAATGCATGTTTTTTTTTAAATTGAGACCTGTGTGTGGTATTAAAAATAAAAGTGTAAAAAATATGTCAATATTTGCTCTTTTTTTGAAAATGGAAAGCTAGAACTCGTCTCTCAGTTTATCGAAAACGTTAACTTTTTCATTTCATTTCACTTAACAGGACCTGATAAATTTAGATAGTTCAGTTTTGGCATTAATTGGCCATCCCATTTATCCCATTAGGGTCATGCAGTATCCAGCGAAAAATGTGAAATACAGTATGTGCAAACTTCCTTGTTTCTAAATATTTCTAGTTAACTAGGTGATCTATTGCATCTCAAAACATTTAAGTATTGCTGAATAAAAATTATTTAACGCTGCTCTTTCTACATTTTGAACGAAAGCAGAGGTCTTTCTTAACTGTGCTGTATTGATTTAAGTTCATGGAATCATTTCTGTTGTTCATTCTGTATTCACCGTGAATGCTGAATCATTCATGGCAATAAATCAATGCTAACTGCGTCTCCCTAACTGCATTTCTATTGACCCACATGAATCAAATTATTATATGTATGAACTTTAACTGGCAAATGCAAATGGCTAAATAACTGTATTTTTCTCTCTCAGCTCAGTCCTTTAAAGAGTTTTCCCAGCTGCTTAACACCATGGAAGAGGAGAGAAGAAGGCTGGTAAGAAGTGACATTTTGCCAAATATAAGCATCTCAGTAACCTATCAGTAAAACGTAAATCTCTTTATCATTGACAAATGTATTAGTTTTCGTCATTGTACTATAGTAACACCAAACCTTTTGGGACATGTACTTTCTTAAAACATTTTGAACAATACCATGTTATTTCAACATGTGCAGGTTTGTTATTCCCAGATAACACACGGTAAATTGAATCCTGCGAATCATTTTGACTGGTTGTTTTGACAAATTAAATATAAATATGTCTTTTAATAACATAAACTGTATGACATAATAATACAAATGATTTAACCCAATTGCCCGTTTGTGACATTTAAACTTTGTTTCTTACCTTAAAACCGAAAGTAAACGGCTTTTCCTCACGGAAGGTCTGCATTTGGTAAAAATGATCTACATTTCATGTCCAGTTTTTTTCTCACGTGGCAAGCAGCAGTGTAATAAGGGGGATAATGTACAAGCAGCCGGCTGTTATACCTTACTTGTGTAATGACAATATTATGTTTTTAATATTCTTATTATTCGCTCCCTGGATTCCATCCCCCCGCATTCCCTCCCATTTCAAGCCCTAGTGAAGTCTACTTTTGTTCGAGAAACATTTACAAAAACTGTATATTGCATAGCTGTTGCATTACACACAATCCTGTACGCTGCCATTGTTGTTTCAGGTATACTTGTATATAGACTGGACACGTAATCTGCATGTTTTGCCTTTCACAGTTTACACAGGGACAAAAATTTTCAAAAACTTGTAATTTCTAAAGTTTGAGATTTCAGTCCAGCAAAATGTCATTGTCTTGTAAATGAACAAGCCAAAAGCATAAAAAGTTTCAATTTTCAGTTGAAAACATTATTGAGTGAACCAAGACGTGCACCGTAGTAATACTACAGATCCAGTAAATGTTGTCATATTATCTGATACTATCACATGCTGTACGGTTGTACCACCAACGCAGCCATTTGCAAAGAGTGATAGTTTACTCTGTTTTGCTGTTTCTTATGATCTAATAGACATTTTTACATTCACATTTATGCATTTGGCAGACGCTTTTATCCAAAACGCTTAAATTGCATTGTATTGTACATTTTTTTCTGACTATGTGCAATCCCCTGGTATCGAACCCATGACCTTGGCAATTAACACCTTACAACATCTTTATTAACAGAACTGCTAAGGAGAAAGTAAACAAACAAAGGTTTTTTTTGGTGGGTAAAACAGTAGCATGTTCCGACAAGTGTGACTTTTGCAGATAAGACGCAGTAATGTGTTTTTAAGCAACATATTGTAGTAGACAAGTCAGTTAGCAGACAACAACTACTTACCTCTACCATAGGGATGCAAGTCTCTGTATTGTTTCTTGTTACTTGTGGGCGATGTCTGTGTTCTGGAACAGGCAAAATAGGAACATCCTATTCCAGTAAATCGGGCACAGGACTGTGTGTTTTGACACAAAAGCCGTTTTATTTCGGCCCATCAGCCCTATTTTCTAGCAAAGGCCCCTTTATGTTTGTCATTATTGTCTGACAGTTACAGTAAATTAAAACAACCAGGAAACACTAATATAAATATGTTCTTTCATTGAGCCCATATTCTTACATTTGTTCTTGAATTTCACTGCTGATCAAAATCGTGTAAAAGTAACTTATTATACAGAAAAGCCACGTGTAATGTAAGATCTAAGATGGCGGCGCAAACACATCGCGAGGCTCAGCGTCTTACCAGATTTCGGAAAATAGTGTTAATTTAACTGGTTATTTAATTCGTGTTCGCGCGATTCAGTTATGCGAACTACATCTATAGTAAACAGTCACTTTTGGACATCAACAAACGGTGTTCCAACATAGTTTTAGATCATCCTTTCGACTTCAGCGAACTCCCGCCGGAGCTAATGAGATCACCGCGGACAAGCGGATCACTCGCATCGACCGGAAGTGCTTGGCGTTGAGACTGTAAACAAAGACGGGGAAAGTGTTGAGGGCTGCGTGCTAAGCTAAGGCTAAACCCACATCGACCAGCTCTGCCTAGCATTTTCCTTGCAAATTTACGGTCTCTGATGAACAAGATGGACGAACTAAAGATCTGGACCCTCACACAGAAATGGCGTATGGACTGGAACGTTATGTTCTTCACTGAAACATGGCTCTGCAACGATGTCCTAAACAGCATGGTGCATATGGATGGACGCTCCTTCTTCAGGGCTGACAGAGTAGCAGCAGCCACTGGTAAAAACAAGGGTGGTGGAGTATGCATTTATGTGAACAAATCATGGTGCACAGACTTTGTCATTGTTGATACCCACTGCTCTGCTGATCGGGAGTTCCTGATTATCAGTCGCAGGCCATTCTATCTACCACGTGATTTTACCTGCATTGTTGCTGCTGCAGTTCATGTACCTCCGGACACTAATGCTAAAGTGGCTATGAAAGAACTTTGTGATACTATTAGCAAATGACAAACCCTGCACCCAGATGGTGCATTTATTGTTGCTGGGGACTTCAATCACTGCACTTTAAGATCTGCTCTCCCTAAATTTCATCAAAATGTCTCATGCACTACAAGAGGACACAAAACATTGCACCAGGTTTATACTAATGTGAATGATGCCTTCAAAGTCACACCCCTCCCCCACCTGGGTCAGTCTGACCACCTCTCTTTTTTTTTCCTGCTCCCCAAGTATACCCCGATCATCAAATGTGCGAAACCTACAATAAGAACTGTTAAAATCTGGCTGGAAGGTGCTGACTCCACTCTTCAACATCAATTCCAGCACACAGACTGGAGTGAGTTTGCTACCCAGGCCACCACAAACTCTTAGATTAAAATTGACACTTACACCAACTCTGTCTTGGAGCACATCAACAGATGTGTGGGCAGGGGGACCACACACAAAAAAATCTGGAGACCGGGAGGCTTACAGCTCAGCCAGAGCCAACCTGAGGAAGGGTATCTGCCAGGCCAAACTCGCACATAAACAGAGGATTGTAGAACACTTCAATTCTTCAGACCCACGGAGTATGTGGCAAGGTATAAAGTCTATCACAGATTACAAACCACCTAATACTGTGCCCCCCTCCAGCTCTGCCTCCCTCCCCGACGAGCTCAATCACTTTTATGCTGGTTTTGATCAAAATAATAAGGAGATCTCAATCAAAGCTGAACATCAACTCAACGAACAGTCTCACACACTCCCCACATCAGATGTTTACTCTACTCTGCGTAAGGTGAATGCACAGAAGGCAGCTGGTCCTGACGGAATACCTGGTCGTGTGCTTAAAGCCTGTGCGGAGCAGCTGGCTGAGGTCTTCACGGACATTTTCAATCTGTCCCTGGCCCAAATAACTGTCCCCACTATCTTCAAAACCTCCACCATCGTACCAGTACCGAACACACCACTGCCTCGGTCCCTAACGACTTGCGTCCTGTCGCACTCACCCCCATCATTGCCAAGTGCTTTGAGAGGCTGGTTGCATCCCACTTAAAATCCTGTCTCCCTGCTACACTAGACCCATTTCAATTAGCCTATCGCCGCAATAGGTCAACAGAAGACGCCATCTCAACGGCACTTCACTCTGCCCTCACCCACCTGAACAGTCAAAACACAAATGTGAGAATGCGGTTCATAGATTTCAGTTCTGCATTTTATACTGTAATCCCCTCCAAGCTGATCTCCAAACTCAGCCAGCTAAGAATCAGCACACCCATCTGCAATTGGATTCTAGATTTTCGGACTAATAGACCTCAGTCTGTTAAATTAGATAACCTCTCCTCCTCCATCATCACCCTTCACACCGGCGTGCCACAGGGCTGCGTACTGAGCCCTCTCCTGTACTCCCTATTCACCCATGACTGCGTTCCTGTTTACGGCTCCAACACCATAATCAAATTTGCAGAAGACACCACGGTGGTAGGTCTGATCAAAGATGATGATGAGTCAGCCTACAGGGGTGAGGTGTAGCACCTGGCTGTGTGGTGTGCCACCAACAATCTAGAACTAAACACCCAGAAGACAAAGGAGATCATTGTGGACTTCAGGTGGACTAGGAGTCATGCACAGACACCCATCTACATCAACTGAGCTGTAGTGGAGCGTGTGTCGAGTTTAAGTTCCTTGGCATCCACATCTCTGATGACCTCACCTGGTCCCATAACACCTCCACCCTGGTCAAAAAGGCAAAGCAGCGCCTTTACTTCTTACGGAGCCTTAAGAAAGTTCACCTGAATCCCAGGATCCTTGTGGAATTATACCGCTGTATGTACCAACTTCTCCGAATCTGACCGCAAAGTACTCCAGCGGGTGGTGAAAACTGCTCAACGGATCACAGGCACCCAGTTAACTTCCATTGAGAACATCCATCACAAGCGCTGTCTAGGTAGGGCAAGAAACATCATCAAGGATGCCTCTTACCCTAACCATGGACTTTTCACCCTCCTTCCATCCGGCAGGCGTTACAGGAGCCTACGCTCTCGGACTAGCATGCTCAGGAAGAGCTTCTTCCCCGAGGCCGTGACCCTTCTGACCGCCACTCCACCAATCTAACCGACACCTGCTTTATTACTGCACTGGTCAAAGTACTTTACATACATGTATTTGCACTACTCATATTTTTGCACAGACTGCACACTGTTCTAACTAGCGCACTGTAAACTGTCTAAGTTTCTACTGTACAAAGCACAGTAAACCAAACTAGTCATTGCACTACTGTTATTTGCATAGAAAACATTTTAACAATACTTTTGCACACTCATCCAACTGTTTTTATTACCACTGTTCTCACGTTGCTGCTGTTCATAATATTTATTTATAATCCTACATTGCTCTGTTCATAATGTGCATACAGTCTCTACATTGAATTCCTATTTATATTCTGTATATACTCTGCTCAATACTGTATATAGCAACTCCACTGTACATTCTGTAAATCTTAGCTTCATTTACTCTGCAGTACACTATATTCTTGCACTTCTGGTTAGATGGTAACTGCATTTCATTAGCTTTGCACATGTACTCTTCATAATGACAATAAAGTTGAATCTAATCTAATCTAATCTAATCTAAAAAAAAAAAAATCTTAAATGAAACCCATAGCATCAGATGTGAAACTTTATTTACTGTATATAGCGCTTTTTACAATTTGCCGTTCCATTTGTCGACAAATGTGTCAAACGTGTTGAATTCATGTGGTTTTTAGAAAGGGCTATGATAAACAAGGCATTGCTATCCAACACTGTTAAAAAAATGTTTTTGCTTTTTACAGATTTGTGTTTTTACAGAAATATAATCAAAAGCCAACAAATTATTGAAAAAGACCACAGATATACAAAAAAGCATAATAGTGATGTCATCTTACAGGGATTTTTTTAAATGGAGAGCAAATTGAAACTTCTGCTTAGCTCTACTGTGTCCCAGATATTTCTCCCGAAAAAAAAACGTACAAATGTAAAAAAGGATCAAATCTGAAAATAACTAGATACTTAAGGTACAGTTTGTAGAAATCGCTGCAAGAGGGCACACGATCAAAACAACAACAATCACGTAGCTTGATGACACTGTGTAGAAGCGTGGAATGATATGATATGTTGTATTCAACTCCACCGCTTATGGTTCCGCTGATACATCAATCAGACAGGAACGAGAAATCATGTTAGCGGAAGATGAACAGTAATAAAGTTTTATAAATATTGCGTTTGATGAAATCATTTTGTTTCATTATAATGAATTAGACCCGAGTAATTTAAGGTTTATAACTAAATTGTTAGTCATAGATGTTACAGTAATTGTCCAATTCGATGGTGATAACTCTGCCCAGTTTTAAGTGTTCAAATCAATAATAGTAAAAGCTATTTTGAACATACCCACA
The DNA here is from genome assembly GCA_029783895.1 of Triplophysa bombifrons. Classification (NCBI taxonomy): domain Eukaryota; kingdom Metazoa; phylum Chordata; class Actinopteri; order Cypriniformes; family Nemacheilidae; genus Triplophysa; species Triplophysa bombifrons. The sequence continues at coordinate 17,938,760 of CM056461.1, forward strand.
TCATTTGATATAATGCCAGACGGACCGATGGTACAAACTACTTCCGCATCTGTCTACGACAGTGTCATGCGGTTGCTAAGGCGGTAACAAGGGTAATGTGGATATGACCCCATTGACAGGCAACTAAATGGCCCCGGTCCACTGTTTAGAATGGCATTTTTCTCAGGATTTAAAAGCAGTTGGAAACATTTGAGATATTGTAAGTACTCAGCTGAAAAATATATATAAGATTGGCCTAGTGGTTTTTGAATTTTTTACTGCACAATTCTTACAAACTGTACATTAAAGTGAAACACAACACAGAACTCCATCAAATCTCCTGAAAAAGCAATCCATGAACAAAACATTTTCAGAACAGCAAGAATATCACATCATGCAGACTGTTTCTACAGTACATTCACTTTCTGAAAAATACGAAACCCGGTCATTTAAAAATTCTCGTTCAGTCATTTTAAAACCTCTTTAGGTTCGGGGGATAGTGTTTTTGCACAATTATAACTTACTGCACTAGCATGTTTGGTCCTCTCACAAGACACCAAGTTGAGCATTAAATATAAAGCTCAAATATAGGATGAATGGTTTGTTTCTCTCTTTTATGTCTCAACTGTCACTCTAAGACTCAGTCTTATACGTTGACCTCAGCATTCTGATATTCATATTTGATTCAATAAAATGTCAGACAATAAATGGTGGGGTGCATTTTAGGCTTAAAATCTATAATATATTACTCTTAATTCGTAACCTTTCAATTTATGGCTGAAATAAATTAATTTGTGCAGTCTGACACAGTCAGAAGCATTCATTTTATAGAAAAGCAAAACACTGTTGAAGGTAAGAGCCTCAGTAGATTTGATTTGCTGCTCCTCTCCTTTAATCTAATACATGAATATGCTTTTAGACATCTCTCTGAATAGTTTGTTGTAACAACACTGTAGAATTGTGCAAAGAAACGTCAAGGTTCAGACAGGGAGAAGTCTATAGGAGAGAAAATCACAGACATCTTTCAGTGGTTTCTTCTAGACAGAATTGAGATTTAATGGAGGGCAAATGGAAACTTTCGCGTATTGTAATAATCTTCCTTTTCAGATTTTTCTTCAAAGCAGAAGTCTATATACAGTAAAATAAGTATCTTCTTTTGAGTTTCTTGTTCACAAGGTCTGTCCAGATCAGCCTGACCTCACAGAAATAAGTAACTATTTTACGAGATGGCTAACACGTCTAGAAACATTAATAATGAAGCCCCTCCCCCTTGCCTTAAAGTTAATTGGGCCATACTTGAACAATCTAAGCGCATGGTCTAAAGCGCACAGCACAAGTCTTCTTAGGGCATGTCCGAATCGATTTTAAAAGAGTTGGCCCTATTTTCTTAATGGGTTTTTTTTGGGCATAACATGAAGTAAACCAATCAGAGTCTCATCTCCCATTCCCTTTAAGAGCCAGACGGGCCCTTACCATGGTGGATTTGCTATTTACTGTACATGGCGGAATTTGCAAAAGCAAAGACTTAACTTTTCTCCAAAGAAGAACAAGTCTGATATTTATACTGTGTACACAATAATAATCTTTTACATTGTAATCCATTTATTATTTTTATTTTGCATGTTCGTGTGCTGCTATGCGTCCCTCTGTGTGTAATAAGGAGAGTGTATGCAAGTTATGCACCCACCTATTGGCGCAAATTACTAATAGGCTCTTTTTAAATAACCCAAAAGAAATTGCGCCGTTGACTTTAGACCAGGTTGTAGTTGCTCAGTGGCACAGTCTATTTCAGTTGCCTCAAAATAGCAACGTGCCAACAATGCGCCTGAATACACCTCATTTTCAGACCAGCACACCGTTGGGCGCACAAATGCATTTGCTATTTAAACAACGGGGCTCAGGACGTGAAAATGATATCTGCGTCAGACTGAAACTTGCAGAAAACACACCTGGAAACACGCAGCATAGGGCCCTTTGAGTCAATGTTTGTGTCTCCGAAGAACGAAGTAAACATATTTAAGCCAATAATAAAACAGCTGAAAATATTTTAACCTCCACGGAGAGCCACCTACCAAGACAGAGTATCCGCAAATATTAAAATATTGATCAAACTAGACAAACTAGACAATGTTTGCTTTATTTCCTGAACTTTTTTGTATATTTGCACGTATAAATTCTCAGAATATGTATTTAACAATCATCTGTTTATATCATACCCCTGATGAGTCTAGACATCAGAAAAGTACTCTAAATCATGGATGATTTATGGATGTGTCAAAAGGACACATTTATGAGACACTACATACTTTGGAGGATTCCTGAGAATTAAAATGGATAAATCAGAAGCAACAATACCCAACATATGGAGAAGGGATCATTTTTCCTCGAACATAAAATAGTTAATATATTTAAATATATTGTTTCTTGTGCCAATATATGAGGAATATCGACCCTCATGGATGTGACAATTCACTTACCAGACTATTTGGACTGATACATGCATACAGGACAATATGCTTTAAAAACAAAAACGTCACATGGGTATTTGAACCATAAAATATTTTGACCCTATCACAACGTAAAAAACCTTGGTAAAATTTTTTTTTTTTCATCTTAAGGTTGACATTTGCATGGAATTGCCCAAGATGTCAGACAAAACGACTAACATATATTTATTTCAATGGCAAATATCCAAATCTTAAAAAATAATGACGATGTTTTTGATTAAAGCATGCAAACATCATATTCTTTATTAAAGTCCAGTCGCCCATGCGCTTTACTATTAGTGAGGCCGCTTATGTAAAGTTTATAAATCAGTCACTTATAAGCTTACATTTCATTGTAAGGGTACATGCCCTAAAAGCAACTGACTGTGTAGTCTGTAGACCAGCGAGCATGGTTTTGGAACTGAGCCAGTTCATTTATTTGCATTGTGAGTCTCTCTTTTTCAACAATTGACTATCCTCACTGTTTAATCAGACATACTGTAATCCAAGGCCAACCGTGGTTAATGAGAAACCACATGGAATGTGACTGAAATTCACTGAAACGCTCCACTTATTGAACTTAATGTTTCATCACCTCTGGCTGCTTAATTTTGCTCTTTTTTAATAGGATGCAATTGCTGTTGGGCAACTTTTGTTATAGGCTTTTTTCTCAGAATGTGATCTGGAAAACAAAGATTCAACGTGCCCTCGCCCCACCATCTACCAACACATTGTGTCATGAATTTTTGAAGAGGGGAATATGAGAGCAGGAAGGAGATATTCCAAATATTTTCCATCCTGACCTCCCGAGTCCAATCACTCATGGAAGAGAGCAACTCCGCTGTCAGACCCCATTCAAGAGAGCCGTTTATACAGCCAAACCGTCAGTTCTCCATAGTTGTGTGGGATGGAAGACAGACCATTCTGATACAATACTGTCAAACTATTGGCACATGCCAGTGAGAGCAGAATTGTGATTATCCACCAGCGTCGTGCCAGGACACAACATTGCTCAGAACGTAAAAATGTACTTGGGTATTTAAAGTGACAGTTCACACGAAAATTTAAATTCTGACCTTATTTATTCATCCTCTTGTCATTTCATACCTGTATGACTTTATTTCTTTTGCAGAACACAAAAGACGTGTTATCAACCGGCACCCATTTGCTTGCATTGGTTTTGTGTCCAGTCAATGGATGTGAATGGATGCCAGTGTTGTTTAGTCACCAACATTCTTCAAAATATCTTTCATGTTTCGAGGAAGAAAGAAGGTCGTACAGGTGGTTTGAAATGGCAAATTCATTTTGGGTCAACTTTCCCTTTCATATCAGAGAAAACTGGAATGATGTTTAGGGGAATAACCCCCCCCCCAAAAACATAGCCAAAGCATATCAATTCAAAATATCTGTCTGTGTCTCATGAACCATGTGCTTTTACAGCAAAATAATTGAAACACAATCCTCTGCCCCCACAACCTCCTGCATCCCCCAGTCACATCTGGACTCAATCTACGACCCACAATAGAAAAGACCGATAAGAAGCAGCTTTCAACCGTTTTCCAACTATCCGAATCCTCATATGTCACATATTAGTGCCACTTCCTCATCAGTGGCTTCTTAACTAAAATATAGGCTATATTTTGGTGCCAATGAGGAAGTTTTGGACTTCTCTATGTATGGACGAGCTGGATTATTGGCACTACTCAGACGTGAAGGTTTTATTACCTCCGCAATGGTTTGCTTGGCTTCTCGCCATGTTAGAAATCGGTATCCGTGTGCGTGTGCCAGCCACCCGAGTGTGTTATTGCGGAACACAGACTTATCAAATTCCACCGGTTTAAAGAGCAGTCTGGTTTAATTCCCCCAGTGCGAAACAGCGAGCTTCCTCAGCAGAAAGATAGATGGAGAACTCCAGCGCACATGTGAGAGAGAGACCGTTTAGTGTTCTGCAAGGATAGATTGTTCAAGGCCACTGAATTCTGATGGAATTCGGGGGCCAGGGACCCGATGTTGTGGCGCTTTTTAGAGATGATCACAACCTTCAGGGAAATCCTCTTGAAGCTGCTCCACAACAGATCCGTCCCTTACAGCCAATAATGTTGTGAGAGCGAGTGAAATTCAGATCTCGTTTTCGACAGCCTAACCAGGTGTGGTTATTTTCAGTCCTCAGTCATTTCCCCGCTCGCTCGGCACTGTTCCTCTTAGCTTGTTTTGTGTTTCAGAATCCTCAGGATGTGTTTGTACATCCCGTCTTACATTTAGACTATTAGGAAGACAAGGCCTCAAATGCGTTTATTGGTATGTCTTGAGTTACAGGCTGTTCACTGACGTGTTCCGCCTTAAACCACTCAAACCCTCTTACATCCTCACAGCCGTGTTAAGCTTCAAATTGACCTGATTTGCATTTGAAGGCTCTCTTTTCAGGAGATTAGGCTTGTCGTGCAGTTAGAGTGATGTTAAACTGAGTCTTAGTGAGTGGAGCTTTGAGCTTCAGTCAGGGTTGTGGCTGTTTGGGTGAATGTCATGAAAGCAGGCCATACTTCACCCCACGGTTACACCACATTGACATCACATAGACACAAGTATCATCATCTTTTAACTAAAATAAGAATTACAGCCTGTTTACACCGAGAAGGATGACTTTAAAATAACTATAAAGAAACATTTTTTCAATCATTCTAAACTTAAGATGATCGTTGGTATGGAGACTAGTATACAGTAGTTAGGGGCATCTCAGTACAGTGTGGGTCATTTTAAAATGCATATGTCTTCATAATCCTCAATGTCGTCCCCTAGAGGCTATCCATCTACGATGACATCAGTTAGACAGTTTGAGCGGAACTAACTCCTCCCCTCCAACTGGCATTCTGCTCCCAGTTCCATTTCAAATTCCACTCCCTGTTTTAAAACATTCAATCAATTCGTAATAGAAAACACAAGTCACTGCCATTATTTTTCACATTCGATTTTCTGGTTCATGGGGAGTTTAGGAAAATAAAAAACGTAATCCCACTTATCAGGATTTGCGTGCCTTTATGCTGAATGGTATTTGACTTAAACGTGAGCAAAGTTATGGAAATAATGTCTTCATATGTGTTGCGATTAAACGTTGAAGATCAAAGGGTCTTCTTTACTTTCATAATATTTCACAATAATGATCATACTTTTTGCTACAAATATTTGCTGGCAAATATATTCAGGGCTTGGCAGCTTATTTATAAAATTATAGTCAAATAATGGACGGCAGCGTTATAACTGGACATGTCTCAGTAAAGTATTGCAGACTGTGATATTCTACAACATTCTTTGCAAACCACAAAGAATGTGGATGTGCATGTTTCTGTGTGTGTGTGGCTAGTAATTGATTTGCATAATCCCTTTAGTGAATCAAATGCAACAACAATGTAAACAGTGCGCGGAAACCATACAGTTACAATTCTGTCTGTCATTTCGTAGTGCCCGACACACTGATATTACTTAAACCAACAACTCACAATTGGGGCTTTTTGCAAAACCAAAATATTTACACAATGTTTCACCAGTATAAAGCTGAGCTCTGGTTTAGGCTACAAATGTTCAGTGGTCCAATACCCTGTTGCTTTTGTTGATATGTGCCAAGCTTGCGTTCTGCCTTGCGCTCAGGCTGGTCTTATGGAATGTCTCATCGACCGTGACTACAGGGAGGCCAGAGGGACTTGGAATAGAAACATTTTTTTCCAGGGTTTGTTAATGGGACTCTGGAGGGCCTTTGACGTTGAAACACACATGAACTTTACTGTCTCCCACCATGACTACAGGAGTCGGGCTGAAATAACTTCTCTTTACAGCTCCAGCCAGACAACTGTTGTACAGACTTTATTTGAACAAACTGTATCCATACAAACACCCCCATTAAACAAAGGGCACCTCATGTCTTTACAGTTAAATAAAATAGAGGTTACATGGTTACCATGTCAACACCCAGAGGACATTGTTATTGAGGGTTGTTCTATAGCTCAGGAGATCAGTTTTGTTTCAATTAGGTCTCAGATGTTTCTCCTCAGATTGCTTAGGAGAAATTTATTCAAATAAGACATTTTCAATTATATTTAAGCTTCAGTTGACCCAAAAATATTTATTTGTTTGTTTGTTTATTCATCCTCTTGTCATTTCGAACTTTCATTATCACTCTCTTTTGTTCTGTAGAACACAAAAGAAGATGTTTTAAAAGAATGCTGGTATCAACACTGTCGGTCTCCGTTGACTTGCATTGGTTTTGTGTTTATACAATAGAAGTCAAAAGGGACCAACAGTATTCTGTTACCAACCTTCTCCAAAACATCTTCTTTTGTGTTCTGCAAAAGAACGATAGTCATACTGGTTTGAAACGAGGTTAAATCATAACAGAATTTTCATTCCCTTTCAGAGTATTTGGTGCAGTTAAATAAATACAGATTGTATTCTCTAAAATCATATTTTTTGGATATATTTGATAAAAGTAAGATAAAAGTTGGTGACATTAATATTTTTAAGATTTGAAACCCTCAATCTGTGAAAACAATGATTTATGGATTTTATTCTCAGAATGCATGTTAAATAAAATCACCATTTGCTTCTATTGCTGCCGAGGAATTGAAAAACAATTTAGACATTAAGGAGGTCTCAAGTGTGATTTTCTTTCATATGGCCATGAAATAAAATATTTGTTTACACCAAGCAATCGAAAGAAATGTGAAAGTCGAAAACATCGTAATCAAATGTGTTTACTTCAATCCCAAAGGGTGATGTCGGACATAAACACTTCATTTAATTTAGTCAAGAGGAAAACTTCCCACCACAATTGTTCGTTTAAACAGACCATCTATCAGATCTGACTCGTTTGGAGAAAACCAAAGACTTTTACTCCTTCCCAAGAGAAATGTGAAGGCAACTTGCATTACCTTGACTGTTCCGGCCTTGTGGTTTTAAAGAGAAAACATTTTCTCTTATCCGCTCATCTAATCTGTGCCCATGAGTATCCGGCATCTGAAGGATGCAAGCTTTTGTTCATGAAGCAGGTATTAAACCTCATCATCGCCTGAGGTGGTGAGACGAGTAGGCTCGGTGAGATTTGTGTCTGGCCGAGAGCGCGCTTAGCATAACCGCAACATAATTGATATCTCGGAAAGTGGAGAACTGAAAAATCAATATAAATTCATCATAGAAATTTGGTTTACCTTGACGGTGAAATGCCTTATGGGTTGTGCATCTGAGCTGAATAGACTCGCTCTTGAGTTTATCGGCAGCATGTATAGCACGAGATCAGCTGAATACCATCCAAATGATTTCTGCAGACATGAATGTTTTAGCTCAAAGATAATTTTTGTAGCAACCTTCCTGACACCAATTATAGCTTTATATAGATCACAGCAGAGTGTTCTGAAATGACCCGCTTGAAACAGGTAACAGCGCTTTTCTTCTTTGGAAGTGTTTACTTTCATCTTTTTCAAAGTAACTTGCTGTTTTTCTAGCACAATATGAATAATACTTTGGTTATCATTACCAGCTTAATATTTTTTATCTAGGTCTTAAGAAGTGAAGTCGAAGTTAAATATGTTGTGCTCCTGGTAAGGGAAGTGTTCCTATTACTTGTCCTCAAACCTGAGTGATACTACATCTTTTCTAAGCAATCTTGACATAAAAGATAGTTTAAAATGAAAAATCTTTGATCATTTACTCATCCTCATGTCATTTCAAATCTGTACTTTGTGTTTTATCCGCAGAACACAAAATAATACATTTTGAGGGACTTTGGTAACCAAATAACTTTGGCCACCATTGACATCCATTGTATGCACACAAAACCACAGAGACATGTCTATAAATATCTTCTTTTGTCTTCCACAGTAAAAAGGGTCACATACAGGTTATGAAAGACATGCGGCTGAACCGATTTTTTATGTCTGGACGAGCTAACCTATTTAAGTAAATTATTATTATATTCATATCTTTTTCGACATCCCGGTATGTCTCCATTTAACACAACCTGCCCTACAGGTGAGACCTTCTTCAAAGACCTGTCAAGACAGTCCATTCCCGATAAGAATAATTACGTTAGCTCATCCGGAAATGAATTCCAAGTGTCTCGGGAACTGCCTAGTGCCATTTTCCACAGCTTCAGACGAAAAAATGCAAACGCCTTCACTGTTGATCTCAAGTAATTCAGATTCAGATTAGCCACAGTGTCTGAGCACTGCCTCGTAAGATGTTTTGGTCTTCAGTCGGCAGAGTCAGACTGTATGAAATCAACCGTGAGGACGTTCCTCTCCAAAACGGGTAATAAAATGAGGCCAAGGTGCCGGTTCAGCTCATGCAATAAATTCAGCTCCATCATATGGATGCGGTCCTGTCTTGTGTACACAAACACACACACAAATGTTTTTTTCCAGAATAATTCTGTAAATAGCCTGAGTCCAGTGAAGAATACACAGGGTTTATTAATTGATCATTACCTAATAATTTGGCTTTTTATTGAGTTATGTTTTCCTATAGGAATGATAATTCATTTCTCATTTCAGAACCTTTAATTAAGTTATCTTTTAACGTTCTCAGTCTAGTAGTGTAGCAGGGTTTGTATCAGAAGCATCTGAGAGCATTTGACGCGGATGATGTTTGTGTGCCTTTGCCGGGCAAAGAGGAGGGTGACCGTGTGTTTCCGGGGTATTTTGAAGACAATGAAAATAATTCTCTTGATTTATGAGTGGCGAGAGAGACTCTCTGGAGATGGTGGAGGAAAAAGGTCTTTCTAAAATTAGAGCTGGTATTATGGGCCATGTTATGGCTTTATCACACACTCTCACGGCGCTGAATAACCTATGTGTTAATCAAACCAAGTGTAGTGTCAGCTCGCCTCTGAGGAGACTTAGATGTGCATCCTGACCTGTTTTGGGATTTGAAGCTTTTTACATTTATTTATTTAAATGACTTTGTATATTTAGAGTTAGGTCTGGGCGGTATGAAGGTATACACCGTTGCAATAGCTTTACTTTATTTTGCATGTACAGCAGTATGTACACTACTGTGCAGCAGTCTTGGTAGTATTTTCACCCAAAAGAGGGCAGTTGTTTATATATTTTGCCGTTGTCTGTCAAAAGGACATTTCAGTTTCGATTTCCAATCATTTATTTTGCCATTAATTGCAATTATCCAGTGAGATTATCATATGCAGAAGTGTGACAACACCCGGTATGCCACACAAAGAGATCTGTTCTCACCATCATTGAGTCTGTCTGTAATTACATGAAGAAAAAGAAAAAACGAAACACTCGAAGAAATCTGTGAACACAGTATTTTCGATCATTATAGGGGTGATATGATATGATAAAGGGGTGTTTGTTTCAACTTTATTTATATAGAGGGTTTCTTTACAATTTCTCTACAAGCACACATTTAAAGGTCCACAAATCCAGGTGTTTTCTGCAGTGTTAAAATAGTCAGTGGTATCCCCAGAATGTCTCTGTAAATTTTCAGCTCAAAACACACACACATATCTTTCATTACAATATGTTGAACATTTGTTACAATATTCATTACAATATGTTACACATTTGTGGCTGCAATGGAAAACGCACAGTTTTTGTTTGTGTCTCTTTAAATGCAAATAAGCTTCTGCACCCCTCCCTGTATGCAAAATAGGAGGTACAGCGCTTACACATGTGCTTTGGATGACATTAAGACAAGCAATATGGCTGGAAGCACAATTAAGTCTGTTAAGCCTTGCCCAATTAAAACCATACATTAACTGCAATAAAAATCACCTTAATGCCTTGTTCATAACAACGAATTAAATGGAGAAGACAAAAACATAGAAAGAACAACATATACTGACCATTTGCTGTATGAAATGTTGGTCATTGATGATTAATCATGTGCATGCATATTATTAACAGACATAAACACGGATATAGGCATAAACATGCATTCAAAGTACTTGTATATGACAGACAGGTATGTAAAGATCAGCAACCAGGTGATATTACGTTGTGAGTAGCAATTTGTGCATAACCTCATTGTCTTACAAATGCAAACTCTGTTTCTATGCGCTTTAAGTATTGTCGCACTTAGGACATACGAGTAAACACAGAACTCACCGAAAAGACACTGCTATAACTCTTTCGTTGTAATAAGCTTTACAGAAATTATGTCGGTCACAAGTCTTCTGAAGCGATGGGCGTGATGCGTTTTACCACTAAGGTTAGACATAACACATGTCTTTGGACCATGTCTCAGGATTGGCCACGAATATGTTAACAACAGCCACTAACAAAAACAACACATTATTTAAGAAAGGCGATTTAAAAACGATGTGTAATACTTACTGCTTCCGGAGAAGAAGCTTGATCGCGAACAGCTGGTACTGAGCCACTCTTGAGAATATTTTTTTGGCGAAACCCTTACTATACTGACCAGCATTGACTCACCGCGACACCGGGAAGGCCTTCTGTGGATGGTCTTTTCGGGCGTTCCCTACCAACGAGCTTGGGGTTGAAGCGCCTCGAGCCGCTGGCCAACCGGGTCCCGGAGCTTTGATTTTTCAACTTTTCCGGCTACTGGGAGCTCTAGATCCCAACCTAGGGGTCGCATCGATTCGCCCCGGCGGAGACCTTTCCAACGAGTCCTGGCTCGTTTCTTACCGGAGATACGGACCGGTGAATGTTGGTTTGTTGATCAAAAAATTTAGCTTTTTCCCCAGATGCAGATTTCGTTCGTGTATAACTCCGGCCCCCGAGGTCGCAGCGGGACGAACCCGGGCTTTTCGGAAAGTTCTCCTACCGGCCTCCTTTTATGTTCTATTTTACATCCAACGACAGCACACATTTGTTGTTTCTTAGACATTTTTGTCGCTGGCTAGTGGCTACATATGTTCTTGCCTAAAACTGGCTGACAGTGTGTCTCTGGCTGTAGGTGGACCAAAGCGCACATAAAGCGGAGTCTGTGAACGGTCATGGGCAAGCGTCAAAATTGTGACATCAGATTGATATGGGATCCCCAACGGCCTGTTTTGTGTCACTGTTGTGGCTAAAAAGAGATTACAATAAGAAGAATAGATGGATTTGTATAATTACAGGGTGTTTCTGCACACACGCTGGCAACTCAATTTCTGGTAGATAAACATTTAAAAGTCCATTTTCTGGAATTGCGGCCATTTAAGATAAGGAAGGGAGAAACACAGGTCAAATATTAAATAGACTATAAATTCCTATATGCAATATTAATTATGTAAAACTTTAATATTCTAATTCTAAAGCAGCCCCCCCGGCCAGGCAAGACTGCAAACAGTATGGAAACGGTGGAGAGGAACCCAAAACTCCATCAAGAAAAAAAATTTGGAGAACCCAGGCCCAACCAGGAGATTCCAGTTCCCTTCTGGCAAAAGTTTCTTCCTCTGGACAAGCTCGACAGTGCTTGCACAACAAGGCTAAATAAAAATAAATAAACTTAGTAATAAGGTAAATTATAGATTTAAGATTATCATGAATAACATTGTGAATTGAAAAATAATAATATAATAATTTTTTCCAGAACTTTAGATGTGAAGGGTAGATTCAATATGGGCCTGTAATTCCCTAGTTCTGTAGGGTCAATGCAATGTGTATACCCGATTTAAGGTTCAACAACACTGTATTTTCCACATGCTGTACATGTTTGTGTCTCCTCTTTGCCCCGCTACTCTGAAAACATGCAGATTTTTTACAAAGCTCGACGCTCTGAGAAGCGAATCTATGATTAGCCAGTTAACCAGTGCAAAGTGATTGGTCGAATACTGTTAGCGTCTGAGTGAAATGTAATACCTCTTACCATATTTGAAACATCAGGTTCAAAAGCAGTTGTATTGACAGGTACGCCCATCTTACTTGCTTATACATTTGGGTGGTCTTAGACAAATCATATCACGAATTGACGTAGTCTTGTGGGGGTGTGGTTACATGAGGCGTTTCAGGCAAGTCTGGGTGAGCATTCTATTTTACATAGAGTTCATTATTTTTTCCGACCCTTACATTTTCGCAATTTACATGTCTAATACATGCATGAGCATCTTGTAACACACCAATGACACAGAAAAACAACTTTTCGCACCATATGACCCCTGGAAAATGAGAGAACTGTACTCAAACGTGTGAATAAATTTACAATGTAAAACTTTCAAGTGTGTGATTTGAACATTGTCAGGTTCAGGAGCACAAAATAAGTCAAAGAAAGTAATTTAAAGTCATTTCTAGTTCCCATCATGCTTTGCTTTTTGGCAGGAGGAGGAGCTATATTTTGTTTTATACGTATAGTTACAGTCAGACCCATTGAGAGAGAGAGTCGCGTCAGCTCCATTGACTCCATTAGAACAGATTTTTTACAGCTATGGCGGTTCATGGAGCCTCTCAATAGTTTCCGGAAGTTACTAGTAACTAGGGTTGTCACGGTACAATAAACATATCTATTGGTACTGTACCTTATGAAATATCCCGACGCCAAGTAGTATTACGATGCGATGTTCATAATTTTATTCTACACAGTACACCAAAATTCCTTAATACACAGATATAAATGAAACATGTGAACATGTGAAACATGTGAACTGTATTAGGCCCGATTCACATATCGCATCTTTTCATCGTGCATTTTCGTTATTTTGAATGTAGACGTGCTCAAATTGGCATCAAGGTTGAAAAATCTCAACTTTTCAGAAAGCCGCATAAGCACATCATGTGACAAGAACCAACCAGCCACTATAGACAAGCTCATTGAAAATGGAGAAACAGAAGATCACAGGATAACTAAATCTAGTAGCAGAGTTATTGCATGGTATTTTCAGTGCATATAATCCACATATCCTTTGTTTTATACCTCCTCGTCTCAATAGCTATCGTCGCCCATGGTTGCTTAGCGACTACAGATGGCAGGAGATCGCAAATTCCAGGCGCTTTGGAAAAAAAGGAGAAAGCATTGCGGCTTAGGTTTTCTGCTCAGTTTTAGATGCGAAATGTGAATGGACCCTTATACTGCACACTACAATATTTGTATTAAAAATTGTAGTAATTGGAAACGTTTTAGCAAATAGTGTAGTATACTATTATACTTACTTTGGTAAGATTTAAAAAACACTACTGTCTAGTAATTTTAGCAACGTTTACTGTAGTAACTATTTTTTATTTTTTTTACATTGGAACTAATTCAATCATTGTCAACAAATTGTATTTATAGCAATGCTTATAAAGGCAAATGTTAGGCTTACTTTAAATGTGCCTAAAACGGCAAGTAGGTTGCGGCTATATTTTTTGTGTCAGTGAATCATTTAACCAACTCGTTTAAAAAGCTGATTCATTCAAGAACGAAGCAAGTGTCTTGCTGAATGACAAATGAACATTAATGCCCATATGCACAGACACGTCCCTTAATCGAAACAATCTTCTTCATCTCTGCTTGGCTCGAATGAGCATGTCATTTAACCCCGAAGGTCTTTTACAGTTCCATGCAGTGATACCCACAGGAGCCGGCAATATATGGAGACGTATTGCAATGCTTGGGTGTAAAACTCCAGCTCTGATAGTTGACGGTTGTATTTCTCTCGGCTCTGTCAACCTCTGCACGTTTCACAGCCTGCATAAAACAAAAAGCCATTTTCGTATTTCTTTATTGTTGGATTTCACGACGTCCGTATTATAGCTCATTTTAATCGGTGTGGGCCGAGCGTCTGTCGTTCTCGCCTGAAGCTCTTATTAAACGGATGCTGATGACTCAAACGACATCATTCTCATCATTACTGCTCCTCTAAAATGTGAACGTTTTCACAAGGCCTCTGTAGAAAAAACTCACACCGCACGTTTGATAACTTGTTAAAAAAAGCTTTAACTTAAGCTTTAAATAAGATTTTACCCTCTAAATTTGATTTGAAGAACTTCGAGAAACATTTTGTTTAACATTTTTTCTTAACTATATTTCAGATACAGAATGCAGATGATGTTTTGATCACTCCCTTGGAACGATTCCGGAAAGAGCAGATCGGAGCAGCAAAAGTAAGTCATACCATGGTATTAACGTGTTTTTCTGGTATCCATTGTTCTTGATGCTTAATGCTTGTTCATGGTGTGGTGTCTATATTTGTTAAAAATATGTAATTATTTGTATTTATTTTCAGCCTCAGACCTGTATTCATAACAATAATACAATAAATAATAATTATTTATTTATAAACTGAAAAATGCTGTGGGTCCACTAGAACTGGGAACATTGGATTGGTAGCAAAAACATGAACACCAAGGTGCACTTATGACCTTTAACTAATGAAAAGCAGCCGTTTACATCTTTTACATGATTTTACTTGTTGTCAAATAGCAAAAATTTTTTACAAATTTGTGCACAAAGGTCCTTAGTGCTCTATTTAGTAGGGATGTAACGATTGACTCACAATGCAATGTGATTTGCGAAACTGATGTCACGATGCAATTTATTTTTACAATATGAGTTAAGACAAATTAGCAGCAAACTGCAGCATTTCTTTGCAAAATAAAACTATATTTTTATGTCACATAACAAAACTAAACTTCAATTTTAAAACAAATCCCAAATAAAATAAAAAAATATAGTACAAAAGTACTTTTAATATAAAAAATTAAGACTTCATCTGTGCTTTTCTTAGATTTTTTTGAACATTTAAGAAATATCAGCATATCCACATTTTCCAAGTTTGCAGTAAACACAGCTGCCCCTGCTGTTTTTAAAACATGTATTTATTTAACATCTCAAACGACTTGAACCGTCTGATGGCAAATCATTACATCTCTACTATTTAGTGTAAGTCTAGATCCTAAAATTGTCATGAGACAAGACCTACCGAACATGACATTACCATAAACCAAAACATGTACTGTAATAACACTGTTGAAAAAAAATATACAACTTCTAATGCTCCATTCACAACAAATGCGAAGCATCACATTTCTCGCTCTTTTTTAATCACTGGATTAGTTTGTTATTGCAACATGGAGTGTCTTCACGCGTACGGATGTGTCAAATAGTAGGGGTCAATGATTTCTTCGCGTGAATTTCTTGCTTGAGTTTAAATTTTTCAATTTGCACAGAAGACGCAATTTACTTTTGTTTTGCGGCAATCGTGCTGCCCTGATTCGCGTCTTTCATGTCGCCCTACTTGAAAGTGCGTCTATTCGTGCACGTCTTTGCATTGACTTCATTTGCAATTCACTCACGCAAATCGTGTTTGGGCATTTTTCCAAAACCATTGAATTTTTTAAGCAACTAGTAATTGTTAGATGATATTTCGCTGGTTCCTGTCATCCAGACAACATCCCACCAGAAGAAGCCGACACATTTCAAGCAGAGACCATTATAGCTTCCATTAAAACCAATATGACTCCCATAATTACCATTACAATTTCTGTGACGGTTTCTGTTGATGGTTTTTACCGTGGTACTTTTTCTGTACTTTTTGTCCGAGGTATAAAGACAGACTCGTAATGGTTGAAAATTCATAAAATATTATTATCAAAGTTTCATTTAATACATTTATAACATCATGTTAACTGCACATACCTTATAAGTGATATTTTAAAGCATGTCCTTAATAAGACAGTAGCCGATTTAAGCTGAATGAAGTCCAGAGTCTAAACACACTCCTCAAATATGCACACACACACAAACTTCTCTGACTGTTCTAACATTAGCACAACATCAAAACGTTCGACTGTAGTCATTCTTACCCTCTACCCCCACAGTGCTGAAATGATCACACACACATATTCAATCAAACGTGTGAACACAGGCATTCACACCTACATAAATATCCATCTACACACTCCAGCACACACGCTGAGATGCTGCGCGCCTATCCTGAGGCTGAGTGTTGGGTTCACCCATCTGTACATAACCCAAGCCCTCTGATTTATATTCCTACCTCAAAGGCACTTTTGATTTATTTTGCATGAAAAGGCCATGAAAAGGGTTTGTGCTTGCGGATGGGGCTTTGTGAAGGTTTACTTGAGGGACCACAGCACCGGCATTCACACGGCTTTTGAGTGGATGGCTGGACACACCGTAAGAAAAGACAGATCATAATCCGAGTTTAACCAGTGTGCCTCTCGGTTGGCAAAACATTTGCAGAAGCTGTACATTTAAAGGAACAGTTCGAACAAAAAGTAATCAAACATCCGTTTACATTTGTTAAATGAAAGAATAAGGAATACTCAGAAATCTCAGTTGCTAACATTCTTCCAAATATACTGTATGTGTTCAACCAAACAAAGAAATGTATACAGGTTTGGAACAATTTGAGGGTGAGTAAATGATGACAGAATTTTAATTTTTGTGTGAACTATCCAAGTATTTGTATTTATATATTAGGAAAGGCTCTCGGGATGAATCATCTCATTTTCAAGGTGGACCCCAGATGCTTCATAGACAAACACACCATATTAACAAAAACAAACACTAAACACATACATCAACAAACAGAAAATATGAATGAAAAATGATAGCACCACAAAGAATAACACCATAAAAGTACCATAATGGCCAAAGTATACATTTCATCTTTAAAACATAAACAAACGTTACTACACATGCGCACTTTTGTTACACCAACTGAACTTCTGGTACACATTCACAAACAATAGAGCGCCTGTAGTTTATTTCTGATAACAATCAAAAGAAGCTGAGAAGAACCGTTACTGGGCTAAACTTTTCTCTCCAATATTTAGAATTTAGACTCAATTACCAAGCTCAACCGCTAGATGTTAATGTACCATACGGTTTCTTTAAATGTGACAAAACTACAGGACCCATTCAACAAATAGTTTATTTAATAAAATCATCAAACAACAAAAACAAATCGTTTATTTCATACAATTATTATACAGTAAAATAATAATACAAATTAATATTAACATAAATTAAATAAAATATGAAATGAAGCTCTCTTCTCAAAACCATTTAAACTTGCTGAAAAACCAAACGTTTCCCCAGATATGACACACTAGCCATCAAAAACACTCACACATCAACTAGACACTGGTCAATTCCAAAACACTGTTACTAAAACCTCTTATTGGGATTGAAGAATAATTTGAAAGCTTAGTGTTTGTTAGAATAGACAACATACAGTTTAGTAACAACCAGTATGTAGGTGTTTGTAAAAATCTAATTTAGGCACCAAAATGAATTTATCTTTTCTGACATTAGAAAAACGTTAAAGTTTCTAGCTATTTTTATTTCATTCACTTTTGAAACGTTACCGTTTCTCAGCTCCCGTGGCATCATGGGATAGAGTAGTATTAATCCAATGCACACTCACAAATCTCAGCGGAAGCAGTAGACCTTCCAGTTATTTCACTACTACAGTTTTTTGCATACTGAGGTTTGGACAAACTATTCATGACTCATATGGATTTTGCTTGCTATATAGTAATTGTCAGATGTCATTATTTCTTGGGACTAGTTGTTATGTGATATTTCATCACGAGACACACAAGAACTCATGTTAGTTAGTTTTGCTCTCGGTTGTGCTAAAATCAAAATCCAAATAAATTAATTTCTTGTCCACCGCTCTTTTGCAATTTTGAATCTGAAGACATTTTTTAACCCATTGTTGAGTAATTTGGATCACTCTTATGATGTATGGAGCATGTTGTGACGTATATTATGCATATAAAATTGTAGTTGATATTTTTATTTTGAAAAAAAAACTTTGTGTTGAGCTGAAGAACTCATTATACATTTGGGATAGCATGAGGGTAGCACCATAAGTATGGTTGCACATAACAACTTAAACAGAAAAACAGCAATAAATATCTACATTCACATAAAATGGTCTTCAATTTATGACAAACATCAAATTCTCACTATTACGTAGTCTTGGTTGTTTGGACATTCAAGTTTTTGTTGTTGTTTTTTCAAAGCATGTTATTTCGGTTTAGGAATAATGAACAAAGACAAGTTTGTAAGGTAATGATTAATGCTTCATTCACTGTAAACATTTTTTTAAGTTGTTTTAACTTAAAGAAGTAGGTGTTCGTGCTGACTTAAAAGTTTAAGTTCATTACACTTGAAGTATTAGGTTGACTGAACTTAGAATAAAGTTGAATTGAATACATAAAACAAGTGAAATGAACAATACTAAAGATGAGTCAATTTAAAATGTTAAGTTGTCTCAACTTAGAAAAAGGTTCACTGAACTCTATAAAACAAGTGAAATGAACACTATTAGAGTTGAATAATGACACAAATTGACTAAATTATTTGTTTAAAGATAACAAGGGAAATTTATCAGCCTCCAGCAACAGAATTTCAAAATAGTGAGTCACACTCTCCATGTGTTCTATTGTTTAGACCAACAGATAATCAAACCAATTTTTGCTTTCTCGGGCTGTTCATGGTCTCCAAAAAAATGTTTTGACAATGCCACAGGCCCACATTGTTTTTCAACCTACGACTGGTTTAGTTACATTTGTGAGATGGAAGGCAGAATCTTAACACCAAAAACGTTGCTTTACCTTTATGGTTATCATGATCACTTCTGCTGTTTTATGTGAGTCCGATCAAAACGTAATTGTTGACACTCCTTTTGGTTATTATGCGTTTGGCTTTTACATCTCAAGCTGTTACTCTAACAGCAAAAAAGATACATCCCAGGTTTATGGCATTTATTTCATCTTCTCTCCATCTGCACAAAGGGCATTTATCACAACCATCACCCGTATGTCTGTTTTAACCACTTCCCTCTGATAGCTTATCCATTTCTCCCCACTATAAAAACACACTTTTAACAGAATGATGAAGCTGTGGAGCCTCACTTAAGGATTACGGGAATGAGGGGTATCGGCAGGCTGCCAGGTCTTTCTCTCATAGTTTAGTGGTCAGAGGCCGGTTGGGAGGTGGAAACGGCCTTATTAGGGAATTACGTCCCATCTGCAGCTCCAGCTGGTTAACAGAGCGAGTTCAGCGGACGATGAACGGACCCTGGGCATTTATTTCCTGTTGGCCAAGCAGCCCTTCCTTCTACCCTTTTCAACATTTAAAGGGATAGTTCACCCAAAGGTGAAAATTATGTCATCTTCTTTTCATTTTTAACCTGTAAGACTGTCTTTCTTCTACAGAACACAAAAGAAGATATTTGAAAAAATATTGGTAACCAAACAACTTTGGAGATAGTTGGCTTCCATTATATGAACACAATACCAATGAGATATTTATAACAGTGGAGTAACTTTGTTTTGAAAAGTGGTGGGGACAAATACGACAAAAAAATAATGTAATAAATTGTTTCTGCAATAACACGTTTGGAATATTCATAATATATAGGCGGCGGTCCATTGGCTACTTTGATTTTCGACTCCACTTCTCCACTTCAAACTATCATTTGGGGAAGGTCACTTGGCTGTCGCGGTGCATTTCACTTAAAAACAGTTTATTCCTATGACTAAAAGTGTCACTTGTTCATTGGTTTACACATTTTTGTGCTTGGACCCTGGATGCACAAGCAAGCGCCGTGAGCGAGGATGATGGCCGCATTTTTATACTGATCGCGTTTCTGTTGCGGCTCTCTGTCTTCTGCAAATATAACTTACGAGTGTGAGCAACAGGGGATGGTGAGAATAATACACACCTACCGCAACCATTTCTTAATTTCTTCCAAAGAGTGGTGGGGACATGTCCCACCCGTCCCACCCGCAAATTACGCATATGGTTTCTAAGATTGTCTTAATTTGTGTTACACAGAAGAGAGAAAGTCCCACAGGTTTTGAATTAAATTCCAATTCATTACTTGCTATAAAGTATTTTTTTAGTTTGACTTGAACATGTATCATTTCCATGAGCACCATGACTCAGTGCTGCACCACTTGGCCACAGTTCCAAGATGACTTTGAAACACAAAATTAATGCCATTAAAATGCTGTCAATTTGAAATAAAATCGACTTACTGGCATGTTTTTCTTCCATTTTTCATAGCGTTTTTTTATGATTTTGAGTTCATTTACTATTGCCGGCTTTTGCAAATGTCATGAATCTACCCCAGGACAGAAGTTAATGATCTCAAATAGCAGTAAGACGGACTTACTGCGTTTTTCTCCGTCCGTCAACCAGACCTCATAAAATTCAAAACACCCTCAAGCTGGAGCAAAAACTTTACACATATGCTGATACATTTATTATCTCGACCATAATGTATTATCTGGCCCATTGAACCATAGCAAGCGTTCTTTACCAAAGTCCTTAAAATAGGTTTGAATAGTTAATTGATAGTAAAACAGATAACTAACTGAGGCAAGTTTATTAGATCGTCCTCGATTACTGAGAATAAGAAAATAATGATGGATGATGGCCAAAGGCTGTCCGTCACACTGAGGGCTGGAGGAAAGTGTGAAACCTCACCGTGGGTGATGGGGGCTGGAGCAGGTGGTAGAGAGCAGGGGGTGAACGAACATCTACCCTGACTGGGACTTTGCTAATGAAACATGCGGTTATGAGTCCCGCTAAGTGGTTAGGCTGATAGACCGATGGCAAGACCATTATGTCTGAGAACATAGACTATAAAAAGCCAGATCAGGTAAAGGGGTCAAATGAAACGGCAAAAAAATAATATTATCGTTTGTTTTAGATGTAATGCAATGTGTATACACGATTTAAGGTTAAAAACACAGTATTTTCCACATACCGTGCATGTTTCTATCTCCTCTTTGCCCCGCCTCTCTGAAACACGCACATTTTTTACAAAGATCATCGCTTTTGAAAAGCGAGGTGTGCTTTGATTGGCCAGTTAACCAGTGCGCAGTTATTGGTCGAATACTGCAAGCGTGTGACGGAAATGTAACGCCTCTTACCATATTTGGAACATCAGGTACCAAAGCAATTGTACTGACAGGTACACCCACCTTACTTGCACATAGATTTTGGCGGTCTTAGTGTATTCATACCAAGAACTGACGTAGATTTGTGTGGGTGTGGTTACATGAGGCGTTTCATGCAGGTCTGGGTGAGCATTCGCTTTTAGATAGAATGCATCTTTTGTTTCGACACTTTAATTTTTGCAAATATACGTGTAAAAATACATGCTTGGGCAACTTATAACACACCAAAGACACAGAAAAACCCGTTTTCGCACCATATGATCCCTTTAAACCAGAGCCCTGTGCGCTTTGTTCCGCTTCTAACTAGTAAAGACCGATCGGCGTTATTAGTTCATTCTCTATGGGAGTTAAATACAGTTTTCATTCTCTGGTGCTCTGTAAGTTTGTTTTGGGTTGTCCTCTTTTAATTAACATGTTTATTCCAGTCAGTAAAAATATGAATGCTATACCAAACAACACCATATTAACATACTTTGTTTCCATCTTTGGTGTGACATGAAGGGCTTGTTTCTGTTCTGAATTGAATGTAGCTCTTTGTATAAGTCATTGATGTATCTCAAGCATTTTCGGGTTAAATTTAAATCTAAGTTAAAGCACATGTCAGGTTATAGCACTGTTCTATCTGGCTCCCATATGCTGTGTTCACACCACGTGTTACTGTAATGAAGAGAGGAGAGCCTGTGATTTTCTAGTTTGTGTGGCGACCATCTGTATTCTTCTGTTTTTCAATCATTGTGCATTGATTTGTTGAAATCGACAATAATAAAAATATGAATTGTTAAACTAAAATATGATACTATTTTACTCCAGAAGTCATTTTGTTTCTGAAAGATGTTGTGGTTACGGGGTAAAATGAAAGTTTGTCTACTGCTTTTTACAACTTCGGGAAAATTATGCTATTTATTGCGGTTTAAAGGTTTTTTTACGGTTTCATTGAAGTATTTTTAAAACGTTTTGTCGAGTTTTTGTAGAGGCATCTAGTGGTGAGGCTGTGAATTGCAACCAATGGCTCACTCCACCCCTACCCTTCAAAGCATTATGGTTGTTGACACAGGACTTAGACGTCATCAATTTTTTTCTTCGCTTTGTAGAGCTGTTTGTGAATTTAGGGCTACTGTAGAAACAACATGGCGAATTTAATGTTAGAGGACCCGAGGTGTACAGTATGTAGATAGAAATAGCTCATTCTAGGATAATAAAAGCATAACGCTTCACTATGTAAAGTCTTCATACACCTGTGAACACATAGTTATTTATATTATATTGCATTTCTGTCAATAGATCTTGAAAAAAAATTGACATTGGACCTTTAAGGTTAAAAGCTCACATGACTTTGCCACAAGACTAAACAAATTTTCAAATCTCAGAAAAAAAACTTCCTCACAATGTAAAAACAGTGTTTTCAAAAGGTCAACATTTTTGCAGGTTGTTTCGATCAGAGATCTCAAACACTTTAAGGATCTTTAAGCGCTCTCGGACACTTACTGTCACGATTGGTCGGACAGAACCCAAACGCAGACAGCACTGAAGGTTAAACAATATTTATTAAAACAACACACAAAATAATAAACCCACGATGGGGCAAAGCAGAAACTAAATAATAAGTCCAAACACGAACAAGGTATTCACGAGCAAGGTATTCCAGACGTAGCACAATGAGCAATAGGCAAAAGACGAGAGACATTAGACAATGAACCGACAAACAGTAAGGGAATGAGGGACATTAAATAAGGAGAAACTAATGAGGAGAGATGACAAAGGGATCGGGACGGGCAGGTGACAAGACTTAACAATGAGTGTAGACAGAGAGACAAGGGGGCGGAGCTACATGGAAGACACGCGGCGAGATGTCAAAACAAACCGCCACGTGTCCAAACAAGACGAAACACACACACACAAGACATGATATTGTAACGGATCTGTGCCCAATGCCAGAATACTCATGTCAGGAAGGACAGAACCGTGACACTTACAGGGTATTTCCATTTCACAGAAACTCACACCTTCAACCTCAACAGACTTCTCACTTCCCTATGCAGACACACACTGTATCTTATGACTGAGTGAGTAACCACAGAGTTTGTGATGTCACTTAGAAAAGTGTTTAGTAGTTGGTTCACTCACTTTCCTGACCACCAATTTAGCATGAACAGGAATGAAACAAGCTGTAGTTTATAATTTACAGAAAGCTCTTTAGATGATTGTCTAGAAATCTTCATATTAGATTATTTTATCTCTTTATTTTTACAACAATTCAAAAATATAAGAAGCAAATTGCCATTATTGTCATGACGTAATGTAGCAGAAGTGTGACTTTATAATGTGACTTTATAACTTTTAACATTTTAAATGCATTTAAATTGCTGACTATTAAAGTCGGAGTAGATGATTTGGAAAATGATAACGTTTGTCTGCTAGCAGCTCTATCATACGATTCCTACCTCTCACCATCCAAAGCCACTACTCCTCCAAAAGATTGGACCAGAAGCAATTGCATCAGATCCAGTGAAGTCATGTCACATTCGCCGGTGAGAAACAGTGGTGATTGGTGCCTTCGCTTCTGGGGAAGCAGGAATTCAAAATACGTGCTCAGTGCTTCACGTGAACCTATGTGCATCACACATGATGTCAAAATACGTGCCTGCAGCAGACGCGTTGAAAGTGTTTATGAAAAAAGAGACGCTCACGTTCAGAAGACATTGCATTTACACTCAGCAGGCACGAATTTTGACATGACAGGCTAAATACGTTACATGTTTTGCCTAACTTCGCATTACTGCTTCCCCTGCAGAGGAGTCACGGATCGCCACTAGTGAGAAATCATTACAGTACAAAGTTCATTACATTACATTACTACAATAATGAACATCTCCAGGTACCTGCTCTCTGTCCGCCATTTTGCCGCTGCCTGCACATGAGCGCCTTGATGACGTATGATGTCTGCGTGAACAGGATGCACAGTGGGATACAAAATACGCTGACTGAAAATGAACACACGATGTATCATTGCCCTCGAGGGCAGTAATTGGTCCAACGTTTTTGACCCTGCGCCTTTCACAGAAGATATATAATAATAAAAATACCAATGTTTCGCTTTACTTATTGATTGCTATCAGGAGGTTTAGAGACAAAAAAAAATCTTGACAGGATTGCCTACACAGCCTTTAAGACTCTGTTCTATGAAGTTAGGCTCGTTACAGTTTTTTAGAGTATATGTAGTTAACTGAAAAATATATTTTTACATGTATTGTTATAGTTGAACTCTTTTTGACAAATTTTGTATACTAGATATGATACGCTAACTATCAAACTAGATAAGCTATAGTACAAAATCACTTACCAAAACCTTTAGTTTCTGTCCTCAGAAATCTAATTCAGGTGCAGTTGGATTGAAGTGAAAGCTTTTCTCCAAAGATAATGGGTAACTTCAGTCTGCAGTTTTTATCTGAAGGCTTGTAGAAAGCTGGTGAAGACAAAGTTGATACTATTAAATCCAAGAAGTAAAAAGATAAAAGATATTATTCAACTGAAAGTGATCTTAAATACACAACAAATTATTTTAACTCCCTTTAATTTTCGGTTCCAGATGAAAACAAAAGGATCAATACATCTAGCCTGGTATTTAGAATAGCTTTTGGACAAAATGTTTGTGTAGTTCTCATGTTGTGAGGACATAAAATAATCTATAGGGCCATTTCTACAACATAAAAGATTTTCACATACTTAACTAATGACTTGAATATACTCAACATTTAATTACATTAAAGATGTCTAGTTGCAGTTTCTGTAATAATATTTTAATTTAAAGGAAGTTTTACATCTCACTGGGTTTGGGAACATATAGCTACAACAATGATCTCTGTGCTAGAGCAAATATAGAGAAACACCTAGAATCAACTTAAAGAAATACATTTTGAGTTAATTCAACTTAAAAATATGAATCAACTCAACAAGTTTATTCAACTCAACAATAATTAAGTTGAATTAAGGTACATTTGTTAAACTCCGGACTTGTAAACTTGATAATGAATGGGTGTTTTTGCAGGTCATCAGGACATCTAATACAGTGCTTTTCCTGTGTAGTGTTTTGAAAAGCTCTGCTCAACAGGAGCTGACAGATTCAAGGATTTCTGAAACACTGCATCAGAATGTGAGCTGTCAGTGGAGCTTCTCCGCACAAGAAATCGTTTCAAAATAAGGGGTGTGAGGTCAACCTTTCCTCTATGGCGCTTGGCAAAAAATAATAGCTCTTATGTTGATCTGCCACCGTGGGTTTCTACCCTAAAATGATAACTGCAATCCGCTGTGGTTTGCAAGCATTCGGTTCTCTGATTCTCTGCACTCTTTGGATCGTTTGCTCTTGAGATCTTTGAACCAATTATGATAAATCACTATAACAATATTCACTACATTGAGTTTTCCATCGTATTGATGCATTTTAAAAAAAGAACATTTATAAACCATTCATTTTAGTTGAAAATATGGTCATATGGGAAATTATTTCTGTTTACTACAATGTTTCTTAGTCTGTTAATTAGAAACAGAGTGTCATGTCCTTTATGGAAATGTTGTTTTGTGTTTATCTCGGTCTCATCATCACATGCTTCTTCTTCACAGGAAGAATGGTGAGAAAATGCCTGGAGTATATAGGCATCAAAATAACTCGTCGGGTCGAGGTGTTATCGCTTAATTACTTTCACTGGACTGTGTCCAATTAGCCATATGACAGTGAGCCTAAAAAGAGCCTGTGCTTTCAGGGGCACCCAGCTCTGGGTGTGAGTCAGTTGAGCTTCAGATGTTTCCAGCCCACTGCTTAGGCACACGTGACGATTTCCCACCAGCTCTTATTAGGTAACAGAGGACTGATTAGCCCTTAATGAGTGTAATTGAAGTGTTATCTGAAGATGCTGAGGATGTCACCGCTCATCACCATCCTCCAAATCTCCAGAGAACAACTCATCACAAAGACAAACATGAGAGTCTCGTTCGTTTACATTTCAGTTTCTCTTACACCATCATTCTCTTCTCAGCTCCTCTCTGTTCTCTTCTCTTTAGTGGTACTGTACAGTAGCAGCTAAAAGTGATCTGCACATGCCCAAAGCACATTTGCACACTATTTGCTTTTAATGCCCCTCGGGTACAATTAGACCATAAAAATAGGAGGTTTATGGTACAACATGGAGAAAACACTTAACTTGGTTAAGGTATTTATTTGATAAAAAAATAAGAATGAACTCTTACTTTCAAGAAACAATCAAAATACATTCTGAAAAGGAGCACAATAACACAAATTTATGGGATGATTTTTGTGCCGATAAGAAAGAACACTAACTTTTAAAAATGAACAAAAATAAACCACGAGAAAGACGAAAACACTGAAAATAAAAACAACCATCCCAATGCTAAAATTATATTTTTAAACAAACTGCATGACAGTTTTCTAAGTTTCCTTTTGACAAATTATAGTGTTCGAATTTGCGACTGGAGTTTTCATTTACACATTAATGCTTTCAAAGACTACATTCAACTTTTCGAAACAACCTGTTGTGTAGGTGGGACTTAATCATGCTTTACTCTTATTGGCGAACTGTATGCAATTCGCAATTCGACGTGACAAAAGACAACAAAAAACATTATGAACAAGGCGTTTACCGCATACAATGGGGACAGAATTTCTATACAGTATATAAAAGTTTTATTATCTTTTCTCACGTTTTTTCCACTTGCGCGCGGTGTAGATAAGCTGTAACTTTCTTGTCAAAGCCCGAATAAACACTCAAGTGGCATACACATTTTTGATAACGCGAGCAGATGGTTTTAGACGCAGTGTGGTGTATTTAACATGTCCATTGAGCCCTTAACATCTTAAACACCTTTAAACAGTGACCCAAGTTCAAAAATATATGAAAATGTGCTTGTACACACAGCTGTCTGCGTGCACACACTCCTCTGAACGAGCCAAAAAGATGAAAGAGGGATAGACGCGCTGAAAGTACATTCATTTCTTAAAGATTTATATGCTTTTTGTCAAATACAACGTTTTTATATAAGATAAGATAAGATAAGACACAATAACAACACTTTCTATTTACAATAAAACGGTAACAGATGGCACATCTGATGAATAATTGCATGTTTTAATTATCTATTAATTGTTTTTATGCATCAATGTAATCATACACATCTACGTAGCGATGCATAGTAAAATAGATTATTTTGACATCCCTAATAAAGACATAATAACAAAGTAGTTTCTTGATTTAGTAAGCTTTGTGCATGTGTTGTGTGTGTGTGATCATCACTTTTGGCCAGAACTACATACAGTAAATGGATCTTGACTCTCAGCCTGATAAGTTTCCTTTCATTAGTAACAAGAAATGAAGACACAACATTACAAATATTTAGATTTTGGCACCCAGCTTGGTCAACACTAAAGCAGCTGAAGAATATTTTGGAAGAGCACGAGCCAGAGTTGTTTGTGTTGAGAGCCCATAGGGGGTGTTGGGTTTTTTCCCCCTGGAGCTCTGTAATCGATTCAGTGATGGCTGAAAATCAGTGGCATCAGTCCGTCTGGCCAGGTGGCTCCAGCATTCTCTCCCTGTGTGTCTGTGTGTGTGTACGTGCATGCACATATGTTTGTCTGCCTGGCTTTTTGTCACTCTGTGGGGGACTTGACGTCTGTCTGTTATGTGGTGCCCCCTCTGCGGCGCAGTAGTCTTTAACCTGGCCACAATCCCAACTGCCCCGTGAACAGAGGTCGTGGTCAGCCATTCAGAAGAAGACCACAGTAAATAGTTGAACGCCTGAGAAGAAGGGCTGATGATTACACTGATGGTCAGGAGAGACCCTTCTGGGACGACAGAGCAGGAACTCGATGGGTTGCATGTCTCGATGCATGAGGGGTAGGCCTTAACTGTTAAAACAGAAATATACAGCAAATATGTTTTTCTGTAAATTAATGGATGCAAGTATATAAATTTAATAGGTTTCCTAATTTTTCTTGTAAATGTGTTGTCTTGTTCGGTAAGTTTATAGTTTTGACGTATTTATATAGATAAACTGTAAAAAAAGAAATCTTAAAAAAAGAAATTTTCCTGCAATTGTAAAATAACGGGTTTTCCCTATAAAATTACACTTTCCTCTGTTTTCCTTGTAAATTTGCGGTCTTTATCTGAAATTTTATTAATCTCTTTAAAAAAAATACATAAATAAAAATCTTTAAAACCACAACAAAAAAACTGTACAATTTCAGTTTTTTTTACCTATAATAACCCTATATAATTTTATTTATACTATATTTAGTTGGCATTACTAGTTATTGTTTTAGTTTCTAAACAATTCATTATTCTTTCAGCTTATATGCGTGTACATTACTTTTTAACTGACATACAGTATTTAAATCACTTTGCCCTGGGTGATGTGTTGCTTGTGTTTATGCTTAAAAGACTTCTACAGGGTTTAAGTGGTTCTATTAAATTATCCTGATTTGAGACTGTAATTGGAAAATCCCATTTCAAGCTTTTCCCTTACATCTTTCTGTCTCTCTCTCTCTCCCTCTGTATATAAGAGAGAGTCAGAATGTGTGTGTGTGTGTTTATCAGTCAGACGTTTGCATCATTCAGCCCACAAGAAAATGTCATCAAGCTCACAGATGCGCTATATTGTCTCTGTCGTCCTTCTGTATAAAGCCGACAAACCAGAGGGGAAATTTATTGGCTGTCAAAACGCTATCTAAAATATGTATTCATTTATTTGTATGGTTTATTATTTAACTTGCATCCCGTAGGGCTTTTTGAGATACTTTGCAGTTTTGTTTTTCTTGAATGAGCTTTATTTCCGCTTTCCTGTAGCTCAGTGGTAAGAGCAATGCGTTAACAACGCAAGGATGTGGGTTTGATCCCAGGGGATTGCAAATACCTATGTAAAATGTATAGGATAAAGCAATGTAAGTCGGATAAAAGCGTCTGCCAAATGCCTAAATGTAAATGTAAATGTATTTCATAGACGCAGTATAGGAAGTTTCTAAAGAGGTGGTGATAAAAGTGTTATTGATTCTACTGAGGAACTTGGCAGTGCTTATAAACTCAGTGGATGATACTCAGCGCTGTATCCTCTTCAGTTTTTTTGTCCCTGTGATGCAGTCGCTCAAGCTAATTGTCTGGTGACGTCACATCAGTAGCCACTATATGATGTCAAGGGTTAATTCAGGGTCATGGGAATGAAAATACACACAAGCTCGGGTTTCACTGGTCGTTTCCTTTTAGCTCTGCATGACTGTTTGTGACTATAGTCACGGATGTGCCCGGAAAAGCATCTTGCTGTAGTACTTAATATCATTTTGGCCATGCAGTATGTGCAGTACAGTGGATCGTCAGTACTACAAGAAAAATGTGCTGGTTATGTAAAACCAAACCATACTGTTTAAAGCTTTTTATATGTGTGTAGTTTTACAAACCCATAACACTCATCTCTGGCTGTTTGTGCTATAAACAATAAATCAAATTGTGCTGGTTGTTGAAGAAAAGAGTTACAATTAGGTTGTATGTGTTAACATTAGTTATTACACGGGTAGTAGGAATGCTTTATTCTGATTGGCCAGTCACAACATTTGCAGGTTCGCTATTCCCAGATAACAACCTCTCAAAACTAATATCACACGGTAGCCTGGATGCAGAAAATCATTTTGATAGTTTTGATAGTTTGATAGATTTTTTTTGACAAATTAAATCTTTATATAATATATATGCTTCCCTGTAACCCAGTGGTAATAGCATTGCATTAACAAAGCAAGGTGAGTTTGATTCCAGGGGATCCCGCATACCTAAGTATAAATGTATAGGCTAATGCTATGTTAGTCGCTTTGGATAATAACGTCTGCCAAATGTAAATGTAAATATGACATTCTATTTACAAATGATTAAACCAAATTGCCTTTTCGTGACATTTGAACATCGTTTCTTAACTTAAAAGTAAACAGCTTTTCCACACGGAAGGTCTGCATTCAGTAAAAATGATCTAATAAAAATATATTTCATGTCCAGATTTTTCTCATGTGGCAAGTAGACATGTTTTAAGCGGGATATTGTACAAGCAGAAGGCTGTGTTATAGCAAAATAAGCCCCTTCAGTGTGATACAAGACACTCTACTTCACGTCTGGTCCTGATAACACTTTCGGGGCTTATTTCTGCGATAACAATCTTCTGCATGTACAATATCCCTTATGCATTAGCTAACATGGACTAAATGTTCCTAAAGCATTAATATTTCTTAGTTCATGTTAATTTCACCATTTACAAATATATATTTTTTTTAATGAAAAGTTGTTAATACACAGTAAGCTAACATGCAGTAAGCATATTTGCATTAGCCTTATTAGCATTAGCAGAGATGCTTTAAAACTTTATTTATTGAAAACATTAAGTGTTAGCAATAATGCATTTACTAATGTTACTGTGACAAATATAATGTTTCGCAAAGTGTTACAAAGAAAAGTTATTTGTTATTTAAAAGTTTTCAGGATTACGGTTCTTACCTGTTGGATAACTGGATCACTTTTTTGGCACTTTTTATTTATCAAGACTGGACATATTGCAGGTTGGAATCAAATGTAAGTATTCCACAAGTCCATAGTCCACAACCGCAACAAAACAGCATCCACTGTTCACGGTCCCAATAAAGCCTCTGTTACCTCACATGCTCCCACTCAGAGTTACTCTTAAGGTGCAATAAAGAAGTAGTGCATTTTTTAATTTACATATGACCTTAGAATATACGATAACTCTAAAATTCACAAATTGTATCTCTGTCTGAAAGGCCCTATAGGCTGGGAGCTTAGGTGTGAAAGCAGCATCTGAAGATGCAGTTCTTTTGTGGAAACTCATCCTCTTTCATGGCATTTTTGCACTGAAAAAGTTGTATACCCAAAGATATGAAGTAGCACACACAAAAGATATAATAGCAATAATGCACATTTACATGAGATTAATACAGTTTTATCAAAATATGTCCATTTTACACCATTGTGACTGTCATGTGCATGACCAGGTGCTACGAAAGGTTCTTCACAGCGATCCCATAGAAAAACCTTTTCCACCACAAAGAATCTTTAGTGACACAGAAAGGTTCTTCATATGTTAAAGCTTCTTTATTCAACCAAAAATGGTAATGACATTATGAAATGTACACTCTCCCTGGAATGTATTCTAGATATTGTTGAAAGGGATGTAGATGTATTGTAGAAAGACCCAGAAGTAAAGACCTTGTCATGGATACTCAGCCCCATGCATTTCCAAACATGCAGGAGAAGTTGAATTCATAAGAATCTTCTCACAGATGTTTTCCATTAGTTACTAAAAGGTTCAAAATAAACATCATAAGTAGACCATACATGTGCTCTGTATTTGACAATTCTGTAGCTGTATGATAGATCTGTGCGGATCGAAACAAGTCTAAAAATCTTCCCTCCTTCATAAGTCTTGAATAACATTTGGTTTGGCATTCATTGGCTCTGTTGTTTCTCTGTAGTGCAAATATCTTGAATGCACGAGGGATTTGAGAGCTACAGTAAAGGACAGACTAAGTTTCAATATGTTGCTTACAATGTACCGAATGCCTTCCGAAGATTTGAAATATAGCGTACAAGTGATATGACTACTTTCATGATGTTTTTTTCCAACTTTTTCTGAGCTTGACAGACATGGTCAGTGTCGTTGTATAAAAAGCATTCACCGAAGATTCTTTTCGCGGCTTGGCAATGACACGAGGGCGAGAACGTGAAAATATAATATCAGTTCTTTGGAGCACTTTTCCTTTAATGAGTCAGCTCTGAGGCTTAACAGAGCTACCTTTCTGTCTTCACCTGTCAGGCAATGAAATCTTATTAAAAGTCGACCCGTAGACCTTAGAGGAGTTCCATTCAAATTGCAGTTAAGGTGACTATGCAGATTTTCAATATAGGATCAGAAAGAAAGTTTTGTGCTTTGCTCCTCCACCGTACCTCTGCTGAGAACAGAGATCAATTCATCTTGCGAGCTCACAAGCACGTATGATGAAGTATAAAATCATCTTAAGCTTAGTTTGTGCCATTTTATATCCTTTGGGGTGACAGTTCACTTATTTGCATCCAATACATCAATTTAAGCTTAAACTGTATATATTTACAGTACCTAGACATCTCACTGGGGTACAGGAACAGTGTCTGTGTGAAAATGATAAAGTATTAGAGTGCCACCTAATGGTCTGGTAGACACATCACAGGCTGACGCTGGACCTAAAAATAATAAAAGTATAATCCATTATAAAATAATAATGAATTAATGTTATACATTAATATATACAATTAGATTTTTTTGTTTCACTAGATCAGTGGTTCTCAACTCTGGCCCGCGAGATCCATTTTCCTGCAGAGTTTAGCCCCAACTCTGATAAAACACCTGAAGAGGCTAATCAGTGACTCCTGGAACAGACGTGTTCAACTTACTGTTGGGCTGCGCAGATTGTTTGGCATATCGCATTAAAGTATAGCGAGAGCAATTCAAATGTTTACCGAGCAATCTGCACTTGAATCGCTTTCGCGGTATTTAAATCTCATTCGCTGATAGATTTGCGCAGCGCCGCATTAAGTTGAACGCATCTATTCGTAAAGATGCTGATTAGCTTGTTCAGGTGTTTTATATCAGAGTTGGGGCTAAACGCGGCAGGAAAATGGCCAGAGGTTGAGAACCACTGCACTAGATAAACACCACTTTTGGATATTTACAGAGGTTTATATCACTGACTTGCACATGAATGAAAATTAATTACAAATATCAAATTGCTGCTGTGTTTTATAGGAGGGAAAGAAGAAATTTGACAAGGAGACAGAGAAGTATTATTCAACACTGGAAAAACATCTCAACCTGTCATCCAGAAAAAAAGAAACAGCTCTACAAGAGGTGAATCATACAGCAAACACTAGATTTATAAGCCTCGATACACATTTTTTGAAGAAGAATTGATAGTGTATAAGTTATTTGATATTAGTTTAAGTGAAGAGATTCCCTTTTAGACTTTTTTATGAATAATGTTGCATCCGAGATGTTGTCAGTGTTGAAATGCATATTCGCTCTACGTGGCTATTAATAGTGAAATGTGTAAAGAAAGACAAGACAAAAACACATTATTATTATTAAACATATCACAATTTTTGTGGTTGTTTAAATGTAAGTGTTTTAATCCTTTAGTTTGTGTTTTTGTCTTGATTCTTTTCTGACTTTCAAAGATGTTCCTGCACGTTTTCCTACACAGAAAATTATCGCACAGCAGTGACAGCAATTCTCAGATATAACCATTAACCATATCTAAAACACGTTCAAATAAGCATGTGATCCTGACAGTCATCGTCTCCGTCTGTCTCCAGGGTAACGACACTCTTTCTTCACATTGCAGGCTGATGCGCAGATTGATAAGGACAGACAACTCTTTTTTGATGCCTCGCTAGAATACGTCTTCAAAATTCAGGAAGTCCAAGAGAAGAAGAAATTTGAATTTGTTGAGCCGGTAAATACTACATTTTGTCATGACACTCTCACCCTTATGCACATATAGAGACACAGCAATACGTATTATATGCATGTCAAATGTCCTACATGTTGTGTAATGGCATGATGAGAATGAAGCCATCTGGTCTGTAATAGTTTTGCAGCCAACAGGAGATGACCGAGCTGTTTATGAGCAGTGAAGTCATAATCTCACTGTTATGTGATGCCAACTTACTTAAAACTTCAGCTGTCATTTTCTGTCCTACAACTTACTCTCCAAACTTGCACTGTTTAGAAAAAATGCAGTTATTAGAACATGTAAGTAGTTACACATTAAATTCCATAGAAGAGGAATGAACAATGCAATGAACAATCTGAAGCCCTGTTTATTTGGTGTTATGTTTTGTGTTAGTGGAGAACAATAGGAGTAAAATGTGTTTGATCAAAACATTTGGATTTGATTAAAGATTTGTTTGAGGGTCAAAGACGTTGAGATGTCCACATCAAAATAAATTCACAAAAGTGATTTTATGTCCATAGAAAGCACATTAAATGTAAGAAAAATGTCTACTTTATGGTTTCAACTAAGTTTTTGGAGAATAAACATCATATTAAAATACGTTAAAGAATGAGGGAGCATATTACATTTCATTGTGCTTAGAATGAGTAAAAAATATTATTGACAAATACGCAAAACTAAGGATAGTGGCAAATTTTTAAAAATGTAAAATTACAACTAATTAAAAGTAATTCATATCACAAATAGATTTTTGCTGTAAATATGGCTGACAAGATTGTTACACTAAATGATAATTTAGTGGGCATCTGGGAAATCAGGGAAAAATGCATGATAATTATTTTTTGCTCAGAAAAACAAAAATGCAATTAAATTAAACAGAAAACGTTTAAAAAAATGTAACAACAACAATTGAAAGCAGTATTACACTTATTGTTTTTACGCTCAAACCCTTTTTCGTCTTTGACCCATAAGCAAATCTATAAATGCTACATGCTGATGCGTCCTGGATAACCAGGAAACACCGTCTACTCACCTCTTAATCATCACTACATTAAAACAAGGGTTTTAAATATTGCTGGTTACTTGTGGATCACAAAGAAAAAAACAGTTTGAAAAGGTGCAAAAAACAATTTTCACAGAAGGTTACTATTATTCTTTTACAAAATGTTCACATGTAATATCCCCTTTTTTTACTGTTTTATATACAGATTTATCAAGTATTTTTGAAATACGGTCAAAAACTGTCAAATTACAGAAAAGGACTCAAAATTTGCTGTAATATTACGGGAAAATCTGTTATTTTATTTACTGTATATCTCTGGCGCTCCAGCTGCCGGAAAAGGACTGCAAATTTACAAAAAAACTGAGAAACCCAAATAATATTACAGAGAAAACATATTTTACTGAATATTTCTGGCCCCCCAGCAGCCAGAATTGTTTTATAATGTGACCAGGTGGAAAAAAAATACTGCTCTAAAATACACTGTAAATTGATATGCAATTAATTTTTTAATAAACTTCTCTAAGATCTTAGTGTATTCAACTGTGCTCTTGAGAGACCATGATTAGAAGTAATAAAGACTATTTTCCACAAACTTAATGGGACCTATCGTACACCCGACGCAATGCTGCGCAAGTGTTTTTGCTAGTTTCAGCTCAACGCAGTTCTCATTTTCCCATCCTGCACCACATGATTTAAATAGCAATTGCATTTGTGCCCATTTGTGTGCCAATGGGCATGCAGGTGTAAAAAAGAGGTGTGTTCAGGTGCATTGTTGGGGCGTTGCCAT
The DNA here is from genome assembly GCA_029783895.1 of Triplophysa bombifrons. Classification (NCBI taxonomy): domain Eukaryota; kingdom Metazoa; phylum Chordata; class Actinopteri; order Cypriniformes; family Nemacheilidae; genus Triplophysa; species Triplophysa bombifrons. The sequence continues at coordinate 17,974,422 of CM056461.1, forward strand.
TTTAAAGAACTGAAAATAGACTGCGCCAGAGACCTACTAAACCTGTTCTAAAGCCTAAAGTCAATGGCGCAATATGTTTTCTGGTTATATGAATAGCGCGTTAGTAATATGTGCTTATAGCCGGGTGAACAGCACTCGTACATTCTGCTTATTCCACACAGAGGTACACGCAGCAGCACACAAACATGTCAAATATTAAAAATAAATAGACTACAATGTAAAAGATTATTTAAAAAATCCGGCTTGTCCTGTAGATGGTGTGCTCCTGCGCTTTAACATTGTGCACAAGCAGATTCGTTTGCTCTCTGCAGAAGGGTCAAGTCTTTGTTCTTGCAAATTCCGCCATGTAAATAGCGAATCTGCCATGACGCGAACACAACTGGCTCTTAAAGGGAATGGGAGATGAGACTCTGATTGGTTTACTGCATGTTTTGCCCAAAACACACCCATGATTCATTAGGAGAATCGGGACAACCCGTTTCCCCATCTTTAAACTAGCAAAAGTGGATTCAGACATGACCTGAGTGCACCGCATTTTAGACCGCTTTAAGTGTTCTACGTAAAATGTTTGTGTATTTTTACCTGGGCTTGCATATATTTACAATGAGGCAGAAGCTACATCATGTAGCCAGACAGTTTAATACAAACTCATTGAAGCTCAATGAACCATTCTACTTCATCCAAAACCAAGTCATCTGGGCTGGGTTTCCCAAAACCTTCTTAACACTACGTCATTCTTAAGTTGTACCTTAATAGTGGTACCGATATATTCTCAAGAATGACGTAGTGATATAAATGTTATGGGAAACCCAGCCCTGAGCTATACAGTTTGTACTAAATTTGAAACTATATACTGACAATTCAAATAAAGTTACATTTTGTAATAATAACACCATACATGACACAATTGAGTTATTAACTCTCCTGAGGTTCAAAAGAATAACCTCTGAGCAATATTTTCCTCTTACTGTAACTCATACTGTAGATGGGTATGTGTGCGTGTTTACTGTTGTGAACACAATCCACAGTATTAAACATAAAATTGCTTTGAAATAAAGTAGCTCTTTGTTCAGTAATTTGCATATTTGTATCAACTCCAGCGGATGTCTAAATTTGCACTCAGCATACAGAGCTCCACCAAAACTGCTCCACCTCAAATATGAACGCAACCGATATAACTTATGACTCATTCCTGCATTAGGCATATTTACGCGCGTAACCGAGGGCTAATGTGAGCCAGAGAATGTGCTGTGTAGATTGAGAGGGCTTTCAAAGTGTTTATCACCTTTCATGAGGTAAACAACACACTTAATCTCCCAGAAGCACTGCAGTTGGTATATTGTCGAGTCTCTGGGTGTGATATCCACATCTTTGAAGTTTTCAGCCAGAACTAACCCTAAATGCTGCGTCAAGAGCAAAAGAACATGAAACAAAATGCTAAGCTGGCATTTTTTGCACAAAAATACAAGTGTAACACACTTGCTTGTCAATATTTAGAGGAATGTTCAGATTCCGAAGTTATTAAGTTATCTGTTGACAACATCTTTGACATGCTGTCAATTATCATAAAAAAACAATTTCAACACGTCCCTTGGTTTGAGAAAACAAACAAAAACGTAAAATTGTCAACATGCTTGGACTTATAGTAAACATATTTTTATTCATACAATGAACGTTTAATCTAAAAAAAATATGAATTAGACATAAAGTATACGCGTTCAAACATAAAAAGTTTGATAAAACTGAACATTAAAATCAGTAGTATCTTTTCTTTATGACCAGATAGCACAGATACATCTGTAAATGTCTTCTAGAGATCTGTAAATCATCTGCTGTGCAAAAACATTTGCAGAAAAATCTGTTTTACATACATTCTAAATCATAAACATTTTACAGACGTCTTCTAGATGTCTACATGACAACTGACAGGAAACGTCTCAGAGACATATTGCAGATGTGGAAGCAATCAAAAAAATATGTCTTTTAGATGTAAATGCAGACATGGGATTGACATTTATCTTGATAGCACACATACATCTGGCAGACATCTTTTTGATGTATGTATTTACTGTACATTAGCAAGTAGTTTTTATTGTTTGTTCATCTGCAATACGTCTCTGAGATGTCTCCTGAATTTAGAATGTATATAAAACTGCTCTTTCTAAGAAATGTAGCAGATGTTTTGACACGGCAAATGTTTTCCAGACCGCCAGATCTTTAGAAGATATCTGGGCAGATACACTGAGGTCTGAAAGGTGTTATGATGAGAACAAACAGGGACGGGGGAAGAATATATACACTTATCTGATTGATTTGACATGACACCAAAAACAGAACTTGTTAAAATATATGAATGAAATAACTAACTAACTAAAAGCATGGTTTTAAATGCTTCTTTTGTCTTATTTGAAGTAATTTTAAGTCCCCCCTAGAAGCTTGTCGAGCCCAACTAGTGGTTCACCCACCCCCGGTTTTAAAAAACTTCGCCTTAGATGAGTTGTTTTGACCTGAAAATATTGTTTGACCTCTGACCTATATGTTGTGGATTTGTCAATCTTTTTAACAGTTTTTTTTTAACCACTTCTCACCCCTCATTTCCAAATAACACAAAAGCATTGTGAAATCCCTGTTTGCACTGACGAAAAGGGAAGAACTTAGTTTGATCTGCTATGTTGTGTAACATCAATAATGTGACTTTCTTTATTTGGTTTACAGCTTTTGGCCTTTCTGCAGGGCCTGTTCACATTCTACCACGAGGGATATGAACTGGCCCACGAATTTGAGCCCTACAAACAACAGCTACAGTTCAACCTGCAGAATGTAAGTGCACGTCTCCTACCAGTCCAACATTTCCTCATTCACCTTTTTCACTTTAGCCTCCTCTTTGACCAGGAACGTGTAAAAGTGTTTCTGAAGATACTCCCAGAGCCGCATGGTGTTAACAAAGGTCGCGTCACGCGCATATAAGAAAGGTCAAATCTCGACAGGGAATGACTTGGAGCTCGTGTCTGTGCTGTAACCTGCTCTGTTTCTTTAGTGCTGGTCTGTTATAAAACGCTTCCTCCTGCTCGTGTATGGCTTGATGACCTTTCACCCCATCCAGTAAGCTCAGGGTTTTTGTGTGCATGCGTGTCGCGGGGTCTCAGTCTGTGGAGATCTGTGCTGCAGCTCTGCAGCCTTTATCCTCTGAATTAATAATGCTGTGAGAGCGTCAGACATCGGCTCTGACTGTACTTTATTCTGGATACGTTGATCACAGAGATGTCTTTTATTAAAGGACAGGCATCTTTAATAGTGTTGGAGTGTCTCTGAATGAGATATTGGGCTGTTATGTCAGTTCTCTAGAGGGAGAATATGGGCACATTTATTAAGTTTGTTTCAGCAACCTAGGACAGACAGAATTGTTTATGCGCTTGGTATTAATGGTTGATATTTTGAGGTGTAAATCTGAATATAGGAAAGAGCTGTTTTTGTGGGGAGCACGTTCTACAGCCAATTTTTTTAATGCATCATGGTCCTATTGTGGTTTTTGAACATATGTTAAAATATAATTTAGTGAAATCAAAACAGATATTTTTCTCTTATGGTTTAAGTATGGGCACGTTTGCCTTAAGGATATCTTTAAACTAGTGTATTCTAAGACAATAACAGACCGCACATTAAGAATACATAAGCATTCAAAACTAATGACATCATTCTGCACTTCTGCTTCTTATCAGATTCTAGACAAAATGTGAAAGAAACTATTTGACTATTAAAGGGGACCACCAAATACTGTATGTCCCACCCTAACTTTGTGTTTCACTGGAAATATTTTCAACCTATCAAACAAAACTCCACATTTTAAAGCACTTCAATGGGTCTTTAAAATGCCATATATCACCTGATGTTCTTTATGCAAAGAAAATATATTTTCTGATGAACTGTCAGTTATTAAATCCTGTGTACAGGATATAACTCGTATATTTGAAAATATATAGAATAATATACAGTTAATATAATAAAATATTACAATATATTGAATAATACAAAAAATTGCCACTTTTCATTTATTGAAAATTATAAGCACTTGGTTCAATTAAATGAAAATGCAGGGCAGTGTTGGCTTGCTCACCGGGAAACTGTATTTATTTATTAATTAGATATTATTTATTAGAATGATCTTGCTTGTTCTATAAACACCATGCACTGTGCTGTGTTTTACCTTTGTGTTTTTCCTGTTTGCTCCTGTAAAGCTACTTTGGAACATTGTCCTCTAATCTACACACATTCCAGCTGTTTCCCCAAACAAGACAACCAAAAAAGTCATTATGGGGGCTCTCTCAAATAGTTCCCCCTGAAATGAAAGGCAACATGGGATGTATGATGCTTATGATTCGTGTGCATATGTTTGTTTGTTTGTGGGATGAAGACAAGGAACAACTTTTTGAGCACAAAGCAAGAAGTCGAAAAGCTGATGAACAGAGTTCGGTCTGCAGATCAGGACCAGCAGCCCCCCGGCCAGTGGACCATGGAGGGCTACCTCTACGTCCAGGAGAAACGTGAGTGCTTTACAGAGTAAACAGATGGATAAACAGCCTGTGGTCTTCATGGCCAGACACTTCTTTAAAGTTTTATAAAAACAGGACTCTAGTTTATATAATATGTTATCATGTGTATGTATTTTATCTGTTTGACTGCCTAGTCTTTTAGCTTCCAAAATCTAACTTTTGAGGAAATACCGATCCATAATTGCTGTGTACATGTAAACAAGATTAGATTACATTTTGTAATGATATAATTTGATAAACTGATATAATCAGATGCCACAGTTTGATCTGTGGAGGAGTAACATTGCCACCTAGTGGGCTGATGCATATTTTAGTAATATGTAAGTATATTTTAAAATGTATAAGATTTAAGTGTGTATATATATATAAAGCTTCATATAAAGTTTTCATTTAATTTTCATTAAATTTACTTTACATTTTAAGGTCAAGTGCAGCATTCTCAACCCAAAAATATGATGTGTACATATTGTAAAGAAATGTGTTTTTGGCCAAAATGTATTTGAAACACATATTTTTTGTTTATGCATTATTAATATCTTTTAGATATAAAATCATATGTGTGTGAACTTGAACCAACTCAGTTTTTCAAAGATCTTTTTTTCTTTTAAAGAAGGTTTCTCCGTTACTTCATGTCTTTTTTGTGCTGCAGGACCTTTGGGTTGCACGTGGACACGCCATTACTGTACATACGACAAGAGCCTTAAAACCTTCAGCATGTGCAACACGGAGGCGAAGGCCACCAATAAACAGGTACAGAACTGCTCATATGACTGCTGTAGGTGCCGTTTAAAGTTATCTCAAACTCTGTCTCGTCTTTACTCAGAATGGAGTCACAGCGAGTTCTTCAGAGATGTTCAAACTGAAGTCCTGCATTAGAAGGAAGACAGACTCCATTGATAAACGCTTCTGTTTTGATATTGAGGTGGTCGAAAGGTGAGGAATTTTTTTCTTGATTTTTTTTTCCAATATTTCCTCGTCTTCATGCATAAATCTGTATGACTTTCTGTCTTCAATGAAACCCGAAGAAGTTTTATGACATCTTTTTGGTAATTTCTTGACTTTTGGTCACTTTTATTGTATAGAACAGAGCTGCTTATCCATTCTGTAAAATTTCTCCTTTTGTGTTTCACTTAAGAAAGAAGTCATACATGTTCACGGTGACATGAGAGGTATTAAATGAATAAATTGTAATTTTGTGGACTGTTCCTTTAATTCTTGATACTGTTTCTCTTTTCATTTTCTGCTTTAAGACTTTAATTTCCTGTTTTTTTTTTGTCTTCTGTATGGTTCTTACTGTCTGTCTGTTTAAACACTGACTAACAATGCCTTCTTTTTCCTTTTTTTACAACCACATGTGCACTTGTTTGATTATACACATTTTACTAACTCTTAACCGATCAGAATTGTATATTGGGAAGTAGTTTGTAAACGTGACTTTCTTTGTGTTTGTGTAAGGTTGCCTTGTTTTATTTTCTGATTGTTTTACTGTGTATGTACCTTGTATTTCCCCTGCCCCTTCTCTGTTTATTTCAATCTAGAAATGCCACCTATCGTGGAACTCTTTTCAGACCACTGCAATTTTTCTGTAAAGTCCGGTATGTGACCAGCCCAGCGTCTTAAAGCGCAGATGCATGTTGAAGCTCATAAGTGCCGCTTGTGATCTCATGCATTTAAAATTCCGCTCTGAGACAATTTCTCACCCAATCACTTTGAAAGGATTGCATGTTGAAGACCCAACACACTCCCTGCACTCGTAATTGATGCAATAACAGTGTGATTTGATTTTACTGGCTGTGTGGTTTTACCCTTTCAACATCACTTCGGATCTGAAAACGCAAACTATCAGTTGACATCCATAAATGTAAAAAGCATTCTTTACTGTACTACATCTATTTTAAGCTCTTCTTCAAAACATAGTTGGCTACCTACCTAGGTCACTAGGTAGGCATCTTACTGGCACAATACTAATGCAAAGGGCTATTTCAAAAGGTAGGCAGAAACATTATTCTAAATAGATACCTAATTTGATATATGGTATGATACTATGCTCATGCAACTTTACAGCCAATTTCACTTTAAAGGGGTCATATGTCACAGCTAAAACGAATATTATCGTTTGTTTTAGATGTAATACAATTTGTGCACACAATTTAAAGTTAGAAGACACAGTATTTTCCACATACCGTGCATGTTTATATCTCATCTTTGCCCCGCCTCTCTGAAACATGCGAAAGTTCATCGCTCTGAAAAGCGAGGTCTGCTTTGATTGGCCAGTCAACCAGTGCGTAGTGATTGATCGAATACTGTAGGCGTGTGACATGAATGTAACGCCTCTTACCATATTTGGAACATCAGGTTCCAAAGCAATTGTGCTGACAGGTACACCCACCTTACTTGCGTATCATGTGGACGGTCTTGGTCAAATCATACCAGTGCCTGACGTAGATTTGTGGGGGTGTGGTTACACGAGGCGTTTCAGGCAGGTCTGGGTGAGCATTCGCTTTAAGATAGAATGCGGCTTTTGTTCCATCACTTAAATTTTTGCAATTTTACTTGCTAAAACATGCATGAGTAACACACCAAAGACACCGAAAAACACGTATGAGCCCTTTAATTTCACTATAGATCATCTACACAACCCCGCTTACTGTAAAGAACAGAAAAATCACACTTCATACCAACACCTCTAAAGCAACACCGCTGGGTGCTCGCTCTAACAAGCAGGATTATTGCTGTCAGTTGATAATATAGCTCACACATTCACGCTGAGACATCAATGACAGCTGTTGAACAGGCATACAGTATGAACGGTGAATTAATCTCTATGAATTTATACCTTACAGGTACAGGTTACCCAAATCAAGTGTGACTAGAGTCATTTATATTTGTGAATTAATTGCGTAATTCTGTAAATGAAATGGCAGTTTGAGGTTGTTTCTGATTGAACCATGTGTGATTGACGTCGATGACTCATTTTTGTATTTAGTTCAATCGTATGAAGCCGTGGTTTTCAAAAAGTGCTGGTTCATTGTGAGTTCCTAGGACAACCCTTGTAATGGACGTTGTTTAAAAGAATATACAGTTGAAAGAAAAAGTATGTGAACCCTTTGGGCTTACTTGGATTTCTTCATAAATTGGTCATAAAATGTGTTCTGATCTTCATCTAAGTCACAACAATAGAGAAACACAGTCTGCTTAAACTTATACCGCACAAACATTATATGTTTTCATGTTTTTATTGAACACAACATGTAAACATTCATAGTGCAGGGTGGAAAAAGTATGTGAAACCCTAGGCTAATGACTTCTCCAAGAGCTAATTGGAGCAAGGAGTCAGCCAACCTGGGGTCCAATCAATGTGATGAGATTGGATGTGTTGATTAAAGCTGGCCTGTCTAATAAAAAACACACAACACTTTTGAGTTTGCTGTTCTGAAGAAGCGTTGTCTGATGTGAACCATGGCTCGCACAAAAGAGCTCTCAGAAGACCTACGATCAAGAATTGTTGATTTACATAAAGCTGGAAAGGGCTACAAAAGTATATCTAAAAGCCTTGATGTCCATGTGTCCACGGTAAAACAGATTGTCTACAAATGGAGAAAGTTCAGCACTGTTGCTACACTCCCTAGGCGTGGTCGTCCTGTAAAGATGACTGCAAGAGCACAACGCAGAATGCTCAATGAGGTCAAGAAGAATCCAGAGTGTCAGCTAAACACTTACAGAAATCTCCGGCACATGCTAACATTTTTGTTGACAAATCTACTATAAGGAAAACATTAAACAAGAATGGACTTCATGGGAGGACACCACGGAGGAAACCACTGCTGTCCAAAAAAAACATTGCAGCACGTTTGAAGTTTGCAAAAGAGCATCTGGATGTTCCACAGCACTACTGGCAAAACATTCTGTGGACAGATGAAACCAAAATTGAGTTTTTGGAAAGAACACACAACGCTATGTGTGGAGAACAAAAGGCAAAGCACACCAACATCAAAACCTCATCCCAACTGTGAAATATGGAGGAGGGGACATCATGGTTTGGGGCTGCTTTGCTGCCTCAGGCCCTGGACGGATTACTGTCATCGATAGAAAAATGAATTCCAAAGTTTATCAAGATATTTTGCAGGAAAACTTAAGACCATCTGTCCGCCAACTGAAGCTTAACAGAGGATGGACGATGCAACAGGACAACGACCCAAAGCATAGAAGTAAATCAACAACAGAATGGCTTCAACAGAAGAAAATACGCCTTCTGGAGTGGCCCAGTCAGAGTCCTGACCTCAACCCGATTGAGATGCTGTGGCATGACCTCAAGAGAGCGATTCACACCAGACATCCCAAGAATATTGCTGAACTGAAACACTTTTGTAAAGAGGAATGGTCCAAAATTTCTCCTGACCGTTGTGCAGGTCTGATCTGCAACTATAGGAAACGTTTGGTTGAGGTTATTGCTGCCAAAGGAGGGTCAACCAGTTATTAAACCCAAAGGTTCACATACTTTTTCCACCCTGCACTATGAATGTTTACATGTTGAGTTCAATAAAAACATGAAAACATATAATGTTTGTGCGGTATTAGTTTAAGCAGACTGTGTTTCTCTATTGTTGTGACTTAGATGAAGATCAGAACACATTTTATGACCAATTTATGAAGAAATCGTCTTGGTTACGTATGTAACCTCGGTTCCCTGATGGAGGGAACGAGACGTTGTGTCGAGAACGACAGATGGGGTCCGGCTCGGGTTTACACCGGGTAAGCGCCACGTCCTTAGCACTAGGTCCGGTTAGAGCTATCTGTGATAGTTCATATGGAATCCCGGCCTAAGGGGGAAGGCTGCTCTGCCCAGCCAACCCCCAGGGGGTGCTGCTTAGTGATGGATGGAATGCCTATTCTGAACCAGTGTCTGGGTAAGAAGGGAGGTAGATGAGGTACCAGTTTCTTAGCCATGGGTTTGGGTAAGAAGAAAAAGGTAGATAGCACACTGACCCAACCTGTTAGAGGGTGGAATGGTGCTTTCGCAGGCATACGCCCCCCCGGATGCCAGTCCTACATGTCGCCACGCAGGACGTGGGCTGACACCGGGTTTACGCAAAGGTTGTGAACCTTTGCGAAGGTGTTTGGGCGTAGCCCAACCCGCAGCTCTACAGATGTCTGCTAGAGAGGCGCTTCTGCCAACATGGGAGATTCTGAGATCGGAATGCCGTCAAAGCGGCTACCACGACCCAGTGCGCCAGCCTCTGTTTGGAGACAGCCTTCCCCTTCTGCTGTCCTCCAACAAACACGGAGCTGGTCAGAGCTTCAGAGCTCTGCGTGCGGTCCAGCACCTACTGGTCACAACACTGATCAGGTTGGGTCTTCCTCCCCTATGGGGAGCGCCGGCAAGTTCACCACTTGGCCCCGGAGGGAGTAGTGGGAACTTCTTGGACACGCATCCGGGCCTGGGTCTCAAGAAACGTGAGAGTCTTCAGGGCCGAATTTTAGGCAATCCGGGGACACGGAGGATGCTCGGTGGTCCCCTACCCTCTTGAAGGGAGTGAGCGCCGTCAGGAGGGCCGTCTTACCCTGTAAGGAAGATCGGAATCTCCGAGGGGCTCTCGGGGGGCACTGAGGCTCCCCAGGACCACTTAGGGTCCCAAGAGGGTATGGAGCGGAGATGAGGCGGAATCCGCCCTCTCGCACCCCTTAGGAACCTGGCGACCAGGTCGTGTTGCCCTAGAAACTTTCCACCGACTGAGTCGTGATGAGTGGCAATAGCGACTACATACACATTCAGTGTGGAGGGGAGATACTAGTCTCCAGTCTCGTAAGAAGGAAAACACAATCCTGATCGAGCACCTCAGTGGGTCTTTCTCCTTGAGAGAGACACCAGGACGAGAAGAGGCACCATCTAGAGGCGTGTAACCGCCTAGTAGATGGGGCCCTAGCCCGGGTGATGGTCTCTGCCATAGAGGGGGAGTAGCCATCTCAGGATCTTCTCGTCCCGTCTAGAGACCAGACATGGGTGTTCCAGAGGTCTGATCTGGGATGCCAGAACGTGTCCTTCCCCTGATAGAGCAGGTCCTCTGTCAGGGGAATGGTTCAGGGGAAGTCGCTGTCCAGAGTATCAGCTCTGAAGCCAAGTGCGGTTAGACCAATGTGGTGTAACCAATAACACTTGGTGCTCCTGCTCCCTGACCTTGCACAGCGTCTGTGCAAGGGGGCTCCTGGGGGGGAAGGTGTGCTTCCGCCCATCCCGCGGTCAGCTGTGCGCTCGGATATCCATGCTGAGGGCAGGGAATACCAAGCGGGCAAATGGTGGTGTTACGGGAGGCGAACAGGTGTACCTGGGCCTACCCGAACAGCCTCCAAATGAGCTGGACTGCGCGGGGGTGGAGTCGCCACTCTCCACGAGGCAAAAACTGGCAAGAAAGCACGTCGGCTGTCTAGTTCAGTTTGCCCGGGGTGTGCGTGGCCCGCAGGGAATGGGACACCTGTTGACTCCACCGGAGGAGGCGTCGAGCAAGTTGTGTTAGCTGCTGTGAGCGAACGCCACCCTGACGATCTGTGTACGCTACAGCTATAGTGCTGTCCTCGGACCAGCACGTGCTTGTCTCGCACGAGAGGCCGTAACCTGCTCAGTGCAAGTAGCACAGCCCACAACTCTTGGCAATTGATATGCCAGCGCAGGCGGGGGTTCGTCCAACGCCCCGCCTACGTGCCCGTTGCACACTGCACCTTACCCCTGCAGGGAGACGTCAGTCGTCACCACGACCTGTCTCATAACCTGCCCAGAGGGACCTGAGTCCGTCGAAAAAGTCATAGAAGACTAGGGGTTATGGTGCGTCGGAAGCAGGGCGTCATCACCATGCACCTGCTGCCGGTGTGCCACGCTCTCCTCGGAACTCGACTCTGAAACCAGTGTTGGAGCGGTCTCATGTGCATCAACCCAAGGGGTATTAACCCACGAGGACGCCATGTCCCAGGAGCCTCTGAATTATTTCAGGGGGACCGCTGTCTGCCTAAAATGTTCATTTCAGACAGTTCAACACTGGTTGGGCGCACACTGCGGAGAGGTGCGCCAACATGGTGACAGAGTTGAGTTCCATACCGAGAAAGAGGATGCTCTGCACTGGGGAGAGCCTGCCCCTTCTCCTGGTTGACCTGGAGTCCCAATCGATCTAGGTGCCGGAGCACCAGGTCCCTTTGTGTACATAACAGATCTCACGAGTGTGCCAAGATAGGCCAGTCGCTGAGATAGTTTAGTACCCACTCGCCTTCCTCCCCTCAGGGAGAAAGGGCGGTTTCCACGATCTTCGTGAAGACCGTGGAGACAGGGACAAACCGAAAGGGAGGACTCTGTACTGATAAGCCCGCCTCTCGCACCCGAACCGTGGGAACGGCCGGTGTCGAGGAGGATAGAGACATAAAAGTAAGCGTCCTTCAGGTCGATTGCCACGAACCAATCCTAACACCTGATAGATGTCAGGACGCGCGTCTGCGTGAGCACCCTGAACGGCAGCTTGTGAAGGTGCTCTGTTCAGGGTACGCAGACCTTTGCAACCCACCGTGTTTCTTTGGAATGATGAAGTGCGGGTCGTAACCCACTGAACATCTTGGTTGTGAGGGACGAACTCGATGCCTGTTCTGCCAGAAGGGTGGAGACCTCTAGCCGAAGTACGGAGGCGTCCCTGCCTCTGACAGAGGGAGAGATGATGCCCCTAACTTGGGAGAGTCTCTGGCGAACTGGATCGAGTAACCAAGACGGACCGCCCTCATTAGCCAGCGAGACAGTGTGGGCAGCTCGAGCTCCCAGGGACTGTGACAGGGTGACCAAGGGGATGGTCTGCTTCATCATTCCCACGGGGGGGTTCGTTGGCTGGCGGAGCTAACCATGTCGCGGGGGTCCCCGGAGGGAAGGTTGGCTCCGCCTTTTTACCTGCCTGGCGGAACAACGGCACACACTGTCGGTTTGAGAGTGGTGACAGCTGTCGTATGTGTACGACCTCACGCCTCGCCAGGGTGTGAGGTCGGTTCGCCATGCACAGTCCAGAGGAGTGTGCGATAGGCTGTAAGTACACCCGGGGAGAAAAGAAAACTCTGCGAGTAGTGGGCGCCAAGCCCTGAAAAGGGCCCGGCTTTGGTGACGAGGCAGGAGTCGTCCCGTACCGACCGATCAGAGCCGTGGCTGTGAAGGTTCGGGCCCGATGTTTTTCTCCCCTGGGTCTTCCCGTCAGTGTCCCTTCTCGAGAGAAGGTTGCTGACGGGGTGGAGGTTTCCCCCTCGACCTCTGCTTCCGGGGTGCCGCCTGTGGGGGCACAGGAACCGAAACCTGATGTCGAAGGGGTCCTGGGTTGCAGGGAAGCAGACATCACGTGAGATCTCGGAGGCCCGTAGGCGGCCGAGTCGCGGCGTGAGGCTAATTGCCACTGTCTGCTTCACCGTCAAGAACTACTGAGCGCAGTCCTCGACGGTGTTACCAACAACCCACCCTGCGAGATGAGTGCATCAAGAAAGCGGACTTCCTTGGTGTCACTCCTCTGCACAAGGATATAGCCGGGGGTGTCTCTCCTGGACCACTACCGTGGACATCGTCCGACCCAGGGCCCGCGCCGCCATCTTAGTCGCCCGTAGAGCGCTGTCAGTGGCGGCACGGAGATCCTGCATTATACCCGGGTCGGCCTTACCCTCGTTGAGCTCTCTCCACGCCCCGGCCTGGCGGACCTGCAGGATGGCCACGGCATAGAGAGGGGGCAGCCTGGCCCGCGGCAGTGCAAGGCCTCGACACCAGTGATGCCGAAGTCCTACACGCTTTGGACGGTAGGCGTGGCCGATTCCCCCCAGGAGGCAGCCGCCCGCGGCACAGGTGTACCGCCGGCGCCCGAGCCACCCGGGGGATGTCGACGTAGCCTTTGGCTGCCCCACCAACGAGGGAAGTAAGGGAGCCGGAGCTAGTTTCACTGGAACGGTCCGTGAATGGAGCGTTCCAAGTTTCACACAGCTCCTCATGCACCTCCGGGAAAAACATGGCACCGCGCTCCGACCTCAGGAACCACGCATCTCCGGGTTAGCATGGATGACATCACTTCTGCTTCCTCCTGAACTCGACCGCTGTGGGTAGAGCTCGGATTCGTCAGAGTCGGATGTCAGTCTCCCTCCGATGCTGCGAGCGACATCTCATCTACGTCACACATCGTTTCCGAGTGTGTGCGTGAGAATCCGGACGGTATGCCACCGCCGGTTGGGGGACGTTCAGAAAAGCGAATCGGGGTGCGATCGGCCCGTGAGCACTTGGCTGGCGGGTTTACGTTCGCAGAGTTCCCCATATCACTAACGCTGCTAACGTGGGTGGTCATCGGGGCCGTAGCCACAGATGTCACAGCCCAGGTAGCAGACGAAATGGTGGCTGGTTCCCGTAGGAAGACAGCCACCCGTGACCCCAATTTCTGAATGACAATCTGCCCGCAGTGCGGGCAGATGTGTCAACGAACGCTGCTTCAGCGTGCTGGACGCCCAGACACCTAACGCAGCGATCGTGTCCATCCCCCTCCTCGATGAGGGTGCCGCACCCAAGAGAACAGCGGGACTTGCCGCGCTGGAGAATGCTCAGTCAGTCCTGAAAAGGACTTTTTAGAAAAAAATCTCTAACACCTCCGGAACTGCCGAGACGCCCAGGGGAAGGTCGCTGCAGGTAGGGACGATCCGCTGCAACACGTCGTAGATCCGGCAGAAGAAGAATTCATTGAATTCGTTCTGTTCGTAGTCAGGATCGAACGCTCTGAAGAACAAAAGGTAAGTGAATGATGCACGCCGGCTTCCTTTTATACCGGATATCCGGGGGCGGAGCCCGGCATGCAAATTTCATTCGCCAAATTTCATTGGCCTTTTCTATAGTAGTCAGAGTTGATTGGTTCTCAAGGGCGAACCCCATCTGTCGTTCTCGACACAACGTCGAGAGACCGACAGAAAGGGAACCAAGTAAGCCCAAAGGGTTCACAAACTTTTTCTTTCAACTGTATATATTTTTTATATTGTTATGCAGTAGTTTATCACATCTACACAGTAATTGCAACATATATACAGAAACTAATGCAGTTTTACTTGTGCAGTTTACATGCAATTAGGTAGGATATTTCTGCATTGATTTGTCTACAAAGTTCACAAACTAATTTCAGGCTTGCAAAAACATCTAAGCAAATCAATGTTACCTTGTTTTCTCTCCCAATGGATTCGCTCCAAATTCATATCATTGATAATTGAGGAAATGTCACCCAAAAATGAAAATCCTTTTCTCATTTATTCGCCTTCATGTTATTCAAAACCTATATGACTTTCTTTCTTCTGAAGAACATAAAATAAGATTTTATGAAAAGAAATGATTAAAATATACATAATATAATTGTTCCTGTTTTAAAAAATCTTGGGAATAAAATCTACAAATTTCTGGTTGTTAAGATTTTAATTAATTTGTTTGAGTAATTGTAATTGAACAAATTATTAAATAAAAACAACTAAAGATTAATATGTTAAACCCATTTAAATTGGTAAAATTAAGTTTAATTATTTATTTTGTGTTGAGACAACATCATTTTTGTAGCTATAACCTTTGTTGTAAATTTTTTTATATTTCAAAATGAAAGTAAGTGATCTGTGAAGTTTTAGTAAGACACCTGTTTTTGTTCAGCGTAATCTTTTTTTGTTTACTTTAAGCAACATTTACTTGTTATTTTAACGAAAACTAATGTATAATAGTGTAGAATCAACTTTGTTCTGGTTAGTAAGTTGTACTCGAATTGTAGCAGCAAATTTTTCATTGTTTATTGTTACGAGGATTTTGGAAGGTTGTTTTTCAGTGTATGGACACAAAACCGCTGAGACATTTCTTAAAATACCTTAATTTGTCATATAAAGGTTTTAAATCAAATGAGGGTGACTAAATGATGAAAGAATGTGTATTTTCTTTTAATGCATAATATTTATTTATCCAAACATGATCACAGTTCCAAGAAGTCCTAGATTTTCCAGAGCAATATTATGATTAAAACATTGTGAAACCGACAAGCCTACGCTTTACAGGGTCTTGAGTTAGTTAGAGTAGCATATATGAGGTGTTAATGTTGTCTGTCTGGTTTGTGCTGTATTCTCCTCAGGCATGGCATCATTACGCTGCAGGCGCTGTCTGAATCCAACAGGAGACTCTGGCTAGAAGCTATGGATGGCAAAGAGCCGGTGAGTTATCTCTCTCACTTCTTTATTTCTTTAAAAACAGATCTCAGATCCTCAGGCTTTGAAATAAAACACTGTGGTCTGATTGATGAACGTGGAGTTTGGAAGTGTAGACTGTGTTTGGGAGTTGCTTGGATCAGTTTTGGCGCCCCCTAGTTTCTGCAGTTAGATTCTGCAGTTAAATTAGTGGCGCTTACTAAAGGATCTGTTTCTGCAGATTGTTGAGGTGTTATGTTACTGTATTATTATGGTTCCTGAATTTCAAGATTTTAATTACAACTAATTTACAAATAAATACTGTAAATAAACCAACTGATTATTTCTTGTCTTTTAGATATACAATCTTCCTGCTATTCTAAGTAAAAAAGAAGAGAGTAAGTGTTTGTGATTGTAGCACTTTCACAATGCTGTGTCTTTATTATATTCACACATTTTTACCGTACATCACTTCTGACCTCATACGCCCTTCACAGATTAACCGTGTTTAACACATCCTCATTAAGATAATGAGAGATGTTTCCTTTAATCTGTCTCTGCTCTCTTATTGCTTCACACAAAGTCAATAGTAATACATTGAGTAAGGGCTAAGTAAGCCGTGTCCCCCTGGGTGTGTAATCTATTAAATTTGCTGTTTTGTCTTTTGTAGCATATTTAAATGAAGCTGGCTTTAATTTTGTGAGGAAGTGTATACAGCTGGTGGAGATGAGAGGTGAGTTGTGTGTTTACTGGAGGAATGACTTCCACAAGATATATTTCCTGAATATCTACAGTATACTGTATTATTACTCAATTATAATAGTCATCATCAATTTTTGTAAGAGAACTTTATTTTATTATGTAAAAGAGAGCATGAAACAATGCAAAATTAAAAAAAAGAAAGACATAGCCACTACTACATGTTCTGAACCTGTTGGTTCAGATTACACGATCAGTCAAATACTTGCTGTCAAACTTTTCTAATTACATCAAAACAGCTCTTATCAAGTTTTTGACATTCTATTTTTGGAAACACGGCAGTGATGGTAATGCGTGTGTGGTTTATTCTCTCAGCAGGACTCAGCACTATGGGTTTGTACAGAGTTGGTGGAATAAACTCAAAAGTACAGAAGCTCATGACCACTGTCTTCTGTAAGTCACCTCACTGATTTATATATGATAACCAAAGCAATGATCTGGTCAATTTGACGTTTACAGTACATTT
This sequence comes from Triplophysa bombifrons, assembly GCA_029783895.1. Lineage (NCBI taxonomy): Eukaryota > Metazoa > Chordata > Actinopteri > Cypriniformes > Nemacheilidae > Triplophysa > Triplophysa bombifrons. The sequence goes on from CM056461.1 coordinate 17,991,375, forward strand.
ATGCATTTGACACTTTCATTCAAAATTCACAATAAATACATTTGTACTATTCAAATATAAACAGCCATAAAAAAATTAAGAGATCGTTTCAAACTTATTTCTAGTTCTTCTGAATTTACTATTTATAGGTATGCGTTTAGGTTTCATTCTGTGAACTAATTAAAAGTTTCTCCAATATTTCACATAAAAATTCTATTTGCATTTATTTGCAAAAAAATTAAACAAGTCCATGTTCACTTTTAAGCAACACATAGTATTTGTACATGTATTTAGGAAAAGTTCCAAAAAAAAATGTATGTGATGACCTGGGGTTTTTATCACAATTGTCATGTGTCTTGTCATTCTTCTTGGTATTTTGCATTGCTGTTGGATGACTTTGACACTCCTGAGGATTGATTTTATTGAAATTCAACAAACACTGAACAGGATTGGCCACAATACATATAGAAATGCTAATTTAGCACACAAATTTGCAACGGTCTCTTACGTTTTTCCTTTATATTCCTAACGGTGCATTTAAGATGAACAATTTGTTATTCTGTGTTTCCTGGAAGTGTAACACATGGACTTTGTGTTATCAGTCGAGAACTGTTTGTTTCAGACCAGGGAATCAAAAATCTGGTTACAAAGTACTTTGTTTTTCCTCGCATTCTAACCTTACAAACATTGTCAAGTTAATTTATTTTGGTAAGTTTTTTGGAATTTGTGACATCTGGTTGCCATTAATTTTCCGCTGTTGGGTCACAATAAATATCTGCAAAATACATCTATAAATCCCAAAAGTCAGAATCAAATCCTACACAGACACTCCAGCTGCCTTTCTTTAAATCACTCCTTCAAAACGTCCATACAGCCTCCATATATCACAGTTTTCTGCAATACGCACAGAAGTAAACATGCATAAATTGTTTTTATTTTCAAATCAACAGTGTGCTTTGAAGAAAAATCCACAGTTATACATGTTTCGATAGTTTGGTTAAAATCCTGAATAATCTGCATACATGTATGAATAATGCTGTGTGTCCGGCTTTCCCCTATAGCACCCAAAGCAGCTCCAGATATGGATCTTGACCCAGAAACCTGGGACAACAAGACCATCACCAGCGGCCTGAAAAACTACCTCAGGTTAGTAAATTCCTGAGATTACAGATTGATACGATCACTGCGGGGGAATTACTTGAAGAATTATGTGCTTTTCTTATGATGTGTTCTTGTCTTTGTCCACTAGATGTCTGTCTGAGCCTCTTATGACATACAAGCTCCACTCAGACTTTATTATGGCAGTCAGTAAGTTATAAAGTTCTTGTATATGTTACTTTTTGAATCCAAATACTTTCGTTTATTTCATTGATAAACGGTTTGTCAGTTTGACTGACGGTGGTGTGTTTTTGACAGAATCTGACGACCAGAACTACAGAGTTTGTATGATTCACGCGCTTGTGCATAAACTACCCGACAAAAACAAAGAGATGCTGGAGACTTTGATCAATCACTTGCTCAAGTATGTCTTAGACTTCATTTGCAATCAGTTTAGGTATTTTAAAAATGTAAAAAACATATCAATAATGTTATGTTTTAAGCCATACTATCCAAGTCAATGGTTCTCAACAGGGGGGCGTGGGCCACAAGGGGGTCCCAGCTGATGTCCAAGGGCTAATATTTTAAAATATTTAAGAGCATTAAAATACAGTAAAAACCCAGAAAAAACAAGATATTTCGGTAACACTTTAGTCAAGGGATGCACCAATACCATTTTTAAAAAGACAGAGTACGACCACCTATATTTGTTTTCTGGTACTCGCCGATACCCATGCCTGTACTGATACCTGTACCTTTTCACAACACAATGAGACTTATAAAAATGGGATAGCTTCATACAAACAACTCCACCGTAAACAATTATAAAAAAATAAAAACATGTATGCGCTTTTCACAAACTTTCAAAGCAAATTTCATAACAAATTTCAGTCAGTTCTGTCAGTTATGTCACATGAGGTATCGGTCTTTGATATCGGTTTATTTTTATGAGAATGAGTACATGAGCTCAGTATCACGCCCGATACCGATACTGGTATCCCTACTAGTTTATAGGTACCAATTTTCACTATTAACTAGTTGCATATTATTAACATATTGGCTGTTTGTTAGTAATTATAAAGCACATATTCTGCATGATCATATTCTATATCCCTAATCCTACCCAATACCTAAACCAAACTGCCTTACTAACTGTTAATAAGGACCACATTAGGAGTTTATTGAGGCAAAGTCATAGTTAATGGTTTGTTAATAGCGAGAATTTTTTACCTCAAAATAAAAGTATTTCCGATATTTCATATTATTTTGCCATTTTTATAATGAAAGTTAATGTCAAGCTCTAAAATATTTTATTGGGTAGAAATTTAGAGTTTTTGGGAGTGGGAGGGTCTTTGAATATTGTTGAATACAATGGGGGGGCCTGGAGTCAAATAGGTTAAGAACCCCTGATCAACATTCAAAGGCTGGAATGTGATTTAATTATTGTAATGATCTGATGTATGTGTTTAATGTGCTGTGTGTTTTTCTCTTCAGTGTGTCCACTCACAGTGACAGTAATATGATGACTGTGTCTAATCTGGGTGTGATCTTCGGCCCCACACTGATGCGCTCACAGGAGGAAACTGTTGCTGCTATGATGAACATCAAATTCCAAAACATTGTGGTTGAAATTCTCATAGAAAATTTTGAAAAGGCAAGTTACTCCTGGACCACACAAAGTTTAAAAAACACATGAACATATGACTCTTTATAGTAAGAACTAAAGAAATGTTAAGAATCATTTGGACATTAAAGTTTATACTATCGGTAAACTGTCATAGCTGCAAATATTTACATTTAGTCATTTAATCCTAAAATCAATTACATAAAAATTAATCCTAAAGTCAAAAAATACAGTATAAATATTTATTTAATTTCCTGATATCTTAATTTTCCAAACTTTGCATATTGTTCCCTTTTACCTACAGATAGTGTTACAATAAATGACCCTGTAAAATCTGGTTAATTATTGCGATACATTGCGGGCCGCAATCTAAAGCGTGACCAGATATTTTATAGAATGGATTGGATCAAAAAGTAAGTGCTAGTGTTAATGTGACAGATGTGGATGAAAGAGTCGAGTCTTTAGATTATAGTCAGAAAGCAACCAGGGGCCCGTTTCAGAAAGGAGGGTAAGTGCAAACAAGGAGTAAGTCAACCCCAGAAAAAGGAATACTCAGAGCATTTGATTTCAGAACGCGAGGTATGTCAAGCCCACGACCGCGGGGTCAGTCAAGCCCATTTCAGAAATCGAGGTATCTTATACTCCAAGTGAGTAACCAGAGTATCATACTCCGTGAACCTAACCTGGAGCAGGTTTTATTCCGCAAACCCAGGGTTTGTTACAATCTTCACCCCTTTAAGAAGCGCGAGCGGTGTTGAAATTGCATACGCCATTTGTTTATTGATTCGTGTTCCTAATCGCGCTCAATTTAGTCACACAGACCTTAAAATAACTCGTCTTTGGCGGGGAACCGTTTTTTTTAAATAACAAGATAACTTGTCAATGGCGGTGAAAGAGTTAAAAGCATTCTTCTGCTACCTTCTGCTAAATGGCACTTTGCTGTTGTGTATTGTATTGTGGAATGTAGCAACAACAGGAAATTTTGTGCTTTAAACAAATGCATTTTAGGCACATCAAATACATATTTTTATTTGATTGTCAGATTGTTATTTAATAAAGTATATTTGGCTGACTTTTAGTTTATCCTCACAGATATTTCACCAGGCTCCCGATCAGAACATCCCGCTGCCCCAGCCTCAGTCTCAGGCCGGGTCACGCAGGACCAAGGCCATTTGCCTCACGACTGGACCGCGCAAACCCAAGAGCCTCTACACACCCTCACTGTGCCTGGCGGATGCGGACAGTGAGTCTCACACTAACAGTAATCCTCAAATCTTACAATCACTCTGTATTCTCTGGGGACTGTGCGTCTAGGCTTATTCACATTTAACCACCAAACCACAACAGGGATTTCACGCGTTTCCCAAAAATTCAACAAACATTTTGAGGTTTTATCACCAATGTTATAAGACTGTTTAGAATGTTTTATGTAATGGCTCAATGTCACGGCACTGTCTGTTTCCCCATGTCTATCTCCCTCCGTGACCCAAGGACTACATTCACCATGATCCTCTGTACTCGCTGATCTGTCCCGTATTAGCCATAATCTTCACCTGCCAGGGATCTCCATCATCACCCGGACACTTTATAAACTCACTCTGGTTCCACTGTCATTGCCTAGTCTAAAATGTAACTTGTATGTATGCTATGGTTATTGATATTTTGTTCCCCGTTTATTCCTTGTATTCTATTTATTATTAAAATGACTATTGTTTGGAAGCATCTCACCTGTATTCTGTGGCATTCCATAAAAGAGGACAAGACCCCATATATATGGATTATTTCTCACCTCTCGAGAGGTCTTCCTCCAGTTCCAGCTCAGCCAAGACGGCCGTCCTCTGGAGAGTTACGTCAAGGACTTTTTGGAAGTTTACCATCGGGTGGGTTGGGATAACCGCTCACTTAATTCATGCTTTCTGATGGGATTAGGTGATGACTCCCATCAGTGTCTGTCCTTAGAGTTCCGGGACAGACCCGTGGGGGAGTTTATCGTCTCATCCTGGATGAGACTGATCGTCATCTGGTCACATCGGAAAGCATGTGCACCGCAACAGGGTTCTCAACCACAACCAACTCTTCCACTCATTACTCACGTGCCCATCAGATCCTCCACCAAGCCACGGTGAAACCTCTGGTATTGTGGCAGCAACATACTCAGAAATAGCGTGCATGCCGCAGCTCACCCAAGCCTGCACTCAGAGCTGGGACGGCGCCGTTCACCCAAGCCTGCATTCTCACCCTCTCCTAAGCCAGCACTCAGTCTCCCCAGACTGCATGCAGCCAATCTCAAGGACCTCACTGCTTCACCACTCACAATTTCCTCAGACTTTCCGCTCCTCCCGGTGGAGCAATTTCTCTGGGAGTTTGATCCTCTGTTAACTGCAGAGACTGCCACAGACCCAGAGCCTTCATCAATGTCCCTCAGAGAGTTATTCCCGAGTCATGCTCCCCGAGCCCTCGCCAATGTGACTCCTCGAGTCCTTTTTAATGTCCCCAGAACCATCTCCAGAGCTTCAGTGTTACTGGAGCTGTCTCCAGAGCTCAGCCCTGACTCTTCTCCAGTGTTCCCCGAGCCATCTTCAGAGCTCAGCCCTGACTCTTCTTCAGTGTTCCCCGAGCTGTCTCCAGAGCTCAGCCCTGACTCTTCTCCAGTGTTCCCCTAGCCATCTCCAGAGCTCAGCCCTTACATCTGTGGCCATGGTGGTGTTGGCTGTCGCATGAGCCTGACATCCGGGGGTCTTGATATGGAAAATTTTCAGGGGCGGACATCGTGGTATCCCGCCGTATGGCTTAGGAGATCGATGGCCAAAAAGATGTCCCATATGCCTTGATCATGGTTACATTAGGCAACATCTTCACAACGATTATGGCAGCCAACATCTTCTGCTCCCCCGGCTACACAGTCGCGGCCAAGGAGGCCTTCAGCCCCAGCTTTCCTGATCCCTCTGACACGGCCATCAGCTCTAACTCGCTTGGCTCTCCCCTTAACCGCCGTATCTTCCATGGTCCCCATGATTCCCTGTGCATGGAGTACGCCCCCTCCCTAGTTGTTATAGGTGTGAGGACGCGCCTTCTGTCACGACCCTGTCTGTTCTCCCCGTGTCTTTCTCTCTCCGTGACTCAAGGACTACATTCCCCATGACCCTCTGCACTCCCGCACCTGTCTCGTATCAGCCATCCTCCCCAACTGCCAGCCATCTCTCTCATCACCTAGACACTTTATAAACTAAATATCTGGTTTGTGTGTGTCTTACATTCATCTGTTTGGCTCAACAGGTGACACGTTCAGCAGTAGTTCAGGCAGCACACCGATGGGAAGCATGGACTCTCTCTCTTCACACTCTTCAGAACAGAACAGCTCCTCCAAGACCCACGCTGCACCGCAGCCCAAAGACAAACCTCCCTTCCCCGGTGTGCGGCAGAGCCCTTCCTCTCTCTCGTCAAGTGAGCAGCAGGGTCCTACCTGCACATACAGTCCAGAGCCCAGCTGCAGAGACGACACAGGGCGAGCGGACGGAGACTCTGAAGACTCCCAAAGTGTAAGCTCAGTCCCAGCAGCTGCCAGATCTTCACCGGCACCCAAGAAAGCTCCTCACTCAGAAATAAGACTGAGATCAGCAATGCTTAATCGCTCAAGTGCTCCCTCTCTGAGGTCCTTATACACCATTGAAGGTAAGAAGTAGACTGTAGCATCTCGCTAGCAACGTTAAGGTCATGGGTTTAATTCCTCATGAAATGCTGTTCTACAAGAATTTGAAAAAACGTTGTACTTTTAAATAACTAAGCATTATTATATATATGTTTGGTTGTATATTTTCAAATCCCATCGACAAACATAATGGATGACTAATAAAAATGGTTTATGGCAAAAAGAAATATCACAAAATATGAAGATACAAGGTTTGAGAAGGACAGCAGAGATTTTTCTCCTTCAAACAAAATTTTGAGTATCTTTTATGGGCTGTGTCTTCCGATGCGTATTTATGCGGCTGAAAATGGCAGGATCTTGGCTGAAAACGCCAACTGCAGGCGCAGCTTTCTGCCCAAAGTTGAGCATTTTTCAAGTCTGGGTGCCCGATTGAATGCCTGCGCTGATCATGGCAAAAACACATTCCACCAGCACCTGAGTGCAGAAAAAAACGTCAGCTGATGGCTTTTTTTAAAAGCGCGGCGTTTCAGTTGGAAACAATTGAAAAAACACGTTGGCCACAGGCGTAAACGCCTCGGTGGACACAGCCCCTTATTTGACAGAATGTTTATGCAGTCAGTCAGTTAAGGTTTACAAAACAACATTTAAAACAATATTTAACAAAACTGAAAACCTTTAAACAAACTTTTCGGAAAAGTGTCCTTAGTGTTCGCTGGTGAAGTTTCAGAAGGGCAGCATCAGCTCAGGGTGCATTATGTAAGTAGAGCTTAAAGTTTTTCGGCTCCGTGCCGGATCTTCAGTTTGCATGCGTGTGAGAGACTGCGCGTTTCCAGTAATGTGACAGAAAGGCTGGTGAAAATAAATAGGGCTATTTATTCCTCGTATTGTTTCTATCATCAGGAGGAAGAGAAAACGAACCAGTAGGTTTCTATATTATTTTGAAATGCTTTGTCTTTATTAACGTCGGATCAAGAGCAGGGTGCTGTGTGAGGTGATGGCCTGTAGGCTACACTATAACCTTTCTGTTGTTTAAACATGGCGAAGTGATATGCAACAGTCATGTGGTCAGCAGACCTGGAACACTGTCATAGGTGTGTGTTTAACTAAAATAAATGCATACCCATAGAACGTTTGTCAACCAATCAGATTGAAGCATTCAACATCTATTACATCTATAAATAGATGTAATAGATATCTTTATATCCTTTAACAGTTTGATGTATGTCACATTACTGAAGTCAAATAGTTTGTGAATGCTGTTTTATGTTGTTTTTTGTTCCAGCAACCAATAGCTAATAATGTGTTGTGTTTTGGTTTCTCTGCAGGTCGTAGGAGCTGTGTGGGGTCTGTACCGAGTCTACCATGCATGGAGCATAAAGATGTCAGCAGAGGCATTAACTGCCACGATCTGCCGCCTAAAATGGTCCTGCGTCGAAAACAGGACAACAACAACTCCAGCAATGGCTATCAGAGACCAGGATCTGTGTAAGTCAAACCACTCATCAGTATTTTCACAGCACTCCTTTTTGGACATTGTCTACCCTGTGAGATTTGTTGATTATAATGGAAACATTGTAGTCTTGTTGTGTAGCATGTGTGCAGTGTAGAGATGATGTTAGAGATGGTTGTTCTTAATAAATCATGAAGATGAATTTTTTCCAAAAAATATATACATAATATAAACTATCTATAAATATACTCTTTTTTTATAAATTAATTATTTAAAATATTAAGAAACTGATTCTAAGGAATTGAGGTTAAATTATCTAAATCTTTTTGAATCTATACAGGCCTATTTAATATACAATAGAAAAAAGGTTATTAATAAAAAAAGTAATTAAGAAAATAATGTAAAGGTATATCAGACAGCTTTACATATTTGAAAATTTCCCAAATATGTCATTTCAGTTATTTACTTGAACAATTTATATTAAATAGAACATTTCATAGCATAAAATTACGTAAATAGGACCCAAATTTAAATTCTGGTACACATCTGCAAAGAGTCCCTGCAGATTATTTCTGAAAACAAGCAAAAGTAATGACAAGTAAATTACATTAGCTACCCAGTTAAAAGAATGTCTAGCCAGTATTATTTTAGGTTACCAGTAAAAAAACGTTTCATGGCTAAACTTAATTGAGACAAAGTTACACGACACATTCAACAAATGGTTTATTTAGTACAATTAATATACAATAAAATGTCAATATAAATTTATATATAAAAAATTTAATCTAAGCCACTATCCAGACCAATTAATAAACACAGACCAGAAGTTAACTTTGGGCCGTGTGCGTGCAACCAATAAAACTATAGAAACGTCTATAGTTTTTATAAACGGTACAATTGTTTTATTCTTATTTTATTTGACTTATTTAGTTGTTTAGTTTCTATTTGTTTAGCTATTGAATGTTTGATGGATTTATTGCTGCTGCTTATTTAAGAAATGTTTATTTTGACATGATTGATGTTGTTCTTTAAAAATCAAAAAACCTCTCAAATCTGTGCTTCACAGTAATAATCAAATCAAATCACTTTTATTGTCACTCTACCATGCAAAAGTGCAATAGTAGGTGAAAAGCTTGTGTGCAGTTCCAGCTAATAATGCAGTTCTTACAGATACAGGACAATAAATACAATACACATATCTTTACAAAAACACAGTTCTGACAATAAGACATGTTCTGTACGTAAAACAAGTGGCAAAGTTAGCGATTCTCTATACATGTAACTACATAGTAGCAATATGTGTATTTACATACGTGAGATAGCAGAATAACAGAGTATGGCTGGCAGTTGTGGTAGATTCCATTAAAATATTATATGGGATGGGTTATCAATGTGTTATGGTGTAAAGTGCAGTGCTTATGATAGATGTTATTCAAGAGTTAAAGAATCTGACAGCTTGTGGAAAGAAGCTGTCACATAGTCTGCTGGTTCGTGTTCTTAGGCTGCGGTACCGCTTCCCTGGTGGAAGCAGTGAGAGTAGGCTGTGACTAGGGTGGCTGGAGTCTCTGATGATCCTCCTTGCTATTCTAATACTTCTCTTTACCCTGGTAACACACTGTAACACACAATCTCACGTATCTTACTGCTTAATGTTATTTGCATAGGACATACAGCGGGGAAAATAAGTATTTGACATATCAGCATTTTTATCAGTAAGGGGATTTCTAAGTGGTCTATTGACACAAAAAAATCCACCAGATGTAGCCATCAAGCCAAATATTGAATTCATTCAAAGAAATCAGAACATTTAAGTATACAAGTTCAGTCATAATAAATAAAGTGAAATGACACAGGGAATAAGGATTGAACACACTTTATTTAATTCTTGTAGAAAAGCCTTTGTTGGTGATTACAGCTTGTAGATGCCTCTTGTATGGATAGACCAGTCGTCTGCATTGCTCATGAGTGATTCTGGCCCATTCTTCCACATAAATGGTCTTTAAATCTTGAAGGTTCCTTGGGCCTCTTTTATGAACTTTGATCACCAGTTCTCTCCATAGATTTTCTATGGGATTTAGGTCAGGTGATTGACTGGGCCATTCAAGCACCTTGATTTTCTTTCTTTGAAACCACTTCATTGTGTCCTTGGCCTTGTGTTTGGGATCATTGTCTTGCTGAAATGTCCACCCTCTTTTCATTTTCAGCTTTCTGGTAGATGGCAGCAGATTTTTATCCAGAATGTCCAATTCTGGATAAAAATCAAAAAGTTCAATTTTGCTTTCATCTGACCATACTATAGTCTCCCAATAATCCACAGGCTTCTCCAAATGCTCTTTCGCAAACTTTAACCGAGCTTCAACATGCTTTTTGTTCAGCAATGGAGTCTTGCGTGGTGAGCGTGCATGGATGCCATGGCGGTTCAATGCATTGCATAGTTTTCTTTGAAACAACAGTACCTGCTGATGCAAGGTCTTCCTGAAGTTCTGCCCGAGTGGTTCTTGGCTCTTGGAGAACTCTCCTGATTATTCTTTGGACTCCTCGGACAGGGATCTTATGTGGAGCACCTGATCGTGGCCGGTTTATGGTGAACTGATGCTCTTTCCATTTCCGGATAATGGCCCCCACAGTGCTCACAGGAACATTCAGCATTCTGGAAAGGCGCCTATAATCATTCCCATCAAAATGCTTTTCAACGATAAGATTACGAAGATCTACAGAGAGTTCTTTGCTTTTACCCATCATGAAGTCTTACCTGTGTGCCTCCTAGCTAATGAGAAGCCTTTATAGGCCATCAATTAGGACTAAAGGAGCTGATATCAATTAGTACTGATAGGGGGCAGGGTTTCTCTCTCAGTACTGACAGATTTCAGGTGATCTCCTGGCTTTCTATGCCATTTTGCACCTTGTTACCTTCATGTGTTCAATACTTATTCCCTGTGTCATTTCACTTTATTTATTATGACAGAACTTGTATACTTAAATGTTCTGATTTCTTTGTATAAATTCAATATTTGGCTTGATGGCTACATCTGGTGGACATTTTGTGTCAATTACCCACTTAGAAATCCCCTTACTCATAAAAATGCTGATGTGTCAAATACTTATTTTCCCCGCTGTATTTGAACCCATAGGAGGTTAGATTGTGCAGTATTTTATTGTGTACTATATGTTCTGACTCTGAAGGAGATTGGTGTTGTTTCCTTTGTTGAAGCGAACTGTAATTACAATGAAGGGGTTGATGTGACCCAGCATTGGTTTTTTTAAGCCTCTCTCCTGGGAAAAATATACTGTTTGACTTGTTGTGACAGAGAAAAAAAGAACCATCACATCTCACTCAAGTTAAGTTGATTCAAATGCTCCTTTATGCCTCTTTAAAGAGCATAAAGCATGCAAGGCTTCAAGTATTGAGAATACATTGTTATTTGGAGGGTAAATAACACAAATATGTCAAGAGTATCCAGGAGATTCTCACATTTTATATTCTGTGGACTCAATTATAAACATTGATTTTTTTTAACTTCAGTTGAGTTGCTGTTATACTTACAATCTTGTGTTATTAACTTTTATAATGGCGGGACCTGTTTATGTTCTATGTGTTACAAAGTGCCAAAATTACGCATTGATAAGTTAAAGTTCCCGTCAACCTGAAGTTGCATTTAAACTAGCAGCTTACTGACAGTTGAAGGGGAGGAGTTAACGGATGCTCCGTCTAATTCACATCATGGATAGTCATTTCAGGGCGGAGGTGCCTTTTCAGATTTTAAGTGAAGATTATGAGGGTACATGAATTTTAAAAAGACCATTACCCAAAATGATTAGCTATTAATTATGAACGCTTCAATATTTAATGAAAAAATACGAATCGTAATTTTTTATTTCACTGGGACTTTAATGTAACTGGGCGAAAAATATCCGATTTACACAAATCGAGGCATCATATAAACCAAATAACTCACGAAAAACTGCTTGAAACAGTCCTTGTGACGTCAAACCATGTCATCTTGGCAGACATTTTGAGATGTTTTTGTCTTGTGTGCTTGTCTTCCAGGGTGGCTGCCAGAGCATTGCTTTTCGAGAACCCATCAGGTTTAAAACCCCCTCCTATGGGAAGGTAAGTACTTCATGTGCTACATGGCCCATTAAACCATCAGTCATAGTAAGAGATGATGCGGCTTTGTCAAAATGTCTTTAACTCTTTCCCCCCCAGCCTTTTTAAAAAAAAAGTTGCCAGCCTACGCCAGCGTTTTTTAACACATTCACCAAACTTTAATGGCTCACAGTAATTTTTTTTGTATAGAATATATGGACAAACAATATGTCCAATGAAAGAACTCTGCTTTTAAACAAAAGAAACTGGATTCTTCTATCTTCATTTGTTCTTTTTTATCACTCCTTAGATGTGGGTAGGTTTCTTCAAAAACGTATCACTTTGATTAAAAAGCTGAGATAATTAACGTTTTTTGTCAAAGATTCCGCCCAGATTACACTCAGAACAATCATTAAAAACCGATAAGAAATATACGTTCTAGGTTCTGGGATTCTGTACTTTTCCCCAAAGGTGTGTAATAGCGCCACCTGCTGTACAACAGTACAAACAATGATTGCCGTAATAACTCGTCTTTGGCGGGAATCGCTTTTTTTTAAATGACGAGATAACTCGTCAATGGTGGTGAATGAGTAAAAGTAAATAAATAAAGACATAATTTTGTTGCACTTATTTAAAACTATTTTTATTTACAGAGATGCCAAAGCAATATATTCCTGTGAAGCAGAGCACAGCAATGAGCTGAGTTTCCCCAAGGGGGCGCACTTCTCTAATGGTGAGTCAACATTTACCCGATGATCTACAACAGGGGCTTTCTGTGGGTCATGACTTACTTTTGAAATGCACAAAATCCACAAGACACTTATCTGTGACATATTGGACTAAAAGCAGATTAGGCCAATTAATAATTAGCAAGCAAGCAAACTACATAATGCACTTTAAGTGCTGTACATAAAAATCTAATGAATACAAAGTATACTAACAGAAGATATAAACATACACTTAAACAATCAAAATGTTAACATTAGGTTTCAAAAGCCAAGGAGAAATGATGAGTTTTCAAAAGTGATTTGAATGAAGAAAGTAAAAAAGGCTGTCTAAAAGTGAGGGGCAAATCGTCAATCTAGGTATTGCCTAATGTTTTGTTTTAGGCACACTCAGTAACAGTTTATCAGCTGGTTATCTTCTCAGACCTGTAAGAACGGGTGGGCAAATGAGGGTGCAGCAGCTCAGAAATGTAGATTTGGGTAAGACCGTTGAGCACTGTAGAAACAAAAAAAGCATTTTAAAATTGATCCTTAAGTGCTGATCGAGTACGAGCGACCAAAGACCCACTAACCTCCGCATACAATGGATTGCGGGGCAACAAAGGCGTGGATTGCTGTCTCAAATTGCTGCCTCGAAAGAAGTGACTTTATCATGGCCAGCTTGCCTCATGTGGGAAAAGGTTGATTTTAAGACTGGCTTAATCTGGCTGTCGAATTTAAGGTTAGAGTCAGTTTTGACCCCTAAATTAGTGATGGTTAAAAGTTAGACACAGAGTCACCATAGCTAACACAAAAAGTCCAATCTGCCAACCAGGACCTAAAGCATTCGAGCGCTATGCCCTTAATGCCCACCCACTGCTCCAAAAGAAAAAATAAATAAAATAAATAAATAAATAAATAAAAATATATCATTAAAAACGTTTATAAGAGCAGATTCAGTGCTGTGTAGAGATTTAAACCCGAACTGGAAAACTTAGAGAAAATTATGATTAATTGCCTACACACTATATTTTTGAGAATTTTTGTAAGAAAATGCAGTTTAGATATAGGATTAAAATTTGCCAAAATAACAGGATCCAGGTAACATTTTTCAATTGGAGGTTGTACTACTTCATGTTTAAAATTGTCAGGGACTACACCTGAGGACAAACAACTACAAGAACAGCTGGTCCAATAGTGGAAAAAACCCTCTTTAACAAGTCAAGTAGGGAAAACATGAACCGTAGATCTGAGGGCTTAAAATTCCTCACAATCTTCTGTAGCACAGACAGAGTCACAGACTCAAACCAAATATAGGAGAGTAAGAAACAGCGACTGAAGGGTCATAAAATAGTGGGCAAGGCTTGCGTTTTTCACTATGAATTGATTGGTATATAAAAACAGCTGTTGCACTTTGAAGTGTAACTGGCAGCAGATTGAAAATTGAAGGGGAGGAGTTAACCGATGCTCCGCCCTGGCCGTCTAACTTGCGTCATTTGAAGTTTAACTGAAGATTATGAGGGAACATGAATTTTGAAAAGAGAATGACCCACATTGGTAAGCTATATACTATAATCGCTGCAATATTTCATGAAAGTTATTTCACTGGGGCTTTAACATTTGAAGTGACACATGCAATCTGTCCTTCCATTTGCGCTTGGCTTTACAGCACTCCTGCCGGAAACACGAACTGTGTCATTTAGCCATGGCTCGTTTTTAGTTTTAGGCTGCCTGATTTCCGATGGTGCCACAGTATCCATAACAGTTTGACAGGTAGAGTGCAACCACGCGCTAAGCTCCTCCGAGTCATTACATAAACACTCCGGAACGGCTCAATTCTTACTGTAAACAGGTGTAAACTAAACAGCAGTGGAAGGGTTAATGATGCGACAGTACCAGGTTGTTTTACTGTATTACAGGCAGAAGAATCTCAAATAATACAGGCATAGGGTTTAAAAAATAATGCATACTAGCAATAACAATGGATTTTATACCTTACAATTATGTATTTTGGTATTGCATTTATTTATAAAAACAAAAATCGACTCTCCATTTAAGGAGAATAAATATTAATGCCGTTTAGAATTATTTCATAATATTTTGATAGGTCTTGAAAACATACATGTCTATATGGGTCCAGCAAAAGAATACGTTACTAGAAGATTAAATGATAAGAAACAAGAAGAATAAATTATTTCATTAGTATTATTTTGGTGCATACCAACAGGTTCAGATTGATAGATGTGCCGTTCTGCTCTGCAGAACATCTGCGGTTATTCCTGGTACATGTCAGGCCTGTTTTATTGCCTGTTGTATTTTCCATTAGGAATAAACCTGGCTGGCCACCAGGGTATTCACATAGGTCACAGTAACCTCATGAAGGCAACATCTTCACTCCTCTTACGCTTAGCAAACAGTTACCGCAACATAAACTGCCTCAAAGAGAGTCAAGCTTAAAAACTGTAGAAACTCTTGCATTTTTTCTGCCTAATGCCTTAGTCTAAACAGACGCTCTGTGTATAATGTTGACATGAGTCATTAAAGGATGTGTCCCTTGTGAGGTCCTTTTCAAAGCTTTATGGGGGTAATTTATCAGAACATGGTGACCTTACTTGATTCACTATTAAAAAAAACTCCCCTTCCTTAGTTTGCTATTGTTTTGGACATGGTGGAAAATGGTGTTGCGGTACACGTTTTTCTTTTCCTATAGGATTTGGGGTATCATATCCCTAACCTTTGTGAAGAATTGAAATAGTGATGTTTTTTAATAAAAATATTATAATAAACACATCTTGTGTTTGTTGTGTGTAGTGTATTCCTCAGTGGAACCGGGCTGGCTCCAAGCCACGTTTGAGGGAAAAACAGGACTTATTCCAGAAAACTATGTGGTCTTCCTTTGAAAACTGCGGCCCATCAGAGTGAGACCAAGAAGGTCATGGAATCCAGGTCAACATCAATTTCAGATCAAGTGCTTTTGGAATATTTCAAGCATTGGGGAATCAATCAACACTGTACAAAAATCCACTATAACAAAATAAATTTTCTTGCGCCTGTTGGACTTGTAAAAATATGTATAATATTTTTTTTTCTGCAAAAATTACATGTTTTCGAGTAAATTTGTGATCTTATCTTTAATTTTACATTATATGTGGAAAATCTGTAAAAACAAAATCTGTAAAAATACTTTTTGTTTTACAGTGTAGATCATACGCCATCACACAATAGCATTGAAAATTAGGAGAACTGTATGATGCAGCACATGAATGTATAAATCACAGCTGTAATTCTCCATAAATATGTTTCAAACTTCACTGGTAGATGAAGCTGCTGATTGGATTCGAACCGAACCCTTTGAGTTTAATGATAAACCGATGTAAATACACTGAGATCAAGCCTGCTGTCTGCTGTTAGAATACTGTAGTCATGAAATGCATCAGGTTGAAGAAACGGTTTCTTATTGTTTAGTGCCTTAACATGAAACTTCAGTTCAGAGCAATAGTTATGTGTGCACCTCTTAGACAGCAATTAAGAAATGAATCTATATTTTCAGACCAAATTCCTAATTGAATTGCACATTCAATACAATGTCAATTGCAAAAGTAAATCGAACATTCGGTGAGAATTTTATATAAGCCTTCAAGCCCCGTTAGTTTACTAAAATGCTCATCATTCCCAATTAAAATCACTCTTGGTTTTCATACACAGAGGTGAACAGTACTAAAGTACTTTTTTACATTGTGAGCCTCTTCAGATGATGTAAACAAAGTAACTTCCTGTTTCAGTTTTTTTGTAAATCCGTTATCTCCTTCTGCAAAGAATCGAAAATGTGACGAAATCCTAGTCCTGTGCAGCCACCATAGTTAAGTCTTTAAAAATCTAGTATTTTCTTACACTTACTTAAGTAACAGAATAAAAATACTTGAGCAAGTTTAGTAAAAATACTACTGTTCACCTCTGGATACATACAGTATAGTAAATTAAAATAGTTTTTGAACGTAGGCTATACTTTATTTATAAATGTGCTTTAGGTGAGAGGTTGTACTGAGAGGTTGTGCTTGGCAGTTGTAATAACCAAGAAAGAGGTGCACAGCCTAAAAGTTTGGGATTCTCTGGCTTTGAGCGTTTTGTAACAAAAGTCTTGATATGTTCAGTACATTCAGGTCTGGGCCAAATGTAAAATAAAACTAATGCTAATGCTTAAGAAACAAGTGAGTTGTTATGAATTAATTATACATTATACCATGGTCTGTCTCAGTACTCTATTCTAATTGGCCGGAAGGTGTGCATTAAAACCTTTTAATGCACGGCTAGTTATTGATTATGCCCAAATGTTTCAATCCTTATCATTCAGATTTGGTTCAGTCCACTCACCAGTATGGTACGTTTTTACTGTTTGTTCGAGGTCCCATAAATATGTGGAATAATCCACGTTTCCTCCTCTTCCAAATGGAGGAACATACATATGTACACACAAAGTGCATTTATGTCATCTGCAACGATGAAATCGTATCTTGAAGCCAAAATATATCTGATAGAATCTTATGCTTAAATAAAGTGTAAATCATGTAATTTTAAATGTTTTTTTTTTCTATGAATGTTAATAAATTTGTTAGCAAAATGAGGCTTGGTTTTTGAATGGCTAAATCATTTACTACTGTACATCTCAGACATCA
Source organism: Triplophysa bombifrons (assembly GCA_029783895.1). Lineage (NCBI taxonomy): Eukaryota > Metazoa > Chordata > Actinopteri > Cypriniformes > Nemacheilidae > Triplophysa > Triplophysa bombifrons. The sequence goes on from CM056461.1 coordinate 18,008,639, forward strand.
ATCGCTTCAGTCTCTCCAACATGACGTCAGAAATCGAGGCTATTGCCAAGATCTAAGTGTTCTTTCCTATGAAATACATGAGAGAGCTCTGTGACCCTGACTGCTGATGCTGGCCTGATACTCCCTTCAGATATAACGGCAAGGTTATGGGAGGAAATGATACGACTTTTTAAATGTCTTCCAAATGTAATCTCATGCACATTTACTATTCAGATAAAAAGGCTTTAGTCACAATAGATTTACAATGCACGCTTATACATTATATACAGTACACAATATAGCACACGTGTACAGCTGAAAAATTGTGTTCCTTGTTACATGGTTAAATTAATATTATCATAGTACACAATGGTTTTATGTGATATTTCGCGTGTTTATGCATATGTACAATCACATGTGACTGTGGCATTGGGTGGGGTATATTTGAAGGTTTATATGACATGACCATGAAAATGTGATCTTTCATGAAGTGTTTCATAGTTTCTAACCACAGAGAGATACTGTTTCCTTATCCTTACACTCAAAAACATTTCCTGGTTGTCTACAAAATAACAATAACATTCAGAGATTAATACAACCAACAAAAAGTAAAGAAAATTAAAAAAGATGAATCATTTAAGGACAGCATATTTTTATATGTGTTATACTGTTTATCACATAAATGTTCATAAAGTAATTCTTAGACATTTTTCATGTTTTTAAAAAGCTACAAGAGTTTAATAATATAAAAACAATATATTCTATCATTATCATCTGGACAGTGTTAAAATGTTGTTCTTTTACAAAAAGGTCTGATTTGGATATTAGCTCAAACACTGCAATAGTTTTGCTTCTAAATTATGACTCTTATGAATTTTTACAGTTATTAATTATCGTTTTACATGATTTATTATTATTAATTATAGCAAGAGGTGAACCCAATATACATACCATAGGTATCAAAGGTGTAAATGAGAAGCCGGGGGTAGTTGTCACACTTCTATGAGTGCATATTTTTAAGGAAAATTCATTTTTGACTTTCTGCGTACACACATACTTTGAGATTTTTTTGATTTCCAATACTTTATTCAACACATATTGGCCATATGAGTGCATGGGTTACACTGGCACAACAGGAACCTGTTGTTCATTGACATTGATTTCAGAGGAAGGATACTTTTTCAAATATCAATGTATCAAAGGAATGTTTTACAATATGTGCATTTAAAAATGAAGCATGCAATGTCTGTGGATCAGCTTCACCAAACAGGCATTTAAAATAATGCAAAATTTGAAAAGGTCATTTAAAAGCAACAGTCATACTCATATAAGCCAATAGATATTATTAAATGCAATTAATGGATTGCATAAAATTACATTTTAATATATGTGACAACTCTGGACTAAATATCGACACAAGTAAATGAAAATGCTGTCTGGGGGAAACAGTTCAAGCCTTTGGCCAAATTCAACCATCATTATACGTATACCCTTCACTGTAAAAAAAAATCCAGTTTTTCCCTGTAAAATTTCACGTTTGTAAATTTGCTGTCTTTTTCTGTAATTTAAAAATCGGTAAAAGTTTTTACAATTACAGGTTTTTTGACATTGAAAAACTAAAAAATATTGTCAAGACAGGCAAGTGTCTGCTTACTCAACTGCTATTAATAAAAAAGATGATACTAGGATTTAAGTTTGGAGAATAAAATCGGACATTAAAAAGATGTATTACCTTTTATGACAGATATGAATGTGTTTGATGACACCATAACACATAACCAATGCTATAGAGTAGACATTATTTAATTACAAAATAAAATAGACATTAAATAGACATTTGTGTCATTTTAACTCAAAAGTCCTTGTTGCAACTAGCCCCGGTCTATAAAACACATGATAATGATTAATAAACATTTTCACCTCTCATTGTCCGTTAAAATTATCTTGTTTGAGATGTAAAATTTCAAAATAACCATTTTTAACAAACAACTTTTGTGTGTAATTATAATAAATATACATTTATAACTAGGCATCCGGGGATAATGAAAAAAGAGAGCCGCCTAATAAGTGTGAATGAGGATTAAAACAATACACCAAAGGTTGGCAGCATACACATGAAATTTTATAAATGAAAGAATCAGTCTGGATCTCATGACTTCACTTGTGGAACAGGAGAGGTCTCACCATCCCGGCCAGAACTTTTGGCAGCTGTGAAGCGATGACCTCTGACATCATCTCTGGAAACTCCACCTTCATAGCGTCCGCCTGGATGTATGTGCTCAGACAGTAGAGATTGACCTTCTTCACAATCTACAAACAGATAAAGAGGAGTCAACGTCAGAGTTTAACCTCTGCTATCATGTTTTGTGTCCGACAAGCAGGTGGTCCCGCCTCACAGGCACACCATAGGCTAGGAGTTGACACATCTGTAAGAGTTGCATATTAAACTAGCATAGAAGACATTGTTTAACATTCAATAACATTTTAATCAAACAAAACCAAAATAAGAAACAAGAAAATGTTTTTAACTCAAAATGGAACACTAAGCCCTAAAAGATAACAGCCACTAAACTGTGACTCTTGAGCCTCAGCCTGAAGTGTGCCCACACTGCTGCACTGAAGTGTTAGATGCCCCTTTACCAGGTATCTGAATGTTAATGTTTTTTTAATTCTAATTGTTATTTATTATCTTAATTGATGACAGTAAGAGATTTTAAGGTTTGGCTGAAGCATCCTTTCTCTGAATCCACTGTGTATGAATATATTGTGCTATGTACCTCATGCATCGAGTCCATGAGTTTGGTCAGGTGGTAAAACCTCTGAGAACTGGCCACCACTCCTTTCTCTCTCAGCTGGATGACTTTTGTCAGCTCACAGATGTAGTTTTGTCTCATCTCATCAAACTGCGACTGGCTCTTCAAGCCTTCCAGAGGAACTGACATAAACAATGGAGACATTTGGAGAAGTTCGTGCTGCTTTGCTGATGTGAACAAATACAACCTAACTGTAAGGTTTTACCATTAACATCAAATCTATAGTTTCCTATTGATATACATTATTACAGTATTTTTGCACTTTAAGCATAGTAGCCTACTTTCTATTTAGGTATTCATTTTGCTACCTGAAATCTGCTTAACTGTTCTTTAAAGCAACACTTTGTAGTTTATCAACCTTAAACTAATTCAATACAAATCAAGTTTATTTATATAGCGCATTTCACAATGTTCATTGTTCCAAAGCAGCTTTACAGGAGAAATAAGAAAAAAAGAAAAACACAGAAAAGGTAGAAAACAGCATAGTGCATGGTGTTTATAGAACAAGCAAGATCATTCTAGTAGATAATATCTAATATATATATATATAATTAAATAAATATATAAATGCAGTCTCCCGGTGAACAAGCCAACACTGCCCTCCATGTCTCTAAATAGATTTCAGTTGTACAACAACTCTGAACTAGACGAATTTGACTCACGCTGCTACCTGAGCGGCCTCATAGTGGCTACAACACACTCTGAAAGTTCTGTGTTCGGGTCGGTACACACAGCCCATCCACTGCCTGCGGAAGAGTGCCACAGGGTTTCCAAACGATGCTTCGACATTCGCTGTTTCCATCAGCTTAGTTAACAAATTAAAGTGTATTGCGCTGCCCACGGGGACGCTCATACAGCGATATTATTTACGACACTAGTTAAAGACAATTGCGTTTATCAACCACATAGGGGAACTGTAACCAATAGTTGCTTTAAGTAAATAGTATTGCTTTAAGTAAAAGAAGAGGCCATATTTTAACAGTCTAAGCTAATGGTCTAAAGTGCACGGCGCAGGTGCACTCAGGGCGTGTAAGAATCCGTTTTTGCTAGTTTAACGAGGGGAAAACAGTCGGGGCACCCGGGCGCATGATCTAAACGGGTCGTCCTGATTCTCTTAATGAGCAATGGGTGTTTTTTGGGGGTAACTCGCACTCAGAGTCTCATCTCTCATTCCCTTTAAGAGTCAGTTGCGCTCGCCCAGAGGCACATTTTCTTCTAAAGCGCTCCTTAAATAACCCATAAATATTGCACCATTGACTTTAGACTTTAGAGCTGGTTTGACTTGGTCATTGGCGCATGAGGAACTGTCTATTTTCAGTTCCACTAAATAGCAACTCGCCAACAATTCGCCAGAAAACACCTTTTTTTACCAGCACACCAATGGGCACACATATAAGTGCAAATTCATTTGGTATTCATACAATGCAGAGCAGGACGGGAAAATAAGAACTGTGTTGGGATGAAACTAGCAAAAACACTTGAATGCGCCTTGCGCCGGGTTTACGATAGGGCTCAAGATGTTCAGTGTGCTTCCACGCTTCAGTTCTACACATATTATTTATCAAAACTCTTAATCAAATATACTTATGTGTAAACTTAAATATATTTCTGAGAAGTACATAACAGGTAGACTGACGGTATACAGTACTTGTTTTTGGTTTAAAAGATATAGCACACTTTATGCTTGGGAAAGGTCAGCTTGGAATGCAAAACAAACTCATTTTGGAATCTAAAAGGAGCAGTTTTCAAGGTCTTGCAGCCCAATTGGCAAACGCTTATCTCCTTTTCTCCTGTGAAATGACTAGTGTGCTAAATGTGTAGCGTATGTTATTATTTTATTCCAGAACACTATCTGACCTGTAGGGTGCTAGACAGTGAGAACTGTGTGAGACAGAACACAAACAGATATTTTGTTACCAGTATTGAGAAGCATCAAGGCCTTCATGCACAGAAACTCATCTTTGGTCACTTGTAGGTTGGCAAATTCTTGTGGAATTAACTTCATAGCCAAGCACAAGTCGTAGATCGGAGATCTTCTCAGCTGATCGCTAAAATGAAGAAAACGTTATAAGTATATTAAATAAACAGAAGAAGTAGTTGTGTTTATTGTGTTTATATGTACAGCATTTCTCAAGATCAATGACATTTACGTCTGGGACTTACTCCACCAACTCAGGACAAAACAAATATAAAAAAATACCAATGCAGGTTCGTAACATTCAGAAAAATTTGTTTGTTCAAATTTAGGAGGTAAAGCATAATTATCTTAGTCAGGAGGTCAAATTAATGTTAAATGCGCCATTTTAGTTTATGTCTATTTCATAGACGATTTCAGCAGCAACAACATAAACAAACATAATGTGGCCCAAGCGTAACTTCCGGTTACGTTGGTGTTGAGTAGTTTTTGATATGCAATAAAATATTCATATCATTTAAATATAAAAGCAATTTTTATATCATAACAAAACACAAGACCTGAAGTTAACTTCGGGCCAGCCATATGCATCTATAAAACACTTGCATCCTATTAGAACAATTTGTACGATTACTGGATGCAGAAACTTATGTTTTGTCAATAAGTAAATATCACATGAAAAATATAAATGAAATAAATAGTATTTAAAATCTTAGCTAAAGTGTCTACTTTTGTCTATTATACTAAACCTATTTAAGTATTTACTGTATATATTTATATTTAATATTTAATAAACTGTGTATCATAGTACAAGGCCATTTGTATGTTGTTTTTCCCATGACGAATGTAACTGTGACTCTATGGTGCTCAGTTTGTTTGAGCATCCGGAACATCAGCCAATGCCGTGTGTCTGGGACGGGACCATCTGACCAATAGCAGATGGGGAGGTGTAGAAAATCTGTTGACTATAAAAGTCATTATTTATGGCTCAGATTTATTGTTCAGACTCGCTAGTTCGGCAGCAAATATTGGTTTCTCGTTACTTCCGCACTTATAGGCACTGAAATAACCACCTAGTGGCAAACGGCATCAAAGATCAACTATCATCAAAGATATGTTTTAACGCATTCAGATTTAAACTATCTAAAACTAGTATACACTGGTTTTTGTCACGTTACTCACTGATTTAAGATGAGATCTGGAGCAAAGTACAGATAATCTGTGGGGACATTCTGAAACGTCCTCCAACCCAGTGAAAACACCATTAAACTCATCCAGGAATACTGAATTAATGTCATCTGATCATTGATGTGCAAACTGCGAAAACCTGTTGAAACAAATGAATACGAAAAGTGTGCATGAGTTGGCATGGGGGGGGGCTGGGGGGTTGAGACTGCCCGCAACTGGCTAAAAATGTAAATTAAAAATAATTATTTGTTAAGTAATTTTTTTTTCCGTTATAACTATTACACTACCAGTATTTTGCAACAAAAAAAGTCAACTGATGACTTTTTTTAAAAGCGTGGCGTTACAATTGAAAACAATTAATAAAACACGCCGGCCACAGGCAAAAACGCCTTGGTGAACACACGGCTTAACAGTGTTACCTGGAAGAGACTTGGACCACCTGACAATCCAGAGAAGCTGCCGCTCGCAAAGTCTGTTGAGACTGTTGAGAAGAAGGTTGGGAACTTCCGGTTGTGAGTTGTCGTAGCCAGAGTAGACCACCTGCGGCTCGATGCTCTCCAGAATACTGATCATCTGTGGAGACAGCTGAAGCTCACGGATGGCCGACATACACGGCAGAGAGGACATGCTCTGAACATCAGCCAAAAGGGACAGCGGACTCTGGAACATCAGAGATGGACTCAAACCCATGACCTTCAAACCCCCGAACCGCTTCATCTTACGGCCTGAAACACACAACATGTGCTTTGATGAGCATGACAAACAAAAATGTTTCGCGCTTGCTGAACTTGCACAAATAACACAAAACATTAAGTAAATCCTGTATACTGTGCAAGTTTTTGTAAATTGTACTAAAATTGTATTTAAAAAACACTGTGCAAAAACTTTACCAAAGAAAAAATAAGTAAAGTTTATTTTTAAAATGTTATAACAATTTTTTTAAAGTAAAATCTACGTAAAAAACTGTCTGAAAAACTCTCACAAATAAACACAAAAAGTTTATCCGACTAGTTGTTTATTACAGTGTGGATAAGCCACTGCAAGCAATGCAGCAAAATATTTTCTTGAATATTTGGAGGAAATCTTTAGTTGATGAACTAAAATAATTTTTACACTAATTTGATCCGTTTTTCAATGTAGGTAAAAACTGTTGGCTCAAAACTATATATTTTTATGACTAGTGCTTTATGAAGAAAGACAACTGTTTTTTAACACTATGAATGTCAGAAAATGTTGACAAACTTATTGTTGGGCAAACTATCCCTTTAAATGAATTCATCAATATAATTTTCCTAAAAAATATAACTTTCATAAATCTTATTATGATTAAACAACTTTTTTTATAGTAAAATATATTTCAATAAAAAGAGTATTTATTATTATTATTTTATTATACATTTTCAAAATTTCAAAAAAGCATTTGGAATGTGATACAAAAAATAAAAGTAATACCAATTAATCAATCAAAATTAAGTACTATGCTTGAGATTATATATATATATAATAATAATATATATCATTTCTGTATTTATATTTTTTCAACAGTTTTCACTTAAGTCTTCAATATATTTTCTCCATGTATTTAATCTATCTGTCTGTCTGTCTGTCTGTCTCTGTCTGTATGTCTATCTATCTATCTATCTATCTATCTATATACTTTTTTAATATGACGTTTAATATACAAATTTACTGAAAGAATGATACATTGAAATTCACCTCCGAGCATCATCCCTGCCTGGTAGCACTTTCTAAGACGACAAGCAGGACAATTTTTCCGTCTGATTTTATCAATAGTGCAATCATTCCTTCCAGCACACAGGTAGTTATGGTGACCTATGCAAAAGAAAAACAGTTTACACTCCAAGACATGTAGCTAATGGCATGTGAATGATGCCATGTAAAAAAATAACATGTAAACAAATCCACACAAATGTCTATATTCTCTGAAAAAAAAAACATTTTTAAGAAACAACCGTGGGAGGGCGAAACAGAGAAAGAGTGAATTGGTTTGAAGGCTGACAGGGCAGAGTGACATGGCCATGGTCAGATGCGGTGAATCTTACATCTGTCCTCTAAGATAAGCAGAACAACAAGGTAGAGGAGGAACATCATGATCACTGCTCCGAATGAAAGTTACTGTCTGCTGCGACACTGTATACAGACTCGTGCACACGGAAACATGATAGAAAACTTGCTACATGTATGTGAAACAAGATGCTACCCAAAATCTGCATTCTGACAATAATAAAAACCTTTGTTCTCACCCTCAACGGCTCTCTTGAAAAACACCTTGCAGCTTCCACAAGTCAGAACTCCATAGTGACAACCCGACGCTTCATCTCCACATATAACACACAGTCTTTGAGATGGAACCCTGTGCGTGAGCAAAACAATGGTTTGTACTGTATTACCTCAAAAGACACAGAGGCCTCAAAAATAATAACTTGCAAAAACTGTAATTATATTTAATATTTTGTCCCACATGTATGACGTTATGACCCATGGTGCTTTCGCCAATTCAAGGGAAGAGTGAACAGTACAGTCTTCTTTTTTTTCTTTTTTTAAACATTTTATAATTGAAACACTACTTGTAATAAAATGTAAATAATCAATGGCCTCAATGAGCTGCCACTGACTGGGATCTAGCTGTATAATAATAACCCCTTTATGGATAGGTGCCATTGGCCCAGAAAAGTGCTTGCTTGCTTTTGACATCAGCCGTTAGCAAATCTGGATGCTGGTGTGCAATGTTTCAATGTTTACATAAAACATTTATGAAGACGTTTGAGTAAATTATGGGTACCATTTGGGTTTACTGAATAAGAAATTATTACAAATCGTGTGTGAGCAAAATACATATACAGTTTAAAATAAATAAGTAGCGCAAAGAAGATGTGCAACTCATTCTTACCCTGGGAATACACCATAGCCTGTCTGTGTTCGCTGGATAAAGCTATCTGGTGAAGAGTAGCCAACGTGCTCTTCATTCACATTAGTGGACTGATACCAGAAGTGAGAATCAGCAGGCGATTGCTGGACCACCCATTTGGAGATGTCAGTTTTGTCCATCATTGGAGATGGGCTCGTGCCATTGAAATTCACCATACCCCTACCGAGAGATGGTGAAGCTCTCCTCTGAGGTTGCAAAACCAGTGCGTTAGACTGACTCACGCCCAGCTGAAAGTTGGAAGAACTATCCACCATCTGTTGCGCACCTTGAGATGAAAGCAAAGTCGTCGAGTCTTCAATGTACCCGCACGGCGGTTTGTTATCGGGGTCACAGCAGCCATCCAGATCGCTGATGTTTATACCGAGGTCGTAGTCAGTGCTGGGGTGCTCCATAATCAGAGATTGCTTCTGCTCGTCTTTGATAAACGCACCCATCCCAGTTGAGCTCTCTTGAGCAAATGTATCTTTCAGGGCTTTGCTTGATATTACGCTCCAGTGTCCGGGTTCGACTTTCAAAAATTCGTCCATGTGATCAGTATACGGTTTGGTGTCGAGAGGCAAATCGAGGACAGAAAGATCAGCCACGGTGTCGCCGCTTGATCCAGGTGTGCTGCTGCGTAAAGAACCCAGCTCTCCAAAATTACGCACGGAGACCTTACCGTGCCCCAAGATCTCGTCCGTGAATTTTTCCATAAACTCACTTACCCCGGTCATAATCTCTGTGGAATCGGCAAGGGAAGTGTTTACAGAGTCCATTTTGCTGTTAGTTTTCGTGTTTCAGTCCGAGTTAAAAACGCAAATCTGTTCGACGTGATGCGTCCTCGCTGTTCAGTTGGAGGTTATGATGTGTTGCGTATAAAACGGTATCTAAGTATTCCTCCTTGTGGTGAGAGGCTGTACAAAATTGTGACTTTGGCTTATCCTTTAATCTACAATCACAACAAATTTATTTATAACGTCTTAATTTAAAAAGTTTGCATTTTGGTTGTATTTTGAGATTTTCAGAACGTAACATTTGTAGTGCTATATTTGAAAACTATTTTTCTAAGACCTCAAAGTGCCCTTGATTTGATGATATTCGTTCTTGTCAACATTTCAAAATAATAGTCGATATATATTTCAAAAACAAGTAGTTATTGAATCCAATCAGTACTTTATACAAAGAAAATCTTGAAAATGTGGACTAAAAATCTATGTTGTAGAATTAAAATGAGTCTTATTTACAAAAGTGGTGTACATCCAGCTAAAACACATTAAAATAATCACGAAGAACCAGTGGTTATGAATGTTGCAATAAAATAAAAAGATAAATATCATCCAACATGCCAAAATATTCCTGCAAGGTCCACAGGACTTGTGCACACATGGGAGGGGGAAGCATGTCCTTCTTATTTATATGCACAGAGATTACACATGATGTGGGTTTGACAATCTCTGTCTCAAATCCATAATTTTTATGATTATTTCAATCTGCAGAAATTCTGAACTTTTGTGACCTTTGTGCCTGTAAGATTTTTAATAAGGATATGGGCTGGTTTTACATTCATCGTTTTTCTGAGCTCACTCATTAATGTGAACACCATGTACTCATGTGCTCAGTTCCAGAAGAGTAGTTAAGAGCTCTCTTTGCCCTTTGAAGCCCATTTTTACCGAACTGAAGCATCATTTTCCACCCATTTTCCCGCCAGCTGGTTTTCCACACTTAAGCAATATTTAGTCCTGGTGCTTAATTTCTGCATATAATATTCCTATACATTTATCATGCATCGTTTAAAATCAATAGTGTAAATTGGGAATTATTATAACATTTATGTTTTTAATCTTTGACTAAGAGAAACAATGTTCTGTGACATCCTGTTGTTTGATTTACTTGAGGAAATCATTTACATTAAGTTTTCTCTGTGTTTTAGATCTTTGTGTAAAGATCATTTTATCATAATCATGAAAACTGCAAACACTGAATAGAAAGAATAAGAGTTATTGGACTTTTATCGTTGAAGTAATGTCGCCTTCATATGTGGGCAAACTGATATTTTATTTGTCACTGTTAGCCTTGGCAGCGTGATATCATCAACGTCACAAGAACACCACAATCGCTACTACTGTATGACCCTATAATAAAATCCTTACGAGTTTTAATAAAGGGCGCCCAGAGCAAACAGAATTTTGCTGTGCCCAAAATCTATTCAAAGCCCCTTTTCTCATACACTTACATTGGTGTCGTCTTCTGAGTGGGTCAAAGTGACCAAGGATGTTCTTTTCGTCCTCCTCGTGCTATTATTTCTGGTAACCTTGACAACTATGATTCAATAAGATAAGATCTTTATGAAGCCTGACAAAACTTAAAAGCAGTCTGCTACCAGGACCAAAATCTGGGTAAGTCTGTAAGAGTTTATGTTAAAATGATGTGACTGTGCAGCTGACTGCGCATTATTCTGCATTCTGCTTATTGTCTGGCTGCTTAAAGACTTGGGGCACACACTTTTTATAAAGCATTTGATTTTGAAAAAGTTGATAAGAATTGTAATAGCACAATAATCCCTTTCTGGGTGATAGTATAAAGCCATTCTACCTTAAAGGTTGAATCACCCGGTTTTGGTTTATTTTGTAATAATGATCCTCTGACAGAACATAAATAATCTACACAATGATATGAGAATTGTGTCCATCATTGGATGTCCTGTTATACAACATGTAATCATAGGTAATGTTTTGGATGATGATGTATTTCTCAGCTCTCCGGATGACGTGTGTCGTCAAGCAGGCAGCTGTCGAGGTCAGGACTGATAAAAGCTCTTCACCGCCGCTCTTCACTGATTCTGAGCCATTTCCAGTCCAGAGTAATAGCGCTGGATGAATTGAATCTGTACAGGAGCCAAGCTCAGCATCCCAGTGCCAGGTGGGAAAGCAAGATGTGAGACTCTTGAGAGGTCAGGTTGAACTAAAAGACAAACAGCCCTGGCTGTTACTGTGAGACGTTGTGAATCACAACTGAACCGTATTTAAAGTCCCCACAGCTACCGGTTTTGAAATAATGATTGAAAAGTATCTATTAAAGAAATCTATGGCCTGAACATTAAATAACATTATTGTGTTGAAAGTATCTGTGGGATTTTTTTCTGTGGGGTAGTCGTGCTGTATTTTCTGTATATTTGTTTTAAACATCAAATTAATTAAATGACTTTTCTCCAAAGCCATAAACTCATATTTTAACAGCAAAGCCTAACCAAGCTTTAGCCTTGAACTTTATTTTAGGGATCATATTATATAACATATTCTAATGTAATCTACTATAAATTTGTATCAATGGTGTTTTTTGGGGGGAAATTTTATTTTATAATATATTGTTTTCAAATTACTATGAACTGAGGAAAAAGAACTGGATGAGGAGTTCAAAGTGATTTTAAAGACCAAGATATGTTTACAGCAATAATATTATAATATAGAAGTATCTCACATGACTTGTTATTTTCTATGAAAAATTCTAGTGTTTTATTTTAAATTTTAAATTGAAATGTTTTTTTTAAACATGGTAAAGTCACCTTTTTAGGCAATATACCAGTCTTTTAAGAAAACACAAATTACAAAATCCTCAATCCATTCTTCTAATATACTTGAGAAACTTATTTTAACAACATTGGTACATTTTGTGCTGTTTAATGAAGTGGAACAATGTCTGTTGAGAATCATTGCGCTTTTCACTAACTCACTAAGAAATGATAGAAGTTACAAAACAACATAGAAAGATTGAATGATGATTGATGATTGAAGGTTTGGACAGTGTTCACTGCCACAAGTGGAATATTCAACAGCATAAATTCAACAGCATTTATTTGAAAAAGAGAGAGTTGTAATATTCAAACTGCATGTAATATACATAGATTTAATGCACCCTTGAGTTTCTTTCCAAACCGAAACCAAAAAAAGTCCCAAAATATTTGGATAGTAACGGGTGTGCATGTGCGAACAATGTGAATATATTTTTTATAATTCCATTTTATTACATTCTAAATCAAGTGAGCATTACATTTAAACAAATAAATTGCACAGTAATACCTTACAAACAAATAATTTGTTTATAATTAGTAAAGTCGATCTAGCATGTTTTGCAGAATTTGTAGTGGTACCTGATTCCCACATACAGTAACATGTTAATCATACCATCAATTGTGACCAATTGCAACCTTCACTAACATTCACTTCAAATGTGCAATGCAACACAACAGCAAACAACAGCATTGTAAGTATATAACAAATTGCATAAACTTGAAATATTTCCCACTTTACTTAACACAGTACTCTTCATGTTTTAAAATCGGCCAAAATGTGTAAAGGGGCATGTAGTTATTATTCCTTATATCCACATCACATAGAGAAAGACTAAAGGTTGTGTTGACTGGCTAATCTCTCTCCGAGTCTCCTCACAAGCTCCGCGAGCTCCTCATTTTGTCGAGACTTCTCCTCCAGGAGCTCATAGCGTAAACTTGAGATGTCCTGCTTTATCTCCTTTAACTCCCCTGTAAAAGGCAAAAACAATCACAGGTCTATGATCAGTCACAAGCTTGGATAACTACATAATCATTCATTATAGCAACCAATAAATCCTCTGAAAGTTTTAGTGTGAATGCGTGCTGACAGGTTACGGCGTACTGTACCTTCATTCACTTCATCTCCCTCTTTATCAGTTTGTGCTTTGATAACATATCGTTTGATCAGGCGTTTCATGATGTTCTGTAAACAATAAAGAGAAAGCATTTACAATGAACCACTTGTGTTTATTATTGTTCATAACAGATGCATGAGAAAAAAACAGTAGGTGTGTGTGTTTTACCTGGTATCGACTTGGATGAGTTGATTCTTTTTCATTCGTCTTGATTTGTTTCCCTGACTGAAAGCAGAATATTTTTAATGGTGATTTAATGGTGACTAATTATAGTTGCAATGAAAGTTTCTATGCGTGGTTGCACCATTTGCACATAAGAGGGCCAAACACCAATAACAGTACAGTTTGTGTTATTTAAAGTTATAGTTCACTCAAAACAAAATTTTTAATTCTGTCATCATTTACTCACCCTCTTGTCCTTTCAAACATTTATGACTTTCTTTCCTCCGCAGAACACAAAATAAGATATTTTGAAGAAAGTTGATAACCAAAGCACTGGCAAAATCAATGCAAGTAAAGGGTGGCCAGTTAACAACATTCTTCAAAAGATCTTCTTTGGGGTTCTGCGGGTGAGTAAAGGATGACAGAATTTTAATTTTTGCGAGAACCATCACTTTAAATATGACACCATTGACAGGTGACTGCGTAGCACTGTGTCACTGTTTAGAATAGCGATTTTCTCATGATTTACAAGTGGTTGGAAACATTTGAGATATTGTAAGTACTCAGCCAAACAAAATATATATAACTAGCCTTGTGGTTTTTGGATATTTTACTGCAAAATTGTTACAAACTGTACCTTTAAGTCGGCTTTGTTTGTGATTTGTTGTTAGTTATAACTAATTATTGTAGAAATAAATGTTACTGTAAATACAGTAAAAATGAACAGAAAATGCAAAAGATGTTGGAACATCAGCATCTTTATCACCTCATTGAGCTCAGTGTCCTCCTTCAGGTCCTCTTTGTGTCTGTGTAGGGGCGTGAGCAGCAGTCGTTTGAGTTTCAGAGCCAGGCTGATGATGGATTTGGGACTGGGGATGAGGTTGAATGGCACAGGCAGGGTTCCTCCTTCCTCAAAGTAAGAGAACCACAGCTTAGCCCTGGCAAACTTCCACTCGACGTCTGCATCGTCCTGTCACCAAACACATGTTTATACATTTTACTAAACACATTCCAGTAGAAAACAAAGTTTCACAATTGTATAGAATTCATTTACAAATGTAACTTATAACACAATATGATTTAGCTATGAATAGGGGGAAATGTATCTGGACCTGTTCTATAAACCTTTGACAAACATAATGCATTCATTGTTAATGTATCGTATATATACATGTAAATATCCACCAAAACAACAGTTGCCAAATAAGACTAACTAAAGTGAAGTCACTTGATTTGATATCATGTTTTATGATGCAATTATACAATAGTTAACATGTGGCTCCAGAGACTGTTTTTCTGATTTTAAAATGTACTATTTATATGTATACGTTTAGGTAAAATTATTGTTTTTGTTTCATTCTGTGATCTACTTATAATATTTCTACCAAATTTCAAATAAAAATATTGTTTATTTTTCCATTTATTTGCAGAAAAAAAAACTGGAGAAACTGGTCAAAATAACTCAATTTAGTTCAAATTTTCTTTTAAGTAATACAACAGTCGTATTTCTACATGTTTTTAGTAATAGTTTAAACATTTTTGATAAAAAATTGTATGTGTATTTCATGCTGTCAGTCACATTGCTGTTGGATGACTTTGTCACTCCTTAGGTTTAATTTTGTTGAAATTCAACAAACACTGAACTGGTACGGCCACAATACATCTAGAAATGCTTATTGGATATGAAAATTTGAAATGGGCCCTTCATTTTATTCCGCATCTGTATATTTTGAAGCCAATGTGCCTTCAATTCAATTGAAAACTTCCATTGTTATCACTCAATAAAAAGCTTAAATCATTCAGCAATCAACATGCACTGCAATTCACACTAGATATAATAATATTTAAATAAGAAAATATGTTATGTATTTGACTTTAGATGCACATTATAAGTTCCTGCTCTAGTCATATGAGTTCATGAAGTAGGTCTCAAATAGTAGCAGACATGTTAAATGTTTAACCAGCCAAATACTGCCTCTGTTTATATTACTTTATACCTCTGTTATTGACACTTTTTATTAATGGTGAGAGAGTAGGGTTAGGGCATAGACCAGCTTCTTATGCCAGCAGCATGCTCATGTACTAGAATTTCCACTAGGTGTCAGGATCACCTAAAAATGTATTACAGGCTATTGAAAAGCTTTCTTAGCCAAATTTAAATAGTGAAACAATTATGAAATACAGAATTGCAAAAAAATAACACAAAATGATATAAAAATAAAACATATAACAAATAACTGCAACTAAATATTTGTAATACAATTGCTTGTCCCAATAATACTGTTTATCTATAAATGTACAGTACGTTTATGGTGAATTTAAACAATCTAGCCATACACATACAGTACACCTGGATACAGTTTCTGTTAAATCCAGGCAAAAGTCTCATAATCTAATTATGAGATAACAAGCATCAACATTTTATTTTGACATTTAATTTCACTATGTTTTTCATCTTTTACATGACCTAAGTCAGTATTAAATATATAAGAATTATAGTTTCACAGAATGTGAAAGAGTAATTCACAAAAAAATTACTTTACATTAGCTGGGTTTTCACATGCAGGGTCACATTTATTAACATGGACCTGAACTTTGTTTACATAGGCTTGGAATTGTGTCTTAAAATTATTCAATAACATTGCAAAAAAATATGAAAGTCTTAAACAAGCGGCACCACTAATTTTTTAGACTACGTTTTATTAATATTCAAATAATAAGATCCCCAGCTGGCAATAAAATGCATCAAAATAACTTCCTCAGTTTCCTGTTACCCAATCAGACTTTTATAAAAAAAAATTGTTTAATCATTAATAATGACACTTCCGCTTTGCAGAAGAAACTATATTTGCTTTATACAGTATGTTTCATTGTTGGAGTAATTTATATTTCATCTGTTAGATGCCATTAAAACCATATTTCACAGATATGTTTTTACACACACAGACTGTCATTGAAAAAACTGACCAATCACTACTGTCATTACAGAGGAAAATCTATTGCATGGTAAGAAATGTCATGTAAAGGGTAATGTAAATCTAATGTGCAAGGGAATGCGAGTGGAAAATGATGGGGTCTGGACATCTATCCCTGGTCTGGTAAATCCTATCATAACAGCTGGTCATTTCAAAGATTTCATGTTGTTTACCTCAATTTCCTGAAACGAGCTGTTGATCATAGCGATGAGCATGTTGAGTAAGACGATTACCATGGTAACGTTGTAGACTCCGTAAAGGACATAGCCAATATTCTCAATAAATTTGTGCCCGTTGTTGATGACTACAGACTTGACCTCAGAAAGGCCAAAAATAGCCCAGAATAAAGTTTTGAAGCTCTCTTCAACACTGGAGAGGAAGACATGGAGATGTTATGTGACAGCATTTAGATTTTTTTATCTAATACACATACAAACAGATGATATTGAAACAATTTGCTTCCTATAATCTTCAGTGCATTTTAACCCTGTAACGCACGGCTAGCTGTGGATTATCCCGCTTATACCATAACTTTTGCCAATTAAAGCTGTAATTGATGTTTGCAGTGTTATTTTAGATCGAACAGCTGAAAATTAGTTAATTCATCCGATTATTTTACATGTAATCAAACTGACTGGAGCTACCAGTGCGTTACTTTCCAGCCAATCACAATCGAGTATTCAAACAGTCCATGGTATAACAGTCATTTACACTCAAAGCCTAAAAAACTCAGATTTGTCTTCAATGTAATGTTTCTTATCCGCTTTCCTAATTAGGGATGTAACCTCTCACCTTGAAAATCATTTATATTATGTAACGATTAAAGTCGCCTGAGATGTTAAATTCATCGCAATACATGTTTTGAACAGCAGGGGCCACTGTGTTTAAACTCAATTTGGTAAACGTGGATACGCCGATATTTCTCAAATCTAAAAGACATCCAGGGACCCGTTCTTCGTACGTCGCTTGCTACATCCAAGATCAAATGAAACATCCTGTTGTGTAAAATCAGAATATCTGGATTAAACTGTCTGGGATCATTGCACGCTCATGCGCTGTTTGGAAAGGAAGCATACAGGTGCTGGTCATATAATTAGAATATCAACAAAAAGTTGATTTATTTCACTAATTCAATTCAAAAAGTGAAACTTGTATAATGTATAAATTCATTCCACACAGACTGATATATTTCAAGTGTTTATGTCTTTTAATTTTGATGATTATAACTGACAACTAATGAAAACCCCAAATTCAGTATCTCAGAAAACTAGAATATTGTGAAAAGGTTCAATATAGAAGACACCTGGTGCCACACTCTAATCAGCTAATTAACTCAAAACACCTGGAAAGGCCTTTAAATGGTCCCTCAGTCTAGTTCTGTAGGCTACACAATCATGGGGAAGACTGCTGATTTGACAGTTGTCCAAAAGACGACCATTGACACCTTGCACAAGGAGGGCAAGACACAAAAGGTCATTGCAAAAGAGGCTGGTTGTTCACAGAGCTTTGTGTCCAAGCACATTAATAGAGAGGCGAAGGGAAGGAAAAGATGTGGTAGAAAAAAAGTGTACAAGCAATAGGGATAAACTTTCCTGTAGCTCAGCGGTAAGAGCATTGCGTTAACAACGCAAGGTTGTGGGTTCAATCCCAGGGGATTGCAAATACCTATGTATAAATGTATAAATGTATAGGATAATAGAATGTAAGTCGCTTTGGATAAAAGGGTCTGCCAAATGCATAAATGTAAATGGATAACCGCACCCTGGAGAGGATTGTGAAACAAAACCTGTTCAAAAATGTGGGGGAGATTCACAAAGAGTGGACTGCATCTTGAGTCAGTGCTTCAAGAACCACTACACACAGACATATGCAAGACATGGGTTTCAGCTGTCGCATTCCTTGTGTCAAGCCACTCTTGAACAACAGACAGCGTTAGAGGCTAAAGTCATAAAGGACTGGACTGCTGCTGAGTGGTCCACAGTTAGGTTCTCTGATGAAAGTAAATTTTGCATTTCCTTTGGAAATCAGGGTCCCAGAGCCTGGAGGAAGAGAGGAAAGGCACAGAATCCACGTTGCTCGAGGTCCAGTGTAAAGTTTCAACAGTCAGTGATGGTTTGGGGTGCCATGTCATCTGCTGGTGTTGCTCCACTGTGTTTTCTGAGGTCCAAGGTCAACACAGCCATATACCGGGAAGTTTTAGAGCACTTCATGCTTCCTGCTGCTGACCAACTTTATGGAGATGCAGATTTCATTTTCCAACAGGGCTTGGCACCTGCACACAGTGCCAAAGCTACCAGTGCCTGGTTTAAGGACCATGGTATCCCTGTTCTTAATTGGCCAGCAAACTCGCCTGACCTATGGGGTATTGTGAAGAGGAAGATGCGATATGCCAGACCCAACAATGCAGAAGAGCTGAACGCCACTATCAGAGCAACCTGGGCTCTCATAACACCTGAGCAATGCCACAGACTGATCGACTCCATGCCACGCCGCATTGCTGCAGTAATTCAAGCAAAAGGAGCACCAACTACGTATTGAGTGCTGTACATGCTCATACTTTTCATGTTCATACTTTTCAGTTGGCCAAGATTTCTAAAAATCCTTTCTTAGTATTGGCCTTAAGTAATATTCAAATTTTCTGAGATACTGAATTTGGGGTTTTCATTAGTTGTCAGTTATAATCATCAAAAGTAAAAGAAATAAACACTTGAAATATATCAGTCTGTGAGGAATGAATGTTTACATTATACAAGTTTCACTTTTTGAATGGAATTAGTGAAAATAAGAAAACTTTTTGATGATATTCTAATTATATGACCAGCACCTGTATATCAATAGAAGTACTAGTGATCATCAACATTGCTATTGGCTGGTTGTCATGTCAAAAGACGTAGTTACAAATTTTAAAACCTTGTCGGGAACACTTGAAACGATGCACATACAGATAACTTTCAGAGATATTTTTAAGATCTTAAAGCGGTTGTAAACTTATGTTGTATATTGCGATAAATTAACTTTTAGTTCTTTTTTTATTTAATTCTCTTTTTTTGTGGTTTATTGCAACGAGATGGTGTATTCCCCCACAAAATAAAGTGTTTTATACCCATCAGTGTTCAATATACTGAGGAAAGGGTCTGAAAACTGTCCATTTCAATAACATTTCTTAAATTGGATAAATTAAGTAGCAGTTGCAAAAGTCCACTGAAAGGAATTCATCTGCCGAGTAAGCACAAAAGACGCGTAGACTTTTCAAAGTCTATAAAGGTTGAATTCATGCAAAAAAGCCTAAACTTCAATGCATCTACCTTATAAAGAACAAACCTAGAGATTTAGTTTTAAAAAGAATGGAGATTTTAAAACTATTTATTGTTAACTGACCTAACATTTATTATTGCTGGTAAAAGATGACACTGATGCATCCCTATTATCCATGAAGATAAAAACTAAAATGCGCGTGGGCATAAGCATGTCTGTGATGTTTTTATTTTTAGAATAATACAGAAAATGGTATTCCAAACATTACATCTTTTGAAGCTCAGTCTAGTGGTTTAAGTGTTGTGGGTAGGAAATCATCATCTGGCTGCATCTCCATCACAGGTCTCCTCTCTTTTCTGATGATGTGCACAGGCCCTGTCAGGTTCACGCCTTTATGGGATCAGAATTGTTTCATTATTCCGTATAAATAAACTACGATTCGCAAATAAATATAGACAATTTCACAAACATTTTTTAAATCCACATATGCGCAAAAAGCGAACCATAAATACATGTTAGACGTTCCACAAAAATAAATGGAATTCACAAATAAATACAATGAGATCTGCAAATAAAAAATATTTACAAATGTATTTTAATTATATTTATTTGTAGATCGCCTTCTTCACATTTGTGGATCGCTTTCTGCACATTTGTGAATCGCTTTCTGTGCATTTGTGAATCGCTGCACGCATTTGTGAATCGCTGCACGCATTTGTGAATCGCTGCAGGCATTTGTGGATTGCTCTCTGTGCATTTGTGGATTTTGAAACATTTCTAACGTCAATTCGTGCGCACAATCCACAAATAGGTGGACTCCGCCCACTATCTACGCAAGCCAATCGGTTAACTTCCGCTTTTGTTGTCCAATAGGCCACGTTCTAACTTCAGCCAATCACGTTTTGCAATGCACTAAGATTCAGGGAGCTAACATGGCGAAAATGTGTGTTATACTAAGAAATGATAATGGCCTCTTCTTTATACTATGTAATGATCGCTTGTGTTCATTAACATTGTCCGTATTGTTACATATATGCTGTATTTAAACGTGTATGACTTGATAACAGCGTGCACGGACTGAAGTGAAAAATCCCGGTGACTAGGGAGTCGGGACTGATTTGGTCATCCAGCCAGCCTTTTTATTGTGTTTATGTACCAAAGGGCTAAATTCCGATTTTGGCATTCGATCAAATGTAATCTGTTACTGCATGGTTAAGCAGATATTTCGATCCAACACTTGGCGCGTGCCTCCCTCCTGAGTTTCGCAGAGTTTGCAATGCGCACTGCAGCTGTCGGTGTACTACCAGTATAACGATTGCAGAATTAATGTTGGGGAAATCATCAGCATTTTGAATTTCTATGTCATTCATAATTCAAAATAAAACGTAATTTCTACAGTCATTTCGGTTTATCCCATTCCTGAATGATCTCTGCTGCTATCGCTACACTGTTCTGTTTACTGTCTAACTCTTTCCCATGACAAAGGATGTCCATTCTTTTATCTTGTGCACACACTATATTCTTAAATTCAACCCCAAAAGTAAATGATGTAAGCCTATACAATTTGTGTTTTCAAACCTAACCATAGTAAATATTGGTATAGGCTACAACTGCAGATAATCAATTTACTGTAGTTAATAATAATGGACGTGAAAGTGCTCTCAGTAGCGTGTTAAACGATAAACGTCTCCATTTTACCTGGTGCTAAATAAATAATTATTTTTGGGTTATAATTATGTATATATTGCTGCCATTTAAATGACATATAGGACAGCTTTAAAATACTGTTTATTTCCATTATTTAATTGCAAATGAAAAAACAACGGTGGCATTGAGAATGCAAGGGAGGCAACACAACTTTTTCTTCGATGAAAAAAGTATGAAGCAAAATATGAAACAAAATAAAAATGAATTGAAGCCAATTGTACAAATAAATGAACTCTCCATACAAACGCACAAAAGGCACTGGACATTACTGGGCATTTCAGTAAAGCCATTTTCATACAGAGATCCCCGAAAATATGCGGAAGGTGTCCCGGGATGACGGGATAGATTGATTTTGGTTTACAATGCCAGTGACCTGCAATTAAAAGGCAATTATTTTGTTTTACTTGTTTTGTTAAGAAAAAAACAAGCATGCTCAGGTAGTCTCGAATCAGTCTGTTAACAAAAAAATGGCTCTTCCGCGTCGTGTAGGCCTACATCAAGAGACGTACTTTTAAAGATTGCTAAACGTTCAAGTTAATTGAAGTGCTCTAGCATTGTAATTTTGTGTTGATCGATGAAGTCATTTAAAACTTGCTGCATATAGAGGCGACATAGCCTATTCTCTCTCAATTTCAGTGAACATGCTCGGGACACATACAAACTCCGAATACTAAAGCGGATATTTCGGACTTCTGAGCGAATCACTGGTAGACTACTGTTATCACTGCAAGAACTTTACTCATCCAGAGTGAGCGAGTAAAATGGCTCGCAAGATCTCGCTGGACCCCTCATACCCAGCACACTATCTCTTTGAACTGCTGCCGTCTGGTCAGCGCTGCGGAGCCCTGAGCACCAAAACAGCCAAACATAGGACAAGTTTCTTTCCTCAGGCCATCTACCCCATGAACAGTTGAACAGTTAAATGTTCTCCCCACTGTGCAATAAATATGTGCAATACTAAACTACTCACTCACACTTATATTTATTTATTATACATATGTTACTGATTTAATATATAATATAGCTATCCCATTACCTTACACAATTTTTATAGCACCTATAACTTGTATATATGGCACATGCATAAAATATAGCATCCGGTTCTCTTTTGACAAGTATTGGTTTTTTTTCATATGTGTATTGTCTATTACATATTCTTTTTTTATTATTTTTTTACCTGTGTCTTGTCACGTTATGTGAGCTGTTTAGTAAATGTATTATACTACTACAGTATTTCTATGTGGGGAATTGTGGACAGACCTGTCCCACATGATAATCTTGCAATATAGTCTACTTACGCTGCTGCTACTAAAGACTACGCTTGCTATTGTTAATGTATATAACAGGTATCATATAGTTTTGTTATGGCAAAGAGTTAGACAGTAAACAGAACAGTGAAGCGATAGCAGCAGAGATAATTCAGGAATGGGATAAACCGAGATGACTGTAGAAATTACGTTTTATTTTGAATTATGAATGACATAGAAATTCACAATGCTGATGATTCCCCTCAGGTTAATTCTGCCATCGTATACTGGTAGTACACCGACAGCAGCAAAAAATCGGAATTTAGCCCTTGGTACATAAACACAATAAAAAGGCTGGCAGACCAAATCAGTACAGACTCCCTAGTCACCGGGATTTTCCACTCCAGTCCGTGCACGCTGTTATCAAGTCATACACGTACTTTAAATACAGCATATATGTAACAATACGGACAATGTATATGAACACAAGCGATCATTACATAGTATAAAGAAGAGGCCATTATCATTTCTTAGTATAACACACATTTTCGCCATGTTAGCTCCCTGAATCTTAGTGCATTGCAAAACGTGATTGGCTGAAGTTAGAACGTGGCCTATTGGACAACAAAAGCGGAAGTTAACCGATTGGCTTGCGTAGATAGTGGGCGGAGTCTACCTATTTGTGGATTGTGCGCACGAATTGACGTTAGAAATGTTTCAAAATCCACAAATGCACAGAGAGCAATCCACAAATGCGTGCACTGATCCACAAATGCGTGCAGCGATTCACAAATGCGTGCAGCGATTCACAAATGCACAGAAAGCGATTCACAAATGTGCAGAAAGCGATCTACAAATGTGCAGAAAGCGATCTACAAATGTGAAGAAGGCGATCTACAAATAAATATAATTAAAATACATTTGTAAATATTTTTTATTTGCAAATCTCATTGTATTTATTTGTGAATTCCATTTATTTTTGTGGAACGTCTAACATGTATTTATGGTTCCCTTTTTGCGCATATGTGGATTTAAAAAATGTTTGTGGAATTGTCTATATTTATTTGCGAATCGTAGTTTATTTATACGGAATAATGAAACAATTCTGATCCCATACGCCTTAGACTTTATATAAACTGAAATCCTTCATTCCTATCAGTTGCCCAAAGGTCATTTCATGATTCTGTCCTGATTTGAGCTGCAGTGTAACAGGTTTGGGTCAGGGAATGGTGTCTCCAAACATTCCCATCATAAATGTGACTCAAGATTGTTGACTTGTGCAGATTCAGGTCATTTTGCTTCAGTGCTCGTGATACTTTTGGTATACATTAGGTCACACCATCTAAGAGATTTAATTAGCCAGCTGCCTTATCGATTCAGTTCCATTTTGCTTAATATTATTACTAATAAAATTAAAACTATTAAAACTAGCAAATATTCTCATTTATTTTCAGAAAATCTGAGGTCTCAGAGGCCTATTATGCAGTCTATGACATTAGTCAAGACTGAAAGACACATACAATGCTCATGGACATTATCATGACTGCATGATCTTTAGTTCCCTTATATAATATTTATTGGTAAAAACAGTGTTACAAACTGGGGCCTTAAGAGACTGAAATACCACAAATTTGCTAATGGCAGGGCAGACTGCATTTCTATATATACTGTATATATACATATAATATGTCTGTGCTTTTATATATATTTAATATGAAGGTATGGCAAATATCTCCTTCACAAGAAAAAAATATATTTTATTTATTTATTTCGGTCCTAAGACACGGTAAATAAAAATTGTTCTATATATTTATTTATATATTATAACAACAACTTGTGGCAACAACATGATCGTCTTTATATTGTATCCTCAAAACCATACCACAACCACATAGATAAGGAAAAGTCGCGTAGGTTTTAAATGTACCGCGTAAGTTAACTGCTAACGCGCAGCTTAGTTTCGTTCAACAAATTGTTATTTGGCTATAGGCACACATATAACATGCGTTTATGTGTTTGTTTTTAAAGCTGTCTCTTATAATCACATTGGCATTCATCTTTATTCTCGGCAGCGACAATTGTTTTCTTCCGTTATTTGTTAACATTAAATTTAAGCGGCTCGTCCAAAGCACAGTCATAATTTAGCCCTAGCAAAAAAGCATTATAGCACCATCTGCTCAAAATACGTTCCGCGGCTTTGGACTGACAGACAGAGAATCATTCAGAGCGCTACAAAGACTCAGCATTCCATGATTGAATGTTACACACCTTGCTACAGTTTTGCTACAATAAAGTATAAATCCCTTGCTACTATTTGCAACAGAAACATTTGCTTTTCAGTCTTTTCAAACATTTGTCTTAGAATGTCTTTTGATGTGCAATTATGAAAAAAAATCCAATCAATTAATTAATTTTTATTTTTGCACTTGCTACCTTTAGTCTTATTTATAAACACAACTTTACCCCCAACGTTTTCTTCTCTGGACATTGCACATTCATAAATGCAAGTTTACAAAGGGCAAACCAATTTTTGTAGTGCTTGAAAAAGAGATTCAAAAGTAGATGTGATGCCAGTTTTAAGATGTTATGAGAATCTGGGAAAATATTCTCCCTATGTGTGTGCTGTAACCAGAATTTAAGATCTTTCATGATTTTAAAACTCCTCTATTCTGAGCCAGGTTTAAGATTTTACATAAGAGAATCTGGCAAGATTCTCCTTATGTGTGTGCTGCAACCAGAATTTAAAATCTGCCAGGATTTTAAAACTCCTGTAGTCTGAGCCAGGTTTAAGAATGTTTTTTGATGTGCAATTATGAAATAAAAAAACTTCCAATCAATTAGTTTTTAATTTTGCACTTGCTACCTTAAGTTTTATTTATAAACACAACTTTAGCCCCCAAAGTTTTTCAGAAATGCAAGTTTACAAAGGGCAAATCTATTTTGGAGTGCTATAAAGATTATTTTTATATGTGTGCTGCAACCAGATTTTTAATCTTTCAGGATTTTAAAACTCCTGTAGTCTGAGCCAGGTTTAAGATTTTACATAAGAGAATCTGGCAAGATTCTCCTTATGTGTGTGCTGCAACCAGATTTTTAATCCATAGGATTTTAAAACTCCTGTAGTCTGAGCCAGGCTTAACTGAGTTAGCAATGTACGAAGAACTGACCCCAGGAAAAGAACAGACAAAGTCTTAGTGTGTTTACAGTGAAGAGACTTGTATTTACTGTATGTATTATGTTTTTAAAGAGACTTAGTTTAGATTTGTTATTTGATATAAAATATATTTTTCTGTTACAAATAAATGTGCAGCATTAAATAATAAAAGATTTGGTTGAAAATGGAGTTGTTATCTAATTTTTTAACTCATTTTGGGAAAATAAATCGTATTGGGGGATCAGTATCGTGAATCTCATCGCGAGCAGAATCGTTTCATCCCTATACCTTATACTCAGTAAATATAAAGATTGTCATTGTCTTACTCCCTTTCATGTCCACATAGACATGGTTATGGTGGTCATGATAACTGAATTTGCCAAACGCCTACATTCAGTATGTCCTTGTGTGTTATTGCCAATCGCCATGGGCGTTTTGTAATCATATAACAAATAAAGTCAGAGGTTTAATATGATTAAAGGTAAACAGTCATCAAAGGATTCTGAAACAGATTCATTCAATGCTTACGTTGTGAAGGCGTTATTAAGCTTGGCTCCGAGGTAGTATGAATAAAGGTTAAACATCCCAATCATGAAGGCCACAAACACCATTATGAAGATCACCATGAATTTAAATATGTCTTTTACAGTCCGGCCCAGAGAGATCTGCAGCGGACCGAAGCTCTCGTTGGCTGGAAGGATGTACGCGATCCGAGAAAAGCTCAGAACCACTGCTATGGCATAAAGGCCCTCAGAAATCAGCTGGGGGTCAGAAGGAACCCAATGGACACGAGCTAAAGAAAAATATAAAAAATTGTAAACTTGATAACAAAATAAAAACATGATTATTGACATTTGATTGTTATTGTTATTTCATTTTGGAACCAAACTCTTTACATATAATACATATATACATGCATATGCATGTCTGTATGTTTTTGTGTTTATAAATACAAAATTAATAGCACAGTACCGACATAGTTAATCACAAACTTTTATTTTGGATAATCACGATTAATCGTTTGGCAGCCCTAGGCTGGTTAATTATCTTTATAAAGAGAATTGTGTATTATTTACGTCGAAATGTAAAATATTTAGGTTATAACGGATAGTAGATGATCTTAACAATCTAAAAATCTTCAAATCTGTACATATTTTACCGATAAGCAATACATCTTTGCTATTAAAGTTCATTTTAATAGCAGTACTCACCAAGTCGATAGTACTCTATCTCAAAGGGCAATGTAATGTTTGATAAATCTGTGTAGTGCTTGTCGACATAACTCTGTGCAACATTTGCATGCCAAAACGCCATGAATCGAGCGATGAAGGAAGTGACAAAAATGGCCAACATTCCAAAGTCAAGCAAATTCCAAGGCTCCAACAAATATTCACGAGGACCCTGATACCAAATCTCTTTACATTCAGCCCAGATCATTCCTGACATCAGAAGGAGAGAGGGAGAAACAATTACATCATGATTGTAGTTTTCTTATAAAAATGCCCCAAAAAGATTCATGCAAATAATTTCACAATAAAAGTCACAAAACTGACAATGCTTGTTTTAAGGAACACTGCAGTATTTACAAGAAATTATTTATTTATGCTGGTCATGATATTTTATTAATTTTAAAGCGGCCGTAACACACGCGGTTTCTGACAATCTCATATTAATCTTATATACCTATAGAGTAGAATTGCATACTTCGTATCTTAGAAGAGTATTTATTTTTAGTTTTTCACATTTATAAAAGATAGATATAGCTGTACGATTATTTCCAAAACCATACAGCACGTGCGTGGGGAGGGGTTGGCTGAACTGAAAACACAGACATCAGTTTCACTCATCGTATGCGGTTCATTTAGCGGTGGGACGGCTCCATATATCAGTTTCAAACGATCTCCAAATCCAACATTATATATCCATGTTTATATAACATTCATCATCCAAATGCAGTGAAGAAACAAACATCTTAACTTTGCGAACATATGCGCTCTCTCTCTTTCTCTCTCCTGCACACAAATGAAAGCTCCATTTCCTGCTCTCCTTGCTGCCACGTGGGCGTTCCACGTACTTTCCCGGGAGAATTGTCCAATAAGGGACTAAAAAACATCGTAACAAAACAGTTTTATATGTTCGAAAAAAATCTTTCCGAAACCTGTACGATCGCTGGGGGAATGTATTGAGCACAGAAATACTACCTAATACGCCCTGCTCGTTTTTTGACAAGTTGATCACGTTAAGCACAAGAAGACAGCACTTTTAAAATTGTAAAGAAGTCAGAATGCATGAAACACCGTTACACGACCGATTTAACCATGAACGTTTGATTTGTTGTAATATGTTTGACTGACCTAAGACCCATGAAATGATCAGCATTTCCATCCAGGTAAAGGGAGTGGTTTTCATGCGGAAAAGCTGTGAAGGGTGGTCATGGATGGTCATGTTTGGCAAAAGCGACGTCCCTTCAAATCGGTCAGCAGCGTTCATGACCAGAAGACCGAGAAAGATGGTGAAGGAAGCTGCGTGTGCCACAAACTTCAGGAAAGGTCCACGTATGACCTTGCCTAACTACAAATAAGAACATATTTAAAACACTGCACATGATGGGCAAACTGTGGCTGATTTGTTCAGTAACTCAAACAATCAATAGAAGCACAGTCCATATTTTAGAAACTAAAGCAATAATGTTTTTTAACAGTTAAGCGATGTTATGTAAGAACATTTTACTCATCCAGTGGGCGAAAGGTGCGGGTCAATACAGACGGACCTTGCTTGAGGGTGCGATCCAATACAGCAAAGCCAAGATGGGAAGTCCAACCACCACCCCCAGAACCACCATTAACTTCACCGCCGTGGTCTGCTGCCTGAGTCCAGATAAATTCTCATACCATATAGACAGGAGCTGCTGCTGACAGTTTGGATGGGCTACAAACTGTGTGATATTATTTATCATTATGTCATTATATACCCAAAAAGCCTTCAGAATTCAGTACATAACTTATGCTTATTCACCTTTTTCAGCTCATATTTGATGACCAGTTTTAATCGGACTAGACTGGGTCTGCCACCAGTGTCAACGTGGCCATCTGCCTCTCTGTCTCCATTTAAAATGGCCTCAACTTCCTCTGTGTTGCGGCACAGGTCCAGAAGACCAACAACAAAATCTTTACATTGCATTGACAGTTTCTTGTAATCATTCTGTGAAAAAAACATGAATTTGTGAAAATATATGCAAACAAGAATTCATAGTGTCAGTCAAATTAAAGTATGCAACTGTATTGTATTGGCTAATTCTTCAGAAAAAAGTTGGTAGGTACGGATTTAACCCTTTACACAAATCAGAATCCCACACTGTTATGTTATAAACCAGGGGCTTTCAAACTGCGGTCTTGGACCCCCAGAGGGCTTCCAGAAAATCTCAGAGAAAGAAAAAGTCTACTGAACATTATTACAGTTTCATTTAGAAGTGTTTGTGTTTATCTCTTCTTTCGTGTTACATGCATACTTTCAAGAATTGTTTATTTTCTATCTACAATTCCCTTTTTTCACTCACTGGGCTTTTGAAAAGTTGCCACAAATATACAAATACTTTTGAATTGAAAAATGTTCTGTTCAGATTTATACATCCAACATGACTCTTATGTAAGCCAATCATTTAATATGTTGTCTTTACAATATCACACTTATTATTTGATATAGCTTAAATGTTTATTTTTACAAAAATATATATAAATAACATATTTTAGGAAGGGGGTCCTCACAACAGATTTTATTTGGGGGTCCCACACATCGAAAGGTTTGAAAACACCTGTTAGACGGTTTCATCTGATGCATGCGCCTGGCCCAAAGTTAACTTCTGGTATGTGTCTGATTATCGGTCTGCTAGTGGCTAGTAATATAACAATTTGTTTTATATTAAATGTATATTATTACTCATTAATATTAATATTTTAATGTGAATTAATTGTAATTAAAACTGCTCAACCGTTAATTCTTTGCGTAGGTCTAACAGAAGTTAAATTGGTACAACATAATGTTCGTTATTTGTGAAATTATCATCTGTAAAACATTTGTTTCCAGGACTACTGATATTGGTGATCTATGTGTCCATAAAGCACTAAAATTGAATGTTACCGCTTAGGCGTGTGACAGAGCAGATATGAGTTTTATTTATTTATTCATTCTTGAGAAAAGCATGAAACAGTACCATCTGTTTATGACTGAAACCCCTAATAAAGCCAAGAGCTGAACAATAATGATAAAGCATACGGAGCTAAGCCGCCCACTCTCTGTCAAAGGCTACAGACACACCGACTATCAGGCAGAACTGCATACCCACATCCATATGCCCTCCAAAGTTACAGAAAACCTGAATTATGACTTTTGAACATATAACAAACATGCAACTTTGTGAACATTTAAAAAAGCCAATCAAAAACTAGATAACTTGGTACATTTTTAGAAATAATCCATGACAAAACCATCACCACAACTGTACTAATACACGAGCCCCGATCCAAAATGACCAGTTGCTAGGGTGTTGTCACGATCCTGTATGTATTTCCCTGGTAGTTTGGACTTTCAGTTAGTTTCTTTTGAGTTCCAGTTTCCTGGAAGGACATAATTGACAAGCACGTACTTACTCGGGTGGGGGGGGTCTGAAGTATCAAATCATTGGTGTACATGGCAATATTCAAGGACTGGAAAAGAAAGAAGACACTTACCTGAAAAAAGGGTGCCAGTTCGAGCTTGAGAGGTAAAAGAGACTGTGATACACCCTCTATAATGCCAAGTAGTCAGGCTAGTTGATTGTCTCCCAGGTGTGTCCTGTTAACCCTCTTTAGTTTGTGTATATACTTCAGTGTTTCCATATTCTAGTGTCGATTTTTGGTAATGTTATGTTGGTGTCTGTCTAGTTTATTTTTGGATGTTTTGGGATCACCCTATGGATTATATTAAAAACTAAAACTGCATTTGGAGCCGCTCTCTGTCTTCCCTTGCTGCAATGTAACAGAACAATCGACCAGCTATGGATCCAGCAGTCAATTTGGCCTGTCTCAGCCAAGATAATAATTCCCTCGAGGACTTGAAGTCCTGAAGACTTTCTAGGACATTTCCTATATTTCTAAATATCCAGACTGTGTGCTAATAGAACTGTTTTTCGATAGTCTACACCAGCGGTTCTTAATCCTGGTCCTCGCGCCCCCCCGCTCTGCATATTTTGTATGCTTCTCCTACCGCTTCGGAGGTTTGTTCAATACGCCCGCAAGAGCCCTGCGAAGTAAACATCACTAGATATTCTGCCATAATTCCAGTTCGAAATGGGCATAATGTTGCGCAAATCTCAAGATTATGGTTAAATAACTCTTCAATCTTCCGTAATAGGTTTTGTCTGTGTGAAGACGCTGCAGGCAGTAGTGTTGCGCAAATTCGTGTTCTTAAATTAACGTCAGGCGATTTCCTGTGTGCAGGGATTAGAGTGCAATGAATACAGTTCAGGGAACACGTCAATCGGAACGTGGTTCATTCATTGAGCTCTCTTCTAATGAGCTAGAGATTTAAATCAGGTGTGTTAAACAAGAGAGATAAAAAAAAACATGCAGACCGGTGGGGCGCGAGGACCAGGGTTGAGAACCGCTGGTCTACACAATCAGTACAAACACAAAATCAACTGTTATGATCCTCGAGGGTGCTTGGCTCAAGTTATGGACTATGTTTTTTAATCATGTGGCTCTCCCTTCACTGTTTGTCTGATTGAGGATGCTGTCCCTAAACAAATTTCCAGCCCTGCCTGCAAAGCCAAGGCCTCCAGCCCTGCTTGCCACGCCCAGACCACCAGCCCTGCCTGCCTCCAGCCCTGCATTCCACGCCCATGCCTCCAGCCCTGACTGCCATGCCCAGGCTTCCTAACTCTACCGGCTCCAGCTCTATGGTTCCCCTCTGCTCCAAAGCCCATGTCCGCCTCTGCTCCATGGGTCAGGTCCTGTTCCCCTTCACGGGCCTGGCCCTCCCCCCTTCCCCTGTTCCGCCTCCTCTCCTCCAACCACCTGAATGTGTTTCTTAGGACCGTCTGGAATCTTCTCTTTGGGAGAAGGCTCTGTCTTGATCCTGTCTTCTGTTTTCCCCGGTAGTTTGGACTTTTAGTTTGTTTCTTTTCAGTTTCTGTATCCTGTCCTGTTTTGTAGTTATTTGTTCATTTGTTCCCTGTTGATCGTCTCCCAGGTGTGGCCTATTAGCCCACTTTAATTTAAGTATATATACCCCAGTGTTTCTTTTGTCTAGTGTCAATTGTTGTTAATGTTATGTTGGTGCCTAGTTATTTTTGGATGTTTTGTGATTGCCCTATGGATTAAATTAAAAATCAAAAGGACCATCGTAAACAAGCACATGACCAGCTGAGGAACAGGACATGAACAGCTTAAACCAGCAGAAACCAGCTAACATGATTCGAAACCTACCGAACCAGAATATGCTGTTTTTTCAAAACAGGTTCTGAATGACATGAAGGTGAATACAAAATGACAGAAGTTATATTCGCTCCAATAATGCTGGGTTATTTAAATCCTGTGGAAATCAATTTACATCATTTATTCATATATTCTTGTATTCATAGGATCTCCTTCATTCCTACCTTAAATTCTTTCTCTATGTTGGCCAGCACAGCAAGCTCATTGCTAAGCTCTAGAGCCGTCAGCACTGGATCCAGGCTGGATAGAGACAGGTAGGCAGGGCTAGCCAGCCCTTTGTAGGCATTGATTCTGGAACATGAATGGCTGAAAGAGTCATGCCTCTGATGATAGAGGCAACTGTTACATTTACAGAAGTAGTCATGTGGACGCTCAATGCAGGCACCCTTACTCAGCAGAATGTACACAATCTCGTATTCGTGACAGTGAGAGGCTAGTATTATGTGTGTAATATCATGGGAAAATCGTGTGCCATCTTCATCATAGGCATAGAAGTCGTCTTGTGTTTCTGATTGGAGGGGACTGTTGGTGAGTTTGGTTGCATCTGCAAACGCTTGGTGACCCAGAATGGCCTCCACGATCCGAATGTAGCCTTTACTTATGGCTAAAAGCAAGGCATCACCTATCCGGGCCAGGTTCTCTTTCTTCAGCAAAAGTTCGGTCACTTCTAGGTGCTCATTGGCCACTGCAAGCTGCAATGCATTCTGGCCCATGTAGTCTGCACAGTTGACATTGAGTTCTGGTAGGTCTTCTAGCATCCTGCGGATGACAGGAATATTTCCATACTCGGCTGCATCTAGAAAACACTCCTCGGTTGGGGATAAACCATTGTGTCGGGTGTTAAACATGTAGGCCGGTCTCCGTGTAGGCATGCGACGACTTTTAGCCAATGCATGCGCCTGAATGTCATCGTTGCTCCACCTGTTTGAAAAGAAAACATATTTTTTTAAACAAAGAAAATTATTATAAATTATATAAATTGGTATAAAATACCCAGCTACTATTTTTTAGTTTTATATTTTAGAATGAAAGTTTCCTAAACTATGTTAAACACAATGTAGTATGTCAAGATGTTAAAGTAGCCCCTATTGCCTATATGCCTGTCATGAAATACACGGGGAGAACCCAATTGCAGGCAGCAGGGGATTAAGGGGAAAGTTTATTATACAATAAACACAAAACAAAAACCAAAAAGGGGGTCAAGCAAGACACGACAACAATAACACGTACAGGCAAACAGGAACTAGACGAACTAATACTGGACTTACAAAGACTAAATACAACACTTGACAGAACTACAATAAACTAAGACTAGACTAGACTTACTTTGGAATATAAAGATCACCAGAGACACGGAGGTTTAACCACACACCCACAATGACTGACCATAGGACAATGAAACATGAGGATTATTTAAATGGGTCACAATCAACAGGGAACAGGTGCGGGGAATTTACTAATTAAGAAGCAATAAAGAGACGAAAGGGAGGGGGCAGAGACGAGACCTGGAGAGAAAGTATAGCAATCAGAAAGATCCAAAACTCTCTCTCTCTCCACATGAAACAAGGGATCCTGCTTTGATTCTGCCCCAATACCAAGAAAGACATGACATGATGAGGCAGAATCACGACAGAAACCAGCTCCTTCATTCTGTCACAGGTTTCGAGATAGGAAGAACCCAAGCGCAGGCAGCATTGAAGCTGTGAAAAAACATGTGCAAGAACAAGGGGTGCAAGAACAAGTATATAAGAACAAGTAAGTACAATGAACGAGCACAGGACAACAGACACAGGGATATTTTATAGGGAGACAGACAAAGGATAATTAACAAGGGACAGGTGTAGGGGATGAAACACTGATGCAAGTTAACGAGGAACGAGAGGGCGGGAACAAACGAGGACCGGAGAGAGAGTATGGTAGACCAAAAGGGTCAAATTCTCTCCCTCAACATAAAACCAAGGCTTTGCCATGAATCTGCCACAAGACCAAGAATAGACATGACATGATGAGGCAAACTCATGATATATGCGCATTCACACAGTAGGATAAAGTGGGTCGCACAAATACATTCGTTACAAAATATTTTATTGGGTGTAGGTGGATCTAGGTTGCCAAATTTCCATAAATAGTTTTTCCTTATAACCAGTCTAACTTATATATATACATATAAACATATATACACACATATATATATATATATGTAATTTAATATTTTGTTTATTGTTTTTTTCAAACATTTTTGAAGGAACAATTAATTACCGTGTTTAAAGTAAAATTATTATTAATTCAGTGCTCCCCTGGCACCCCCTGTCATGCAAAAGATGTGGGAAATGTACTACTGGGCAATTAAACTGTGTTGAAGTAGTGGGATTATAACACCTAGTCATTTTAATCGAATCTGAACAATCTGGTTAAAACCAGTGACTGCTTTGAAAAGGCAGCTAACAACCAGGGAAAGGCCTGGTGACAGCCTGGAGAGACTGCTGGCAGGAGGGAATAGACCCCATCTGAGCAGACATGTGCTTGCTACCCAGGTCGGCAGGATACGTTACTTTAAAGCGTAATGGGTCCATCCAATAATGGCTACACAAAACACAAGAGTAAGAATTCCCTTAGAGCAGTGGTTCTCAACCTGGGTTCGATCGAACCCCAGGGGTTCGGTGAGTCAGTCTCAGGGGTTCGGCGGAGGTCAAGACACTAGAGATGCGCGGATGAGCTAAAATGTCAACCGCATCCGCTGCTTTAAATAAATTATCCACCCGCCACCCGCCCACACGTAAAATTTTCTGATATAGATATCCGCACCCGACCCGGACCCGATCATCACTTTAGTAAATCATTAAATTTTCTAGCACTGTCTTTATTTGTAAATGCTTAAATCTAATCTTTCGATTTAGCACACACATGATGTACCATAAGAGGTACCAGTCTCATCGCTTTCATATACATACAGTGCGTCACAGCAGTTGCATATTACAAACCCAGCACTTTATTCTTCCTTGTTAAAAACTTCGCTAAAACGCTCCCACACGGTACTTTTCTTTCCTACCTTTTGTTTTGTTTTTAATACTCCCTTTTTAAATTTCTCTCGGATCTGTTTTGCCTCCTATGATGGCATTTTAGTATCACTTTAAAAAAAAAAAATTCTCGACATGTTACGAGAATAAAGTCAAAATGTTACGAAAATAAAGTCGAAATGTTACGAGAATAAAGTCGAAATGTTACGAGAATAAAGTCGAAATGTTACGAGAATAAAGTCGAAATGTTTCAAGAATAAAGTCGTATTGTTAAGAAGAATAATTAAAAATGTTACGAGAATAAAGTCGAAATGTTTCAAGAATAAACTCGTCATAAAACGTATTTTGTTTACGTGAATGTTGTATTTTAAGAGTTTAAGTTATGTTTAAGCACGTCATCTGAACCAATGAATTAGTTCTTAGTTCTACGGAAGCCTTGCAAACCCCAGCAGTCATTTTTAAAACCTCTTTAGTTCACATTTGTACATTTTTATAAATCCTTAAGGATTGTGGCTTTTATAAGCTTGATGCAACCAGATTTTTGTACATTAGGTAATCAAGCATTGTTTTAATATTTTAATGTTTGTATTCTATTTCAATATTTCAACGTTTGCTTCAGTTTATCATTTGAATCCATATGCCACAACGCGTTGGGACCCCCGCTGAAGTACTTTATCCAAATCCTCCACATCCATTGTTTCTAGCAATTCTGTGATTTTTCTCAAAATATTACGAGATTAATCTCGTATCACTACGAGTTTGTTCTCGTAACATTTCAACTTTATTCTCGTAACATTTCAAATTCATTCTCGAAATCTTGAATTTTTTTTTATTTTTAACGTGGCACTAAGACGTCGTCGTAGCCTCCATTTCTGCTTTAAGAAACAGACCGTTCTCTACCGCCGACACGCGCATTTCTTTTAAATTACTGCAAATTAGCGCCTGATTAAAAATGCGTTTAAAACATATTCATATTTTTTGAGAAATTTTGTTAATATTGTATATGATATTATCGACCCACGACCCACCCGCAATTAATCAGAATCCTTTTTTTTATTACTCGACCCACCCGACCCGCGGATCATCCGCAGCGCCCGCGGATGTAACCGCCATCCGCGCATCACTACAAGACACATACCTATGTTTTGAACTTGAAAAAAAATCATATTTTATTTTTCCAATTAAGAAGGGTTCGGTGAATGCGCATATGAAACTTGTGGGGTTCAGTACCTCCAACAAGGTTAAGAACCACTGCCTTAGAGTCTGCGAGAGTGGCGGCCCACGAAGGCTCATGGATGGATCATATGGCAACAGACCTGGGAATGGAAGTGACAAAGAACTAAGAGATCAGCACAGCAGACGTTGGAACAACAGGACAGGAACTACACAGATGTATTTGTGGGTGGACAAAGATAACATCAGAGAAAGGTGTTTAAAATCCATCAGGGAAGGAAGAAGTACCCGAGAGAGCTTAGTGAGGGGCCTCGCATTGACCAATACTTTACAAGAGGTAGGGCAAATCAGTATGGTGAAGCTCAATTGCGGGACAAGCACCACAGTGTATCAAAACCCCAGATAAATCCTAACCAGGCACAAACTCACCAGCACTCAGTAAACCGGAGACTACCCAGCCGCAGCAAGCAGTAGAAAGGAAAATGAATGGAAGTAGACCTCAGATACATTGGCCTAAATCCTGCAACAAAGTGTAGACAACCAATGACTCGGATCTCGTCCAGCTATTAGCAGGCCAAAAAGGAGATGGGGAAAGAAAACTAAAGAGGACGGGGAAAATCATTTTCACCTGTGGGGTGGAGAGATTTGGAGTAAAAAGCAAGAATCCAAGGTCACAGAAGGAGATGACTGGCCGCTCTAAGTCCAAGAGACAAAAAGAGATTGACAGACTTTTGAGAGAAAGGAGGAGCCTGAATCAAAAACGGTGGAACAAGGCCACAGAAGAGGAAAGAAAGGTCCGAGAGGCAATATAAGGCGATATTAAAAGTCACCTAGACTCGCTGCGAAGAGCAGAGAGCTTGAGAAAGCAACATAAAAATAAAGGAGTGAACCAGGACCGCTTCCTACAAAGATCCTTACAAGCTTATAGTACCTATAACAGATCTTGAGGAACACCTACGGAAACGTATTCCGACAATCAGAGGGGTCAGCCAAGCTCCATTCCAGAGGACATTCCACCAATTCAGCTACCACAACACCAGATGGACACAAGGCCCCCTAAATGGAGCGAAGATGGGAGTGTAGTAAAATGGGCAAGATCACCTTTAGCTCCTGGACCCGACAGGTTACCAAACAGGCTATGCAAGAAAGCCCCTTCAGGCATCACGTTGAGTGGCTGGAGGAGAGTGTTTGAAAAGAGGGTTGCGCCTACCCTTCAATCAGGGCATACATGAATGAGATGACAACCATCACAGCAAGCATATACGCAGAATTTCTATTGTCAAGCACCGGCTTGCCAACCGACAGGTTCTGTATAAAGGGCGAGCCCATACCAATGGTCACGGACAAGCCGTCAAAAGCCTAGGACGGTGGTACACCGCTGACCTTACAGATGCTAAATGATGTTTTATTAACAAAGTTCGGGAGGAGCACGTGCAAATAATTAAGCAGCTGCACGGCTTTAGCGATCATACAGCCGCCCAGCTGCACAGCATTAGAAATCACGCAGCTGCCCGGCATTTGCAATCACATCACCTATCCTTCCAACCAGAACGAGCTCTATAAATTGTGAAACCGCCTTACCTCCTTCACTCATAGATTTTCGCAGCATCCCACCTCCACCCCGACTCCTCACCATTAAAACTCTTTTTTACCTAAAAAGGGGGGGAAAGCGCTTGGGGCACGGGCAAACATAGAGACCAGAGCCCTCGCCCCGAACAAAGGGGGAGCACTCCGGGGTCGGGAGAGCCCGGAGCCCTCTCCCCGGACAGCACGCCAAATACACATACTAAATTCTCAGCGTTACCACGTTGTCCCCCCTTTTTAATTAGTTGCTAAGGTGAACTCGTGAAACAGGTGGAACAACTCAGAAAAGAGACAGCCAGTGGACTCAAGAAAATCATAAATACAACTCTTCCTGGAAAGCTGAAACTCTGGTGCTTCCAATTTGGCTTGTTGTCATGCCTGATAAGGCCAATTTCAATGTTTGAGCTCACAGTGTCTCATGCCAAGAACCTTGAGAGATTGGTGAGTTCACAAGTAAGGAAATGGCGTGGGCTACCAATATGTCTAAGCAACATAGAGCTGGAGGTTTGACATCAAAAGAAAGCAAGTAGATGCGCCAGAGCGGTTTTTCACTCATTGAACGGAGCAAAATCAATTGGAGTGAGCTGTGGATTATGGAAACAAACAGGCTAAATTTTAACATAAGAGCTACATATGATGTGGTGCCCTCATCAACAAATCTGCATGTTTGTTGTGGACAAGATCCAGCATGCCACCTATGTGCATCTCCAGCAAACCTTAAACATATTCTTGTGGGTTGTAAGAAGAGTTTGACACAGGGGAGCACCACAATTAAGTACTAAGGTACTTGGCTGCAGCAGAGAGGCCAAGAGACTGGCAGCAAATGCCTTCCCCCAAAACGCCCAGGTGCTAAAAAGGCAACCCATTATTCGGGAGGGGCAGAACAAGCGGGCCAAGCCTTTATCCCCAGATTCAGGTCTGCTGAGTATAGCCAGAGATTGTGAAATACGAGTTGATTTAAACCACAGACTTACTTTCCCTTGGAAATCACAGTGACCAATCTGTCTTGGTACTATGGTCCAACTCCAGTTGGACAGTCATCACAGTTGAGTTGACTGTACCTTGGGAAGAGGCCATAAATGAAGAATTTGAACGAATGAATCTCAGATATGCCAACTTGGCAGTGGAGGCTGAAGATCGGGAATGGACAGCGAAAGTTTCCCGGTGGAAGCCGGCTGCAGGGGCTTTGTTTCCAATTCCAACACAAGGCTGCTTAAGGAAGTGGGGATCAGAGGACAGGCCAACGGACGGTAGTCAAAGAACTTGCCACTGTTGCTGAGAGAACCACAGGACATAATAGGGGCTGCCAAATGACCACATACTAAAATGGTGTTGTGTGTTGTAATGATACGCCATAATGAACGGGGAACACTGAGCATGCATTAACTGTGCCAGTGGGGCTAAGACAGCCTTAGCCAGCGGGTTGGTGCATATGTTTGCGTTGAGGTGTGATGCCACCAAACTGCCAGCAAAAATAGCTAGAAAAGGTAAGAATAAATATGCTATGTATTTCTATATACATATATTCCCCAAACACAGAGGATGCCAACCCGACGAACCCAATGAAACCTCAGACCTCCTTTCCTCTATTCATATTCTTGATAATCTTCATTATCTTCAAAATCTAGTCAAGTAGGGATGTAACGATTCACTCAGCTCACGATGTGATGCGATTCACGATACTGATCTCAATACATGATTTATTCATGATTTCTTTTCTCAAAATAAGTTGAGATACAAATTAGAAATTAACAACTGCCCTTTTATTATATGTCATATAACAAAACTAAACTGCAATTTTAAAACAAATTCCAAATAAAAGAAAATTAATAATAGTTGTTGTCTTTACTAATAAGACTTTGTCTTTGCTTTTTTACATTTAAGAAATATAAGATCGTTTACCAAGTTCGAAGTAAACACAGCGGCCCCTGCTGTTCAAAACACACATTACAATTCATTTAACATCTCAACCAACTGAAATCGTCACATATTATAATCGATTTTCACCCGGCTCAAGGTGAAACGTTACATCCCTATAGTCCGTTTCATCGGATGCGCTTGCGCCTGACCCCAAGTTAACCTCCGGATTGTGTTTGGCTAGTGTCTAATAATAAGACTAGGCTATTTTATTTTTATTTTATTTAAACTATGTTACTATCAATTTGTATTATTGTTTTGCTGTATAATAATTGTATTAATTTAACGATTTGTTGAATTTTGTTATATGTTCGTTTTATTAAATAAACAATTTGTTGAATGGGTCCTGTAGTTTGGTCGCATTCAAAGAAACCATAAAGCCTATTCTAAACGTAACTTTATTTATATAGCGTTTTTACAATTTTCATTGTTACAAAGCAGCTGTACATGAGACATATTGACTATAATCAAAACAATTTAAGTTATACCTGTAAAAACAAGGAAAAGGTGAAAACACAGAAGCACGCTCACCATGGGCGTAGGTTTGGTCTCAGCTTTGGTGGGGACATCCCCCCCCCTTGAATTCTTTGTTGTAAGATACCAGTGCTTTAATGGCGATTTCCTTTTATATTTCAGACTGTTGGCAATATAGAATATCACAATACAGAAGTGAATCTACTTCATCTCATTGTATTGTATAATCGCCCTGATACACCATCCTGTATAGTGTCCCTAAAGAGCTAGTCTAACTGTATATCTCAAAAATGCATTCTCAAAAAATAAAAACCTAAGACTGTGTAATGCTGAACAACCAAATGTTTTATTAACAAACAAACATAATTTACTATGTACCTTAGTAGCCTATTTATACTTAAATAGGTAGACTTTGAGAACTTATGGAGCATAATAATAAAGTAAAAAACAAGGCAAAAAAACATCTCCATTATGGCTACTTTACTTATGCCCCTGAAGGTCCAGCTACTTCTTCCTCAACATGCTCTATGACATCTTCACAAGATGTCTGAGTTATATGTAATTAAAAGAACTAATGAATAAAATACACACGTATCATAGTATGCATTGTTACATCATGTTTATACCAGATAGTGTTATTTGGATATTATCAATCAAATAATGATTCATTATATTTGAATAACCAACAGTGTTAACTTTTGCCTTTTTAACATTGCCAACACGTTTTTCCAGCACATGTGTCTAGCAATGACAGTCCTTCATTAACCTGTGGGTTATTTCCCTTTTATTTATCTGCATGTAGGGTAAGCTACACTCACAAATACATAAACAGAATGTAGAAACGAGAAATGTCTCAGATCCACTGTTTATGTTGACTGCAAGATTCTAAGTTAAGGTAGGCTGATTAACATTCAGTGACTTGCTAACGTAGCCTTCTATCATCCTGGGTGACACATACTATCACCAGTTAAGACTATTTTCCACAGTAGAATCTGCATTTGAAAGCCTGGTCAGTCACTACTACTGCTAGTTTATTTGTGTGGCTAGTTAAATTGCCTACTTACACTCTGCTTTATGAAGAATGCTTTGTATGTCCTCTTTCTTCTTCTTGGGTGGCATAGCTGATCTACAAAGTACAAAAATGGGGCAAAAAAACGGAATATAAAAATGTTTTACTCTGGCCCTGGTAACTTACCCTCGGCGTCGTCAACACGCGCGCGCGCACACACACACACACACACACCACCCGCTCGCTCGCTGCCAGTACAAGCACAAAAGTAGTCCCGGCCCGCGCGTGTAGCCTGTCAGATACCCCGCCGCAAATCAAATTACGGCGTTTCTTGTACTGTCGTCGTCCTGGCCGTTGGAATAGATCCAAATAGCAGCGCAAAGATCCAAATAGCAGTTCAAAGGAGCTTGCTAAATATTGGTGGGGACAAATTTGTCATCTCAAAATATTGATTGGGACTAGTACCTAGCGTCCCCCCCTAAACCTACGCCCATGACGCTCACACACAGAGACATGCACGCACGCGCGCACATACACACACACACACACACACACACACGCAGACAGACACACACGCACACACAGACACGCACACACAGACACGCACATACGCACAGTGAAAGCACACACTTAAGATAAAGGTGAGAGAAACAGGTCAAATATTCCTCAACGGTGGTGAGGAACCCAAAACTCCAATCGTGAAACAAAACCTCAGGAGAACCTAGGCCCAACCAGGGGATTCCAGTTTCCCTCTGACATAAGCTAATGCCTCTGTACAACCTCGACAGAGTAGCCGCGTCCTTTTTCCAGCTCTATCATCTCAGCTCTTGTCAGGTCACCGATTACCATTCTCCACTCTACCATCAGGTCTTGGCATGAACTGCATCCTGCTCACTGTGGTAACCTTGGAACA
Source organism: Triplophysa bombifrons (assembly GCA_029783895.1). Lineage (NCBI taxonomy): Eukaryota > Metazoa > Chordata > Actinopteri > Cypriniformes > Nemacheilidae > Triplophysa > Triplophysa bombifrons. Next base: position 18,051,203 of record CM056461.1, read on the forward strand.
ATTAGACAAGACTGGCTGAGAGTAGAGTACTGTTCTGCACTCTTTGATTCAAGTACATCAGTTGTTATTGGAAGTGTTCCTGGTTCCGGTTGATCTAACTAATGCAGCCTAAACCCTCACAGGATTTATTATGGATTATTGACCCATAAACAAGCTTATTAAAGTCTCCAGGATCTTGTGGAAATTAAAGTAATGTATGTATATCTTAAATGACAATGTATTAGAGGTTTCAAAAGGTTATAGTCCGACATCAATGAGCTTCTACTGGTTTAGACACATCTGATGATTTAATCAACCTCAAAATGATTCACTGCCAGTTGGTGCCCATCTGACACAAATGCCCATCTACCCAACTGACCAGCCTCTGATTCTAAATTATGTTATATTTTACACACATTTCATACAGTGTTTCATACAGTTTATTAATTTACACGTGTAAATTCTACATGTAACTATGAGCTTTACCAAACGTTTTGAAGGCACACAGTGCTGAAGTTGACTACTTTAGTTTTAAATGATTCTGTATGAATTAATAAGGGCTGAATAAGAAATCAACCTGCCTCCCACACTAATGCTGTTTTGCATTAACGTGTAGTTGTCACTGAATGAGTCTACAACACGACTATGAACATTTGATTAATCAAAATCAATAGAAATCAATTCTATTCACTTAAATAAATACATCACCATTGATGCATAAACATCATTTTGTAATGTAAGCTGTAAAATAAACAGTTCCCTGAGCCTGAAAGTATCTTTTTGGAGTATTATATACAGTAAGTACAAAATAGGCTGCTGTAGTTTTAAGAGTTCCAAGAGTAACCTGTTCTGCCCAGCGGCTCCTGCGGGGGTCTTAGGACAGCAACTGATTTTTACATCTTTTACGCGGGTTGCGCATGAACGAGAACCCCCCAAAAGAGTCGAACACTCACCTCTTGAAGCGGGGTAAATGTTCGTCGGTGTTGGTGTTCATCAGCGTATGGACAGAGGAACTTTGTTGAACAAAAGTGCTGATGTGATCAGTGGACATCTGTCTGCTGCTTCCTTCATTTATTCTCTTTCAGTTTGAGTCTGACTGACGCGTGTAAGAGCGCGAGAGTGATGTATCCAAGACAGAAACACGAGCGCACATGCAAAGTTCGGCAACATTCTCTTGATCTTCATGCTCTCACATGACTTACTGCAAAAATATATGATATGTCTGTTTTTAGCTTCAATAAAAGTGCACGCGAATGTATTCTGTTCAGATTGAAACTTTAATGGGTGATGACGTCACGAGCACCCTAATTACATGAAGCTGTGTTTCATATTATTGTACATCGTGTTCTCGCGATGATGACAGAAGCAATTATTATAATACTAATAAAAATACAAAAATGATTATATCAAAATGTATAAGCGGAATGCTAAGACGAAACGTAAAAGGGGATGTATATAATAATTTTTTTATTAGAGAGATAATAGATTTTTGGTGCGTTTTTCCTGTTTTCCTATCCACAAACAATTTAATATCTTGTAATATAGACAGGAAGACTGACCTACCGTAGTTATATTTCCTAATCAAACAAGAAAAGCAAAACACTGCATTGAATGCACTAAAAACCGACCTCCCAAGATTGCGCAACATTCAATGCGGCGTGACGTCGATTAACACGCTGTCTATAGTCCTAGGCAACAATAATGCCATAAAATAGTTCATATGTAGCCTACAACATTAGCATTACTGAGGATGTAGTAGTCCAACCACAAAGCATAATGCAAGGAATATTAACAAACCCCAGCAGTCCCCTAGTGGATTTTATGAAATACACAGATCTGTTTGTGTGTCTACTCAATATTACTGTGTGATATTTATCCATTTTTATCTACTGAAAAACGTTATTATAATACACTTAAAGCAGGAATCTCCAACCCTGTTCTTTGAGATCTACCTTCCTCCATACTTGAGTTCCAACCCAGCTGCTCCAACACACCTGCCTGTAATTTTCAAGTAGCCCTTGTTAAGATGGTTTAGGTGTGTTTGAGTGGGTTGAAACCGAACTCTGCAGAACAGTCTCTTTGGTATAATACTAAATAATTGAGTAACAGTTGAGAGCAAAGTGATTGTGGATGAATGTTTCAGTTCAACTTTTTGTGAGTTTTGAAAGCAACACGAAAAAAGCCAATGTAAATAAAGACAATGTAACATAGGTGGATATCTCTAGCTAGGCTAAGACCCAGAAATCCACTGATCCCGAATTGCTCCAGATACATTATGCATTTTATTTAAAAGCTACTATTCATATTCGCTACAATTATTAACTCTGCAAATTGCATTTCCTTCTTCCAAAGGAAATAGTCAGCCAAATTAGGACAGATGGTCGAACTTTACTCGAAGTTGAGGAAATCCAGCCACAGACTTGTCTATTGACAGCTCCGGTTAGAGACCGAGCTTTGTGTCTGCAGACAAGCGCAGCTCAGCTCAACCATTTTGATTCTGCGGCTGCGCCTCTTCGCTATGGCGGAGATGGACGACGGAGAAGAGCCGGGTTTAGTTCACACACACAGTGGCTCGTCTGGGTCCAAATCCGGGGGAGACAAGATGTTTTCCCTCAAAAAGTGGAATGCAGTGGCGATGTGGAGCTGGGACGTGGAGTGTGATACCTGCGCTATATGCCGGGTTCAAGTAATGGGTATGTGTTTCTCAGGCTAACCGGCTAGCAAACAGATAGCATTGCTGTATTTGTCCTTTATTGTGTGCGTGCTAGCTGGTTATTCTCGGTATTTTATGTGAACACGACTTCCACACAGACTAACGTCACAGGGTAATTTCTAGAAAAGGTACACACATGTTTGAAAACAATAGACAGCAGTAGACCACGACTAGACAGCTGCCTAACGCACATATGATGCCAAAAATATCATTGTGGGAACGTTTAAGTGCAGATTATTATTACTCCAATGTAACTTGACAGTACACACACGATGGTGAGAAACCCGATTGTATTTAAATCAAACGTTGAAACTGTCATGCGATATGAATGATGACTCGAGCGTGTTTACGGTGTTCAAAAATCTGAATCAAGTCTTCATATGTTCATGTATAATGCTCTGTTTTTCCGAATAAAATTCTCGAATTAGTGTAATGTAAACATTCTGATGAACATATAATTATCTAAACTTTATAAAATCCTTTTTGCTTGCCAAAGAGTGATGCATTAATAGTCAACTGTACCAGTGTTGCCCAAAAATGATTAATGGGGTGCTAAAAAGGAAAAAAACGAAATGTATGAACCGTTGGTACCCCAAAATGTCAATTGTACGTTTAAATGCCTATGATACACACAAGAATGAGTGTGCCATGCCCATAGTATTATGAATGCCCATAGTTAATATGTCTAGATACAAGGTGTAAAAAGCAGAATTGCATGTATCAGTGAAGGTTCAAAAATACTGAGTATGCACTTCACTTCACTGATGCGCAAGAACTGTTCCATCAAATGTTAAATTTAATGTTATTGATGACGGATGCAGTCTGGGTAGGCAGCTGTCCTCTACAAATGAAAATATGACTGTAATGTTCCTGTAATGGTTTATGGTAATATTGAAGATCTGCGAATGTTTTATATAAAATTAATTGTGTGTATTTGTTAACCTATTTAGATGCGTGTTTGAGATGCCAGGCTGAAAACAAGCAAGAAGACTGCGTTGGTAAGTCACTCATTATGTCTCTAAATCGATTATAGTGAGTCCTTCAAAACAGATGGCATCCCTGTCTGTTGAACTACAGATTTCTCTTCATTTGTGTTTTCTTTTTACGTGTTCTTCTCACTTACTTTTACACCAATACTTCATAGTTAAAGCAAAAACAATAAGGAGTGCTGAAAGACAATGTCTCTCATCTATTTCACATACGTCCTTAAAAAATGGACTACACTTTAAAGGGGCCATTCTCCTTGATGCCATTTTTCAAACTTTAGCTAGTGTGTAATATTGCTGTTAGAGCATAAACAATATCTGCAAAATGAGTTCAGTGCAAAGCGAGATATTCTCTTTAACAGAATTCGCTTTTCAAGGACTACAGAGAATGGCTGGAATCGGACTACAGCCCTTTAGTTCCCGGGTAAATGATGTCAGTATTCCGAGTTTTTGAAAAACCTCCGCCCAAAGGAATACGCCAAAAAAGGGGCGAGGTCTTCCTTAGAGAAGAGAGCTGCTGGAGTAGTGTTTGGTTATCAGAGATTGTAAACATTTGACTGAGCTGTGCGCTTATTTACCTCCACTTTCATCACAGTCCTACAGCTGGTAATAAGAATTCAACTACACCAGTGGTTCTTAACCATTCACCGGCGAACCCTTCTTAATTGTAAAAATAAAATGTTTTTTTTTCCAAATTCAAAACATAGGTATATGTGTCTTGTAGTGATGCGCGGATGGCGGTTACATCCGCGGGCACTGCGGATGATCCGCGGGTCGGGTAATAAAAAAATAGATTGTGATTAATTGCGGGTGGGTCGATAATATCATACACAATATTAACAAAATTTCTCAAAAAATACGAATATGTTTTAAACACATTTTTAATCAGGCGCTAATTTGCAGTAATTTAAAAGAAATGCGCGCGTGTCGGCGGTAGAGACCCGTCTGTTTCTTAAAGCAGAAATGGAGGCTACGACGGCGTCTTAGTGCCACGTTAAAAATAAAAAAATCCAAGATTTCGAGAATGAATTCGAAATGTTACGAGAATAAACTCGTAGTGATACGAGATTAAACTCGTAATATTTTGAGAAAAATCACAGAATTGCTAGAAACAATGGATGTGGAGGATTCGGATAAAGTACTTCAGTGGGGGTCCCAACGCGTTGTGGCATATGGATTCAAATGATAAACTGAAGCAAACGTTGAAATATTGAAATAGAATACAAACATTAAAATATTAAAACAATGCTTGATTACCTAATGTACAAAAATCTGGTTGCATCAAGCTTATAAAAGCCACAATCCTTAAGGATTTATAAAAATGTACAAATGTGAACTAAAGAGGTTTTAAAAATGACTGCTGGGCTTTGCAAGGCTTCCGTAGAACTAAGAACTAATTCATTGGTTCAGATGACGTGCTTAAACATAACTTAAACTCTTAAAATACAACATTCACGTAAACAAAATACGTTTTACGACGAGTTTATTCTCGAAACATTTTGACTTTATTCTCATAACATTTTTAATTATTCTTGAAACATTTCGACTTTATTCTCGTAACATTTTTAATTATTCTCGAAACATTTCGACTTTATTCTCGTAACATTTCGACTTTATTCTCGTAACATTTTGACTTTATTCTCGTAACATTTCGACTTTATTCTCGTAACAGTTCGACTTTATTCTCGTAACATTTCGACTTTATTCTCGTAACATTTCGACTTCATTCTCGTAACATTTCGATAATTTTGTTTTTAACGTGCCACTAAAATGCCATCGTAGGAGGCAAAACAGATCCGAGAGAAATTTAAAAACGGAGTATTAAAATCAACACAAAAGGTAGGAAAGAAAAGTACCGTGTGGGAGCGTTTAAGCAAAGTGGTTTTTAACAAGGATGAATAAAGTGCTGGGTTTGTAATATGCAACTGCTGTGACGCACTGTATGTATATGAAAGCGATGAGACTGGTACCTCTTATGGCACATCATGTGTGTGCTAAATCGAAAGATTAGATTTAAGCATTTACGCACAAATAGAGTGCTAGAAAATTAACTGAGTAATTAAAGTGATGATCGGGTCCGGGTCGGGTGCGGATATCTATATAAGAGAAAATTTTACGCGGGTGGCGGGTGGATAATTTATTTGAAGCAGCGGATGCGGTTGACATTTTAGCTCATCCGCGCATGTCTAGTGTCTTGACCTCCGCCGAACCCCTGAGACTGACTCACCGAACCCCTGGGGTTCGATCGAACCCAGGTTAAGAACCACTGAACTACACACATTATAAGATAAATGACGGTCATATAACACTTCTACGAAACGTCCTTTGAAGTCCTGCTTGCAGATGTCTCCTGGTCAATCTGCTTGTTTTATTATCCAACTCGGGTCCAATATAAAAAGGCAAAAATAACACTTCTGTTATTAGTGTTAATAAATATAACCGGTCTGACCCAATCGGTACTATGTTTTTTCCCTCACCATAGTAGGAAAAAATTGCGATCTGTTACACTTCAATCGATCAGAATGTGTTTAAGTGATGTTTTGTTTAGAGGGACAGCTGTGAACAACAGACTTGAAATATGTGGAATATAAAGCTAGAAAATGAACATCCATTGTTAAAAACCCCAAAAACATAATCAAAGCTTCTAAAACAGCAAAAGAATGGCTCCTTTTACTGTGTGATGAACTTGGTTTGTTTATTGTTTCATACTGTTGTTTGAGGTCTACTTATGACGTTTGAATGGTTTTTACCTTGAAAAACATCAAAATCAATAAGTAATAGGCTATTTTCTACCCAGGTTTTGAGGCCAGCTCTTCAAATGCTCAGTTTTAATGGGCATGCTCTATTGAAAACATAACGTTAGGTTACACATTAGCACCATTCGCACAAAATTAGCATTATCTGGGTATGTCATGTGACGCATTCGCATTGGATGATTTTTCTCAAATTTACTGATTTATTTCCCAGATGTGATGCCAAGGCTTTACTTATAGTTTGTATAGCCTATAGTTGTATTGCGTTTAATGATATATGACCGTACCTGTCAGCATTTGAGACCCGTGATCGCGAACCGGAAAAAAGATCACCGTAATCGTGGGTCTCAAATGTTGCGAGTTTCAATGATGAATAACATAAAGGGAGACTCCTGGTAACTTATGGATACGACCCAGCACCCGAAATAATACCAAAACACTTCAAAACAGCCTCCATTATTCGCAAACAGTTGATAAAACCTTGAAAAATTCTATATGAGCCCGCCAAATCACAGAGATTTCACATAAGATTGCTGCGAGCGTCATTCCTATCGGATCCAATATTGACGGCACAGCATTGCTTTTTTTTTTACGAACAAACGCTCCATGTTTTTACCACATGAGCTGGAATGTCTATAAAACAAAGAATGTAACCCTGCATTCCTTATATCGGATTCCGAAGGAAGGTTATGCAGAGCCTGTATTCTTCCACAACCAGGGATGGCACAAACGGCATGTTTGATTATTGCTTGCTCGCTCTACCTGGTTCCTCGTCACTTGTGTTGCTTCAGAATTGTCATGCGCGAACCAGTGGGCGGGGCTAGAGAAGAAGTCGTTGATATTCTTTCTTTGGAGGTGGTGTTCAACCTATCATAGATAGGTGCATTCCAGAACCTGGCGTTCGCTGGGCCTGTTGTCAATAACAGTTGTAATCTCAGTAACAAATCTCAGCGTTTTCAGTACTGACACTTATATGATGTTCGCGTGAATACGATTCCCTCTTATATAACAAAAGCTCAGGTTAAAATTGTGGTTTTAATTCATGGCACCTTTAAGAGGCTCAAATTAGCGTCTGTGTATATCTCACTCTTCTGTCTTGTGTTTCAGTGGTATGGGGAGAGTGCAACCACTCCTTTCACAACTGCTGTATGTCCCTGTGGGTGAAGCAGAACAATAGATGCCCACTGTGCCAACAGGACTGGGTGGTACAGAGGATTGGCAAGTGAGGGTTCGTACCTTGTACCCGCATCATCTCCGTCCACTTTGGCACCTCTCCACTTATGGAGGTCAGGACTGATCATCAGAGCATCTCTCCTGCCACTGAATGTGTAGTTCAACCTATGTACCTATATGTGACTTTCAGAGTTAAATCATGGATGCAGGAAGACGTTAAGGTGACGCTGGTTAGTTTAACCACTCTGTCACCTAATACAGCATTAACTTGAGCCAGCTTGGGGAGCTCCGGGTTTGTAGCATCACATGTGATGAACTGAAGAACTGTTGTACTATGAATGTGTGTTTTAATTGTGCTAGAAATCAATAAAATGCTCAGATGTTTTATAGGTGTTGTTTACTTGTGATACAGTCCAACAGAGTTATATCATTGCAGTACTTGAATCTTATTGGATGAGGAGCATTATAAGAATGTGTTTTGGACACATTTTTTGCTCTGTATCGTCCTGTATTAAATCATCAAAAGCAGTTTTATGGTCATGATTTATCACATACTCAATATTGCTTTAAAGCAGGGATGCAAACTGTTTTGATTCCAGATATAGAGAAGGTGAAGCTATGTCACACCATGTTGAATGTTGCGCCATCTTGGATCGCTGCTAGTTTGTTCAATGCAGTGTTTTGTTTTTCTTGTATTAGGAAAACACTATGGTAGGTCGGTCTTGCTGTGCTTAAAACTGAAATAGCATTACGCAGTCGTTCAGGAAAATCCTATGGTTCTTTCGATTTCTCCATAATATATCAAACAAAACAAGTAACGGTACATATCAAAAGAATAATAGCAGTGGAGAGTATGATCCATCTCCATAAAGCTTGTCAGCAGAAGGAAGTATGAAGTGCTCTAAAATTTCCTGGTTGATGGCTGTGTTGACTGTGGACTTCAGAAAACACAGTGGACCAACACCAGAAGATGACATGGAAGCCTGAATCATCGCTAACTGGAAACTACACACTGGACTTCAAGCAACATGGATTCTGTGCCTCTCCACTATTCCTCCATACTCTTGGACCTTGATTTCCAAATTAAATGCTAAATTTAATTTCATTGTTAAGTGGACTTTGGTCCACCGTATTTTCTGAAGTCTACAGTCAACGCAGCCATCTAACAGGAAATTTTAGAGCACTGCTTCCTTCTGCTGACAAGCTTTATGGAGATGCTGATTTCATTTTCCAGCAGGACTTTGCACCTGCCCACACTGCCAAAGGTACAGAAAGCTGGTTCAATGACCATGGTTGTACTGTGCTTGAGTGGCCAGCAAACATGCCTGACCTGAACCCCATAGATAATCTATGGGGTATTGTCAAGAGGAAGATAAGAGACACCATACCCAACAATGCAGATTACCTGAAGGCCGCTATCGAAGCAACCTGGGCTTCCATTACACCTCAGCAGTGCCACAGGCTGATTGACTCCATGCTACACCACATTGATGCTGTAATTCATGCAAAAGGAGGCCCAACCAAATATTGAGTGCATGGAACACACTTTTCAGAAGCCTGACATTTCTGTTTAAAATTTCCATTTTATGTAATATTCTAATTTTCTGATACACTGAATTTTGTATTTTCATTATTTAACTCTATGTCTAATGAATCTATATAATATATGGTTTGAGGTGTGGTTTCAAAAGACATTCTGCTGTCCAAGGTAACGCCTAGGTCTTTAAATGTATTAGCTGAGGTAACAGTGCACCTTCTATTTGCAAATTGTAATCTGTAATATTCTGCTTGCAGTTATTTGATCTGATAAGTACTATATCTGTCTTATCTGAATTTAGCAAAAGAAAATGACTAGACATCCAATGTTTTATGTCCTGAACGCACTCTTCCAGTTTTGTTAATTTTGATGTTTCATACGGTCTAGATAATATGTATAACTAAGTATCATGTTCATAGCTATAAAGACAAATACCATGTTTTCTATTAATGTTACCTAGGGCCAGCATGTATTTTAGAGAATAACAAGGTAATCCATAGTTTTCTGGCATTTTATTTGATGATTCCCCATTTAAATGAACAAACTGATATCGGTCGTATAATTTTTTTTTTTGTGACAAAGAATAAACCCTTAAACAACTAAATATAAAAACTGTCATTGATTGTTTAGGTAACAAAGGATATTTTTATAAATTCTGTTATTATTCTTTACTGTGAACTTTTCAAAAAGCTTCTTATTTTTACAAATGTTTCAGCTTTTTCCAGATTCTGCAAGGGGTATGTAAACTTTTGAGCAGAACTGTATGAGGTTCCGGAGGTGCTCAGTCCTAGCCGATTTTAGTGCCTTTTTGTAACAGGACAAACTATCGAAGCACGCAATTCTAAATCCCTCTAGTTTTGTTTGTCTCCATTTAAGCTCTTATTTACACTTTTCTCTCCCCTACATGAATGTTGAAATCTCCTGCAATTAGTGCTTTGTCGGCATGAACCAGTAGATCTGACATAAAGTCTGCAAAGTCTTTAAGAAAATCAGTGTAGGGGCCTGGGTGTCTATACACAAAGGCAAAAACGAGAGATAGTAATGATTTTTGTCATGTTACTCGTCACTCCCTGTAACTGTGCTAATGAGTGGAGTCATGGCATAGTGCTTTGTTATGTTTTTCTCTGCCAATCACACATGCACATTTATTTGTGATCACCTTTGGAAATAAATTGCCAGCGAAAAGTTCCTGACCTGGGCATTCAGTTATTTGATATTATTCATGTTATCCCTGTTTTGAAATATGGTAAATGGAGCTTGTCACAAGAGTCAACTCTAAATTCGAACAACCTTAGTGTAAGCTAAATGAGCATACAGTTTGTAGTACTGCTTTTAGTTATTTTCACTGTCTCTATGTTACGGAGCCGTTGAAGGGACATTGGCGAAAAAAACCCCCAGAAGACTTTCTCGTGCGCACGCGAAAGTATCTCGTGCGCACGCGAAAGTTTCTCGTGCGCAAGAGTACGAAGGCATTACAATGCCAAAAATAAACGAGCGCTCTGCTGATGCTGGCTGCGCGCGGCACATAACTTCCGCGAGAGGACAACGGATCTACACGCGAGGAAACGGGATCCCGCGAGCTCGTTTGAAACATTCGCGCGCGCATGGCATCCAATGTGCGCGCATATGGCAAGCCAAGGGGGTCACAATTACGCCATAGATTAAACGCGTTTGTATCGGAAGGCCGTATTTGACGGCGTTTTAAACAGTGTTTGCGCCGCAAAATACGGCGTCGCGATTCCAAACGCCGTAAAAAACGCGCGAAAAGCCGTTCATAACGCCGTATTTGACGGCGTTTTAAGGCGGCCGAAAAGCGCCGCTTTTTGCGCCGCTATCTTGCCATATGACGGCGTAAAAAACGCCGTTTTGGTTGCACAAAGCGCGCGTCATTTACGGCGTTTCGTCTGTTGTATAATGAGCCCCTCCCAGTGATTTCCAAAGCCAGTGAATTTGAACCGTTGTCAACCAATCCCTGATGAACTGAGCCAGACCAGACCAATATGCCACTGATCATTTCACAGGATTGTATTATGTGCGCAGTGTTTGCTAACATTAAACAAATTATTGCGTGCTTTCTGAAGAAGATAGTCATTTTCTTTGGTAATCTAAGGTTTCACAATGTCGTCAACAATTGTATAAAGGCCAACCAATCCCATTGTATGTATCTACCTTATTGCATAAGCTATAGCAATCGGTTGAAATATTGCATTATATTATCATTGTACTATAAATAATTCCTGGTACAAGTGGTGTCAGACAGAGATAAACTTAAGGTGCCTTCCTTTTGTTTAATTGTAGGATGACAAGTGGCCTGCTGAGTAACACCTTCGACTCGTGATCTGTTTTATTGTCGTGTTTCGGTTCGAGGCCCGCTCAGATCACCGGTCATTTTTTAAGTTGTTGGTCTTGATCTATTTATCTGTATCGCCGGGTAGTTTTTAGATTTATATTTCAGCACTTAATGCGTGGTCAGTATGAAAAGAGAGTCTGGAATGAGAGATCTTTTTATAAAACGGATCTGCACTTGATTTTTGCTGCTGAACTCACACATCAGTGGACTTTCATGCTAAAAACAGGACGAACGAACAGTAATAGATGTTGCATTTACGGATTTAGCAGACACCTTTATCCAAAGCAATTTACACGGGCCTTTTAGTTTATGCATGTCTTTTATCAGTAGCCCAGGTGATTTTGGTTTCCGTATTACAAAAAATGATTGACTATAAGGATGCGCAATAATGTTGCCCAATGATTGTTATGTAACAAGCATGGACTTATTTATTCAATATAGCTTACACAGCCCAAGTCAATGCCAAATGTCTTGCCGTTTAAAAAAATTCAAAGAAAAAACTGTCAAATGGAATAAATAAAAGCTAAATGTTTAGCCTGCATTGCAAACTTACTGAGCCTCATTACAATGACACAGTGACACAGTGGATCTAAAAGAAACAAAAATAAGGCAATATATTTGTGCAGTTACAGTATCAAAACGAATACAAAACAAAAAGCATTGGATATTATAAGGTACACAAGATATCCACAACAAACGTACACGATATTATTAGTTTCAGGTTTGAAAGTGTCTCAGTAAAGGGTTAACAGAAACGCATTTTAAGTTTACACAGAGCGAACCGAAAAACCCGTTTCATAAAACAGCCTTCACACAGCCTACTGAAGTGAGTCATGGTCATTATTTTTATTTAGTTTCATGCTTTGTGGAGAAAAATAAATCATATCTAAATGTTTTTGTGAACGTTTTAAAGGTTGTTTAGAAATCAAGCTTATACATTTTTTTGCAACAATTATATTGATTAAGTAATTTTCAAACTTAAATCTGCATGTAATCGGTTGACGCTGCATTCTCATATAATTTAACTAATATGAGATGATATCTCAATTTCAGTTTGGGTGAAGTCTGAGACTTATGCATAGCTGCATTTTATAAGTAAACACTGTTTTCCTTTAATAACAAATTACTCTCCTAACTCTTGTTCTTTACCATTTTATCTTTATTATAGTTAATATATTAATATAATACAATTATATCTTAAATTAGCTTAGTTTCGGTAAATTCCGTTAACATAGCTTTATTTTATTTTTTTTAATATATTTTCTTCTGTAAAGCTGCTTTTGAACACATTGTGAAAAGCGCTATATAAGTAAAATCGAATTGAATTATCTATGCGGGGAAAGATGGTTAAATGATTCACAGTCACCCCAGCTAATAGAAGGCCAGCGGCCCAGTGGTAAAGTTGGCGGGCAACCGATGTCAACTGTCTGTTGTCCACCGGGTTTTGCTAATCATTTTTCCAGCGGGACTTCAGCGGCAGCCGCCACATTTCTGCTAGTGATCCGCTATGAGCCGCTGGTTAATCCACGGTCGACCCGACCCGCCTCTCATTATTGTTAAATAACGCAAACCAATATGTCCTTAAATACAATACTGCATCAAACATGTTTAATAGCAACAGCACATTTTTTATTTTAACACATCAAATACATAAATGCACTACCTTTATCAAATGCTTTTAACCAAGGTTACACGAAAAGAAGCATCCAGATAACATTTATTTGTATCCATACTTATATAGTTATCCTTCTTTCCAGTGAGACCATAGTAAATGGTCAACACAAAATAAATAGTTGTACTACAATTATACACTTCATAGTTGTAGTAAATCCACAGTAAATCCAAAAATAACCATATCATTGTACTTGCATAGTAGTAATTCATATTATATAGTTTTCCCATGGTTTTCAAAAACTATAGCTTACCACTCTAGCATTCCTATTATATAACTTTAGTAGAACCTTTATATCAAAACCTTATAGTTTATTTTTTTAACTATTATTTGCTAGATCCTTTCATTTTGATTTTCCTGCCGTTAGGGGGCAGTGTGGCCCATCCACATGACGTCATCAAATGCTGCTCCTTCTGTCGCCTCTTAGCTTAAAGTTAATTTTGCAACGGGTTTATCGCGAAAGTAGTTGCAAAAGTCAATGCGGGATGCTTTGAAACTGCAATGACAGGTTGCGAGGTTGTAGATGTCTATTTGTGGTTGCAATATAGATCTGAACAGGAAAACGTGTAAACACGTGCAAAACATTTGTATCTACCAATGTATTTTATAAATGCAGTCTACACATTTGTGACTTTCTCTGCAACTTCAAATTCAGAAAACAGATTTGTGATTTTCCTCCACGAGTACAAATTTTAACATTCAATTTAAGTTTTTTATTCTACACGTTTTCACATAGTGAATGTACATTTTAGTGTACCGGTACAAATACTTACTTAACAAGTGAACAACTTAAATTCTACCTCCTCTAAAGTTTTGATACTGATTTACCTTCATAATAACGCCGTATTTAACTGTGTTTTACTGCGCCCTGAAAAGCGCCGTGTTTTGCGCCGCTGTCTTGCTATATGACGCCGTAAATAACGCGGGCTCTGTGCAACCAAAACGGCGTTTTTTACGCGCGTCATTTACGGCGTTTTGTCTGTTGTATAATGAGCCCCTCCCGCTGATTTCAACAGCCAGTACATTTCTTAATCTTAGTGAGGATGACTGGCAACCATATCTAGGTAAATTCTAAAGGTATTTGTATCTATGTTTAATAAATTGAATTCGTTTGATTGACATCCAGTGTTAAGGCCTTATGACCGGACGGATCAAATATTTCCCCCGGCAGTTCACCAAGCATTCAGTTGAGACATAATTATGCTTGCGAGACACATACATTCTGATGTGCACATTTTAGATGTTTCAGTCAGAGTAAGATCATTTTTGTGTATTAACAACTTGGAATAACCCTTGACATCGATCGTGTGCCTCACTTTATTTTCTTTAGTATACAGTATGTTAATTCATTTAACGCAATAATCAGACTCGCTCTTCTTGAAGTGGACATAGCATATGCAGCTTTTGCAGTAATATGTAGTGAATAAACTTAATTAAGCCTAGAATAAATATGTGCGTTAATATGAATGATCTGCTTTTTAATTATGTTATTATGATTACAGTGTATATGTAATCACGTTAAATAAGGGCTATTATTCGGAGCAAAGGGATCCGTAGGCTTAACAACCATCTTTGTGCAAACCGACAATTTTTTGTAGCTAAATGCGCGCATCCCGACTCAATTTTGCTACGTTCTTGCAAATGCTTGGCTGCATGGGTGGGTCACTGGGCCTGAATCCTATATCCATGTGCTGAAAATTAGAAAATAATGCATAATGTTTTTCCATTTCAAAAGGGGCTGTTCATTGTATGCTTCTTTGCAGACACGATATAGCGTCAGCCTATTCACGGAGGTAAACGGCAAGGCATTTGGCATTGACTTAGGCTGTGTTAGCTATATTTAATAAATAAGTCCATGCTTGTTACATAACCATCATTGCGCAACATTATTGCGCATCCTTATAGTCAATCAATTTTTGTAATACGGAAACCACAATCACCTGGGCTACTGATAAAAGACATGCGAGGACTAAAAGGCCCGTGTAAGCCGCTTTGGATAAAGGTGTCTGCTAAATCCGTAAATGCAACATCTATTACTGTTCGTTCGTCCTGTTTTTAGCAAGTCCACTGATGTGTGAGTTCAGCAGCAAAAATCAAGTGCAGATCCGTTTTATAAAAAGATCTCTCATTCCAGACTCTCTTTTCATACTGACCACGCATTAAGTGCTGAAATATAAATCTAAAAACTACCCGGCGATACAGATAAAAAGATCAAGACCAACAATGTAAAAAATGACCGGTGATCTGAGCGGGCCTCGAACCGAAAAACGACCATAAAACAAATCATGAATCGAATGTGCTACTCAGCAGGCCACACGACAACCAACGCTTCTACACAGGGAAGGAACTCTACCTTTTACTTTGTCTGACACCGTTTGTATCAGGAATTATTTACACTACGATAATAATATTATGCAATATTTCAACCGATTGCTATTTTGCATTTTACGTAGACAATATGTGCTATAGCTTATGTAATAAGCAAGATACATACAATGGGATTGGTTGGCCTTTATACCATGTTGACGACATTGTGAAACCTTAGATTACCAAAGAAAATGACTATCTTCTTCAGAAAGCACGCAATAATTTGTTTAATGTTAGCAAACACTGCGCACATAATACAATCCTGTGAAATGATCAGTGGCATATTGGTCTGGTCTGGCTCAGTTCATCAGGGATTGGTTGACAACGGTTCAAATTCACTGGCTTTGGAAATCACTGGGAGGGGCTCATTATACAACAGATGAAACGCCGTAAATGAAGCGCGCTCTGTGCAACCAAAACGGCGTTTTTTACGCCGTCATATGGCAAGATAGTGGCGCAAAAAGCGGCGCTTTTCGGCCGCCTTAAAACGCCGTCAAATACGGCGTTATGAACGGCTTTTCGCGCGTTTTTTACGGCGTTTGGAATCGCGACGCCGTATTTTGCGGCGCAAATACTGTTTAAAACGCCGTCAAAAACGGCGTTCCGATACAAACGCGTTTAATCTATGGCGTAATTGTGACCCTCTTGGCTTGCCATACGCGCAATACAAGCCCTCGCGCGCGCATGACATCTTCTGTGCGCGCAATTACAAGCCCTCGCGCGCGAAGGACGCGCATATATAGTCTCGCGCTCTCCCCTGCTGCTTTTGCTCGCAAAAACATTTTTATTTTTGGCAGTCGCGGGGCGGGACTTGCTGTTTTGTTGTAACCTCAAACATCATTGGTTACTCCATGTTTTCCGGAAGTCACTTGCGATTGGAGCACCTTGATCATCAATCTCAAGCTTGTAGACAGTCCCTTAAAATAATATTTTGTGCTCTGATAAGATCGGCCATTGATTATGGCAGTATGGTATATAGCTCTGTATGTAAAACACAACTTTTAAAAGTAATATAAATCTATATCGTCAATAAAAAGATTACTGAAGAAGCTTCGTGTTTTTAACACATCGTAATGCAAGCTTGTCATTTTATGCGTGCAGGTGGATCGACCCTCCAGCGCGTTGTTCAAACGCTGCTTGCCGGTCTGTAGGACATTGGACAAACACTATATGCGCTTATGAAATAACCGATTCGTCAACGAATACCACGATCACTCTTATTTATATTATACAGACATGAACAAGGCCACCGGGATTCTTCCCATACATAATAGACTAAGCAGTAATAGTATCTGGCCCCTAAGCTGTGTAATGAGTTCAGCCTTTTAAAAGTTACTGCCTTCATTTATTAATACACGTTGTGCATGTTTTACATCAGACGTTTTAAAATATCCCCTCCCAACTGCATAGACGTACCTATTAATTTCTAATTAATCTACATTTCATTTAAACTGGTGCCATCTAAAGGCCTTTTTATGCATAACAGACACAAACTAACTCGTGCGCACGCGAAAGTCTTCTGTTTTTTTTCCGCCAATATCCCTTCAACGGCTCCGTACTATGTTGCAGATCTTAAATAATTTTAAACAGACCTTCATTTTCCTACGGCCATGTAACACCATGTCTACACCGGAGGCAACAGGCAACTGAATACCTGATGATTGTCAATGGGTTTGTCGCATCGCGCCGTATCCAGTTTGGACAAAATATAATATAAGAATGTGTTCAAATGCATTTGTAATGTCTTTTTTCGTGTTGTAGACACGGTGTAACAGCTGTTGTAACAGCTGTTCGGTTACCAACATGCCTCAAAATATCTTCTTTTCTGTTCTGCAGAAGAAAGAAAGTCATACAGGTTCGAAATGACATGAGGGTGAGTACATGATGAAAGAATTTTCGGTAACACTTAAATAAAGGTTCCCTTTATAATGCATTTGTAAATGTGATCACTATTGATTAATAAGTAATTTACACATGCTTTAAAGAGCAGTTATAACTCCGTAAATATAAAGGGAATCTAACGAAATACCTTCCAAATAGTGAGACATTTTTAACTCGCATGTATAAATGCTTCATAAATTTATTTATTCAGTATTTTTTGCTAAATAGACTGTCAGACTGGAGACCATAGGGTGTTATGTTGGTTTTTCTTATTATTGTATATTTCATATCTTATGTCACTTTTCAATCCTTGATCCGATCCCGAATGTCTTACGGTGCTCTCCAGAATGCCTTCAGAACATGATGCTTATCCATAGCAGTTTTTTCTTGCTTACCAAGATAAATTAATCAAACTTTTTATCACTTTTTAACACTTAATGCACATAGGTCGTCATAACCTTGTTTGTTTATGATGTTTTATTAATGATTGAATTACTTACAAAAGTTAAGCAAAACCAGAAAACATTTACTTATTATTTATTGTAGAAAGAGAATGCTTCCTCACAAGGCTAGATCACTGATGTTAATCATATATTTAGAAGTATTGACATCCCTTGAACATGCACTGTAAAGAAAAGTGAAACACCAATCTTAATAATTTTTTAATCAACATCAAGATAATAATGAATCTGCTTTCGAGTCAAATAAATAAGGAAAAAATACATTAATAAGCATTTATAACATGTTTAACGAGTTAAAAATGGCTCACTATTTGCCAGCTATTTCGTTAGAATTCCCCTTTTTATTTATCCAGTTATAACTGCTCTATAATGCATTTGTAAATGAATCGTTAATCATTTATGAACACATTTATAAATGCTTTTTAAGGGAAACTTAATGTAAAGTACTACCGAATTTTCATTTTTGTGTGACATGTTTTTACCCTTCAAGGTGCCCTCCCTGTTTGCTAAGTATGATCTATAGCTCTGTCTTTACAGGTGTGTGCTGTTCAGGTAAGAAACACAGGTCAGATGTATGCCTACAAAAAGCTGGACAAGAAGAGTCTGAAGAAAAAGTGAAAAGATGCCTCTCGTGAAACAAATCTTGGAGAAGCAAACAGCTTGTTTCTGATGAACCTGGCCTATGCGTTCAGAATGAAGACTCTGTGTCTGGTAATGACTCTGTGACGTATCACATCTACACCATTGGAGGGCTTGGCATTGGGATGAAGAATGTCCTCTACTAAAGCGCCCAGATCTTTTCTGGGCAAGCTGTTTTAGAATTTGAAACTGGCAAACTCTAAAGAAAACACTTTTTTGAAGTGGACATTTTTTCTATTCTGTATCTATTTGTATCCAAAGTCTGAGCTCTGAGTTGACTCATCTATTTAAGGCCTTACTATTAAACTGGGGACTCGAGGAACTAGAAAAAAAGAATTACCCAAATCTTCCAATGATCTGTTTTGATCAGAACATCTTTACATTTATAGACATGTCTCAAAGGGCTTAAAAGCCCAAGTTCAACCCCCCCCAAAAATATTATTATTTTCTCGCCCTCAATTTTTTCCGAACCTGTCTACTTTTCTTTATTCTATTGAGCACAAAAGAGGATATTTTGAAGAATGTGCTGAGGCACGGGTGACTTCCACAATATTCTTCTTTTTCTATTAGTCCACCGTTGGTTACAAACATTCCTCCAAATATCTTTCCATGTGTTCAAATAAACTTATATAGCTTTATAACAACTTAATGGTGAGTAAATGATTACACAATAACATTTTTTCCCTCTATAGAATAGAAACGTACAGCTTTTGTGTGCTTTAGTTTCAGGAATCTCCTCCTTTTATTGAGGATGAATAATAAGTCTTAAAGTATGTTTTTAAGGACTATTTTAGACCTTTATCTGATTTAGGTGTCAGAAAGGAGGGTTCTAGTTTTCCAAAGTAATTTTTCTCATAACCTCTCTGTCTCTCTCATACCTTCTCTCTTGTTGTCTTTTCCACAGTAAGGTTGGCACTAAAGGTGTTAGTATTTAAACAGTTGTTTAAGCCCAGGTCGTGGGAGAAGCAGTTTGTTGCAGCTTGAGAATCAACTGAAAGTCGTAAGTGTAATTGATTAATAGTGTGTGTCTTATTGAGTCTAAGGCAGTTTCGTTTCCATTGTGTGCGTCCGCTGAGTCACGTGTTAATAGTTGCGTTTGTTTCGTGTTTTATTTGGAGATACTGGAAGGCGTGTCCTGCTGAATTCAATTGCTAGACTAAACGGGTATATAAGTAAGACTAACCACCGCGTGCAGCGGTCTCGCTCATCGTGTGAAGACCGCAGAGAGTAAAGACCATCGACTCTACCTGTGCGACTCCACCGAGCAAGGACACCGACAAGGCACTTGAGTATTACTGTTATTTGTCTTGTACATTCCTTCATTTTTTACTATGTGTTTTCAAATCCACACTGTCATTACAACTCGTAAATCACCGGTAACACGCAGAAGGCCACGCATGGCTAATGCTAACAAT
Organism: Triplophysa bombifrons; assembly: GCA_029783895.1. Lineage (NCBI taxonomy): Eukaryota > Metazoa > Chordata > Actinopteri > Cypriniformes > Nemacheilidae > Triplophysa > Triplophysa bombifrons. Next base: position 18,071,129 of record CM056461.1, read on the forward strand.
CTAGGAACTCTTTCAGCATCCAAAACTACCTCCATTACCTTTCCTATTGGTTTATGGAACTGCCAATCTGCTGTAAAAAATGTAGATTTCATCACAGCTATTGCCAAACATTCTGGTCTTTCTCTTTTAGCACTTACCGAAACCTGGATCAAACCGGAGGACACTGCCACACCGGCTGCCCTCTCCAATAACTACACTTTCTCCCACAGCCCACGCATATCAGGGAGGGGTGGAGGGACCGGACTACTAATGACTGGAAATTCAAACAGCTGGCACCCTCTTGCAACAACACCGCCTTTGAGTCTCATGCTGTTACTGTCATCCACCCTGTAAAAACGCATGTTGTAGTTATCTATCTTCCCCCAGGACACCTTGGACTTTTCTTGGAGGAGTTGGATGCGCTTCTGTCATCTTTCCCGAGGATGGTACTCCTCTGGTGGTACTTGGAGACTTCAACATCCACCTGGAATAACCACAGGCTGCTGATTTCAACAACCTGACTGCGTCGTTTGACCTCAAGCGAGTCCCCACTTCAGCAACCCATAAATCTGGTAATCAACTTGATCTTATCTACACATGCTATTGCTTCACCCATCACTCCCAGGTCACCCCGCTGCACACGTCAGATCATTTCCTCATCACTCTTGATCTCGACTTAACTTCTCCAGACACTACACATGCTTCCCCACTGGTCACATTCCGACGCAACCTACGATCACTCTCTCCCTCCCGCTTATCCTCTGCAGTCTCTGCTACTCTCCCACCCCCTAAACAGTTCTCTCTCCTTGATGCTAACACCGCCACCCACACCCTTTGCTCCACACTAACCTCCTGCTTAGACATCTTATGCCCTCTTAGATCTAGGCCATCTCGTGCATCTCCTTCTGCCCCCTGGTTATCTGATGTTCTCTGTGAGCATCGCGCCTCTCTCAGATCTGCTGAGAGAAAGTGGCACAAATCAAAAGAACCTACCGACCTCTGTCTCTATCAGTCTATTCTCTCTTCCTTCTCTGCGGATGTCTCCTCTGCGAAAACCCAGTACTACCACGCTAAAATCAACAACTCTCCTGACCCTCGTACTCTCTTTAAAACATTTTCTACTCTTCTTTGCCCGCCTACCCCCTCACCTCCATCGGATTTAACAGCTGACGATTTTGCGTTGTTCTTTGTAAAGAAAACGACCACCATCAGCAATCAATTCTCTGCGCCAAAGTCTCTTGACCACACCCAATCCCCAGACACATGCTTGCTCCCCTCGTTCTCTCTCCTATCTGAAGAGGACCTTCCAAGGTCATTTCTTCTAACCACCCAACTACCTGCCCCCTAGATCCCATCCCCACTCATCTCCTCCAGGCCATCCCCATCGGTTATTCCCTCTCTGACCCACATTATCAACTCATCTCTCACCACTGGTACATTTCCTACACTCTTCAAAGAGGCCCGAATTACCCCACTACTAAAAAAACCTACTCTTTATCCTGCACTGTTAGAAAACTACAGACCGGTATCCCTCCTCCCCTTCGTTGCAAAAACTCTAGAACGTGTTGAATGTAACCAGCTCTCATCCTCACCCAGAACAACCTCCTAGACAGCAACCAGTCTGGTTTCAAATGCGGTCATTCCACTGAAACTGTGCTGCTCTCTGTCATTGAAGCCCTGAGACTGGAAAGAGCTTCCTCTAACTCATCTGTTCTCATCCTACTGGATCTATCCTACTGCCGCCTTTGACACCGTTAACCATCACATCCTCCTGTCCACCCTCAAGGCTTTGGGGATCTCCGGAATGATGCTACAATGGTTCAGGTCTAATCCTCACGGTTAGGTCCTTTAGAGTATCTTGGAGAGGTGAGGTGTCTGAGTCCCAACATCTCGACACAGGTGTGCCTCAGGGCTCAGTGCTTGGTCCGTTGCTATTCTCTGTATACATGACATCCGGTGCTATTCTCTGTATACATGACATCCCTAGGCTCTGTCATTCGGAAACATGGCTTTTCCTATCACTGCTATGCGGATGATACACTACTCTACCTGTCTTTTCGCCCAGACAATCCGACTGTTTCTGCACGCATCTCAGCTTGCCTAGCCGACATCTCGCTCTGGATGAATGGCCATAACCTGCAGCTGAACCTTTCAAAAACAGAACTACTTGTAATCCCGGCCGATACAAAGACTCATCACAACCTCTCCATTCAACTGGGCTCATCAACCCTCACATCTTCCAGAAAGGCAAGAAACCTGGGAGTGGTGATCGATGATCAGCTCAACTTCACAGATCAAGTTGCCAGCACCGCCCGGTCCTGTGGATTCATCCTCTACAATATTAGGAAAATTAGACCCTTCCCATCAGACCATGCTACGCAAGTCCTAATACAGGCTCTGGTCCTGTCCAGACTTGACTACTGCAATGCGCTACTGGGTGGACTTCCAGCTTGCACAACCAAACCTCTACAGATGATCCAGAATGCTGCAGCAAGAGTTATCTTTAATGAACCGAAGAGAGCACACGTCACTCCTCTATTCATTAAGCTACATTGACTCCTTATAGTCGCTCGCATCAAATTCAAGACTCTGCTCCTGGCCTATAAGACCATCACTGGTTCGGCACCACCTTATCTTCACTCGCTAATGCAGACATATGTACCCGCCAGATCCCTATGCTCTGCAAACGAACGGTGTCTTGTGGTGCCATCCCAAAAAGGTAAAAAATCTCTCTCGCGCACCTTCTCCGGATGTGGAATGATCTGCCCGCTGCTACAAGATCTGCAGATTCTGTAGCCATCTTTAAGAAACGTCTGAAAACACATCTCTTCCGTCAACATCTGACTGATCTGTTCTGACTCTATTTTCTTCTCTACTCTTTAAAAAAAAAAATATATATATATATATATATATATATATGAATGGTTCTATATACTGTGTTAGGTTATATGAGACCAGTCTTCTTTTTTTTATTGCACTTATGCTTTTGTTGTACTTATGCTGTCCCAATTGCTTCCATTGCCTACCCCACCTGTAAGTCGCTTTGGATAAAAGCGTCTGCTAAATGACTAAATGTAAATGTAAAGGTTAGGTGGCGCCAGAGGTTCTGAAGCAGGAGCCTCATCGTATGTCTGTGGACTGGTGGGCACTGGGCTCTGGGCCACTTAAAGATCACAAAGAGAAGGTCCAGAAAGAATAGTTTGTGAGAAGAACTCTCGAAGATGAATTCAAATTTGAACACGAGGGTTTTGTTGCTGCCACTAAAGACATTGTTGGGTTTTTTCTCAAAAAGACCTTCTAGGCTCCAAGTAAGTGGCAGTAATTCCGTGTTTTGTGGCAGAGGGCCACAGGGTTACCACTCCAGGTCATTATTAGGGCACGGTCCAGCTCTGCCCTCTGCCTGCCAAACAGAGAAACAGAAGCATTCCTGTCTCTGGCAGAACTGAGCCAGTGTGCCAGTGAATCTAAGACACAGGCTTTCTCTGTAAGAGTGTTGGCTGTGGGTTTGAAGTCTAAACAGTGGGTTTGGATGGAGAAAGGCATGAATGTTAAAAACATCAGGCCTTTTCACTGTGTGAAAATTAATTCTATACAGTGGACTCTTTGATGAGCTCAATGACCCAAACAGGAGTCAAATGGCAGCAGGACTGAACGATGAGGAGAAAACAATATTAGGACAATATTACACATTGTATACATATCACATGACAAAATTAAATGTTTAACAACTTGAAATGTGCTCTTTATGGTTTTCTATGGATTTTAATGTAAATCACAAATTTTCGTGTGGATTTTTAATATCGTCTGTTTTTATAATTTCGAATATGTAGGGTTTGCTTATAATGCCAAGTGATTTTATTAAGCATTTATGAGAAATTTATGTGAATGTTTTTTGTTGGTGTTGTCTGCATAGTCTGCACTGATTCCTGATAGGCTGTAATTACTAATAGTTTTTTAAATATCTACGGTGTTATTTTAAGAATGATATTTATAAAGGAATAAGCATTTGACTATTGACATTTGTATGTATATTTTACATGCACAGTGGGGTTGAAAGGTACACTTAAAATACTTAAAATCAGAAAGTAAAGAAAATAAGTTATGATACCATAAAGAAATTTTGACTTAACTTTTTTCAGGACCAAAATCAAATGCAAATATCAAATGCAAATGCAAAAAAAAATACTTTTTGCCTCCTTTGAAAAATATAAACTTTTTGGGACAATTATCATACTTTACACTCTAGACACATTTAGAGCACTTCAGTATGTGTTCTTAAATTAACCGGGGTATAAAAGACATAAGGGGTATAGGGCATATACTGTAAGAGTCTCTCAACACTCTTTAAAAAAAATTGCTGCCATAGAAGAACCTTTTTGTACCATTAAGGACCTTTAACATCAAAAGAAAAGGTTCTTTGTGGCGAAAAAAGTTTGTTAGATTATGAAAAGGTAAGCAAGAGATGATTCTTTAAAGAACTTTTGACTGAATGATTCTTTGTGGTACCAGAAATGGTGCTTATATGGGCATCGATGTGTAGAACCTTTTAAGCACATTTATTTTTAAGAGTGAAATTCACTCTTTTTTGATTTTCATATAGTTTATATAATGATCATTTGTAAAGTAATGTAGATTTAATAGATAAAAAAGACATTACAAAAGTATGCTTCTGTACGTGGGTGCGTACTAGTGTGTTAATGCCTGTGTGTTAAGAGCTCACTGGAATCTCTCAGTGAAAAATGTACTAACTGCATTTATAAGACTGACCAAAAGAGGTCACTGTTTAAAATGGGATATTTAGGCCTGTTCAGTGGAAAACTAAAGGAATAACATCCCTGGCTGTACCTGTCATGAATCATTAATCTGTTTTAATGGAAAAACATTACTTATGTGGGACATACATTTTTTTTAGCCGTGTTCATAAATAGATTAAATCCAGTTCTTGTCACTTGGGTTTTATATTATGAAGGACGGGGGCAGACGTGGCGTTCCCATTAGAGGCCTGTGGTTTTGGACAGGGTGCAGATATCTGCTCTTCTCCTCCACGTTCCTGGATGACACCTCAGTTGTGAGATAAACACGCTCTCCTGAGGCGGGTGGAAAACCGTGGGTGCGGCTCGGCCCGGCTGTGGCTCTGGCTGAACTTTCAGTCCTGCTGCCCTTCACCCAACACCACATGCTCCTGTTTTTTGTCCACCTACTGAAATAGCCAGCGGTTTCATTAGGAAAATAAGCCCCGTCTGTTTGTATTATGTGGCAAAGGCTGACGTTATTAAATGTGAATATTTTTATGCTTTGCACTTCATCACTCCACAGACTGTTCTGGAATGTGTGCCTGACTTTTCTGACTTTAAATAGTTTTAAAAGATTGTGCTTGGATAAATGCAGGTTATCGCTTCCAATACTTCAAGAAAATCATTTTCATCCTGTTCAGATGTAGTCGATGTATCTTAAAGGGGTGATATGACACAGCTGAAACGAATATTATCATTTGTTTCAGATGTAATGCAATGTGTATACAGGATATAAGATTCAAAACTGCTGTATCTTCCACATACCGTGCATGTTTGAATCTCCTCTTTGCCCCGCCTCTCTGAAACGGGTAGATTATTTACAAAACTAATCTCTCTGAAAAGCGAGGTGTGCTATGATTGGTCCAGTAAACCAGTGTGTTGTGATTGGTCGAATAATCCAAGCGTGTGACGGAAATGTGACGCCTCTTACCATATTTGGAACATCAGGTTCCAGCCCAATCCTACTGACAGGTACACCCACCTTACTTGCTACCACAAACTGACGTAGATTTGTGGGGCTGTGGTTACATGAGGCATTTCAGGCAGGTCTGGGTGAGTATTCTCTTTTAGATAGAATATACTTAAATTTTTGCAATTTTACGTGTCTAATACATGCACTTATAACACACCAAAGACAGCAAAACACATATGACCCCTTTAACTTCAAACAGGCACATTCCATACAATGAATTTGATACTCTACTGCAGGTAGTCATCTTGTGAATCAATTTAGATTTTGAATATGTTGTTATTGATCAGCAGAGACACAAAAATGCTTTATGTACGCAGACACTCTCTCCAGGGATTTTTGACATATGTTACATCTCCTGCACTTTACTGTGGTGTCAGCACCTCGAACAAATGATCTTGTCTTGTCAAATGCTTGTTGAAAGGGAGGTCAAAGCAACTGATCTAGCTTTTTGAATACAAAAGGCATACTTGTGTAACCGGACATGCACAGAGATTTTGCTGCATTGGACTAATTTTCTATTTAGCCGTGTGTTATTTGCCAAACCGCAGTAAGAAGGCCCCCACTTTCGGTGTCTTCTTTTACATTGTAATGATGAGGTTCAGATTTCACCTAACCAGAGCTCTCTAATCTCTTTTAACAAGCTGACATATGGCTGCTAACACAGTACTCTCATGAAACTCTCCAGCAAGACCTCCTGCCTCACACTTTTCAACAGACTGTGGCGGGTACTAGCATTTCAGACTGGGGTTAATGCTATTATGAAAATGGTTGAGCATATGCACAAACATGCATGTGGGTTCAGACACTTTTTTTAAAAATTGATTTTATGTAAATGTGGGTAACCACATAAACAATGGAACTGGCCCAATGGATAATTGTTTGCTTTGAACAAATTTCAGAAATGGTTGAAAATTTGTTTTTAAAATAAATATTGGTCACTTTATGTGTGTAGGTCCCTAAATGCTGAAGCTCCAAAAAGAACAAGAACAACTGTGTGCCAATAAATATCTTCTGAATTGGAATTATACGTTTGCGAGTGAGAACAACTGATATTTTGAGTTAATGTATAGCAAAACTGAAACCAAATTCAAATTTGTTCTCATTTGTTGTCCCGTGACCAGAGATAGAAATTGTTTGGATTTTCACGTGCTCTCGGAAAATTCCCACTGATGTCATGATTCCGAGCTGGTTCTGTTCAGGGGCTATGTTATCGAAAAAATGGAGGATGCTAAGACTCATGCTTGCGTGTGTTTTGGGAACATGTTTTATGGTAAATGTTTTCAATCGTACATCCTACTGTGTAGTTTTACTAGTGAGCTTGCTGACTATTCTGGAATATTGGTGAAATACATGCTTTTTTCGCAGTGTATAAAACATACAGTATGCTTCAAATGGTTATTCATGTAAATATGTACTCATTTAACAACAAGACAAAGAGGCTGTTGTGGAGAAACTAATATATCACATCTGTCACAGCAGAAATCCTTCTCCCATCTGCCATGTTGAAAGGCCCGCCCATCTCGGGAACTCGGCTATCAAAAATATTTCCCAATCTTTCCAGTGGGAGACATGACATCAGAGGGCGTTCAAGTGCAATTTTTACATCGGAAACTCATATTTCCGATAATTCAGAGAACGCGCAAAGGTAGCTATTTTTATATTTTGAAACCATAAACTAGGCACCATGTTTATTTGTTAAATGTGCATAGTATTTGTATGCCATTTCATGGATAATAGCTGGAAATCTTTTATGTTTTGAACTCCATCCCCCTTGAAATTCACTCTCTGGACTCTCTTGTCCCCCAATTTCCAGCCCTGCTTGTTTTGAAATATCATATGACTTGTCACGCAAGGTGTGTTGGTTTTATTGTTATCGATATGTTGCCAAATTTTAATTTGATTATTTAAGCATAGATTTTCTTTTCGATACACATAACCTGTCGACATTTATTTGTTATTTATAAGTGATGCATAGTGTTTATTCACTCACCCTCTTGTCATTTCAAACCTGAATTGACTTTCTTTCTTGCACAAAACGAGCGTTTTTGACCAATCTGCAATGGCACCCATTCACGTAAGGACACAAAGCCAAGTCAATGAGGGCCAGTTAACAACATTCTTCAAAATATATATTTTAGAAAGAAAATCATACAGGTTTGAAATGACAAGATGATGTCAGAATTTTTATTTTTGGGTAGGCGGTTGCGGATGGTCTAGCAATACCATACCCTCCATTCAGAGCCCTTTCCAAAGCTACACTTCCTTCATAATACATCAATGCGTTGATGACAGAAGATACATAAAGGTACACTATAGGATTTACTTAAAAATGTGTGGAAATTCACACAAAATTATTTGTAAATTTAACTAGTAAGATAATGTAAAATAAACAATCTTACTAGTTGTTTTTTACAGTGTATGCTAATGCATATAGTTTGACAGCCAAGGGCATTTATTGTCCTACAACTTCCCAAGAAGATATAAATTGTGTTTCGACCACTTTAGTGGTTGCTATCAGAATGTAATGAGACTTTGAACCAACATAACCAAAATGTTTCTGAAAGGAATCACCTACCCTGCCTTTAAAGTCATTTAATTATAACTTATCTTGAATGCATATGATGCCATAAATGATACAAATTTGGGGAAAAATTGTACTGTGCATTAAGTGAGGTATCCATATACCTGAAAATAGTAGAAAGCAAAGGGTAGGCCTTCTTGACCTGGACTAGTATTACATCGGCAGAACTACAGCAATGTCCAATCAACCACCTGAACAGCCTTGCATCAACACAGATGCCATTATGAACTGTATCATAAATAGAAAAGTGCATCATGGGATACATTTTAAACAGTATTCAGGAAATCATGTGCTGAACATATGTCAACTGCTCTTGGTTTTTCAGTTTAATTAGTTTTAAAAAGTCCTATATATTTAGGATAGTATTTTTTTAAAGGAATTGTTTAAGTCTACATATTAATAATTCAATGATGATAATTATTAGAATAATTTCAAGCATGTATTCATAATCCTTTTATTCAGTCCAAACATATGACTGGCAGTATGCATGAAAGAATTTATTTTTAGTTCGAAAACTTACACTACAACAACAAAGGGAGATCATGCGCACGCATGCTGTACTTCAATGCAGGCATGCGTTGAGAGATTAGTTTTTGATTGGGGTTAATGGGGTCAGAGACTTGTGCCCTACGAAGTGTGTGAAGGACAAGTGTGCTGAGATTCAGAATAACATGTCCAGAGATGTGAAGATGGAAACCCAAGATGTTCAATGATCGCCACATAGGCTACATAACCAGCGGGACATCTGTGGCTGTCTATGTGACAGCTGGAACTCTAGAGAAGATCACTGGACAAGTTTTTCCCATGCTTGGAGTGTGTGAGTGTATCAGCATGAAACGGTGATACTCTTACACAGACCGTCTCTTGATTCTTAATGGAAGCTGTTGATCGAGTAACTGAAAGAAAGGTCGTAGTACTTTTACACCTCCTGCTCTTCACACACCCTGAAACACACATTCACACCTACTTGTATAGACACTAAATATTTACTCTTGCAGCATGCACCCTTAAATGTGCAATAATCATAAACACATGCACGCTTTTAGCCGCTTGCACATTGTGATCAAAGTGACATTGAGAGCAATTTGGGATTCGTGTTTGAGACATGATCTGGCTTCACTTCAAAGGGCTGAATAGCACTAAAGCTGCAGCTCTCAAATCTTCAACTGATAGCCATACTTTTTCTTGTGTGCTGTGAGTGTGCCAAGGGCGAAGAGAGAGGGGACATTTTTTTAAACTGGGTTCACATGTGAGACTTTTACGTGAATAAACTGTGAAATAAACTATTATTTTACTGTATTTTAATGTCACCATTGATGCCAGAAAATTTCTGGTTTTGTATGATTTTTTTACTGAAATACAGTAAAAAAAAAAAGTGAAATTACAGAGAAAGATTGCAAATGTACAAGAAAAACATGAAAAATGTATAATTTTACGTCAACAACAGCTGCCAGAAAATAACAGTTTTACAGATTTATTTTACATTGAAATACGGTAAAGACTGTAAATGTACAAGAAAAACATGAAAACTTGTCATTTTACTTAAATATTTATAGGGATTTCAGTCGCCCCAGCTGCCAGTAAATTTTTTTCAATGAATGATAAATACTGATGTTCAAGAAGATAAACAGAGAATAGTTTGAAATTCAAGTCTTACTGTAATGTTTTTCTGTTTTTTTCAGGTGCTTTTATTTAATGACTTCCAACAAGTCCTGGCTTGTTCTTTAAATCTTTCCCGACCGGAGATACGGACCGGTGAATGTTGGTTTGTCAATCCGAAAAACGTGCCTTTTCCCCAGATGCAGAGTTCTTGGCATCCCTACAGGGACTTTCGATAGTTTATAACTCCGGCCGCCAATGTCGCAGCGGGATGAACCCGGGCACGTCGGAAAGTTCTCCTACCGGCCTCCTTTTGTGTTCCTATTTACATCCACCAACAGCACACATTTGTTGTTTCTTAGACAGTTTTGTCGCTGGCTAGTGGCTTCATCTGCTGTTGCCTGAAAATGGTGGACAGCATGTCTCTGGCGGATGGTGGAACTAGGCGCTCATAAGGCGGAGTCCGTGAGCTGTCATGGACAGGCGTAAATCAATGTGACATCAGATTGTTAGGAGATCCCCAACAGCCTCTTTTGTGTTACTGTTGTGGTTAAAAGGAGATTACAAAAAGAAGAATAGATGGATTTGTATAATTACAGGGTGTTTCTGCACACACGCTGGGAACTCAATTCCTGGTAGATAAACATTTTAAGGTCCATTTTCTGGGATTGCGGCCCTTTAAGAAAAATTGTAATTTTTACTAAGAATTAATATTTTTTGTCACATTCACACACAAGGGAAATGATGTCTTTGGATTGTTGGGGAAAGTGCCCTTGATGACACAGGAAGAACATGCACAACCTATACTTTTTATTAAAATAATAATCTTCTGAGTGAATGTTACATTTACATTACATTTGTGCATTTAGCAGACGCTTTAATCCAATGCAAATTACAGTTATTTCAAGATAAACACGTCTTTTATCAGTATGTGTTCCCGCGGATTGAACGCACGAGCTGTGCAACCTGCGTGATGCAATTGAGCTACAGGAACATATCAGCCTTTTTTATGAGACAGACATAGAAATAAGATAAGAAACAAATACAAAGAGACAAGACAAAAAGAAACGAGACGAGTTGACAGACCTGGTTTTGGTACTAAGACTTGTTTGCTTTATTTCGCTGTGCTTGACTGTGTATTGTGGAGTCCATTTCTTGAATTTTTTACATTTCCAGAAATAAGTAAATTCCATAGCTGAGGCCAAAAGCAACACAAACACTGCCATGTCTCTCTCTCTCATTCTCTCTCTCTTTCTGTCTCTCCTATGTGGACGGTTGTCATACCCTGGTAATAGCATAAAGAAACAAATTCAGCTTGTCATATTCTCATTCTTTCTCTGTGAGATGCAAATCTATGAATTCTCTCACTGACCTCAACGAACAGCTGACAACATTTTGTAGATCAAGCTAAACAAATTCACATTCCTTCCCAGCTTCAAGATGGTAATTCTTCTAAACTTCATGACCGATAAATGGGTTTAAATCAAACTTTATAAATTTTTATCCATTTTAAGCAGACAGAGTTGAAGCCTTCGATTGCGTTTGAGATGGTTTTATAGGGACAGAGCCATGAATGTTCTCATTGTTTCTGAGGTCAGAGTGTTTAGATCAGTTAAAAATATTCCAGGACTGTTAAGTAAATCTCGGTTGCTATCATTTACCAATCCTGAAATGTTAAAACAACTGTAATTTAAACATGTAGAGTATTTCTGTCTTTGTTTATCCGTCCACTTTTGTCTGTTTGGTTTGTTTTTCCTGCATTATCAAAGTAGGAATTATAGACCCACTGAGTTAGAAAGATCTCGAATCAAGAGATATGGTTTGTTAAACAAGCAAAATACAAATGATGTTCATTTCGGTACGGCTTACACTGCAAATATTTCAAATAATCGAGTTATGCAGCCAAGAACAATGGAAATGAATGGAAATGTTTGGAAACCACACACAAGAATTACACGCTGCTACATGCTGTCAAACCTAAGACACAGATATCATTACATTCCAAATGTACCTAAAACAAACAGCTATTTCCCGTTTATGTGCTCCTGAGGTTTGGCAGCGTCTGTTTATGTGTGTGTTAGAGGAAATGATAAGAGTAAGATCAACATCATTAAAGCAGTTTTTGAATAGTGCTTGCTAACAAAACTCATTGTTAATGTTCGTGGTGGTTGCCAAGATGACGCTATAGGCTTTTGAAGATGTTTCGAGTATATAAAACAAATTATTATGTGGTTTTTAGGGTGTTCTGGGTGGTTGTTTAATGCACACCTATGTAGATTATGGATATTAGCTGCCTTTCAGCTGAGGTGCATTCACTTCATGTCAGAAGAAGCCAATTTAAGGAGAATGTTTTTTTTCAAAATAACACAATGATTCTCTAAGGCATGTAAACAAGGACAGAAATGGATGAAGAATGGTCAATCAATTAAGGCATCAGATATCATACAATCGAGAGTTGACAAACTATGAAAAGCAGGTAAGATCCTTCTTCGGGTGTGGAAAATGAGGTATCATATTTTAACCTGATCATAAAACACTTGCATTCCTTCTTAGTGAGATCATTGTCAAAGCTTTCTAGAGGGCCTGGAAAAGTCTAAAAACCATCTAATGTCATCTGTGCATCTGCCTGAGGTCAATTTATTGTTCACTGTCTCACAGTGTGTGATGTATTGTCATTATTAGATTTAATATAGTGTAATATATCACCCAGTTTTATCTCTCCTCAGTTCTCCCATCAACCAAATTGACAACATTATACAAGAGAGAATCTCTTCAAGCAGTACAGTATGCTATATTCAACTTTATTTCTATATAGAGCTATAGCAAAGCCAGACTTATAACCCTTTGTCATCTGTACAGTCCGCTTAGCAGCACTCGACTCTTGTCAGTGTCAATTATTTTAAAATATTCTTGAAATATGATTTTTAACAATTAGCAAAAATAGCGTGCTTTATTCTTTTAAAATGTGTGGTGGGTTCATCTACTGCATTGCCATTTGGATGAGCAGACTCCCCTGTGCCTATTGAAAATGCCTTGCCGATGAGACCTGTTTAGTGCTGGTGAAAAGTTACTTTGTCATATTTTTAGGTTTCTCTGACATGTGGTCATCATCGTCTTTGCTCTTTTATTACAGTGTTTCCTTGACCTCTGTGTGACCTTTGGCATGAATAGAAATGTTATGTTTTTCAAAAAGTAGACGGATGATCAGAATATACCATATGTGATTCTGATGAAAGAGATTTATTCTAATGTTGTCAATAACAAAATAAAACAAAAATAAAGACACCACAGAGACTTAGGACATTTTTAGAGCAGGAAAATTGTATTTTATTCCAGAGCGTTTTGGTCTGGAAACACACACACACACACACTGTACCCAGATGTTGCTCTAGGTCTGTCTGACAGTAGAGCATTTACATTTTATTTAACATCATAATAACAATTTTATGTAATATGTAAATTTTTGAATTAAGCTTTTTCATGAGAAAAAGGGAGAGAAAGATTAAGACATGTTGACCACATGGAGCATCACAGCTCATAAACCTATTTTTTTTATTTCAAGTTTCTGGTACATGATGGTTTGTGCTTTTAAATGTTCTTCTTCTTCGGATGTGTTTTGGAGGCAGCTTGCAAAGCCACTTAGCAGAAGGATTAGCAGAAGTAGAGGAACAACAATATAAACATTTTCTTGTCGTGTTTTTTATTAGAAATAGAAACGGTTCTTTGTTGCAGAAAGTAAAGTGAAATTTGCGCTAATGGCGGACCACACATACTCTGCACACGAGCCGACAGAGCATCAATCTGTGTCGTCAAAAAAGAGAAAATATGATGCAGCAAGGCGAAGTCGAGACAAAAAAACGGCAGAAAACCCGAATAAACATCGGGTGGTTCTTTTAAAAAAGGAGGGCTTGAAGCAGGAAACGGGTTTGCTAAGCGACGCTGAAGTTGCCAGCTTTCTGCTGGACCGGTAAGTTTGTCTAATTTCCGCAATATAAGTGAACTGTTTGTTTGATAGCTTTAGCTAATAGATGAGCATGACCATCAAGAGAAGTAGCATTTTTCCTTGTAAATTTTTAGCACTTTGTAATTGTATCATAAGTCCTTGTTGCATGGCCGTGTGGAAATCAAGTTAGAGATCATGTTTACAATCCGAATTTGCATAAATCGGGTGTGAGTTATATAATAATATTGCTTAGCATTCACATCCTCTCTTGTGCGGTCCTCCCGGGTAACGTTAGCTCCTCTGCCTCTCCACGCCCTTCCTGCATCTCCAACACCCCTACCTCTCCGCCCTCTTCCTCTCCCTCTTACTACCTGTGTTTAATTCTCTGATTGACTCTTTGATGATGAGAAAAACGTCTGCTAAGACTTTCGCGGTTAGATTACACGGCTTTAGCATTAGCATGCCGTTTCAATATGCCTTAAATTACGAACCAAGTTACCGTGCCAAAAAATGCTATGCAAAATAAGCGAATAAATCACTGACACAATGTTTAAAAAGTATCAATAATATTCACTATGACGATTCGAGTAAATGATGAATTAAGTAAATTTAATTTATTTATTTTTCTTTGTAAATAAACCTCGTCACTTGACTTGCAAAGGTTACTCACATCTGTCTCAGACGACAACATCTCTGTCCTGTGTCCGTAGCTTCAGTCTGTTGTTCGCCTGTGAGACGTAGATTGCAATTATCAACACCACCGATAATGGCCGCTATCACTTACGGAACCCTTTTGTCCTGTGACGGCAACCATAGCTTCTCTAATGGGAGGGGGAGGGGGGTAGCGGAGCTGTAGATTGCAATTTCCTACATCGGCAATAGTGGCCTCTGAAACTTACACACAGAACCTTTTAAGCATGTTGGTGTCACCTTGGTGCCCATATTTAGGGTGAGTGAATAGACCATGAACTTGGAAGTAATCTGTTTAATCAGGGCACATAAACACACACACATTTTCCATAACGTCTTTACCGAATGCAACAAGTGTCAATAAATCTCTTTGTAAGTTCAAGCCATGACAAGTCACTGTGCATGAAAAGTATGTAATACTGGAAAGGTTAATAATTTTGAGGATAAAAAGTGTCATGATTCTGCCTTCCTTGTCATGATTTTCAGGGCCTGTGGCCCCGCCTCTTGTTATCCGTTAGTGCCCATAAGTGTGTCATCTGTTTCACCTGTCGTGCCCGTACCCATTAGTGTTTGGTTACCCTGATTCTGCCTGAGCATGGGTTCTGTCAGTAACCGTGACATAAAGACTTTATTGCTGGTACTGAAACTTACTAGGCCAATGTCATCAAAAAGGTGTGTTGAGCATTAGCACCAGGTAAACTTTATTGCATTAAAAATAATTATTTCTTCAGCCATTCCTAGAAAGCAAAGCCATGAAAACACAGTATTAGGAACATTTTCACATGCATTGTGTTTGAAAATATGATTATAAACATAGATTTATCCCCACTCCTGGATACAGCTCAAAACAGTATTTTTGGAACAATACACAGATCACTGTCACTGGTCAACAATCCTGCTCATACAGTGGTGGATTGCGCATCAGATATCTTTTGAGTAGCAGTAATTTGTCTACATTCTCATCTGCCCTCATATTAGTCGAAGTTTGACTGGAACTCTATCACACTTTCGAATGTAACAAGTCAGAGATCTCTATCAAAGTGATCCAAACAATCCTGTGACAGAAAACTGCGTTTATCCTGTGAACACTTGTTAAATGTTTCACTGTGTTCCAGGCAAAGCTACTCCAGTCTCATTAAATTACACCTTTAATATTTGTGTGTGTTTGGGTTAATGTTCAAAAATGGGTGCATAAAAAATAAGCATCTTAAAAACTTGCAGACTAAATGCCAGCTACAAATCTATGAATCTAATCTTGTAACATTGTAATAAACATGTGTACGAATGAAAAATTCTCGAAATGTGCTTGACATCATATATGATTTTGGTTTAAAGGAAGTTAATAGTGTTGAAATATGTCAATTTCTTGTGTACATCTTTACACATTAAAAACAGACTGCTATATAAAGAGTGATAGGTCTCAGGTGTGTTCTCATTGGGACATTTTTGTTTAATTTTGTGTTAATGAAAAAAGTGGTCTAGGAAAAAAAATACAGAACAGAAGATCTTTTTTGAAATGTTACCAATAATCCAGCAAATCCAGTTGGGGTTAAAAGTTTATACATCCCAAATAATTATTTGGTTTATATACTCAAATAAAAAATACTGTGAAATGTAAATGTAAATGTAATAAAATAATAAAATAAAATAATAACAAATTGTATAAAATACATTTTTAGACAGACAGTAAGCATGTATAAAATCATAATGAAACATGACATGTGACATTAGATTCCCTTTAAAACAAGAAAACCATGGTTTTACTACAGTTACAATATAAAAATCATGGTTTCCACAAAATAACCATCTGGTTTTGCCAAAAGTAACCAATGGACCAAAAATTATGCTAACTAAACTTTTAACCACGTGGTTAATTTCGTAAGGGTGATGTTTTATTTGTAATGTTGTTTACGAATGCTTTCTGTTTCTTAAATTTCTTTCTGTTATTTTGGATGTTTTTGAAAGCTAGTAGTCCCACAAATTATTCATAATTTATTCCTGTATTATCTCCCTTAATGTATTAGCTTGAGTGATGGGCAGACATCTGTATCTTTCTTTGAAACATTCGTGGTTTGGCTTACTCAAGTGTCCTTATTTTGTTTGAATGTATCATGCACAGAGAGAACGAGAAATAGACATGTAGAATGAACTATTTCAGGACTGCTCACCGCAATGTTTGTTTGAGATATTGAAAACTCATAGTCAAAGATCCGTATCTCTAGATGGACATGTTTCAAACCACAGACCTACTGTATAATTTGCCCTTTAATCTTCCGACATGAGCCTGTACTACAGTGACCTGTGGGCTTTCCTCACATACACACAACTAAATGCAAAGTCCAAGTGAATGTTTGGCTCTTAATAAAAAACAATATTTTAACCTAATAGTGGTTTTATTCCTAAAGAACCCAGTTTCTACGTCTTTTAACTTTAATTCAGATTCACTCTTTCACTCTCCGCTAGATATTTCAGATGAGGAGATAACCATAGCAACAGTTGGCCACTCAATGCACATTCTGTTCTCAAAGAACAAACATTTTGAGAAGGCTGAATCGCATTGATCCAACATTTGGTTCGTTGGATCAGTGTGAAACCCCAGTTGTTGTTTGTTGGATCACTCCCAATGAAAATTTAGAATGGTGGTGATTGTTGGTACTTTTTGGTGTTGGAATGTTTTGATGTTTGTTGGATTAGTGTGAATTAGGCTTTAGTTTTTTGTTTGTTTAAACCTTGTTTTAAATAGATGACATGTGGCTTTAAGGGTGCTGAAAAACAATTTGGGTTGTGCTAGACCTCTATAGACTCGAGAGCTCTTTAAGTATAAGGTCCCTAAAAAATGTTGAACACCCAATCATATAAATTTCACACGGCTACTTGCAGACGTGCATGTTCCTTCTCTTTTTTTTGTGTTAAGTTTTGAATCTGTGAGGAGCCAGTGACTGATTCCAGTACACTCTGTGTACCCCTCATTCTTTTTCACAGGATGTTTTGAGACTACTGGCATTTTACCCTTATAGAAAATATATATGTTCAAGAATCTTCTCCATCTTCTGCTTCTAGATTCATGGCAACTAAGAGAAAAACTCCATCATACAGGTTGCTATGCATTGTTGAATATATTTGCAACCCAGTCTCAAGGCAGTTCGTGAAGTTTGGAATCTATTGTTTGCGTTCATGGACTCGTGTCACTCACCCCAATTTTTTTTTCACTCAGCACAACTTTCAATACACAGATTGCGTGTGTATGTAAATTTATATATTTATGACTTGATTTCAAAAGAAGTAGTACATATTTTAGGAGTCGGCTCAATCACAGTCTCAAAGGCTAATTCTGCTTAAAACACAAGTTTTATGAGGTGGCAAAGCAACGAAAAATGACTCCCCTGACGTCGCCCCTAAATCTGACGTCACACGAGCAAAGTCAATTCAGAACAAAACATACCAATGAGATCATGGGAAATGGGAATTCACACGAATGAGCCACCTTGTAAAATAGATATGAATTCTCACCAGATTGCGTTGATATATATTTATCTATATGAAAGATTTCGTGAATTAAAATACATTAGATTGAAAGTCAAGCTGGGTGACACGAAAAAGGGAAAATTCGTCTCCATAAACACAAACGAACAGATTACAGTTTGTGACAATGTCACAAATTCCCATTTTTGTTAATTGTATTCAATAGTAACATTCACTTTGAGATTACATGAATGACATAAACCATTTGCAGAATAACAAAGTCTGTCAAATCTCAACTTTATGTAGATGAGCATCAAAGTGCAGTGACCACCATTTAGAGTCAGTGACAGAAAGGCTGGTATACTGGAATACTCCACATTTAGGGAACAGTATAGATATGCAGTGTATAAATAGTATGAGTAGCATATCAGTAAGCTATTTAAAAGAGACGAGGGCCATATACCACCCGCTGCAGGCAACAGGCCTATAGACCCGACGGGAGGGAGAGAGCGCTGTTAAACTCTGGAGCGAGAAACAGATCTATAATTCACTTCTCATTTCCAGAAAGTCTCCTGTTTACACACGGCAGCAGTGAATTTATCTCATTGTAGCATTAAAAGAGAAGATCAACTGCAAAAGGCTGATATTAAAAAAATTATAACTGCACGCCAAAGAAATAAAACTTTTAGATAAATTGTAGTTAAAAACAATATGCTTAAGTAAATGGTTTGGCCAATGCTACACAGAGCACCTGCATGTCTTCTTGTTATTAAGTTGTTGCGTTTTCTTTTGTAGGGTATCTAACAGACACGCGCGGTCTTGTGTTGACATGCCCACAGCAGATACTGATCTATACACAGATTAAATTATTACTATGCCGATCCAAAATAAGCCTCTGTATGGGATTTAGGTAATGTGGTAATAAGATGTTGTGTTCAGCATTCCATAATTTTGCGGTCATCACTTTGTCACAGAATCGACCACATCGCTTCCACAAGTCAAGACATCGCGACAAGTTTTTCTCTTTAAAATATGAACTAATGTTTGTCTCCTAAAATATATACAGTAGATGACTTGAATGACATTAAATAGATCACATAATGCCATCTAACATTATAATATGAATTTGTACAAATGGCATCAAACCAACGCCAAGAAAACCTTACACAGTTAACATGAATTATGTTATACGAATGACATAAAAACATGTTAATCAAATGACATAAATAATGATTTTGGGTCTAAAGTACTTGTTTTTATGTTTATTATAGTTTATTTTAGTTGCTTAGACATAATAAATTGTGCAATCAAATGAATAATTTCTGTTTCACGTCAAAGAAGCTATTCAAACAGGGCTATTCAGAGAGTGTTTACAAAAGAATAATCATCCATCATCAGCTATACTCATTAAGTAAAGACACGTGAACTCTTAACATGGCAGTTCTTCTCTATTGTCGAGAGAAGCTTGTAAATATTTTAAACAAAACTCGATTAATACATCTAGATTTTTGCCCGTTGCCCCAATCTGCATGTACTGTAAACACATTTGTTGATGTAAATACACTCAGTGTTGATTTTCAGGTTGTGGGTTG
This sequence comes from Triplophysa bombifrons, assembly GCA_029783895.1. NCBI lineage: Eukaryota > Metazoa > Chordata > Actinopteri > Cypriniformes > Nemacheilidae > Triplophysa > Triplophysa bombifrons. The sequence goes on from CM056461.1 coordinate 18,090,741, forward strand.
TTTCGATATAAATAAAGCTGAATGCCGTTGTATAGAAGACATTATATAAACAAAGTGAAAATGTTTTCGACGACATAAGTAAAGTTATTGATGTACAGAATATTATTATCGTTTTATATTAAATCGATGAAATAAAAAAATTCTTGAAGGAATATTCTGCCTTATGTCATTTAATGCCTGGATCTTTCCTCTGTGGAACACAAAGAAGATTTTTGAGAAATGTCTCAGTGGTATCAATACAATGGAAGTTAATGTTGTCTTCTTACAAACGCTCTATAAAATATCTTCTTTTATGTCCTGCAGATTAAAGAACGTCATACAGGTTTGGTACGAATAATGGATGTAAGAATATAAATTTTGGGGCGATCTATTGCTTTAAATACAATGGGTCTGGCTGGTTGTGACGTTTTGGCTGTGTTACTTCCTCCACACATCATATTGTGTAAACATCTGGTCTATTTGGCATCTTACAATAAAGGACGATAAGTCAATCTGTGAAGGAAATCAGAAACGTGCGCAGTCAGACATGATGTTATCACACTAAGATGTCTATCCTATTTTTTGAAAGCTCCAGGCATGTCTACATGCATTTTCCAACCAAAGATTTGTATTGGCCTCACCTATTTGGGGGGGGGGTATGTGGTGATGTTGTGGAAGCATTCCAGGACATGTGAGGGGAAGGAAGGAAAAATGTCAAATAAATTATAATGAAATAGAAAAATATAAAACAAACAGTCAATCAATTCTTGATCACACTTACTCAGCTCATACAGGAACTATGTGCAACCATTTCAACTTCAAAAGACACCAAACAAGCAGACCGAACCTTGACATCTCAAGAGCTGTTGTGTGAAGATGTCCCAAGTCTACTTGATTGTAAACCCACAATTTGTGGAATGTGTGTTCTCATTTAACCTTTTCAACCGGGCTGGTTTGACCTTGTTACTGAACCTTTGGTTGCCCAATCAGAGGTCTGAAAACACTGTGGTTTTCACAAATCTCAAAATCTTATATCACTCACTTTCTGTCGGATGTAGTTGCACTTCCGCTGCCCCTCAAGCCCAAGATCTCTTTTCTTTCTCTCACTCTTTCTTTTAAAACCACTACATTGTCTTATTGTTTGCTCCTTTGTTCTTCTAGGAAGTCTGTGGCGGTTCCTGCAAAACAAACTCGAACACTTGCAGACACACCTTATCGCCTTCTTTTATCTCTTCAATCTATTTCCTGAGCAGAGGATGAGGGCTTTCTCTTTGCGTTCGCTCGAGTGTGTTTATGAATGAAGTGAGCAGATGAAGGCAGGTCTGAAACGGTCTTGTTTTGAACGGCTAAACTCCTTTGCTCAGGAGCAGCTTACAAACGGCCTGTTCTTCTATAAGCTGTGACATAATTGCTTACAGGTTTTTGCTGCGGAAATTGACAGCGGAGGTCAAGCTTCAGTTCTATGCTGAATAAAAGAGACTTATGAATAGATGTCTCAATTGGATTTAAGGTTTAGGATGAGATGGGTACTCAAAGGGATGTGGGCATTCTCTCCCTTTTTTTCGCTCACACCGAGATGTCCTGTTATTTGGTGGAATATGGGTCCCGTGGTATAGAGGATTATGTTTCCATTGATATACTTGAGATCCGTTGCTGTGTGTTTTGGAAAGGGTCAGATGTGGAACCAGGTGAATGAGGGTTGTACTATCAAAGTATGTATGTGTGCCCAACTTACAACAGTGTATTCTGAACAAGCAATATTGCAAAAGTTTGAAAGTTCCCAAGATGCATTGCACCATGTTCAATTCTGTGGTTCTTATTTGTTTTAAGTCTTTCTGGCTTAATTTATGCTTTAATATGGTTGTTTCTGTTTGTTATATGTTGAGTTTAGAGTTCTTTTAATGAATGATGTTTTTTGATTGTTACCATGGTTGAGATGTGTGTGTTCAATGTTGAGGTGTAAGTGCATGACACAACGACAAAGTTGGTACATAAACACTCACCACAAACTGTTTAAAACCTGTTAACTGTCGGAGCCCTTTTTGAGCCTACACATGAAATCGCATGTTGGAACTAAAATGGCGGTAACTCATGAATTCTTTGGAATACAGACTTAAGGTTGGTCTCGTTTGAAAAAGTTGCTGATTATTGCAACAAAAAACATAATGTATGTTGTTAGATTATTGTAAAAAATAAATTAAAAAAGTTTGTTTTTCTTTTATTAAAAATACATCAAAAAATGCGGGTCACAAAAGGAGAACAAAAAGCACTATTTATATAAAAGAATTAATTACTCTCGCTTCATAAATTATTTTTAAAAACTCCACAGAAATCTGTATTCTAGAGTCTTAAACTTTTCCAATGATATATAGTTTTTCATGATTCGATTAGAAATTACATGCAAAATATTGACGCAAACTTAAGTGTCCCATTTATGGAAGGGGTGACAGTTAACAGGCTACACAGTTAGTTGATCACAGTTTGGGTCTATTTGAGGCAGAAGATATTTGCAATTGTGGTAAATGACAAATACATTTGTATATTTTTATATTTAACAGTGATTAAAGAGTACATGGAATATTTCATATTGCTAATTAAAAAATTTTTATCCACACAACAGAAATATATTAATTGCCTGAACAACAGTAAATGGTGTGACAATAATGTCTTTATTAGAAAAATAAGACAATAAGCATTGCTTTGTTGAGAATAAACAAACAAATTTAAGTTGGCTGAACAAAGTATCATTACTTTGAAGAATTAAATAATACACGTTGAGTCAACACAAAAGTCTAAGTGTATCAGGTTGCCTAAATTTTTTACGTTGGCTAAAAAATTTTCTTACAGTGTGGTGTTTAAACTGTGTGACAAATAGTCTGTCTTTGCTCTTGGTTTGGGATGGAATTACCTGAGCTGGGATGGTCAGATGGTCACTTTGCTCTTGGTTGGATATGGAATTGCCCGAGATGGAGCTTGGATGGTCAGTCCACAGGCTCTTGCAGGAGGATGGCACAGGATGTTCAGATGGAGCTGCCGTAATTTCTAGTTAGTTATGGATATATGACGTTCATCTGGTCCTGGCGTAATCTCTCTATACGGGAGGAGGACAAAAAGAGAATAATTAGCGTAGCTGCTGTTACTTAGCATTTTATGCATTAAGTGAATGCTTGGCTGAAAGATGTGTCTTTAATATAGATTTAAATTGGGAGTGTGTGTCTGACACTCGAACAGTATCTAGGAAGGCTATTACAGAGTTTAGTTGCTACGTATGAGAAAGCGCTGCCCTCTTTGGTGGATTTAGTTACTCTAGGTGTTATCAAAAGTCTAAATTTCATGTTTTCTAATAATGTTGCCAAGGGGCAGCATGTATATGGAGAATAGCAAGGGTCCAAAAACCGATCCCTGAGGAAATCCATAATTTACTTGCATCAGATTTGACGATTACACGTTTAAATGGACATATTGATATCTGTCTGATAACTAAGATCTGAGACATTGTAGTGCCTGTCCCTCAATACCGGTATAATTGTTTAAGCGATCTAAAAGTATTTTATGGTCTACAGTATTGAACGCAGCACTTAGGTCAAGTAGGACTTGTAGTGAGATGTTACCTTTATCTGATGCTATTAGCAGGTAATTTGTAATTTTAATGAGCGCAGTTTGAGTGCTATGATGCGACCTGAAGCCTGACTAAAATTTTTTGTGTATGTCATTATTTTGTAAGAAAGAGCACAACTGAGTGGACGCTACTTTTTTAGTATTTTAGAAGGTAAGGGAGATTTGAAAAGCGGCAAATAGTTTCCTAGTTCATTGGGGTCCAAGTTTGGTTTATTGATGAGGCTTAATGACGGCCAGTTTAAAGGGTCCGGGAACATGGCCTAGATTAATTGACGAGTTGATTATGTTAAATTGGCTCAATTGCAACAGGTAGTTACTCATTTAATAATTTAGTTGGTACGGGGTCTAATAAACATGTTGTAGGTTTACGTTGCAATAAGTTAAATTAAATCTTCCTGTTTTATAGGTGAAAACACTGTAGCTATTCTTTTGGGGCGATGGTTGATACTAATTCATAGGACAGAATTGGAGGTTGAGTTTTCACTATTTTGTTTCGTATGTTTTCATGAATTTATTGTTAGCAAGGTGTGGTGGAATAACCAGGTCAGGTGATGTCTGTTTATTTGTTGTCACAATTCACACTGATAATTTGAACAATCATTTGGAAATCTCTGTCATTATTTACTCACCCTGTTGTCATTTCAAACCTGTTTGACTTCCTTTCTTCTGCAGAATACATAAGAAGATATTTTGAAGAATGTTGTTAACCAAACAGCGACATCCCCCTTTCACTTGCTTTGTTTTTTTGTCCATACAATAGAAGTGTTCAGTTACCAACTTTCTTCAAAATATCGTCTTTTGTGCTCTGCGGTACACAATTTTTTTTTGATTAATCTATCCCTTTCAATTTAGGGATCAAAATCGAAAAATCGAAAAACTTACTTTCTGATAATGTTAGCAGCGAAAACAACACAAAAGAATACAATAGCACAAAAACAACTTTTTGCATGTGCGTATGTGTCAGATAGTGTGACTTCGACCGTAAAAGTGTAATGGAGAATGGAGACAACCACAAACACACTGAGAGGTAACGTTATCCAACATTAGGTAGGTTCCAGTTAAGCACGCTCTCCTGATGACGTAATTTAACAGTAACGGCATCACACACCCCCCTCCTCAAAATAGCCGCTCTCATGAGTGGCGTGACAAAAAATCTGCGATCACGTTCAATGTCCTAGCCCTATATTGGACTTCGAATTTAAAGGGTTGAAGAGAGAGGTACCATCTGGTGATTCTTGCATTGGTGTATCTCATTCTATTGAGCCATTTGAGGGCTCTGTGGTCAGTCTCTAATACAAAGTCCTTACCAATCAGGTAATATTTCAAAGTGTCTAAAGCCCATTTAATGGCCAAAGCCTCCTTCTCAATAGTTGAATACTTAGTTTCACGAGGAAACAGCTTCCTACTAATGTACTGTACTGGGTGTCGATCCTGTCCTTCACCCTGCAACAAGACAGCACCAAGCCCAAAATAAGATGCATCTGTTTGAACCACAAAAGGAAGATCAAAATTTGGGCTTTGTGTGTGTAAAGACCCGGTGTTACAATCCTTTAATCTTGGAACTCCTGCTCACACTCAGATGTCCACTTGACCTTCACAGGGTTGTTTTTCTTCATTAAATCAGTCAGTGTTACAGATCTACTGGCAAAATTTGGGATAAATCTCCTATACCAGCCTGCTAATCCTAGAAAAGATCGAACACCTTTCTATGTTGTTGGAGGCGCACATGACAAGATAGCTTGAACTTTATCCACTTGTGGTCTGATGTATCCTCCTCCGACTACGTAACCCAGATAAGAAACTTGTTGTTTAGCAATTTGGCACTTTCTTGCGTCCGCTATATCTTTGTCATTTTGCAACAGATCTACCAGCACTGGAACATCCCTCCCTAAAAATCACTGGATAGGGTGACTGCTCCAGAACCCCAACTGATAGATGGTAAGCCTGTCCTTCAATTTCAATTACCAAATCGGTCTTAGGATATTCCCTTTCGTCACCATGAATACAACGAACTCTCAATTTACCCTGTACACATGTATTTGGCACATCCAAGCATTCCCTTCTTACTAAAGGTCTGGCTTTAACCTGAATCAACCAATGCTTTAAAGACATTGTTTCCAATCTTCACCTCAATGACGGTATCAGTGTTCAACTCTGTCTCCTTTAGCGACTTTAACGGTCTTGGTACATAACAAAGCCGAGTATTCGTGACCTGTTATAAGGAACAATCTACTTTTCTATGTCCTAATTGACCACAACCATGACATATGATTACCGCCTTACTCTTATACTGGTTACTCGCTTCCTGATGTCTATTAATATCAGTACTAGGGTTAACATAAGAGCCGTGGGTATTTGAAACTGAATTACTCAAACCACTACTCAAATCATCCCCAGATTTACCGGATGACGGGGTGTGGAAAGTTCTCCATCGTTTTGGCTGGTAGAATGATCGCCTTGCAGCTATGAAAGTCTCTGCCACCTCTGCTGCCTGTTTTAAAGATGTAGTGTTTCACCCATGTTCTGCTCTCTGGGTTCAGCAACTTGAGAAATTGCTCCAAAATGATCTTGTCACCAATCTCCTCTTTAGTTCGATGTTTGGGATTCATCCACTTCTCATACAAGTCTTTTAGGCTCACTTGAAGTTCTTTTGGCGTTTCATCACCCTGTAAAGTGTACGACCTGAAACGTTGTCTGTAAGTTTCAGTATTAATTTCAAACTAGTCCAGGATAACTTGCTTTACGGTGTCATATTCCAAGGAGTTATCTGGGTCCATAGCAACATAAGCTGCACTCGCTTTCCCCGACAAGAGAGGCAGGAGATGTAAAACCCAGCCTTGTTTTGGCCATCTACACGCTTGTGCGATGCGTTCGAAAGTTGTTAAATAATGTTCTATATCCTCATCACTAGTCCAAGGCAACATTCTTGGTGTGGAAAAACTTGTCGGTGCCCCACCTTGTGCTCCTCTCAAATAATCCTGTGTATTTGCTGTTGTAAGCACATTATCCGTGCTCTGAACACTTGATTGTGTTATAGGAAGAGGATTCCCTGAAGTCGCTACTGGTTGCAAGGATGGACCTCGTACTCCTACCGTTAACAGTCTTTGCTGTCTGTCGTGATGTACCTCAGCTTGAAGAAAAAACTGGTGCTGTAATGTTCACCATTTATGCTCCTGACGTTGACCCTCGATCTCTAGTCGCTCCTCTCTCTGTTGCTGCTTTTGTAGAAACGATTGTAGTATATCCTTCATAGAGCCTTGAAGCTCTTCAGACACATCCCCATCCATGTCTATGTGTATGGGTTGCTCTGCAGCAGATGCCCCAACCTTGGGTCTAACCACCGTTGTTGCACTTTTCAATGAATCTTGCTTCTTAGCTGGCATTTTTAGTACAATAGTCCTTCAATGTCTTCAGCTTGCCTGCAGACGAAACCTTTCTTACTAACCTACTTTACTATCTCCATTTGTTATTGTCTCCATATTGCCTGGGACCACCGCTGCCACCATGAGTCAGATAGTATGACTTCGACCGTAAAAGTGTAATGGAGAATGGAAACAACCACAAACAAACTGAGAGGTAAGTTAACTAAAGGTATTTATTCGTTGCTGGTTTTCATAAAGAAGGGTCTAAACAAATAATAAAAATAACAAAATGAATGTTCAACAAACAAATATTAGTTGAACCATGAAAGAAAAAGAAAAGAAAAACTGCGATGAGCAGCAAACCTCACTGACACTAATCAATGTCCTTCAAGTCGTGATTTGACTCTGCCAGTCTTGTATTAGACCTAGCCTCTCGCATGGGTTCCCTCTGCACCATACCATGCCTGTTTAAAACACATAGGCTTCCGGCCAAATCTGAGATGGATTAAACCATTCTAGTGGATGAGTATCTCCCATCATATACCCTCTTGCTGTAACCAATGGTATGGTCCAAGATAAGGTAGGTTCCAGTTAAGCACGCTCTCCTGATGACATAATTTAACAGTCACGGCATTACAGTATGACATCAAACTGTTGTGAGATCAACAATATCATTATATCATTACTATATCAAGATCGATCTGTGCAGTGATGCAGTTGAACACATCTCATGAAAAAACTGTCTCATAAAAAATATGCTGAAATTATACTTTTAATGTCTTGCACACCACTTTGTCAATATATTGGGAAACATGAGGTTAACCGTTTTAAAGTATTATTTCATTACGTCATTCAATTAATGTGAATAATGTCGGATAGATTTCCATGAGAAACACTGCTTCCTTTACAGCATCATCAAGCCTGTTGGGATTTTATGTGACCTTTATTTTGAGAAAATGACATGTGGTTTCTTTACGTCAATTACACCATTTATAATGCTTCATTATGTGTGGTTTATTACCTTGACTTACGTATTGCATATCTTGTATCCGTCTTTTTCATCAATTTTTTTGCCATAAATTGTGTATTATGAATCTTGAAGGTGGTTTGTTTGGTTTATTTCTATAAAACTTTATACTGAACCCCACATGTAATCCTGATTGAGAAAATTTATTTGAAAAAACTTTCAGGATCCAAGGCTGCGGAAAAAGTTTATATATTGAAATCATTGGTGAGTTTCAGTTTACATGTGCAGCTTCGTTGGTATTTGTGCGGCACAAATAAGTGACCGCTTACAGAGTGAGATGCTTATTAGGTACTTTTCACGTCAGTCAGCTGTGAGGTCTATGACAGGTAGATGCTGCTTTAGAAGGAAGATGCGGTCAGACAACAAGACATCGTACACAGTTTTTAACCTGAGCTTATGTTAATACATAGTAACAGTCCAAATTTTTTTATTCCTTATAATCCAAGCTAAGAATTTTGTAAATTCTTGGCTTCCTTCAAATATTTGGCCAAATGTGCAATGTTTTATTTTTCAATTCCATTTATTATGGTTTGTAACGCATATGTTTGGCTCATTTGAATTATTTTTCATTTGTTTTATACATTTACATTAAATTAAATGAGCCGTTTAGCAGTACTTGTATTCTCTGGCGGCCCCATCGGCGGGTTCACTTGTCCAAACAAAGTATTCGCTTTCAACATGAGGGACTTTTCATTGTGAAATACGATTTTCCCCCTCCAGATTATAATTTTGATAAGTATACCCCTCATTGTCTCCTATAACAATGCACAAAAGAGTGCATTTCAATCGAAGCACAGCGTGCCCTGCACCCCTGCCCACAGAGGCCGTTCTTTTGAGGCCTGGGTTTCTTTTTCCAATATTTTGGCAGGGCAATCTGGACGGTTGCGTGGAGGGGCAGAGAGGGGGTCTGTGACGGGGTGAAAAGTAGCAGCAGTCTTTGGGACAATTACAAGAGAAACAGCCGACGGCTCCTGTGTTTCATATCCCCCCTCAAACTCCTGCAGGTCTGCGTCTGCTGGCCTGCACTGAATGGTTGCTTTGTCTTCTCACACCTCACGTAATGAACTGGGGTATTATGGACCCGGTCTGAGGTGTCCGCACTCACGATATGGCACACAAGATGTCAATTAACTCCGCGAGCCAAGCTTCCATTCATCCTTTATTTGTTTTATTTATTTTCGTTGGACACAATTATTTTTGACACGCATTTGTGAAGTAGAGCCATAGACTGCGCTGTGATTGGTCATTGACAGGGCCGGTCGCGGCGTCCTCTAGGAGCTGGGTTGTGTCGCATTTCATCTTTGGTTGTGGATTTGACATGTTATTGTTCTGCGGAGACTCAAAGTTTAGATGTTCCATGCTGCTCAAGTTAGAAACAACTAAATCTCACTTTTCCTGTGGAATAAATTTGCGGTTCAGGGACATGTTTAGTTAAAATATAACATGCTACTAATAGAAGTTAAATCGGGTTAAGCACAGGCACAGAAAAAGTTTTACTATTAAATCTTGGATAACAAGAGAAAAATGTTTACATATATAAATAACAGTCAGGGCAACCGCAACATCGCCAAAATGCTAAAGTTTCACCTAAAGGAACATCATGTTGGTGCAAACCTTTTCACTTTCTTTCCTCTGTAGAAGTGAAAATATAAATATTTGTTCTACTTTTATTTCTGATATTTAGAGTAAATGTGGTTTAATGGATATGCCCATTTTTGCATCCACTGTGATCATATATATTAAGACACTTAGCGATTTTAATAGGACTATAAATATAACAGTTCAATTACAGTTTTATATACTATTATTTTCACAATAAGTGCTAATGCACATCTTAAAGGTGCTGTGTGTAATAATATGGACGATCTTTTAACAGAAAAGCAATATAATAAACATAACTATGTCTAAGACCTTACGTTATGTTCTTATTATGTTAGAATGCGCTACTTCTATCTACATACACCGCGGGACCCCTTACATGGAATTCACTGTGTTGTTTCTACTGTAGCCCTAAACGGACAAACTGCTCTTCAATGTTTCGTAAAATAAAATATGTTATCTCCTTCGGCAAAGGATCGAAAATGTGACTAATATCTAACATCTTAGTTCTGTGTCAGACGCCGCATACTGCTTCAAAAGTTAGGAAGGAAGTCAGCCTTTGGTTGGAAACCGTGACCTCAACATTTCTTGCCACTAAATTTCGTACACTGGACCTTTAAAGGGGTACTTCACCCCAAAAAGAAAATTCTGTTATAATTTAGTCACCTTCGAGTAGTTCCAAATGTGTGTAAAAACTTTTTATTCTGATGAACACAGAGAAAGATATTTGGAAGAATGTTGTAACCAAACAGATTTGGCCCCCATTGACTAACATAGAAGTAAAAAACATACTTTTGGTTGTGAGCATTCTTCCAAATATCTTTCTCTGTGTTTATCAGAACAAAAAAATGCATACGGATTTGGAACAATTCAAAGATGATGACAGAATTAAACATTTTGGGAAATCCCTTTAAAGGAAATTTGCCATGTATCTTAGGTATTTATCATTTGTTTTTTTTAACTATTTTCTTTATTTACATATTATTTTCTTGTTTATCTACTGCTTAAAAAAATCTGTAATGCAACAATGCAAAATTGTTATAGAAAGTGGAGTGTATTGAGATTGCATTTAAATTAGATGGAACTGAATGCAGTCCTCATTTTTATTTCTTAATTAATTTCACAAAGAATCTAAAGGACACCTCCAAATAACACCAATATAATATAGCTTTTAATTACTATCTTTATAAGTATGTTTATTAGTATCTTAGATCAGTTTTAGACTAAAATATAGCCGAAAGCTTAATTACACATAAAGTAGCTATTCTAACTTTGTATCTCTTATTGCTCCCTGACCGCTCTGTAAATTGCTTTGGATAAAAGCATCTCCTAAATGTAAATGTTGGAAACTATGGTTATGTTTCTAGTTACGTACGAGTACTCTTGGAATGAAGTCAAAATTTACAGGCCTTTTGCTGATCATCATCCATTACCTCCTTTAATTTCACTGTATCAGCGTGCTGTCATTCACTGTCCTGTGTATCCTCACCGTGTTTCTGTAATCTAATCCTGTTATCTTTACAGATAAACTGTATCATCCTCTGACCCAATGGTGCTTGTCAAACACAGCTGATCTGGGGATTGTACTCCCTCTATTGCTGTCTGTTGATTGATCTTGCTCTCTTTTAAACTGATTTGTGGGTTAGAAGACACGTTTTTGATGGTGTGTATGTTTCTATCACTGATTTAAATGGTAAAATAGTGGAAACAAGATACACCGCAAACAGAACTGCAAAAAACTGCAGTGGTTGGCAGGGTGTTGCTAGAGTGCTGTGGTGGGATGTTAGGGGGCTCAGGTCTCTTATTTCAGGCTAAATCTATAGGACAATTTATTTTACTACTGTATATTTCATTTCAAATAGTTTTGTCACGAATGGCCTACTTTAAGCTGTCCCTGCATTGCACACATGGTAGAGGAAAATGTTTTTAAACTTTAATCAAAATGTACACACATCACCTTTAAATGTTTCCTATGGCAGTCATTTTTTCCTATAGTCATTGCTGTCATATGGAGCCCTAAAAAGCATTAAAACCAGGCACAAGATAACCCGCTGTCACCCCCGCACAGCAATGACACGCTCTGCCGAGTGTCCCGAAGACGCACTCTCACTCTACCATCAAGTCTTTTGGCTCATAATCTGCGTCAAGTTTCCAGATCGTCTACAGTACCTGGTTTAAGAGAAACTGCTGTCAGCCTGGCGACAGACAGCCTTATATAAACATCCCCACCTGGCACCCAGCAGTGAATATGAGTCGTGAAAGCTGCCCTTCTTTCCAAACACACATCACAGACAAGCAGAGACAAATCACGGAGCGCTAAAAAGGTGCCACATAACTGTAAGCACTCGACAGTCTTGAAGAAGATATTCTTAAACTCTAGCGTCCCAACTACAAGCAACATCATTGAAACAGCTTTTAAAATACACTAAAATTACTTACAAAAAATACAATACACATCAAAGATAATACTTTTTATTACATAATAATTTATACAAACAAGTCAAAAAGAGTGATTATGAAAAGTTACAAAGCTAACTTTTATTTATGTGGTTTATATTATGTAACTTTAGTTAGGCTAGTAGCTTTGCTATTTTAAGTTTATTTTGTCAGTTTTTTATCCTTGCTGGAGAACAAGGACCAGCAGTGTCCCATCGGTCCCGCGACCATATGCCAAAAATTATCATACAGGTTTGCCTTTGTATCCATTTTTAACACATGAGAGAAGAATCGAGTCTTTATTTAAGCCGGGGTTCCACTGTTTACTCTTCTGCCTTCAGGGCCAAGGGGACAGAAAAAGAATGAGCGATTCTGGTTTGAGTAAACGGAGGAAAAGGTAGAGCTACTGTAAGGTACAGAGGAAAGGAAAGGGAAGGAGGGTGGAAAGAAAGGAGCCCTTTGAGTGACAGTAATTTAGAAACCTGGGCTTTTCATGAGTTTCCTGCTCTTAGCAAAACATACAGAGAGAACGAGAAAGACTTATGGCAATGGCAGAACTGCTCTCCATATTTGTGTATGTTTGAATTCCTGGGAATTTTGTGTTGTTTATGTTGAGTTAAATATGTATGTGTTTGTTGTTGTTTGGTGTTAAGGATGTGTATGTGTATTTTTATACGTGCCTGTGTGTAAGTAGTGTGCATGATTCATGCTTCTCTGTAACTTCAGCATGTTTTTTGCTTTTTTAATATATTTTTGTATGGGAAACAATTAAATGTAAAAAACTTTGCAGACAGGACCCACGCCATGTTAGAGGACCAGAATATCAGATTTAAAGATTAGCTCTTTTGTCCGTAGCAACCCGTTAGCAACACCCTGGCAAGCACATACAACACTATTGCGTCATGGTGGCAATTTTGTATGTTAATAAATAAAAAAACATAAAAAATTGCAACCATACAAAGGTGTGTATATATTAATTATACATATTATATATTAGTCCTATATATTACTTTTAGGCTTTTGCATGATTGCCTTTATTCACGGAAAATGTATTCCCTAATGAAAATGTAGGCTATTCCTAAAATATTTGAGGAATACAGTTTTTTTTTCTAATGCATTTTATATTTTCTTGTATAGTGATTGACAGGATTATATGAATTGAATGAAATGTGATATATAACAGTAAAACATGTCCGATTGTCTGATTGTCTTAACACACAACACATCTCTCTTGTGACCTTGGCGACAACCATCACTGTACAGCCAAGAATTCCTGTTCTAAATTTTTAAAATAAAGCATTTTCTCTATTTTATGTAACATGAGGAGGAAGTAAATGCTTCAGTTTAGTGGTTTTCCACAATGCATTCAGCTTCATAAAACAACACAATTGAGCTCCAAGACTAACAGCTCGTCTGGTGGAGGGAACGCTGTGTTGAAGCTGTAAAAATGACTAATGAGACACCACAGCGCTCCAGCTAATGTCTGCCCTGATTGATTCCTGTTTTCATGTTCCACAAGGAGACACAGTTATGATCTTGTTCTCTTGTGGGGTCGAAGTTGAAGACCAGGAAGAGTTTGTGGAATTGAGGTTTTGAGAACCTCATTGACCCAAACTTCCCCATGGTTTCCTGGCCTTGGGTTTTTCTGGAACACTGGACAATTGATCAGCCGTACTGAAGGCAACCTTATTCCTCAGAGAACGGGTAGAAAAAAATGAGCAAGAAAAAAGCAGTGATATTTCCACAAGGCTTTTGACTTAATTTTAAACACTTTTTAACACGTGTTGCCCTGCCAGGATAGATGAAGGGGGCCTGAAAGTGTGTATCTTTGTGTAACCTACAGGTTTGACCACAGTGAGGACAGGTTAGACTAATTAAATGTACAAAACATGTTTAACACTTCATTTAAAGATTAGTCTTGAGATATATGACTTTCTTTCTGCTTCAGAAAACAAAAGACTATATGATATATGATATTGTATACTTGTTGCATCAAAGAGTGAGGAACAGTACTCTACTCTCACCCAGTCTCGTCTCTTTGTTCCAAGGTTACAGCAGGATGCAGTTCATGCCCAGACCTGATGGCAGAGCTGAGAAAGGAAAGCAGTGACCTGACTAGAGGTGAGCTGATATAGCTGGATAAAGGACGCAGCAACTTGACACAATTTTTCTACAACACTTCAAATGCTATTAGATTGTTAATGATAATCTTAAATCTATAATTTACCTTATTCGTAAGTTTATTTATTTTTTACTTAGCCTTGTTGTGCCAGCACTGTTGAGCTTGTGCAGAGGCAGCAGCTTTTGCCAGAGGGGAACTGGAATCGCCTGGTTGGGCCTGGGTTCTCCTTTTTTTCTCAATTGGAGTTTTGGGTTCCTCGCCACCGTTTGCATATTGTTTTGCACTATTTGCCTGGCCGGGGGGGCTGCTTTAGAATTTAGAAGTTAGACATAAGTAATATTGCATATAAGAATTTATAGTCCGTTTAATATTTGACCTGTGGTTCTCTCTCCTTTATCTCAAATGTGTGCTTTCACTGTGCGTGCGTGCGAGAGTGTTTGCGTGTGTGCGTCTATGTCAATGTGTGTAAGTATGTATATTGTGTGTGTGGAGCATTTGTATGTCTGTCTTTTGTTGTTTTCACCTTTTTCTTGTTTTTACAGGTATATGCCTTTAGTTGTTTTTCTTGTATTCAGTGTGTCTCATCTACAGCTGCTTTGTAACAATGAAAATTGTAAAAAGCGCTATATAAATAAAATTGAGTTGAGTTGAGTATATTTTGAAGAATGTTGGTAACCAATCAGTGGTTACTGATTGTATGGAGGTATGGAGGGATTGTGTGCCTTCCATTGTATGGAGGCAAAACAACTGAGACATTTCTCAAAATATCTTCTAGTGTTCCACAGACGCAAGAGTTATATACAGGTTTTGAACAACGTATTGGTGAATAAATGATGACAGAATTTCAATTTTTGTGTGGGTAGGTATTTTGCTTCGGAACCAACAAAGATGTTTGTCCTTCATCAGAACAAGCCTGACATATTTAGGATGAAGAATTTGAACAAACCTCTAACCACAAGTATAAACCACTGTAATAGCCATACTTTCATTACTACCCCTGGTAAAAGGTATCTTTATTTAGTTGCATCATTAGACTGGCATGACACACAGGCATGAAGCGTCTTGGTCACAGTGTTTAATATAGTCATGAGCGCTCAGCTGGATCCTGTACTGACAGCATAAAGAGCCCTTAACTGTGACACCTCTCCTGGCCTGTGAAACAGGTCAGCAGCTACTCCCTGCTCTAAGGGGCCGTTTGTCATTTTGTTACCGAGCAGCGTGCCTCTTCAGTGGACTCTGTCCTGTGATGTCTCCCCCCGGGCCACCTGACTCTGCCATCCATCCACACATTATTAATAGGACTTGCATGGCTCGACAGACCCTCTAACAATCCGCAAGAGGGTGGGGTGTGTGTTATACTAAATGAAGGGCTCTTACATGAAGTGCTGGGGTACGTTATGGCTATAGGGTAGAGACGGTCATGTGTGTTCAGGATGGTGTGTGTGTTTGTTGGGTCATTTATTTTGATCTTTCTTTAAAGATACTGTAGATGCTATGTAGATGCAGCACTTGTGTCCTCCAAGCGCCCCAAGAGAATAATGATCTGATATACTGTATACACCACATTACACTGTCTACACACTTCAGGCTTATTCATGGTCAAGACCAAACACACAATATTTGGATTGCCATGTCGTCGCTGAGCGGTTTCATTAAGGCAGGGCTATTTTGTTGCTATGGTGTACTAGTGGTTGCTAGGTGGTGTTTCTTGGCTGGTTTCTTGGCTTAACGTAAATCTAAAGGCCCAATCTCACAAAGGATAAAATATATAATGATAGCTACATTAGCGTCCACACCACTTGCATCACTAAGCAAAATTACAAAAACAAGAAGGTAACCCCGCCCACAACCTTACTTCATTGGTTAAGTCAGTGTGGCAAAGTTTTAATTGCACCACATTGTTTATTTATAGTTTAATTGCAATTGTAAAGAATGGGTTTCTTCATATTTAGATGCAATAGGAGAAAGTATTTACAGTATATCATGTCATGACCAATGCAGTAATGGAGTTGACAGAAATGACATTGACAGAAAGAGAGAGTCCGTCCACTTGTTTTCTCATGTCTGCTGCTATTTCTGTCTTCTTTATATTTGTCTCATGTGTGTGACAGCGGTGGGCAATTGAAATGTGGGTGTGAGTGTGCTTGTGATAGACAAAATACAGATTGTGCAGTCGGTCTCTCATGTGTGTGTCTCAGCACCAGCTGCTGATGGCTGTTAAGAGGGCAGGGATAAACAGCATGTGTTAACCGAGCTGATTGGGCCGTTATTCATGTTGCCCTGACCGGCAACCTGATGATTTATGCTGTAGTCTCAACACTGAGATCAGTCCCCGTCTAATGTGAAACACTGATCAAAGGAGCTGATGGAAAGATGCGAAATACATGAAGAGAGAGAGGGAGAGAAGACTCTGATGTTGTCAGAAGAGGCATCTGGGCGAAATGCAATACTTTAAAAATTTACATTTGTGTTACATCCCTACTGCATTCCATTAGGTCTTACATGCACATCCCAGTATAAGTGGTCTTTGTTACTTATGTTTAGAGTCAATAAGGGACCTCTAACCTGAACAAAAAATTGGAGATGAGCTATTTTGACTTGAATTAGTAGGCAACAAAAATGTTACCTACTGGCAACCACATAACATCTTACTTCAAACAATTGATGTATACCTACAGTAGATCCCACATTCAACATGTTGATGCATCTACTACAGTGTATTGGAACTTTCAGCATTTCAATTGCTCACTCACATTAATGAGTTTTATAAGATGTAACAAATTTCATAGCCTGAGATATAAACTGCTGAAGAAATTAGATTACCAGGTAAGAATGTGTCGGTTTTTGTTTCTAGATGAATTATTAAATTGCATTATGTAGCAATTGTAACGTTTGATATTCATATCTCGTTGCTGTCCTTCCAAAACCTTGGATGTCCAATTCGCTGTTTTTCAGGAAATGGGAAAAACACTAGACTTTTAAAATGATTAAATACTGCGTTGTCAAAGTTTAGCAAAACCCAGTGACAATAAGGGTTTCTACTACTAATAGGATTTATGACAACAACAAAAAAATCACAAAGGAGTTAAGATAACAAACATAAACAACCAGCAGGGAGTTGTGGTACTGGGAATGCTGGGATATCTCTCACCTCCAAATGGATTTTGCAGGTCCTAGTCAAATCTGAACCAGTGGAAAAACAACACTGAAATGGTCACTATGCCATCTGAAAATCATAGCTACGTTTGGAATGAAAGACTGCTAACTGAATACTGCAGAGTATGCATTGCATGCTGCCAACTATTTAAAAAAAAAGGCACGTGACATTTCATTCACTTTACATAGACCTCACTCTATGTTCCAGCCATTTTTATTTGTTTTTATTTTAAATATTGTGTAAAATGTCTAGGCATTCAAGACGTTTGAGAGGATGTTTACTTGGAAATAGAAGTGATCAATGCTCTGTTATTTCTGTGTATACTCTGTTACTCTGCACATTTTGCATTTAGTTTGTTAGTTGGGGCTGGTCATCCTAGGCCTATATGCGTACACACACACACTTGTCCAGCTACGGTAGTGTAGATTTCCATTACATTGCTCCCTCTGGGAGGTTAAAAGCAGTCCTGTGTTTGCCCAGAAAGTTCAGCTTTGTAAAACAATGCAAAAAAAGAACACTCGCTCGATCTCACGTTTGTCTGGTTCATTGCCTTTGGCTTTTTCTTCCGAAATATCTCTCTCTCTCTCTTCTCTCTCTCTCTCTCTCTCTCTCTCTCTCTCTCTCTCTCTCTCTCTCTCTCTCTCTCTCTCTCTCTCTCTCTCTCTCTCTCTCTCTCTCTCTCTCTCTCTCTCTCTCTCTCTCTGTGCTCTGGGGGTCTCAGTTCAGTATTAAAACCCTGTTTAAAGGACGATTTCTCTAAGACCTGTAGCAATAGCATTTAAAATAAAATAAATATAGACATATTCGTCGTGAAAGCTTGTGTGTACATGAACACAGTTATTGTGATAGTGTATACATGTATTCCCACTGAATGAAACCTCAGTTCTCCATTTCTTTTTTAAAAACCCTCTTAGATTTTTGCTTTTCTTGGCTTCACACATTCTGAACATATTTTAGCAAAGCCTTTTCCTTTCAGCTCTCTCAGTGATGCAGAGTTGCTTTCAAAGGTACACTTGAGGACCTGTGTAGCGTCATTTCCCCATTTACCTTCCACCTTCCTTTTAAGACCTTTGTCTCTCCACAGAGTAGTTGGAGAACTGTATTTATCTGGTTCTCTCTGTCTCTTTCATCCTATTCTTGCCCCTAAGGACTCGTCAAAGAAACCGACTGCTTATCAGTACAACACCCCTGTGAGTGCGGACGCTGTGAAAACACATTGATAATGAGGAACTAACTTTATCTATCACTGATCTCAGGACAGTTCGGGTTTTCCTTTTATTCTGAAAGAATGTTCTGCCTGATATATTATAAATATCTTTCAATTCAATTCAATTCAAGTTTATTTATATAGCGCTTTTCACAATGTGCATTGTTCAAAAGCAGCTTTACAGGGGCAAACAGGAAAAACAGAAAAGGTAAAACACAGCACAGTGCATGGTGTTTATAGAACAAGCAAGATCATTCTAATAAATAATATCGAATTAATAAATAAATAAATGCAGTCTCCCGGTGAGCAAGCCAACACTGCCCTGCTATATTTTCAGAACACCTTGATAATAGAATTGTAGATTTCCATTTGTAAACATTTTTGTGTTTCTAATCATGCCAAGAGATATCTGTACTATCTTCCAAGCATTTAAAGTTCACACAAAAATAAAAGTCTGTTGTTTTGTTTGCTCTTTTATGCACAATCAAGTTTTAAAACCTTTAAAAGTTTAAAAGTTTTTTAAAATCTGTATATGAAGTTTTCAGAGGCCATTTTTTACGTTTATTTGAGAAACATACGTAAATGTTTAATTATTTACTGAAAATCTTTTCATCTCAAATTTTATTTCTCATCACATGTCGTGACCAACATTGTGAAAATGGTTGTTTGAAGCCCACCCTCCCCAATCAAGTTTTTAATATTTAGATAGATAAGACTCATAAAAATCATTAATTTACTAAAATGTCAAAATAAAAATAACAAATTATAACATAGGAACGTGTTGTGGGGAAGTGAGTCACAACAGACTATTTGGCACTGCAAAAACACAATGTTCAGCTTTACAGGTATTAGTGGAGTGTAAATAACAAAATAAGCAGTTTGTTTGTTTATTTCTAACGCTCGGCCACTTTCAAAGTAAATATATGCCACAATCCTTTGCTCAAGCTCTCTGCCACCAGCTCTGGAAGAAAACTTCTTTGACGTTCACCTGGAAACATGTCACAGCAACCAGACGACACAGTTCATACTGCGGGATTGTGTGTCTTGAGCAGGCTAAAGGCAATTACATAACGGATCCAGAAACAGTGTAAGTATTGTGCTTTGTGAATGTGTGTGTTGACTCCAGATGTGAGAGAGACTTTCTCCTGTTTCACTCAATGTTAATCACAGCCATCCATCAGGTTCTGCAATGAACACACACTCCTCCACACCTTCACTGTAAGAGAGACACAGATATACAGTCATATGGGAGAGGATACAACTACAAAGACGCCTCCATTTAATAATGTGATGCATGGGCAACTGTGAAATCAAAACCTTGTTCTTCTGCTATAACAAAATGAAATCATAGCTGAGTTGAATATGTCTTTATTTATGGGATTTGATGGGAGCTTGTTTATGTGGTTAAGACAAAATCATCCTGTGTTAAATTAGTGTCAAATGACATTGCACAATGTAAAAAAAACATGCACATGTGAGATTTCCCCCAAAAATCAGCAGAAAAAGTAATGAACCGTATTTTATTTGTATATTATGTGTCCTATTGTGGAGTAAGTAAATAAGGAGACAAGAGACGAAGTTGCGTCGAGTCAGTTTTACTCTCCGCTTTAGTAAATCTCACTCTGAACAGCGATTGAGTTCAAAACAACCACCCACATCTACAACAGGACACAACAACCAAACTAACTCCTCCCTCCCTTAAAGGTACAGTACCTTGGTGAATGTCTCTTAAGTAATACTTGTGGTTCGCCACACTCTGGTGTGACAGCAAAAATCTTTTTATCTTATTAAAGTGGTCAAATGACACGGCTATAATTAAATATGATCGTTTGTTTTACATGTAATGCAATGTGTTTACACGATCTAAGGTTAAAAAACTCCACGTTTTTTCCACATACCGTGCATTTTTGTATCTCCTCTTTACCCCGCATATGAAACACGCAGATTTTTAACAAAGCTCTTCGTTCTGAAAAGCAAGGTGTGCTATGATTGCCAGCTAACCAGTGCGTAGAGATTGGTTGAATACTGCAAACTTGTGACACAGTGACGCAAATGTAACGCCTCTGACCATATTTGGAACATCAGGTTCCAAAGCCATTGTACTGAAAGGTACACCCACCTTACTTGCATACATATTTGGGAGATCTTAGTCAACTCATACTACGAACTGACGTAAATTTGTGGGGGTGTGGTTACACGAGGCATTTCAGGCAGGTCTGGGTTAGCATTACCTTTTAGATAGAATGCATCATATGTTCCGACTCTTTCATTTTTGCAATTCTACATGTCAAATACATTCATGGGCAACTTATAACTCACCAAATACACCAAAGTCACAGAAAAACAAGTGTTCGTGGCATATGACCCCTTTAACCGTTTGTTTTTAAATGCTTGCTCTAGGAGACATGTATGGTGTACTTGTCAAATACCCAAATGTCACTTGGTTTGATCTCCATTTATCATCTAATACAAGAAAATAAATGTATGTATAAATATTTGTTGTGTACTGCTTTTAATGAGAAGAATATTTCATTAAAATAATATTATTACTGTGTTTTTTATTTTAGCATCATTGTGGCAAATGTTATTGTTTAGTCACTATTACGTCCATAAAAATAGGTTTTATTTCTTAATCTTCTTTCGTTTCACCAGACATATTTAAGTTTCATCAGACATATTTCACTCCAAAATCAAAAGAATGAAATAAGGACATATTTTGACATAGATTATACGATTAATTAATTATATCTGTCTCTATAAAGTATAAAGAAAAGGCAAATTTCCCCAAAAGAGAAAGCCCACCGGTCTGCACTGCACATGGCCCATGCATCTTGTTTAAACTGAACTCCTTCTCAACCTCATCCAATTCTGTTTAAGGAGCTTCGAGAGATAATCAGTTCCCTCTGTTTCTCTTCCCTCTTTAAATATTCCATCATCATATGCACAAATGCATTTGGCTGCCCGTGTGCAATAACCCGTGATCCCACCATTTATTTCAAGACCTCAGTCAAGACACAGAGGATTTAAAAACTGGAGTGTAATGAATTGGCTTTTGATTTTTCACTTAGGCCGCGTTGACACCATGGTTGAACATGACTCAAAATGTACGTATAAGACCCAAATGAATGTATGTTTTTTCCTTAACTCCTTTTGTGAACAGCAATATCACATTTTATCTAAGATGTTTACAGTAGGGAATAAATTGGAATTGAATCATATAATGTGGTTGTCCACCTAATATAACATATATAAAAGAATTGAGTCAATTGAACTAAACTCATATCCGTTAAAAACTAAACCACAGATAAACTAAAAAACTAATTTTAAAAGTAATTCTGAGAACTTTTTAGATTGCATAGTCTGAAAATACAGCATGCTACACAAACAAACATCTACATTAATAAACTCCCTGAGCCTATCCAACAGCCGGAGCTCCAGTTTAAGACTTCCTACAAGACTGTGTTTTTTAGTTTCTGTGATGTGTCTGCATGCTGCAAGTGTCTGCGACGTTATGTATAACTCTATTCTCAAGAGTACAGTACTTAACGTAATGGAAAGACGTTTGACTGCCCATACCCATCTCTCTTCTCCTAATTCCATTTGATGGCATTGTCTCCATACCTCTCTTATCCTGGGTCAGCCCTTGTTCCTTTCAGACATGGTTATCTTACCCCGCCACGTGTCAGACGAGTATCTACACCACCCTCAGCGGTCACACCGTCCCTGCGGCCTTGTGATTTCCATCGTATTTTAAGAAGTGGCCACTCCACACATGGAATTACACTTCCATTATGTCAGCGCTCTGACAGAGAGTCCACACGTACGAGAAAAGCGAATGCTGATGACGCAGATCTGTTGACGTTCAGTCACAGAATCTGCAAGCCACTGACGGATTCATAAATGGTGACAGCTAAAGTGCCCAGAGTCCCATTAGCCTGAATGAGAGAGATACTACCATGGCAAGGCTCACCGAACAGGATATGATGTCATGAAACGACATCACTTTAATTCACTCGGCTGAGCTTTAATTAAGGCTCTCGTCAGTCACCAGCAATTTGTAAAGTTACTTTTGAGGCCCGTTGCCCTGCTTCTCAGTCTTGTGACTGAATCTGGAGAGCTGTTTTGAGAATAGCATTTTGTGTCTGTCGTGAAGGCTGAGGTATGTCAGATAAGATTAAAAGGCTGTAAATGTTTCAGATAGATTGCATGCACAACACGGAGTCCTGTTACCTGATATAATCTTATATCAGACCTTGGGTGGCTCCGTACACGCAGACGGAGAACGTACGGCACCTGAGACCCTATACTTTCCGTCAAAGTTGCAGTTTCTCTGTCAAGTTCTAAAACAGGACGTATTGAGCAGTTAAATGAACAGGGGTTGCTGAAAGTGGACTGGATGTCGTGCAAAAAGCAGAGGGCGATAAAAATCGTTCTGTCTGGTATGTATTTCCTTCACAGTTGGAGGGGTAGCGGCCTCACTCTGTGCTCTTTCAGGCTAAGTGAGGCTTACTATGCCAAATCCAAATCTGATAACTACTCATAATCTAACACCACGGGTGAAAAGGTTTAAACGTCCACTGTAACTACATCAAGGGATTTCTAATCTGCCTTTTTTATAGGGATCAAATGGTTTGGCTTGAGAACTGAGTTCGGTCTGTCCTAAATGTGCCGTAGAATAAAAGGGTAATATTTGTTCTGCATGTTCAACAACTTTTCGTAATTATTTTGTTTTATAAGTACCATTGACAAAATGGACATTGGCCTAAAAGGTATTTGAACACTACATTAATATTACTGAGAATGTAATACAAAGATGTAATGAAAACCTATGCACACTTTACTTATAAAGTCCTATCTGTTGTCTTGTCTTTGTGGAAGTGTTGTACATTGTATTGCCACTAGATGGTAACAATAATCTTTTTCCTCACACGAATCTTTCATTGCAGAGATGATTTAAAATAATAATTATATAGGTTAATGAAAGGCAACTTTAAATAACACATGTGATGGATCCATTTTCAGAAATAATGCTTCTTGTCTTTGTTTTTCTTTCATTAAGTTTGGAATGAACTTCATCTGTTCTCCTTGACTGTAATATCCTGAGGTGTTGAGTGTCACACTGGCTATGTTAACGAATTCCATTACACTTTAATTTTCCACTTGTTCCTCTGATTTAAGACTTTATAGCCTGTGCCGTGGGGGACACTTTATATCAGCATTGGCTGTTTTTGATTTTACAAATAAATCTGTGGTTGAAATCTCATATGCAAGGATTTACAATATTTATAAAAATGTGTTTGGAATGTGAAAAATGTGTTTAATGCCTGGTAAAATAAACCAAACCATAGTTTGTATTAGAAGGCTATTTAAAAAATGACAATGAAATTTAAGTTTCCACAAGATTATAATACATACTTCAGTTATTTTTTAGCTCTCACAATAATGAACAAATAAAAATCTGAAATATTGTTCAAATGAGAACCCCTATTAATGTTTGATGCTTTTACAGTAGCCTAATGGATTTATTTATTTGCTGTTTTGTAACCATGGTTTTATTAAGATATTTATTAAGACAAAAATGCTTTTCTACCAAACTACGGTAACTGTGGTGAAGCATTCATTTTGAGGGGAATTTAAACATCTGTATCTCTACCGTATCCCTCATCACTTTCATCCGTTCGCACTTTACTTCCGTAAATCACGATCATGAAAACAAACAGAAGCGTTTAACTCGGTTGTAAGTGGGCGGAGTTACAACTATACGCAATGTATTTGCAGTTGTAAGCAGGCGGAGACTGATCTTGGCGTCAATCGCTGTTCTGTCGTGTGTGGGCGCGATCAGAGGACAACGTCGTGAATGCCCCGCCCCCACATTAGAGTGCATTGAGAGAGGAGGAGAGTGAAAGTTCAGTGTGCGCCAGTAGAGATATGAAGAGAGAGGTGAAAACACACAGCACGCATCTGCACGGACTATATGCCGCTCACAAGTTCGGAGATAACCGAAGTCAAGGACAGATTTGTAGTTTGTCCTGTTAAACTTCTCCTGATGCCGTTATGTTCGCTAACGCTACGTTGACCGACGTGAAATATCACTTATTTTTACCGGGACTGTGCACGCGCGTTTTTCATGAAAGTATATGACGGACCTGGATATTGAGGATCAGTTTGTACGATGTGAAGACTTTGTTTTGAAAAGTGATATTTTTTCAAATAGGTTTCATTCAGATGGATATTCATTTTTGCGTTTTGAACTGAATGACAAAGGAAGCGTTCCTTGAAACACTGCTAATGTAAGCAGTCTATATGGGACTGTACGTTCACCTATAAGACCAAAATTATCCTCACTTCGGTCTTTATACAAGGAAAGTGTCTTACCTCATTCAAAAAGGGTGACTGAAAATCCAGCATGGGACCTCTTAAAATTTTAATTTCTCTATGGTGTCAGCTGGTCATTGCATACTGCCTAGAAATCAGCTCTTATGATTTGGAGAGAGGGAGACCGGCTAAATGTGAGCCTATCACCATCCCCTTGTGCCAAGGCATTGGGTACAACCTCACACGGATGCCCAACTTCATGGACCATGACAGTCAGAGGGAAGCTGGCATAAAACTCAATGAATTCGCCCCGCTGGTGGAGTACGGTTGTGACGTGCACTTGAGATTTTTCCTCTGCTCTCTTTTTGCCCCGATGTGCACGGACCAAGTGTCCACATCCATTCATGCTTGCCGTCCAATGTGCGAGCAGGCCCGTCAGAAGTGCTCGCCCATAATGGAGAAGTTTAATTACGCCTGGCCAGATTCTTTGGACTGCTCTAAACTGCCCACCAGAAATGACCCCAACGCCCTGTGCATGGAGGCTCCTGAGAATGATACCAAAACCGAGACCAAGAAGGGAGAAGGTATGCTGCCAGTGCAGCCCAGATCCAGGCAGCCTGGCCCTGTGAAAGGGCGCTCTGGGGGCAGCGTGGGAGTTTGTGAGAACCCGGAAAAGTTCCAATATGTGGAAAAAAGTGAGACGTGCGCTCCACGCTGCTCCTCTGCAGTGGATGTGTTCTGGTCCAGACAGGATAAGGACTTTGCATTCATTTGGATGGCGGTTTGGTCGACTTTGTGCTTCGTTTCCACGGCTTTCACAGTCCTCACCTTCCTTCTCGACCCTCACCGCTTTCAGTATCCAGAGCGACCCATCATCTTCCTCTCCATGTGCTATAACGTTTACTCAGTTGCCTTTATCATTCGTTCCGTGGCTGGGGCAGAGAACATTGCGTGCGACCGTGAGAACGGGGAGCTGTACATCATTCAAGAAGGCTTGGAGAGTACAGGTTGTACCATAGTCTTCCTCATACTCTACTATTTTGGCATGGCAAGCTCCATCTGGTGGGTTATCCTCACTATTACCTGGTTTCTGGCCGCAGGTAAGAAATGGGGTCACGAGGCTATCGAATCGCACAGCAGTTACTTCCACATGGCAGCGTGGGGCATACCCGCCCTGAAGACCATAGTCATCCTCACTATGCGAAAAGTTGCAGGCGATGAGCTCACCGGACTCTGCTACGTGGGTAGTATGGACGTGGGGGCGCTTACCGGCTTTGTCCTTGTACCTTTGTCTTGCTACCTCGTCATCGGAACGTCTTTCATCTTGACCGGCTTCGTGGCGCTCTTCCACATCAGAAAAGTGATGAAAACCGAAGGCACCAACACGGAGAAGTTAGAAAAGCTGATGGTGAAAATCGGCATCTACTCCATCCTCTACACGGTCCCTGCCACGTGTGTCATCATATGCTACTTCTACGAGCGACTCAACATGGACTACTGGAAATTCAGAGGATTGCAGAGCAAGTGCACCACATTCCCAGACCGTAGGAACGAGGACTGCTCCCTGGAGTCTTCGGTGCCCACGGTGGCCGTGTTCATGCTGAAGATCTTCATGTCACTGGTGGTGGGAATCACCAGCGGTGTGTGGGTCTGGAGCTCTAAGACGTTGCAGACTTGGCAGGGACTGTGCAGCAGGAAGTTGACAGACAGGACTTGCAGGAAACACTGCGGTGGGAGTTGCAGCACCGGTCACTGTCACTACAAAGCACCTGCCGTCATACTGCATATGTCTAAAACTGATCCCTACTCAGACAGTCCTACGCATGTATGAGCACAGCCTGGAATAAACACACAGACCGTGGACTGGTCTGTTTTGTACTGCAAAGAGGCAGAACACAGGCATTTCTCTATGTGTATTGGACTTCACGAAAGGCTTATTTGAGTGCTGTGAAGAGACGGAAAATAAACTGAAAACCCAACATTGCAGCCTCTCACTAAACAACAGACTTTTTTATTTAATATGAGAATTATTTTATTGTAGAAAAGGTAAAAATAAGAAGTATTCACACCCTTAACAGTAATAGATGATCACTCTCGCATGCAGAAATTCACACATTTCCTTCTGCATAAGTGTTACATTTTCAGGACTATTTATTGTATATATATTTAATTTTATTGAGTCTTTGTTTCTCACAAGATGGTTAAAAAGTGTCTTTTGGAGAAGAAAATAAATGTTATATATTTTCAACAGTTGTCTGAAGTTCATCCTTCACAGTATTTAAATTGCTCATTTAAGCTCTCCTTTCACCTTCAACCCTTGGTGTTAGTAGAAAAGATGCTATTTTGTTGTGCCACATGAAGTAACACTATTATTTGAATTGAATGCCAGCACTTGTTGACAGCTTTAGGTTTTATTCAAAGAAGTTAAAAAGAAACGCCTTGGTGAGACTTTTCGCATGCACTGGAACAAGATTCGTCAAAGCAATGCAAATATTTTGATGAAGAAAGCTACGTTTGCATCTGAAAGCTTGCCCCGGTTCAAATGCAAATCGATCCTTGAGGGACTCTTTCAGAAGCCCTCAATAGACCGGGATACCCCCGAATAACACTTTATGGGGCTACGCTGATGTGGCTTTGTAAAGCCCTGCCAGAAATAAATCTCTGTTGTCCGTTTCTCGGCAACGTTGTGATTAATCTTGGATCATGGGGATTAAGCTTGTCAGGCAATTTTTTTTTTCAGGTTTAGAAACATTGTTTATAATGCATGCATCATGTTCTCAACCATGTTCACGTCTTTTATTTCAGGCATTTACTCTGCTTTCTCTTTAATTCACCCCAGCATGACAGACTTTAGGCCCGATCTCCTTTGCCAGAACAGAGGTCCCTGATGATTTTCTCCCCTTCATCCTCAAAGGGAATTGTTGAGCAGAGTGACAGACAGAAGGCTGGATTTCTCTGTGCGAACGTTCACATCATCACCTTTAAACATAAAGGTTGTTCTGGAATTATATTTCATTAATGAGGCACACTGCACGCACACACACACACATCCAGATTCTCCTATTGTTGCGTGTCGCTTCTCTCTTCCCCCTGCACTCCTTTGATGTCAGCCACTAATGCAAATAAAGGCACTTTCCTCCGACGCTTGATCCGGAGCATGTAGGGCTCCGATCGCTGCTTGACAGTGTTTTCTTCACCCAACCCCCTCGCTGTTTGTAACTTGCAGTTATAGGTTTGATGATTCATTCATATGCCATTGCATGTCTGTTTCTGCTCATTTTCTTACTGAAGCATGGTTTAGTCATTTACTGGCTTCGAAAAGACTTATTAGCAAATCAACACATTTGCCAAACCAACAGGCGTGCGTTTGTGCATTACATGCATAAATATTTAATATGTATGTGGCGCAGCCCTCTAGCAGATGGGCCATTTTGGTCAACTAGCCATTAGTCTGATATTGGTTTCCATTCCATTCATATAACAATATTTGGCACTACTTTAAGAATTTCCAGCACTGTTCACCAATTTATAGTTCATTATAACCTCATTATTTAAACAATACTTTATCCAAACCTAAGGATTTACATGAATTGCTGGCCAGTTTGTTCAGTTCATGTAAATGAATAAGCATTTATAAATAAAAAAACTATTCATTTGAGTCCTTTCAAAGAAGTCCCTCTGAGGCATTTGGCCTATTTTTATGCTGCAGTTTATCAGTGTTTTCAACAGACTAGACAGTAAACACTCACCTAAATAACAGACGCAACCCATTTACTGCCACTTTACTTAACCCTAATAAAGTTTCTGTTTGCTTTCAACCAAAGTTTCCCAATCGCACACTAATGAAGTCCATGGTCCATTCAGAGTGTCATGCATTCCCATCCAAAAAAGTGCCTCAGTCTTTCCGTCTATATGAGCTTTAAACATCAAAATACCTGCCTGGAAAAAAAGCTTTTGTATTCTGTAATATGACTTTTGTCACCATTATTTATGCGAGTCACATTGTTTTGTTGTTAATATACTGACAGCTGCATGTGTCATTTACACAGGTAGTGGAGTACCTCCTCTACTGAAAGGACATGTGTAGTGCCAAAGCTTTCTCAGTCACTCTTCAGAGCGGGCTAGACTTTTATGACAGCCTGTTTTGGTATTTTTCAGCTCAGGTTTCCTCTTTGGAGGCGTGCTTTACCTCGATCACAGTGTCGGTAAATGGCATCTGGTGTGTGTGCATGTGCATCCAGGGGCCTCAGTTGAAGTGACTCAGGGCCAGAGGCTTACGTACATGGGCGTAGGTTTAGGGGGGGACGCTAGGTACTAGTCCCAATCAATATTTTGAGATGACAAATTTGTCCCCACCAATATTTAGCAAGCTCCTTTGAACTGCTATTTGGATCTTTGCGCTGCTATTTGGATCTATTCCAACGGCCAGGACGACGACAGTACAAGAAACGCCGTAATTTGATTTGCGGCGGGGTATCTGACAGGCTACACGCGCGGGCCGGGACTACTTTTGTGCTTGCACTGGCAGCGAGTGAGCGGTTGATGTGTGTGTGCGTGTGTGCTTGTGCGCGTGCGTGCGTGCGTGTTGACGACGCCGAGGGTAAGTTGGGGCAAGGGTAAAACATTTTTATATTCCGTTTTTTTGCCCCATTTTTGTACTTTGTAGATCAGCTATGCCACCCAAGAAGAAGAAAGAGGACATACAAAGCTTTTTCATAAAGCAGAGTGTAAGTAGGCAATTTAACTAGCCACACAAATAATCTAGCAGTAGTAGTGACTGATTAGGCTTTCAAATGCAGATTCTACTGTGGAAAATAGTCTTAACTGGTGATAGTATGTGTTACCCAGGATGATAGAAGGGTACGTTAGAAAGTCACTGAATGTTAATCAGCCTACCTTAATTTAGAATCTTGCAGTCAACATAAACAGTGGATCTGAGACATTTCTCGTTTCTACATTCTGTTTATGTATTTGTGAGTGTAGCCTACCCTACATGCAGAGAAATAAAAGGGAAATCATCCACAGTTTAATGAAGGACTGTCACTGCTAGACACATGTGCTGGAAAAACGTGTTGGCAATGTTAAAAAGGCAAAAGTTAACACTGTTGGTTATTCAAATATAATGAATCATTATTTGATTGATAATATCCAAATAACACTATCTGGTATAAACATGACGTAACAATGCATACTATGATACGTGTGTATTTTATTCATTAGTTCTTTTAATTACATATAGGAAACTCAGACATCTTGTTAAGATGTCATAGAGCATGTTGAGGAAGAAGTAGCTGGACCTTCAGGGGCATAAGTAAAGTAGCCATAATGGAGATGTTTTTTTGCCTTGATTTTTGCTTTATTATTATGCTCCATAAGTTCTCAAAGTCTACCTATTTAAGTATAAATAGGCTACTAAGGTACATAGTAAATTATGTTTGTTTGTTAATAAATCATTTGGTTGTTCAGCATTACACAGTCTCAGGTTTTTATTTTTTGAGAATGCATTTTTGAGATATAAAGTTATACTAGCTCTTTAGGGACACTATACAGGATGGTGTATCAGGGCGATTATACAATACAATGAGATGAAGTAGATTCACTTCTGTATTGTGATATTCTATATTCCCAACAGTCTGAAATATAAAAGGAAGTGTGTTCTCATTTTGCTCATTCGGTTATAATATAAAATTCTATGACTTGTTTATAAATTATTTCTCATGTAATCTGCAGAAGAGAGAAAGTCATACAGGTTGAAATGACAAGAGGACCTGAGTAAGTGACTTTTCATATTTGCGCAAACAGTCCCTTTAAATCTCCAGATACTTTCTAGGGTCGCCGTTTGTGGTGGGATGGGGTCGGTAAACTCCCGCTACCCATCCGTCCAGCCAAATGTGAGACCCCCTGTCCAGTCATGTGTTTGATTAAAAGAGGATCTTTATAAGATGTTTACCCCACCTCCACCCGAACCCCAGCCATGCTTATCAGTCCACAACCATCCACCCACCCCTCAGGAAAGAAGAAAGAGAGCGAGGAGAGTAAAAAGAGAATAAAAGAAGTCCTCATTACGCTCATCTACCCCCTCCACCCTCCCCTGCCCTCCAGAGAACTATCCCTTTTCTGCACTGTTTTGATGTGTAAATGAGCA
The DNA here is from genome assembly GCA_029783895.1 of Triplophysa bombifrons. Taxonomy (NCBI): domain Eukaryota; kingdom Metazoa; phylum Chordata; class Actinopteri; order Cypriniformes; family Nemacheilidae; genus Triplophysa; species Triplophysa bombifrons. Next base: position 18,121,708 of record CM056461.1, read on the forward strand.
CATTGAAAACCTGCAGGCCTAAAAGACAAGCTTTCCATGAAAATGTGCCAGTCGCTTTGCAGCGGTGTTCACACGTAGATTCACTTGCTCAGCGCTGATGCTCCTGTTTTCCTCAGACGTAAACAAAACTTTTACACTTTTGGGTCAATTTTTAACAAAAATGTATTTGAACTGATCTTGGTTAAATTGTGAATCACATTTTATGGAATAAAGATCTACTCATGGCCTTGAGATTTGATATAATTTCACATGATGTGGAGTCTTGGCATTGTGAGAGATGGTAATGATGATAACATTTTTCACTTTTTGCAGTAAAAGTTGGAAAAGCCTAAAATTTAAACTGGCACTCGAAAGCCTTTTCAGAGATGTGCGGCTGTCGCTTCACATTTCCATTCATTCAAATTCACTTTAAATCTTTGTACACTATAGTATATGGAAGAGGTAATGTATACATAAAGGCCAATCATTTTTTTCTGATTACTATATTTTATTCTCCAACTTTATAAATGTATTTATTAAATGTTATTTTAAACAATAGTTTTATTTAAGTCTATAATGTTATTATAATCTAAATTTTAGCCGTGTTAAAAAATCATACATAAAATCATTTTTAGTTAAAAATAAAGCCAAAATAAGAGAGTATTTTCAACTGTTTTCTAAGTATATGCCCAAATGGACCTGGTCAAGTACCCTCTGTTGAGCTTTACAGAAAAATCCCCAGAATTGAACAGGCCTTTGTTTTGTTCAAATCATTTCACTGCGGAATTAAACTTGGAACTGAACAGGTTACAGAAACACACACACATCAGTAATGAAATGAATGAGTGTGTTACATTGCATTATTTTTGTGTCATTGCCAATGTGTCACACACAAATTCAGATTTTACACTGTACCCCAAACAAAACATAATCTATTGACTAAGATCATGTCCGGAGCTGGTGAAACTGCTCAAGATCTGTTGAAAACTGTGGTCTCTTCATGACAGGAAATATGTGTAAAATATCCCCAAAATATTGTTTAAACAAACATTGAAATTCTCTGAATAACATGAATTCTACCCAGATTCCAAAATACTGAAACAGCGCAGTCTTTGTCAGAGATTGTGTTAATGAAAGACCCCAAAAATGTAAAAAAAAAGAACCACAGCAAAAAAACTTGGATTTTACACACCATATCACGTCTACCTCATTGGTTATAACCACAGCGCTCTCTTCTTTTGCTAGTTTAACTCTCCTGTTTTGAAGTCGAATACAAAGTTCTGAACTCTTGAATCCAACAGAAACATGTTTATTAAGCCATTGCAAACCCACTAAACCTGGACTTGATTTCACTAGAGGGAGCAGACGTGCATATGGTTTCCACCCCACATTCTTTTCAGAACAGATGTACCCCAAAACTTACAAAAATACTCGTCATAGGTACGCAAATGGAAAAGCTTCTTGTTTTTATTCGTCCCGGTTCCAAATTGCATCGAAATCTAACACGTTTCATTCTCAGCGTTGCCACAAGGGGTGCTTTAATGGGTATTAGTGTATGTTTTCAGTTAGCTACAATCATGCAATTGTTTGAGGATGATCACTACAGTAACTAAACTCTCAACATCAGCTTTAAGGAGAAAATTAGTTTTCATGTTAATGGGCTGTTAACAACGATACTTATAGTAAATTCATGACTGCATTAAAGCTGCAATCTGCTATTTTTGCCTCTCTATCGCCATCTCTGTTTGAAACAAACATTGCAAGTTAAATTACTGCTTTTACATTTCATGTGAATTCTAGGAAGTTGTAAAATAAATCATAAAAGTGAAATTATTAAATACTGATAATAAGCTATTTTTATGTGCTTTGGTAACTTTGATTTATTTTTCAACAAAAACTTTATGAATTGCATCTGTAACACACAAACACATTAAATCATGTGCGGTATAGCGTTTACTTATTTCCATTGCATGTGTCTCTACCATTACCACGATTTTTCCACGGAAGTGATGAAAGAAAAACATAATAAAAAGAAACTTACACAAAGTAATGCGAAACCCAGTGAATCAGAGACTTTTGTTTTTTTTGTCTCTTAATTCTCTGTGAAGAAGCGTATTAAAAGAAACTCAAGCTTAGCAAAAATGTTTCAGTCTGTTTCATCATGTCGATCAGAACCTGCAGTAAATAGCGTTAGAGATGCTAGGGGTTTGTCAAGAGATGTGCAACAAACTCGAGTACCATCTTTACCTCCCTAAAAGAACGCTTTTTCTATCTTAGTATCTAAGGGGCGCATTTTAAAATCAGCATGAGATATTGTTTGTTGACTCTTCTGCATTTTACACTTTGCCCTAAGGAGTACAGAGCCAGCAGTGACTGTGCTCGACTGATGCGAGGTGACTGTTTCCCTTCTTCGCTCTTCAAAGTGACGTGAGCATGCAGCGACAGCAGCCGTTTGACGGGGTAACAAATTGACGGGCGCTCAGTAACGCCTTCCATCGTAGGATGTCGTGAAGCATGATCACAGGCGTTGTGTTATCTAGGTCAGGTGCTTTAGACACAGAGGGCTCTGCCATTTTGATTCCAGTTGCTAGGCAGCACCCCACTCTAATCTCCAGTACCAAAGTCTCTCCAGAGAGATCAACAAAGAAAGAAGAAGCGGAGGGAAAAAACAACAACAAAGAGCCTGTAAAAGGTGCGATGTCATCCTCTGAGGCACGGATTGGGGGTCAAGGTTGTAGAGGTGCAAAGAAAAGTTAACCCCTCTCTTCCTAGAATGGACCCTTGGACCTCTCTGATATGCTATAACTTAAGTTCCCCTTAAGCTTCTTATCATGACTCATAATTAAAATTGTGACACCGATGCAAACTCTTGAACCTCTCTTCCAAAACCCTTTGAGCTCTCCAGTTTCTTAGTTTAAGCAGACTTGACAAGCTGGTCTTTAGCTTGTCTTGCTGGTCTCCCATAAACATGATCCCAAGATACAGTTAAAAAAATTATAACATTTCATTGAAAACTTAAAATTTGAATAAAATAGTTGGGAGGTCTGCAGGCTGTCCAGGTAAACCAGCTAAACATCTTATGGCCAGCCTGCAGACCTCCCAACTATTTTATTCAAATTTTAAGTTTTCAATGAAATGTTAGTATATTTTTTAACTGTATCTTGGGATCATGTTTATCACTGAGCTTGTTGCACTGAACTCTGGGATTACCTTATCCCCAAAAGATTAAAACTAAAACACTCTTCTTTTTTGTCTCAAACACACTTTGTAAATCCTAAATGTGCAGTACACACCTCAAGTTCAGGTACAAGTATAGTAATGAGGGTATAAAACTAATAGTTTACAGATATTTCAACCTATACTTTCTTTAAAAAGTGCTAAAACATAGTAAACTTACTGTATAGTAAATACAAAAAAGGTGCTTCATAAGGTTCTTCGATGCCTCATTTTGGTTCCATAAAGAACCTTTAACATCTGAAGAACCTTTTTGTTTTACAAAAGGTTCTTTGTGGCGAAAAAAGGTTCTTCAGATAATAAAAAAGTAAGAAAGAGATGGTTCTTTAAAGAGCCTTTGACTGAATGGTTCTTTGTGGAACCAAACATTTTTATTTTATGGCATTGCTGTGAAGAACCTTTTAAGCAGCTTTATTAAGATTATTAAGATTGTCTCTAAAAATTCACTTCAGTAAAGTAGCAATACAATCAAAAAAGGACCAGGACCGGGTTTGGGAACCACTGAGTTAGATGACGTGCACATTTTTTACACACAAGGTTCTGATGATGACAACAAACTTACACATACTATGGCAGATATAAAACCAGTGTTTACTTCTTGGGCCTCAGAGTTAACAGACCAAACTCTCGTGTTAAATGGACCCACAAGCTTGTGACTGCAGCCTGACGGTGTCATGCTCAACCTTCAGGGGCTTCGACAAAGAGAAAACTATCTAAACCTCTTCTCCTCAATTCATCTGAATCTCTCTTTTTCTATCTGCTTATCTCTTTGTCTTCTTTACTCTGTCTCCAGAGCTCGCTCAAATATTCTTTATATATACATGTGAGAGAAAAGTGAGGTCGAGAGAGATCGAGTGCAACACGCTGGATGATGTACTTTAATCTTTTTTCTGTTTCATTGAAAATGTAGTTCAAAGCAGGCTATTTTAAAACTATGAAACGCACATCAGTTAATACTGGATTCAAAAGGAGCTGAATTCACTTCAGACGAACATAACTGCACCATTGTCTCTCTGTTCTCCGGAATACATAGACATCATAATACGAAGCAACTATACTGTAATATAATGTACTGTATTAAATGCCTCAGGTTAATCTGTGGTTGGGCACAAAAACAGAGTTAGTCTCTTTGTAAAGTATCTAAGTGACCATTGCATTACTCACACATCTGCTAGCCATTTCATCATATTACTTTTGAAGAGAAACATTTGAGATTTTAAATAACTCTCATTTGTGTGACTGGTCAGTGTCAGTTTGACTCATGCAGAATGAAGCATGAGTCAAGTCATCTCAGCATGCTTTCACTGCAAAAAACATTTTCAAACAGACATAGAGTCGTATCAGAGAGGGCTGACTGATCTTCAGTCCTCCTCACATTTCATCTCAACTTCTCCCTTTTAAAGCATGCACACTTTTAATCTTACTATTCATCAAGGTCAGTATTGTCAAGAACAAAAGTTGTATGGAAGTTTTCAATTTTTTGCCATTTTAAAAATGAAAAACATATCAGTGGAGTTTTGAAATGTGTAAGGATGTTCTGCACTCTGAAAAGTCTTTTGACAGATATGCAATATAATACACATAACTTTGTGTTCAGAGGTGTATAAAGACCTTACATAATGAAGCGTTATGTTTTAATTACCTTAAAATGAACTATTTCTATCTACATACACTTTCTTTCCCCTTACATGGAAGTCGCCATGTTGTTTCTACAGTCGGTCTTAACGGACAAAATGCTCTACAGATCGCGTTTTGTAAAACACATGATCTCTTTCAGCGAAGAAGTAAAAACGTGATGACATCTTAGCCCTTTGTCAGCCACCGTAGTGCTTTGGAAGTAAAAAGTGAAACATTTATAAAAACAAAAATGGATGGATTACATGTAACTGTGTTTCAAATAAAACTGTCACTCGGTAAGGTCTTTCTGGGACCTTATGCTGGTCTTAAGTTACAAATGTAACAGGTTTGAATTACCTTTTGGGTAAAAATGAAATTACAATTTTAGTATTATTTTTATTTAATGCTTAAGAATTGAGAATTGGGTCATGAAAAGAAGAAAGTCAACTACTGAGATTTCAAAAATTGTGATCAAAAGTGAATTTCTTAAATTCATCAAAATATCTTCTTTTGTGTTTAACATAACAAAAAAGACACAATCTTTTTTCTACTATGGGAGTCAATCATTTCCCAGAAATGTCAGTTGCTAACATCCATCCAAATAACTTTTTTTGTGTTCGACAGAACAAAGAAATGTTTACAGGTTTTGAACAACTTGAGGAGGCGTAATTTGTGACCGAAGTAAAATTTTGGGGTGAACTGTCACTTTAAACGAACATAAAAATTTCAAAGAATATTACATTATAAAACCATAACAAAATTGCAGACTACAGCTAAATCTTACATATCTGGTTATTATATTTAAAACTTAAGAAACAGTCAAACCTAAGACGAATGACCATTTTGTCATTTAGATGATAGTTTAGCTCATACTCTAACACTTAAAAAAAGGTAAACGGTTATTTTATTTCTGTAAAGCGCCATTATGGTATTCGTGAATTTAAGCAATATGGTGCTGAGATCAACATCTTGTATGATACTCCGCAGTGTGTGTTAACATCACAGAGGGTTGGACTTTCATGTCCCTTTCAACCATTCATTCGCTCTCCCGTTTCTTTCGGCCTCTTGTTGTGGGGAACCGTGTAAGGGTGTAGATAATGCTTTTAGAGAACTTTATAATGAAGTTAACCCTCTCTTTTCCTCCTCATTCTAAGCATCACCCATTATTCCCTCAAAGCTCTTGAAGAGAAGAAAGGGGGGTCAGAGGTCAGGGGGTGCGTGTATGGTGAGAAAGGGTGTGTATGGGGCTTTGTAATTAAGCGAAGCTTCTATAGGAACATTCAAGGCTTATATTCAGACATCAGAACAATATCGAAATCCAAACCTACTTGGGTTAATGTTATTTTGACCAATTAAACACTTTAAACTATAAAGGTGGGTGAAAATCGTTTGTACATGCATGATGACAGTAACACACAATACATTAAATGTTTGTAATGGTACTATACAAACTGAGCACATAATGTCCACAAGAATACACTTCTTTTGAAAAATTCTTAAGATTTTATGAGCCTTAAAATGCTAAATATAGAAATATAACATTGAAAAAGTGTCTTTGGTGTCCGCCTCAATGCATCCTGCTGCCCAAAAATATGATGCATGAAGGAAGATCTTTCAGCGAATGCTGTTTCCCTGTAGTGCAGTAAGGGATGTAAAGGGAAGCAATCGTTTGAAACACAACCCATACAGATCTCTGTGCACAGTGACCCGTAAAATGTGCAGTGTTCTCTTCAATATAGTTCTATAGGGTGGAGGTTGATGTCTCTACGCCCCCTTTCCAAAGAAAAGACCCCTTTCTATGGCAATAGACTGAAATACGGTTCTATTCATCTGGAAAGTTTACATTTTAATCTTCTTTCTTTGTGCACTCATCATCATCTTTATCAGCACATTCATCCTTATGAAGTCCAATGTTCAATTGGATGATGTTCATGTAATCCCACCAATCAGAACTTTTTTCGGTCATTTCCACAATTTATCATTTATCCTATAGCCACACTCCATCTTTTCTTTCCTTAAGGCAGTGGAATTTATGTTTTAAGGTGTTTAACATAGGTTTAACATAAATGTTGGCTGTTGGGACACAAATGTCATAGGTTTCTAAGAATGACTTATATGATTGAACATATTTCCCTAATGCCTTTAGGTTTCAGTCAAACATACATTTGTTTGAATTTTATGTTTATACAATTTTCACATGAACCAACACAATGCTATCAAAACAGAACAATGTTTTATTAAATATTGTTTATGATTATAATTATTATAATTATATTTTGTTAATTACATCTTTCCAAGATTATGCCGTTTTAACAGTTCTATATTGCTTCTATACTGATATTTGAATTGAATAACAAGAATATTTTTTATGTTTTAATATATTTTTTATCTATTTCAATGTCAAAATCTATTAATCCTTCCGTAAAAGCAACCTGATCTCACAGGAATTCATAACTATTTTATGAGAGGGCTAATTCATATGAATTGGTATGTTGTGAATCATATACAAAAACGTATTGAAAACTGAAGCTCCACCCCTAACCTCGCCCCCAAACCTTACATCGCTGGTGAAATCAAATCGTACTTTAATTCATATGAATAATATTACAGGAAAACTACACACGTAACAGCCACATGACAGCTTCTAACGGCCGGAATCTTTCAACATTGAGATACGGCATGCCGGCATAACGTGTGTAGTTTTATTTTAGTTTTGATGCTGAGATACGTTTTTTCAATTTTGGGGTGAACTATTGGTTTAATCCATTGTTGTTGGTCTTCGGAGAGTATTATGTATGAAGATTTTGTCATTTAAATTTTGTTGCATGACTGATTTGTTGCCTTATTCAATAGTTTGAGGTTTTGCACTCCCATCAAAATGCTTCAGTACAGTACCTATTGTAAAAAAACGGTGAGAACAGGCCTGACACTGCTGCCCTGGCTCAAGCTTTCTCGCCAGATATTTTGGCTTCGCTAACAAATGGTTCAAGGCACATTGTTGAGTAAGTGCATACATTTAGCCTTAAATGCCCAACAGTCATTAAAGCGTTGTAAAGTACAAACATCTGTACCTGCTGTTGCTAAACTTGGTCTGCAAACACAACAACACAAGACGCTAAGTTAGTAATATCGTAGCTGAGTCTACCGTAATTTTGTTTTCTCGTGATATTTTATGTGAAGCCGAACGATCATGACCTTTGATCTTTTCAGCAGCTTTCTCGCTTCCCAGGGCGAGGCTGCGTGAGAGCGGCGTTCTCTCCTGTCGCGTTTTACGTCGCTCAGCCGGACATGACTCGCCATTCTGTACTAATTACACCTTTCCTGCGCTTCTTTATGAGCTGTGTTTGCTTTGTGCGCTGCATCTGGCTCTATTTACTGCAGAGCACAGTTGCTCGTAAAGTCCGCCTGCTCCGAAGGGGGCTGTGTTAGCATTAGTGCCCATTAGCGATTCCCAGACCCCAGACTGTACGCTAACCACAACACATAAGACGGAGATAGCTCTCTTCTACAACCTGCAAAAATGCACAACACATACAAATATTATGTAAAACAGTTAATTTTCTTTTGCAATACTTCTGAGCCCTGTTCACACCGCCAGCGACTTTGTTTTTCACCCATCTTTTGTAAAATTACAATCCCAATTTTTATTGTAAATAGTTTATAAATATGGGTCATTCTCATTTTAATTCATGTTTCCCTATAAGTTTCTGTTAAATCTGAAAATGCACTTAGATCTTGTAATGACTATCCATCTTATGTGATGTGTAAGACAGCTTGGGCGGAGCATCCATTAACCCCTCCACTTCTGCTGTCAGTCTGCTGCCATACATCCAGTCAAATGGCAGTGAAAGACGAAAGCCACAGCCACTATTTTTCTTATTCTAAATTTCATTTCACTCGGAAATGCGTCAAAATACAGATGTAAAAACGATCGCAAGGGGACTTTAAACATAGTTTTATAACAAATATCATGTTAAACGGTTAATTGAGTGAGACAATTGAAAATGTTAACAATAATTAATTTACTTAATATTTAAAGGGACGGTGATAATTCAGCCGAAAATTGAAAAATCTTTCTCAAAATATCTTCTTTTGTGTTCCACAGAGAAAGAAGTTATATACAGGTTTTGAACCACATGATTATGAACAAATTGCACAATTTTTGGGTGAACTGTCCGCTAAAACGATGCACAATTTAATCATTTTGGCTGAACTGTCCGCTAAAATAATGTGAAGACCAAAGGATGTTTATCACACTTTGGGCCCTATTTAAATGATCTAAGCGCATGGTCTAAAGTGCAAGGCGCAAATGAATAGGCCATGTCCGAATCCACTTTTGCTAGTTTAACAATGGGAAAAATGCTTGGCACACCTGACAACATGGTCTAAACGGTTTGTCCGAATTCCTCTTAATGAATCATGTGTGTGTTTTGGCCAAACACGCAGTTTACCAGTCAGAGTCTCAGTTGCGCAATGGTGGATTCGCTATTTACACAGCGGAATCCGGAGGAGCAGACACTTCTCCAGAAAGGAAATGCGTGTTGGTCTTCAAGATCATGTGCAAGAGGTTAACGCAGACCATCTACATGACAAGCTGGATTTTTATCTTTATGTCCACGACTCCACAATTATAATTTTTACATGATCCATTTATTGTAATAGTGCTGCTGCGCATCCCTCTGTGTGTAATTAGCAGGATGTACACGCGCTGTGCACCCACCAATAGGCAGTGGCTGTGCTAGGGGGGGCTTGCTGGGGCTATAGCCCCTTCAGAAAACTGCTTAGCCCCAGCAAAGCACTCTCAAGGATTTCCTAATATCTTTACGGAGTGTCTTTAACAAATAGCCCGCCTTGTAAGCAGAGGCTATTCACCACCAGTTACTGATTGGATTAGAGATGTTAAAATGACGCTTGTCGGCTGACGTCTTCCGTGGCAAAGAGAGTAAAGTGAATGTTTACTTCTGATCATCGCATCGCACCGCCTCCTGACTACTCTTTCCCCATCACTTATCAGATCATAAAACCATTTATTCTTATTAAAATTAAAAAAAGATTGAAAAGTTGCTAAAAGTGTTTAATAATGAAATTGAGTGGTAAGGTTGGGGTGAACAACTGGCAACATACTGTAACCATATTGTCCCACCCACCAATGATGAATAGTCCCAATGATATTTTATATAAATATTTTATTTCTTAAAATATTATTACTTTATTGTTTTTAATATAAATGCAAACAAGCTGAAATCATCAGAAATCAATAAAAAAAGAAATATGTATTTTCGTGAGGTAATATATTAGCATCTGTTATCAAGACTAATCCTGTGAGTTGGTGGTTGGCTGCTCAGTCGAACTTTCCAGTACTTCAGTGTAAGAAAATGTGACTTTCAGATAGCAGTGAACTCAATAAAACATTACTTAAAATAAAATTGCATTTACCTAGAGGGGAGGTCTCCATCTTACAGCTTCACTAGTTTGCCTATACAGATGATTTATGTTTAGCAGGAGTAGCGATGGAAAGCTTCTTTGGCATGCTGTCAGGGCGACAGATTGTTGGCTTGTGTCCGAGGCGTCAGAGCGTGGGCTTGTGTCCGCGGCGGCAGAGCGTGGGCTTGTGACAGGGCCGGCCCGAGGCATAAGCGAACTAAGCGGCTGCTTGGGGCCCCCTGGCCACCAGGGGGCCCCCAAATCGTTTTGACAATTAAATAACTTAAAAAAAGTTATATAAATGAATTAATAAATTAATTAATGAATATGAACTTATAAATGAAATGAATAATTCAAGATAAGAAAATTCTGATTTGCTGACAACTGCTGCTGTGACTGCTAGCGGTTGAATAATGCGCAATTGCGCTTAGACACATTTCGCGTGCATTGACAATTCGCGCCTGCGCGCAAGTGCGTGTCACTGTAATTAATAAATGACAAGCCATGTCACAAAAAAGGATGTATCCCTCTGGTGCCGAAAAGAGAAAAAAGAAAAGGACAGAGGAATAGAAAAAAGAGCAGGATAAAGGTATGTTTGCATGATTAGTGACAAATTGTGCTCACGTCACTTTAGGTAGCTGCGAGCCATGACTCGTGATCTTATAAGCCATCGCCAGAGCTAACGTTAAATCCCCGCCATCAACAGTTAAATGTCTCGCATTATTAATATACATTTCTCCAGGTGTATTTCACGTATTGATTATAGATATCAGTTTAAGTTGGAGAAAACAGCCGAAGGGGAACTTAACCTTCTAAGTTAAAGGGATGCCCGCTAGCATTGCTATGTGTGTTGAAGTGAATGTTAAAATATACTAAGACTATGTGGACTTGCATTCATTAGTATTGATAACAAAGTTGGCCAAGCAATACCATACAATGATGTCATCAGTGACTTTGCCTCCAGAAAAGCTAGCAAGGAACGATTTTAAGGTCATTGTTGTACAATTGTCATTGTTGAACCCTTGCTGTTCTTATGTTTGCTTTCATTATTTAAGTATCTATTTTTTTGTAACATTCTATTTTTGATTATATGAATGTTTGTCTATTTTGGTTTTATTTAAAAGATTGCACATTTCATTTACATTTGCATTTGCACATTTGCAAATTATTTATTTCTTGTTTTGTGACAGTTTGTATTCAGAAGTTTAAGAGTAAAGTCTTTTATTTAAGTATCTATTGAGTATTTTATTTATTTATTTTGTATTAATACATAACCTCACTCTATTCATTTATAATGTAACATTATAGCATGACATTTGTGTCAATAATCTTAAATCAGGTGACTCCGCTTGCTGGGAGTGGGCCCCCCAAATCAAATTCTGCTTAGGGCCCCCAAGAGGCTCGGGCCGGCACTGGCTTGTGACTGCTGTGGTTGAGTGAGTGTTAGACGAATTGAGCGATTAGAGTCCTGTGCGTTTTCATCAGGGATCTTTGAGGGTGATTCACTGGAAAATCAATTCCGAATAAAGAGGGACTGGTGTTGGCATGGGGTTCCCCTCTGGTGCTAACAGCCTGAATTTCTGGAAAGAAAATCGAGAGAGGGCATCAGAAATCTGATTCTTTGACCAGGGTATGTGCTCGGCTGTTAGGATGACCTGAACGCAAGCTGAGATCCATGTAAGGCGTCTGAGAAGGGTCATCAAGGTAGGTGAGTGGAAGCGACCTTTATTACTGCAGTGCACTGTCGCTTCATTGTCACAACCATTTTTTACCCCTTAGGTAAGCCGCTTTGAATATTGGGTATAGCTCGAATAACGCAGAGGAAGCGACGGACCGGGGCAGTGCTATGAGCTGTGCAGGCTAAGTGGAAGCAAACCAACGGTCTTAGTAAAAGCCCGATGGAGGGGTAGCGTTGGTTAATAGACGGATATCAACTGGGTGGGAGATCATGTCGTTGTAGAAAAACTATATCCCATTCCATTGCTTGAGGAATCGAATCCAGAGGCACAGTTCATCAAGGCATGGGCTAGGTAGGTGTATCGAGTCCTCTAGATCATGGACTGAGGATAAAAGGGAGATGCACATTGCAAAATTTAAGTGGCCGAGAATAAATAATAAATCACATTTGGAACAGCTATAAGAGAGGAAGCAATCAAAATTACCCTGTCGTTTTTTTCCTTTGGCAAGGACGCTTGGAGGTTTAGTGAATCCAAATGAATGCCTGAAAATTTGATGAAAATGCTAGGTGCTAGGGTATTCTCTTGGGGGAGGGGAACGCTGAGGTTCGCAAACACGTTTTGAACTTTCGAAAGATGTGCGGCCGGGACAGAGTCGGGAGGCGAGATGTCTAAAACATTGTCTAGTGGATGGATAAGGTACGGAATCGCGTACTTGTTTGAGGGAATACAGCAGATTGCCTCAGACAACAAGTCAAATATTTTTGTGCGGCTTCTTGCAACCGAATGTGAGGCGAACGGAAAAATAAAATTTCCATCGGCAACAAATGCAAAACAAATGCCAAATATCCGGGTGTACCAGCAATCTTAATCAGAGAGACGGCTTGATCTACATCGTGATAATGAAGAGAAAACTCCTCCAGCGGAATCAGACTGTTTAAACTCGGGACAGGAGAGCCGTGCGGGGATGAGAGGTCAAAAATTAGGAGCATTTGCCAGAGAATTTACGTGTGGCCACGGCGATGGGGCTGACTCGAATAACAGTAAATGGGGGGTTGAAAATGGGCCTATCAGGAAATCGTAATCGATCTCCTTTTAAATGAGGTGACCGACTGTCTCGGGCTCAGCGAGCGCAGATTGGAGATTAGGGCGAATGAGGCTGTGGGAGAAATGGCCCCTATGAGGGAAGGCCGAACAAATGACCTAAGAAAAACGTGAAAATACCACGGTAAATTCGGGAAATGATAGGGGACGAGTGTGACTATTGGAGGTGCTTTTAAAGGTGATACAGAGATTGCCGTAAGTGATCTGTCTAACCCTTGCCCTAATTCCTCCAGAGACAAGGGCTTGTTCCCGGGCTGGGGCGTTGTGTGGGATCGGCATGGCTGTAGCCGTGGCCAATGAGTAAGTGGGGCGGGCTAATGGCATGGAGATGAGAGAGGGAATAGCGGCCTCCGGACCTGCCTGGCTCGCTTTGGTGGATGGCGGAAACCTCACGGCAGTAGCCAAGATCGGGGCCAGTTAACGGTGAATGATGGGGCGGTTGGAGTGACGTTCCTGGGACCCTGAAGCTGGAAAGCCGGTGGAAGACTCGGCAGCCCGGCGCCCGCGGGCTGCTCATAGGGGGCACAGCCCGAACTTGCTGAGGTCATATGGCAGCGGACTGAGGGAGCAGAAAAACGTCTAGGGCCTCTGTCCGGGATGAAAGAGGTCCGGTCGCCGCACTCAAATGGCCAGTGGGCTGGACTTCCGCCGTAGATCTCCTTGGGTGAGGTGTTGAATGGAGCGATAAAAGAAAGCCATACAGATCCAGTTTGGTCATTCTCTTGCTAACGTGGACGTCTCGTTTGGAGAGGGTTTAACGTAAACTTGGTATGGTGGATGACACGGAAGCGTTAGATGATGCCAGGGAAGGAAGCTGGCATTCGATGGAACCAGGTGATGATCAACGTCGACGTTTAGAAGTGCGTGGAGTAGACCGGTGAGTTGAACGACCCCGCGGCTGAGCCGATGGCTTGGTTGTCATGTCCTTCCCGGGGTTGGAGCGCTGGATAGCGCTTGAACGAGGTGTGTCTCGGAGAGGGGTAATTTCCCGTCCTGATGAGGAGGAAGTATCAGACATGTCAAGTTTTTTTAAAGGCTTTGAAGTAGAGACTTTTAGCTGAAGCGAAAGCAGAGAAGTTTCCAAAAGCCTGAAAAAGGGCAGATAAAATGGTTACCTATTTATTGAAAGGTTCGCTGGGTCTGATAGGTTGATAGTCATGACAATTCATTTGAATCAGGCGCAGTTTGCTGAGGTGCGTCAGCTGGGCTTGATAATATGTATATGAGAGGATTTAGAAAACCCAAGAAATAACCATTTATAATAAAATTCCACAAATGAGAAAACCAATAGGAAACGTGTTTACAGTTGTAACTTGTATTTAGCTAAACAATGAATTAACAACCAGATGAACATGTGGTGCATTGCATTTATGGTATCAGTTTTCTTGGTGACTAATTATCAACCATTGTCCATTTAAGTCCACGTTGCTGAGCTTAGGTTAGGGTTTTCCAAAGTTCGATGAATCAAAAATCAATATCAATGGAAGTTCCAGTAAGGGAAAACAATCCACGGATTACAAAAAATCATATGATGCACAACCCTACCACATCACTGGAGGTTAGGAGTTGACATCAAAAAATATCTCAATAATCTTCCATCCAAAAGAGAATTCGACGGAATCAAAAGCCTGGCCGAGATTCAATAAACATCCTTTCATCCCAAAATTAAATCAAATGGAAATTATATATCTTCTGCAGTTCCATTTGATACGTAACTTCCACTTTAAAGCAACTTACAGCTAATAACAACAATCTCGCTGGATTTAATCACGTCTTATTCTCCGCTACCTGCCTTTCCTTGCGTCTCACGTCGATCGTGCGCCGGAGCAAAAATAAGGCGGAGCTTAACATTTTTCAACCAATAGCAACTTCCTTTAATCAAATGCTCAATTGTTGCTGAGCAGATCTTCTCAATTTACTATGGTATTACGTTTGGTTGAATTATGCAGCATAGATGCAATATTAAGGGTTCTAAATTATGAATAGTTTAAACTGCTTCTATTTTTCAATAAGTAGCACTTATGGTGGTTACAAAAACTTCATAAAGAGAAGAGCATCTTAAGAGCATGTAAAGCGGATTGCTATGCCTGCCGTGGCGAATCAGATGCTGTGTTGTTTTCATACGTGAAGAGCGGGTGCTATCTGCGTTTACCTTATAGTTACAGAATTGTTAAACTACAACAGATCTGAAATAAGCGCGTTTTTGTTTTCAATACAAAAAAACAGAAGAGCATAGCATTGATTTGCTTTTGGTTATAACCAGTGGCGTTGCTAGGCCCTTTATAGGGGAGCTAAAGCCCCCCTAAAGTTCTAGTTTAACATCATCATGCAGCAGCACATTGGAGTGAACGTCATAATCAGAGTAACGTTATAAGGTGCATCATTAACATGACATCTGCATCTTTGCCATTCTGGTTTGTAAATGCATCTTAATATGATGAGGAAGAGATACAAGACCCTTTACCATCCACTGTAAAAAGGTTTTGTCTACGTCCCCCCCCCTCGTTAACTAACATTAGTTGTTTACGTAACCTCCAGCAATATGAAAGTATCACTTCACACCAATGATGGCATACTTTAGAAAACGAGCATAATGATATGGTAGTGCACAGAAATGTGTCATTCATGATGATGTTCTGTTTTATTTTGCTGCACCTAAGTTATAGAGATTTGACGGTAGTTTTGACAGCCCCGGAAAGACTACGGCAGATAGAGTTATATTACTGTAGTTATTCATTGTTCTGAGTTCCGAGGAAACAGAAGTTTACCTAGAAGGTCTCTGTCGTTTTTCAGACGCTGCAGTATTTTTATTATAAATTTAAAACAAATTGTGGATGTAATAGATGAACACGCAGTCAAGCACAGGACTGACAGCGCTCGTGCTAATCAGAATGAACGGCAGGGAAACATATCAAGTTATTCCTACTAAATAATGATTCAGCAGTTGATTGTGACATTTATTATATGGATTTGTGGCTGTTGTTATCACTTTTTGTATTATAAAGGATCAGATTGACCGATTAATGTGATATTCATTTGAATAACAACAACTTGTCTTTATGCTTTCCTGCATAATCTTTCTTAATCATTTATTTAGTAATGTATACAGTATGTGGTGCTTAGAGTGTGTCTTTATATATATATATATATATATATATATATATATATTTATATATGTCCTCATTGGAGGCTTAGCCCCCCTGATATTGAAAATATAGAATCGCCCCTGGTTGTAACGTATAATTAGGCTAGTAAAGGACCCGTAGTGAAAGGACTCGAACATTGTGCTTGTTGATATGCTATTTTTTCTTTACAGAAACTAGTGAAGTAATAACAAAACCATACGCCGAATGCAGGCTACAGTAGCCTACGTGTAGGTTCATTGCTGTATTCTTTATTGCATAATGTTTTAAAAAACAAACAGCATATAATTCAGGCTTGTTCTAAAATCTAAAAAAATGTCATTAATTAACAGTAACTATTACTTAGTCCACCCATGGAAGACGTGTAGGCTAATGGGGTACTACAATATATTTAAGATGCTGTTCTGTATTTAAAGGGCAAAATTGTATGTTGTCTAGCTGAGGAATTGATTAATTTAATAATTGTATTAGCCCACCCTCTAAACTGTTAAGCACCCCCTAAAGCGTAAATTATAGTCATGCGTGGGATCTACGCCGTAGCCTCTTCGCCGTAGGTTACGTGTCGGTTTTAATTTACACTTCTGCCTCGTTGTCCGTGTCGACAGGCAATGACCACTAGGCGTCCTGTGCTCACGCACGTGTTACTTGCGTAATCAAGACAGAGCCGAAGAAGAATGAGCTCGTTTGAGAAGCATTAGCAGTGATAGCGGCAAGTAAAGGGTCACTTTTGTTGCAGCTTGAGATGTTAAATACAGAAAAACAATATTTTACTTAGATAATTCATTTGGAAAATGCATTTGAGTAAACATGGTGTTATTGCGGAGTTTTTGACCTGAGGGAGGGGTTCAAACAGGCCAATAATAGTGTAGGTCCTAGACACGAGTATAAACTGAACTTTAACACCCCCAAGAAAAATGTCCTGGCACCGCCCCTGCCTATAGGCGCATGTTAAGGTGCTCTTTCTAAAAAACAAAAAAATATTGCGCCGTTGACTTTAGACCAGGTTTCAGTTGGTCAGTCTGTTTAGGTTTCCTCAAAATAGCAACGCACCAACAATGCACCTGAACACACCTCGTTTTCAGCCCAGTACACACATTGGCACACAAATGGGCGATAATGCATTTGCTATTTAAACAGCGTGGCGCAGGATGTGAAAATGAAAACTGCGTCGGACTAAAACTAGCAAAATGCAGAAATCTAAATATGTGTCAAACTTTCAAGGCTTGTTTTTACTTCATGAAAAAGTAGGTTTTTCAACTTTCACGAAATATAGAAAACTCACAAACACGGTAATTCCACCATGAACACAAATCTAAGCTAGTCTTACAGCACTGATGCTAGCTTGCTATATTTAGTTTTGTGGTATTTTAGTCGATTTGAAACATTGAACTTAAATGAGCCACTAATACAAGTAGCGCAGAAGCGGCGTTGCACGAGGCCCCAGTGTTTTGTTTGGCTCAGCTTGAGGGTCAATGCAGTAATAGTCTCCTGTCTTCTTTCAACTCGTTCATGCCCTCTGAATTGCAGTTTACAGGATAGGCCGCTGGAGACATGTGAGTGTGTGTGCGTGCGTGTGTGTGTGTGCATGCAACCATATGCGATCCGGTAAGTTTGGATACAAAAAGGGAAAGTAGGGTGGTATGCTACGAGAGCACTCGGACTGAGCCCACCACAAAACATGAGATGAATTCTGCTAAAGTCTCAAGTGTCATAAAGGCGGCGTTAAACCAGGACTGTGCGAGTGTGCGTGGGTGTTTGATACGGTCAAGGGATTAACAGCTGGTATAAGAGTCTCGGTGCTGCTATCCACACACGAAACGAACGCAAACACTCCCCTTGTAACACAATCAAAGCTGTGGCAAGAGATCTGCTATTAAAATAAATGTAATGGGACGGGAACAGTGAGTGAGAGAGAGAGAGAGTTAAGCAGTTTGCACGCACAAGAGAAACCTAGGAAGACAGACAAAGGGAGTGCAATCTCGATATAATTATTTTTCTTTAAAGAAATGTTTAATGGGAACGATCTTCTTGTGCCTATATGGCTATGGCCTCCAGGGGCCTTTGGGAAGCAACACAGAAAAAATCAAAAATTCTTTATAATATTTTTATCCTAATCTAATAGTCTAGATGTGGTCCAGCCCCTAAAAACCCCAAAAGGGGCTCTGCATGCATGTCACACATTAAAACTTCCAAAAATTCCATGCGTTTTTATAGGGTTGCTAGGGTGTTGTGCTGCCATTGCTAGGGTGCTCTAGATATATTCTGTTTTGGTCTGGAGGGTTGCCAGGCAGTTGCTTATTCGCCAGTTAAATTTTTTTGCGAAAAGTATTACAGAAATAAATGTAAATTTAATTGAAACAAGCAATCCCAAGGCCTTAATCCAAAATTTAATTTTCTGGTCAAAACACTCAATTCCACACTAAACTTTTTGTTCCACTGACTTTCCATACACTTTTCATACACCTGAATGTGGTACACTGTAAACAATCCTGTAAAGAACATAAAAATATACCATTAAAAATATATATAGTAAAATGACAGTTTTTATATATTTTTGGAAATATGTAATTTGTGTAATTTTATAGGTTTTGAACATATTTCTTGAAATAAATGAAAAATAAAGCAATATAATTTTATTTTATGGTGTTTACAGTTTTTACAGAAACACAAGCTCTTGCGATTAACTTTCACATTGTGGTTTCTAAAGGTCAAGGTTGGTGAACTCTGCCCTGCAAATTTGAATCGTGTGGTGCCGCTTGACCAAATAGTGTGACCTTTTCAGTGGAGGAAATGCTAATAATTATATTGCAATTTACTTTAACTTGTGTTATTGCGCAATAAAATAAAAAAATTAAACAATAGTGAAAGTGACCTATTTGTCAGGTATGGTGACCCATACCCGAAATGGGACCTCTGCATTTAACCCATCCAGAGAGTAGTGAACACATGCACACCAAGTCGTGAACAAACGTAAACCAGGCGCAGTGGGCAGCTGTCACTGCAGCCCTAACCTAGACCCCTGTGTGTAATTATTTTCAAAAGCGGCTGATGGCGATATTTAATTTATAAGTCAAGGTCGACCAGTATTATCTGCATGCATATAATATTGTGCATCCCTTTAGTGTAAATAAAAAACTCAACAGTTTTTTATCAAAGTTTTTCTGGTTGCTGCCCTTATTAGATCTATGTGAACAGGGATAATTTTGAGAACACTGTAATCTGTGCGTGAAACGTTTTAAAAACACACCTTTCAGTTTTTCGTACATTGTTTTGTAAGCATACTTTAAAATGTAGTTAAGCTTGACTGGTATTTCTCACACTAACATTTGGCTTTGCTGAGGACACTGGGTCAGAGCATGACTGCTTGACTGTGTGTGTTGTTTTGAGGATGTGGGGTTAAAGGATCCAGCCCCCAATATATTTGGAGTGTTAGTTTTTAATTAAAAGTGTAAGTGATGCCCTGCAGCGAGAGCAGCGCATGTCTGTGTTTGTTTTCAGGATGGGTGTCAAATGAGATTATGTTTAGGCATGCGATCTATATGTGTGTGTGAAACAGAAAGGGTGCGAATTCACCTTTCTACCCCTTATTTCTCCCCTCCTCGCTTGTGTTTGTTTTTGTTCCCCGGCCAAGTGGAACACTGTCACTGTTCCACATAGAAACACTGTTGTATCCAACCCTCCTACTTTTTCTTCATGTCCATCCCCAAATAAATGACCAGAAAAATACATTAACTAATGATGTGGCATTAATCACACTCGGAATCAGTACGTCTCAGTATTAATGTGATTCATTACACACACATCATAAATATTCAATAACTGTGAGTATATGTGATACAGCGGATGAACCGCACAGACTCTTTACACTTCCTGAGGCTGTGTAAATGTTACAGACCCCATTTGGAAGGCCATCCATCAGCACGTCTCTCCATATTGTATGCTCTTGTGGATGAAACAGAGTTTTTCCCATGCACTCTTATGTGAGATGGCTTCTGTATGTCTGAGTGGTGCGTACCGGTGCGGTCGGAACGGTGAAGACTGGTGCTAGCGGATGGAACGAGGCCCCGCCGAGGGCTTAAATCAGCTCTTTCAGGCAAAGAAACATAGTGGCTTTGTTTCCCAGAGAGACTCACACTCATACAGGCTGTTTAACATGGCTGTGGGCATTTCAAGTGTTTTGTGTGGATTCATAGTTGTCGATTGTGTTACAGATATGATTCCTGTTTTGCTTAGGTTAGAAAAACACAAAAAAGTGCAATTTAAGTGGTGTGGAGTGGTATTAAATGGAGATGATATCAAATGATAATACTATGGCTGATGTTAATATACCACACTATTTATATGGGGCAGCAAAGAATATCACATCCACACACCATATGCTGTATATAAAAATGAATTTTGAAGGAATAAAGTTGCAAACTATAAAAGACAAAGAAAGTATTCTATTAAGAAACTTTGATTTAAAAGTTTTTTTGTGAGAGCCAATAAAAAGGTTTCGAAATGAACAAATTAATTCAATTCAAGTTTATTTATATAAAGCTTTTCACAACGGCATTGTTCCAAAGCAGCTTTACAGGAGCAAATAAGAAAATCATAGAATGGTTAAACACAGCACAGTGCATGGTGTTTATAGAACAAGCAAGATCATTCTAGTAAATGATATCAAAATAAAATGCAGTCTCCCGGTGAGCAAGCCAACACTGCCCTGCTGTGGCGAGGATTTTGCAAACTCCAATGATTGATTAATGGAGAGAAAAAAACCTTGGGAGAACCAGGCTCAGCCAGGAGGGCCAGATCCCCTCTGACATGTCACAGCTGCACTCAGTGACCCCGACCAAAAGCCACCAAGAAAACATTCACAAATAAGAAGGAGAGAAATTATCATGTCTTTCGTAGTTTTATCGCCTAATGAAACCGTTCTACTACAAAGCAAATTCTGTCCAACAGAAACATTCTAATGATCTAGGGAAGGTTTTTTATGGAACCATTCAGCCAAGAATGGTTCTTTACTTTAGTGGTAAAGAACAATTTTGGGCTGAATGGTTCCATAAATTACTTTTATGGCACCTTATAAGTTGTATATATGGTTTGTCACAGGCAATGCCATTAAATGGTTCTTTGGGTAACCAAAGACGGTTCTTTACTCAAAGGTTTCTTTCAACCTTTCTTTTCAAAATCAAAATAACTTTTTTTAACAGGTGATTTTCATTACAACATAATTTTACAGTTGGAACTCTGTATTCACCAATCAGCATTTTAGAACCTTAACAATCTTTTATACAGTAATATTTAACTACACGATTATGTATTTATAATATTGCTCCTTAGAATAAAATAATTTTAGAAAAATCACATAAAAGTGAGTCAGAATGATCAAGCAGTTGTTCAGTTTATCTTAAATGAGTAGCCAACTAACAAAGAGGTCTGTTCGTCCACCAGGCCTGATCTTAAGAGATCTTTACATAAGACACATTTTTTGCATTCTTCAAAAAATATGAAAATTTGCGCTTCATTAAATTCATTTTGAAACTTGTGGTGGTGAAGTGAGGTGCTAAAGTTGAAAAGTTGGCTCTACAGAGCTGCTTTGTCTCAGTCTGGCCGTGATGCTGCGGTGTGCAGGTCGGGTCTGATAGTGCTGGAGCGGCAGCAGCCATCAGACCTGTCTGGGTATGATTACCCTCACATCTGTAATGAATTACATGCCCCTCAACCATTCAGACTCTTTTATGATCCAGCAGGTCCCTTACTGTTCCTTAACACACACTAATTCACACTCACGAGAAGCACAAGCCCACTATTCACCGAAACAAAAATTTGCCTAGGCAAACAAATACCTTTATGAGAACACAAAAATCACTCATTCTCACCCACCCACACGCTGGAACTGGAAGGTCTCTGTTACACGGGGGTTAGATGTGCACAGAAATCCTCCCCTTTCCTACTAGACAGCTGCTTCTGCCCTGTTTCTTTAATGCCACGATTGTGCTGCTTTGTGTGTGTGGGTAGAGATTTGTTTCTAATGTCGCGCACTTTGATGTCTTCATCTTTAATTCCTCTCAACTGGGAGGCAGACACACACACAATACTGAGTTCTGTCTCCATTAAAACATGATCTGGATAATAATATGCTTCTCAACCAAACCCAGTTCAAACAACTACAACAGACACAAGCTCACTTTGTTATATTTAGCTATATTTAGAATGGATATGGCTTTCATCACAATTTACCCAATACTGTCTCACAATTCTGTGTACTGTCTTCCAATTTAAAAAAAGGTGGACATTATTCAGATGAACATTTCGGGATAGTTGTCAATTTGTAATGATTTTAAATCAGACATTTTGTAGTAAATTTAAAGTACAGGTGTGTGAATTGAGC
This sequence comes from Triplophysa bombifrons, assembly GCA_029783895.1. Lineage (NCBI taxonomy): Eukaryota > Metazoa > Chordata > Actinopteri > Cypriniformes > Nemacheilidae > Triplophysa > Triplophysa bombifrons. Next base: position 18,144,264 of record CM056461.1, read on the forward strand.
ACCATCTAGTGGTGAGGTTGCAAATTGAAACCAATGGCTCTCTCAACCTCTCCCTTTCGAAGCACTATGGTGGCTGGCACAGGACTAAGATGTCGTCATATTTCACTTCTTTGGCGAAGGACTTGAGGTATTTACGGAACTTATGGCAAATTCGAGGACTCGCTGTGTATGTAGATAGAATTAACTATTTCTAAGGTAATAAAAACATAACACTTCATTATGTAAGGTCTTAATACACCTCTGAACACAAAGTTATGTATGTTATATTGCATTTCTGTTTTACACACTAGACCTTTAAGGGTTAAACATGAAAAAGCAGGTCAGGCTCCGTAGTCATGGTCAGATGGCATTTAGCCTTAAAACATTGGAGGTTCCGACAAACAGAGGCAAAGACCTTTCAAACAAGATATTTCAAGAAATACGCTGAGACACCGGTGCACCTAAAATGACATAAAAGTGGTTTCAACGAGATTCTCTTCCCAGAATAAAACAGGACCTCACCTGGCAATGTCAACATTTAATTCAATCAGGAACATTGGCAGGTTTGGGCATCAGTACACACTGCGTCGCTGTTTTCCTCTGAACGTTCCCTTTCTTCAATACCTGACCCCAACCGGCTCTCCGCCTTTCCATCTCAGTGCCTCACCTTGTTCCCTCCTGTGCATAACCACAATTTATACATGCACTTTCTACTATCTACATTGGCGCATCTGTCTTCACGTTTTCTTCTCTTCCAAACACTGAGAATATTCTATCCCAGGTTTAAGGCCAGTCTCTGTCCTTAGTGGAAAGTCTGGAGCCAGGCTGGCTGAGCGGCGACGTGAGGAAGGCCAATTACCTTCTGCCACCCGAGACGTCCAACAAAAACACCAGTGTGTGTAATTAAAGAATGAAAGGAGTACCTCTCTCGCTCTTTCATGATTAGAGCCCCATTACGCGTGGACAGGAGGCGCTGAGGGGGCTGAGGTTAAGACAAACGGCTTTCATGGGATAAAGGACTAAAAACCTCTTTGGATTATGACAGCTGCGCCTTGGGCAGTCAGACCTTACTGTTCATAAATTAAAGACTTTTTTTAAGTAAGTGGACCACTACCTACATTGGCAGCATCCTAACCTATATGAGATCTCATAGGCGACAGACCACACTACATTGGCAGTACCATGCAAACTTAATAGGAAAGTTCCACGAAAAGTAAAAATTCTGTCATCATTGACTCACTCTTGTGTTCCCCCAAAAGTAAAAATTCTCTCACCATTACGCACTCTAGTGTTTTACAAAACCTGTATAAATGTCTTTGTTCTGATGAACACAAAGATATTTGGTAAAAAAAAAATACAATGGCAGTCAATAGTGCCCCAGAAGTACATTCTTCCAAACATCTTGTGTTGTGTTCAAAAGAGCAAATTTTAAAGATTTTTTTCCTACCATGGTAGTCAATGGGGTCCAATAATTATTTGTTTACAAGCATTCTTCCAAATATCTTTCTACGTATTTGTCAAAAGAATTAATACAGATTTGGAACAACTTGAAGGCGAGGAAATGATGACAGAATAAAAATTTTGGGGTGAACTGTTCCTTTAAGTACCTTGAAAGTCATTATCGGTATTGTATTTTTTGGAGCCACCTTATGCTTAACACGCACCTTTGGTACCTAGTCGTTATAACACCATTTTAAAAATCCCGTATCAATATTTTCTATGGGTCAGGTAAAAGAAACCATGCAGGTTGGAAACCACGAAAGTAAAGCCCATGACGAATGTTTAACAGTGTACAACGTTTTATTAAAAAGAAATTACATAAAGAAAAAAATCTGTCCCCAAAGTTACCAGACCCCACCCTCGCTTTATACAACAGGAGATTTTACAACTGGCAGTGACACTGAAGGGATCTTTATAAGAAAACACTTCCGGAAACAAACCTCGGGATTTCTGCAGGTAAAAAAACGGGAGAGATGTCCTTAAAGTTTAGAGTTTCCCTGCCAGGTCCAAGAATTATAAATACACACAAAAAAAACTGTATTTGCCCATCACTAGCCAACCTGAAAGAAAGCATTTACACCTGTGAGACTCCGCCATTGAACCCCTGAAGTCACAGCATCACAGGGAGACATTCCACAAACATTCTGACCAGTAGTTTTCTAACCGAAAGAAATGTAAAACTGCCCGTCATATGATGATGCTGTCAAGAGTTTATGAAAATGTTTACCCAAAAATTGTGCTATGAAAACTGATGCACACTACGAACCAATACACACTGAAAGAATGTTTATGATACATGACATTTTCTCTATTTTAGTTAGACAAATTTAGAATGAGGAGATTCAAGCAGAAACCTTAAATCGTTTTAATCTGTTGAGGACCAACACAGTCATGCGTTATACCATGAGGCTGCTTCTGTGTCTACGGACCAAAAAACCTACGTGTACTATCATCATCTGGTAAATTGGAAGGACAGGTATGGCATGTTTGATGAATGAAAATAAACTCACATGTGGACATCACATCATATACTGGGATAGAAGCGTGTCTTTAGGATTAAGCACATGTTCATCTATTAGTTTTTAGTGATGGTGAATTTGTTTTATTCGGTTCACCACTGCAAATGTCTTTAGTGGGGATTTAACATTCAAATGTCAGTTTAACTACAAAGGGAACTTTAATCATGAGAGCAATACATCTTTAGAATAGGTCTGCTGTAGAGTGCCACCTATTGGATAGTAATAGGATCACCCGCTTATAAAGAAAATCCATCTAGGTGCCAACAGGCTAATAAAGTATGTCTAATACTCCAGCTTTTTCAAGACTTTTTTATTCAAAAACAGGGCCATAATTTTGCAATCTGCCACTACCTAAATGTAATCAAAATGAAGTCGCAAAAATAAAAAAAATACTAAAAAGAACAAGTGGTACATTCCAACAAATAAACTTTTAGTTTAACATCATACCACCATGGGGGTTTTTAGTGCCAATTAAACAACGCACAGATTTGGATAACATATAAAGTCAGATTCACTGACATTGAGTTTATCAATCTTGCCCTCCAAAATCACTGTTGTATTTTTCAAGAGCTCTAGAACATTTATGTTGTTTTGAAACTTCTGCAGCTTAACAATCCATCAAAGTTTTACACAGCAGCTAGGTGGCATTACAACCCAATTCATTCGTGGTTTTTAATTTTTTGTGTTTTATAAGTCAAACTTTAAATAAAAAAAGTCTTAAGAGCTCAAAGAGATGACAGCTCAATTTCAAAGCAAATCTCAAGTGTCACCGATTTTAATCAACTTACAAATATAAATCCGTTTTCTCCTAAATATTAACAAAAAACCTTCGAACAGTCAAATAAACAGAAATAATCTACATCGGGGGCTCTATCCCATATGCAGGGTGGGAGGAGATATGATAAAAAATACAAATAACACAAAAAAGAATCCTGGGTCTTCATGAACGTTTTAGCCTCTTGGAATGTCGCTGGTTGACTGAGTCCTCGTCGCTGCTGGCGTCCTTCTCGTACGTTACGCCTCGAGACGTCCGCCTCACACCGGTTCTCCTGGTGTCCCTCTCATTGTCGCTGTCCTGCTCCCGATAATCCTTCCGGACTGTCCGCTTGCTTTTTCTCTGAACAACCTCCTCGTCGTCTTCCTCGCTTTCCGTTTCATTTCCTTTGCCGTTGCTGTTCCTGGTTTTCCTTCGTCCTGAGTAGTCTTTATCGTCCTTCTGTCTGCTTCTCATAGAATTTCCGTTCTGTATCTTCTCTTCTTCTTGGTCGTCCTCCTCCTCATCGGATCGAGTGACCAGGCGTTTGCGAGTTCGACGACGCAGGTAGCTGACCCCTGGGAGGCTCTTCTGCAAAAGCTCCATTAAAGCTTCTTCAGTGCGTGACATCAGGGTGAGGACGTTGCTGCTGGGCTGGTTGTACTCCTCTGCATTGGAGAAGATAAGCTTTATGTCCTCTAAGAAGTCAGAGACGCCGCGGTACTGAGAGGATTTGAACTTGTTCTGCATGGTGGTGAGGTCCATCGGGCACCTGATGATGTCTTGATAATCTTCAGCCTCCTCTGCAGACACCGGATCCCTGCACAGGAACGTGAGTAGAGAAGGAATTGCAGAAGATTAGCTTCGATTGATGATTTCATTTCAGCAGTTTCATGTAATGATGCTAGAGGTGCAGAAATTACAATTGTGTTTTTAAACTTGTTTATCAAAATGCTCCCAGCATCTACCATTTGGTGTACAAAGAGTTAGCCTCGCTCCAAAATCACATCATTGGTTGACATTCAATATTGACATTCTATGAAAAACTAAATTAAAATGAACGTGGATAAGCACGCTTCAGTGGACCCCTCAAGAAACTGCGCCATCTGCAGGACAGGCAGCACATTACAATTGTTTAGTGAAAATTACAATCTCTCCAAACTCAACCAAGTGCTATGATGTCAAATATGTGCCCTTAACATAATAAACACTTAAAAAAATTCTCAGTGGTTTGAAAGACATAACTTTTTGGTTTCACGGTCAAATGAAAATACAGAATTGGATTGATTTGAGGGCAATCAAATAATCCATTTAATTGTATTACCTACTTCCTTAATGGGAAAATATGAATACAATATTTTTGTATGGGTGTACCTGAAGGGCCAGCTGTGTCGGAATTTTGTGAGCTTCTGAAGGATCTCCTCACATTTCTCCAGCTCAATTGATTGTTTCGTAGCCCCAGTCCTGGAGCTCTGTCGGACCTACATGTGGTCATTAACAATTAATTAGCCACAATGAACTCTGCCTTGTGTTTGACAATGATGAATACTCACAACTCTAAAACACTTGGTGACACAAATGTTTCAAAATAATTAAACAACAATATCCCTCACCAGCTCATCGATGTCAGCGGTGTTAACCGGCGCTGGACGTGATTTAGACACTGGTTTGGCTGCAGGTTTGGAGGGCGAATTCTTCTGTGGTGGTTTACTCTAGAGGACCAAGCCATTTGATTACACATCTGTTATTGGTCAAATGTTCCAAATGGTTGTTTCTTTGTGCTATTTAGTTCATTTAGTTCGTTTTTCTAGAAAGGCATTTCTACTTGCTACTCACCGACTCATCTTTGTCCCCTCGTGGTTTAGGTGCCGATCTGGTTGCAGGTTTGGTGCTAAGTGGCGAACCATTTTTCTGCTGTGGTTTACTCTGAAGGACCAAGATATTTGGTTTAAGCAACAAAAAACAAATTCAGTTTGAGCACTACAACCAGCTAAAACTCAACTCCATGGCTCGATTTAGTTGATCCAAGAAGGGTGTTTCCTAAAGTTACTGGACTCACCAGCTCATCCGTGTCTGCTCGTGATCTAGGTGTGGATCTGGTGGCAGGTTTGGCACTAGGAGGTGTACTCTTTTTCTGTGGTGCTCTACTCTGCACTTTGGGCTTCACAGACTGCTTCGCCTTTTTCCTAGGCCTCACTGCGACCAGAATAATACAGTCAGAATCAGAAATCAAGGCCACACAAAGGATGAATAATACACCAGCAGAGGGTTCCCTTACAGCTGTGGCCCGTGTCCCTGTATTCCTCCTCTTCTGATTCCTCCTCTTCCTCGGATTCTTCCTCTTCCTCCTCGTCGTTGTCCTCCTCGCTGTCCTCTTTGTAGTTTCTACACACAGAAAGAATGAATGAATGATGAAGGTGTGTTCGTATTTCAACAAAAGATAAGACAGTGCCACTCGCAGTAAACCACACCTCCATGTTGAGTAAATTTATGGTTTGAGCCATTTAATCAAACATCTATGAAGCAATTTAAATAGAATTGGAAAATTATTTAGGAAAAGGAAGAACCCAGTGTGTGTTTTGGTTATGTTGTGTTACCTGCCCCTGGAGCTGCGTCGGGCGGTGGTGGGCTGGCAGGCCGGGCACAGCCACTCACCCGCCGGTATGCGATGGAGCACAGGGCGGAGGCAAAACAGGTGGAAAGCTTTATTACATTCATCACACAGAATGAGCTTATCATCCTCTCCTGCAGAGAAACAGATGAGTTACATATTAAATCAGTCTGTAACCGTGAACTTCCTTCAGTGTGTGGATCATGTTACACAGAGACAGGTGCTATTAAAGCCCAGACGTGATATAGTCCCCAAGTTAAACACACAGAATAAATACTGGGTTTCATTGACTGTCTGAGCCTTTATTTGCACTTATAGCAACTTCATGATGGGTTCATTTATAAGGAATAGTCACATTTATAATGAAAATGCTGACATCATTTTCTCACCCACCGTTGGCATTTAAAACTTGTATAACTTTTTCTTATGAAGAACACAAAAGATGATGTTTTAAAAGATGCTGGTAACAAAAAAACTTTGTTCCCCTTTGACATCAATTGAATTGACAAAAAAAACTATGCACGTCAATGGGGACCAACAGTTTTCTGTGACCCAACATTTTTTTTATATCTTTTGTGTTCTGCAGAAAAACTTTTAAAGGTTTGAAATGACAAGAGGGTGAGTAAATGATGAAAGAATTTTAAATTTGAAGGGGAACTATTCCTTTAAGACTAAACAGTAGGGTTGTAATTTCAGAGACCCGTGTAATGAGGTTGACCCTCCGATGTCTGACCTTTCCTGCGGCACACTTTACAGCGGGCGTTTTCTGCAGACATGTCCCACTTGATGCAGGCGTCCAGCATGCCGAGCAACGCATGCATGCGGGAGAATGTCTGAGCTTCAAGCACGGCAGATTTCCATTTCTCCACAGCTGTCGCAACCTGAGAATGAATTGTACAACAGTGTATTACAGGCTGCATGTAGAACATAAAGTTATAAAATGATTTTTTTACAAATAATTTTTTTTATTTCAGTTTCATCATTTAATTTCAAAACTGTATTATTGTGAACCCAGCGTATTGTGTGTTGCAACAAATGGCCAGTCGAGTGTTTTTTCAGATTAATATGTAGATAAATATCAGATGGTCAGATTTCTTTAAATCTTAATTTAGCTCTAACTTTGCTTAAATCATCTTAAGAAACACACTGTCACACAAAAACACACACTCACCCTGGCCTCCTCAGCCAACCTCTTCTGATCATCCACCTCCTCCACCGCAGTCGAGCTCTCCTCTCCCCCGACCTTCTTTTTCTTTTTCTGTTTGGGTGCCATAAAGCCCTGCAGAAACTTTTTGATGACGCTCTCCTGCAGGGTGTTTAGACACTCGCCAAAGTCCTGCAGTTTCTCCAGCTCGCGCACCTGTCAATGGACACAAGGTCAGGTGGGTTGTGTGGAGATGATAATGTAAAGGGGTAAAGACAGTATAAACTCACTCACCCGCTCTTCAAACGCAGACATGTCGTCCATGTAGCCCAGACCTCCTTTCTGCAGACGGGAGGCCACCTCGATGATGTCACTGCGCAGGAATTTGAGCAGCTCCTGGTGTCCGTCGCAGGTCTTTAGACCGGGATTTCCCTTTTTCGTGAGATGGATGGAGTGCAAGATGTCCTGGTAGCTACAAAAGTAAAATACAGTTTGCTAAATTCTTCCTCTTTTTTTTCTAAAATCAAGAGCACACAGTCTGTTTTTTCATCTGTTTTTTTAAGTGTGTGTATGTGTGTACTCACCGGGCCTGTAGCCTGAGTTTGAGTTCACTTTCTCTCACTCCCTGAGCGTGAAGACACTCTATTAGTTCATCTAGATCTTTTGGTGAATCACACACAAACCTGGGAAATCAAGCATCTGTGTTACCACCCAACACTGATCCGTGCTAAAATATGATAACACCTCGGAAATATTTTAACCCCATAACAAGGCAAAGACATATATTATGAGGATTTACACGTTGAAGATACTTAAAAGAATAGTAAGCGTACCAAAGGTTTTGGCCTTGTTTGGGCACAGTGGTCTCAATGCAGGTCTCAGGCACTGGCGCCCCCTGGTGACCGTTTTCATTTGAAGCTATGCTGCCCTCATCCTCTTTCTCTCCATCTGAGAGAATAAAAGAAACAAACAGCTTTTGTAATATATTTAACAGCACTGTGTAAAACTGTTTGTTTTTATAAATTCTTCAAAATATATTTATATATTTTATAAATTCTTCAAAATATATTTTTTTAATATTTTTTCTACTATGGTAGTCAGTGGTGCCTGAGAAATCTCAGTTGCTAACATTTTTCCAAATATTTACAGATTGGGGTTAAGTAATAGCAAAATAGTAATTTTTGGGTGAACTATTCCTTTAAAGCACATGCAGTCCACTACTAAAGAGAAGGCCATTTATATTAAACATTGTAAAAAAATAAGTAAATTTTACTTCATATGTAGTTAATGTCAACAGCTTATGCCAAATAATGCATTTAAATCATCATCATGATTTCAAAACAATGAAAGCAACATTTACACTTAGGTTTACATCTAAATCACTTAAACAACTACCAGTATCTACAATTAGGGCATTTAATAAATTAACCCTTTTTGATCTAGACCACTTATATAATTCTTGCATCATTTACTCACTGCCATGAGTTCTGCAGAAGAAAGTCACAGATTTTGAAAGACATGAAGATATTTTGAAGAATGTTGTTTACCAAACAAAACTGATCCCCGTTGACTTCCATTGTATGAACATTAAACCAGCAAGACATTTCTCAAAATATCTTCTTTTGTATTCCACAGAACAAAAAGTCATACGCCAGTTTTAAACCACAGGTAAATAAATGATAACAGAATAGTTATTTTTGGGTTAACTATCCCTTAGACACTGACCCTGGCCCAGATGAATTTCCTGTTTCACTACACAAACGTTTAAAGGTGTGATTTCATGAAAAACTGACTTTTTCCATGTTTAAATGCTAAAATCTGGTTTCTTGTGCATTTGCCAATTCAGAAAACATGAAAAAAGGTTCACATAAAAAAGTTTAATGATTTGTCTATCTCTTCAAGCCTATGAGAAAACGAGCGCTCCAGAAATCGTTCTCTCTTAATGATGTAAGCAGCCGTTCTTTTTATAACATTTCCGCCCCTTGTTCTGAACGTGTCCACCCATTGCGCCGCTGCCATTGTTGTTTTGGCATGTGTGAAGTTCCAACACAATGGCAAAAGTAGCAAATCTTACGAACTGTTCTGTTGTTGGCTGCACAGACCAACACAGAACAATGTTCCTAGCCTCACGGGAGACAAGAGAGGAATGGATTTATTTAGTTTTCAATGGAAATCATCCACACTGAACGAGGCAAAGCTGCAAATAAAGACATTGTAAGTACCGGTATTTTTTAAGTAAGACCCCAGGGACCTGTCTACTTAAAAGTAGATAATTTTTCACTGTGACGCGTTTGTCCGTTCACTAATAGAAAGCAATATCTGTGGCTTGTAAACATGCGACGGGATTGTCCTGTGTAACGTTAATTTGATTTAGAGAAACAGCGATGCGGTTGTCTCGAGTATCTTCACTCCAGAAAACTGTGTGTATGGTTTGTAAACACACAACGCAGTTTTCTCTCCCGAATGCGGTTGTGACCGGACCAACAGGCACCGGAGGGGCTTCGCGAATGGCCCCGGGAGAAAACGGTGTGCTTATCGATAACAATGTGTTTGATGTTCAAAGATGAGACCTTGTTCCTCGTACACTTTAAGTGACCATACTTTATTGTTTTGTCGCTGGCAGCATAGGCTCACATCCCTGGCTGTTTTCTTCTACAAAGGGGGCGGAGACTACCAGCTCCCTTGCACTTAAAGAGACACACACCAAAAATGGGCATGTAGCGCAGTATATTAAAAGATCTGTGGTGTTTTTTCTGCTGAAACTTCACAGACACATTATGTGGACCCCTATGATTTATATTACATTTGTGTAAAACATTTGTGTAAAAAAAAAAAAAAACCCTTTTAAGAATATGTAAAAGTTTATACAATTAATTTATCTCTCAATTAACTCTTCTCATAAGTACCACTGATAAATACCTTCAGTTTCCTCTTCTTTTTTCACTTCTTGCTCTTCTTTCTTCACTTCTTCCTCATCTTTCTTCACCTCTTCCCCATCTTTCTTTACCTCTTCCTCTTCTTCAGACGGCACCAGGTTCTCGTCAGGAGGTAGGGTGAAGGAGTAGTCTATACTATCATGTACCCAGCCCTTCTCGATGTACAGCCCAGGAACCACATCAGAGAACAGCCAGTATCTGCAGAACACCCCACACAATAATACTGCTTATACTTCCAGTCATCTGCCTGTTTTGAAGCAAATGTAGACTGACAGAGAGTTATTTACCGGTTGTGGTTGCGGTCTGTGCCCAGTGGCGTTCTCCTCATGACCAGTTTGGCTTTGGTGACCCCATCCTGGAGCGCTTTCTCAGCAGCAGCTTTCTGCCTCCTGATCCGCTCCTCCTCAGCCTCTTTCTCCATACGCTCTGTAGCAGATACACACTAATTTACCAAATTTTAAAATCCTCCCTCTCCACTTTTATATTAAATGTCTCTTCATCAGGCATGTGATCAGCCAAGGACATGAAAGGAGGAAGACTGCACACACCCTCGCCAAAAATCTTTAAAAGGAAAAGTTAATTCCAAAATCAAAATTGTATTTTTTTTAAATATTTTACACACATGGTTGTTGTCAAGGTCCACAAAAGTACTTAAGACATTGTTAAATTGGTCCCTCCGCTCATAGTGTCTCAATTGAATTGAATGCGTAGAAGTGCTCTCGTGAACGCGCTCCACAGACTGACAAGACAGAGGAGAATACAGTGGTGTGAAAAAGTCTTTGTCCCCTTCCTGATTTTTTGTTTTTTTGCATATTTGTTATGCTTAAATTATCCAGATCATCAAACAAATCTTCATATTACACAAAGAAAATAAATACAAAATTAAGTTTTTAAATGATGGTTTTATTAATAAGGGAAAAAACAATACAAACATTTCTGACCCTATGTGAAAAGTAATTGCCCCCTAAACCTAATAACTAGTTGTGCCACCCTTGGCTGCGGCAACAACTGCAATCAAGCATTTGCGATAGCTCGCAATGAGTCTTTCACATCGCTGTGAAAAGTTCTTTGCAGAATGGTTTTAATTCAGCCACATTGGAGGGTCTTCGAGCATGAACAGCCTTTTTATGCCACAGATTTAAGTCTGCACTTTGACTAGGCTAGTCAAATAGACCTTTATTTAATTTTTTTTAGCCCTTCAGAGGTGGATTTGCGGGTGTGTTTTGGATCATTGTCCTGCTGGATAACCCAAGTGTTTAAGCTTGAGGTCACAAAGCGTTGGCTGGACATTCTCTTTTAGGATTTTCTGGTAGAGCGCAGAATTCATAATTCTATCAATTATGGATAGTCGTCCAGGTCCTGAAGCTGCAAAGCAGCCCCAGACCGTCACACTACCTCAACCATGTTTGACTGTTGGTATGATGTTCTTTTATGAATACTGTGTTAGTTTTACGCCAGATGTTACGGGACGGACACCTTCCAAAAAGTTAAACCTTTGTCTCATCAGTCCACAGAATATTTGCCCACAAGTTTTGGGGATCATCAAGATGTTTTTTAGCAAATGTGAGACAAGCCTGTATGTTCTTTTTTGGTCAGCATTGGTTTTCGCCTTGGAACTATCCCATGGATGCCATTTTTGCACAGTCTCCTTCTTATTGTAGAATCATGAACACTGACCTTAACTGAAGCAAGAGAGGCCTGTAGTTGTTTAGATGTTGTTCTGGGATCTTTTATGACATTGTGGACGAGTGGTTGTTGTGCTCTTGGAGTAATTTTGGTAGGCCGGCAACTCCTGGGACGGTTTACCACTGTTCCATGCTTTCTCCATTTGTGGATAATGGCTCTCACTTCGGTTCACTGGAGTCCCAAAGCCTTAGAAATGGCTTTGTAACCCCTTCTAGACCGATACATTTCAATCACTTTGTTTCTCCTCTGTTCTTGAATTTCTTTAGATATCTGCATGATGTGTTGCTACTTGAGATCTTTTAGACTTCTTCAGTTTGTCAGACAGGTTCCACTTAAGTGATTTCTTGATTCAACAGGTCTGGCAGTAATTAGGCTTTAGTGTGGCTAGTGAAATTTAACTCAGACATTCAATTCATCACAGTTAATTCATGATTTACCAAGGGGGGCAATTATTATTCACATAGGGTCAGAAATGTTTGGATTGTTTTTTCCCATACTAAATGAAACCATCATTTAAAAATTGCATTTTGTATTTACTCTGGTTTTCTTTGAGTAATATAAAAATGAGTTTGATGATCTGAATCATTTAAGCATGACAAATATGCAACCAAAAAAGGGGAGGGGGAAAATACTTTTTCACACCACTGTATATCAATTAAATTTGTTACTTCGCTTTATGTGCGAAAAACAAACCAAACCATTATAGTCACTTCAAAGAAATTCCTTGAGCCACTATGAGCGTATGGACCTATTTAACAATGTCTGTAGTACTTTTTAATGGACCTTGACGACAACTCAACATATGATGTCTATGAGGAGGCTTTAAAATCTCTCAGATGTCGTCTTAAACATCTTCATTTGTTTTCCGAAGACGCCGGGAGGTCTTAAAACAAGTGGAACGTCATGTGGGTGAGTAATAAATAACACAATTTTGAAATGAATTTTTCCTTTATTTGATCATGTTACATTTAATTAGTAACATTAAAGGCAACTGTTTGCCAAAAAATATATATCTTTTTCACTTAGCAACACAAAAACAAACAATTATAAATACCCATTTCTGACTGGAAATTTTGGAAATATCAGTTCAAATGATTATTAGTTTAACAGTCACCTAAACTATATTTAATAAAACAGGTTGATGCTTTAGGCAAATATTTTATGCTAATGTCAAATAAAATGGGATTAACAAATGGCACCCCTCGAGTAGTTAATATTAGGCCTACTTTTAATTTGACTGTAATTAGCAATAATTCGTTAAACAATAATAGAACACAAAATTAAAAGAACACTGTTGGCCTCAAGATACTTACAAAAACAGCCACTAGATGGCACATCTACGTCATTCATACAGCGTTTGTCCGCATTAAACCGCATGACACTGCATGTTGCGGTGATGGTTCATTTAAATGTATGCATTCAGTAGCGACTTCATGCATTTATATATTGATAGTGACTAGATCGGCCATTTGTAGTTTCAAGCCATTAAATCGCGGAACGGCCTATTTCAGTCTCTGTATATAAACAATGTTAAGCATATCAGGATTTTCTGTTTATGTTACAAAACACTGTTCAGTTCTAATTTAATAAAAAAATGACACCACGCGCTTTTTGAGTACCAAAACAGCCATGTCTGTTTGAGCATTTTTACTCACCTTTGTTTTGCCGTTCCTGTTCTTCTTTCTCTTTCTTGGCTTGAATCGCCATCAGACGTCTGCTCTTCACTGTGCTGATCATGTCTTCGGTCTCCGGTTCCACTTTTGCAACCTTAGGCGGCTCTTTCTTCACGCTCGCCTCTTTCTTCTTCTCCGCCTTGCCTTGTTCGCCGCCTTCCATCTGCTCTTTGCGTTTCTGCTTCTCCGCCTTCTTGCGGTCGTTGACCTCTTTGAGCGTGGCGAGGCGCTCCTTCCACAGCTCGGCCGATCGCTGATGCGTGGCGTCCACATGATCCTCCACAGAGTAGGTCATGAGGATGCGATGACACAGCGCCACCAGCAGGCTGACCTTCTCCTGAGGCGTCAGCTCAAATACCTCTGATGTCTCAAACTTCTCCAGGAACTCGCTGCTCACCACGTCATCGTAACCGCTACCGAGCTGCCAGCCCTCCGAACTTGGGATGCTTTCTTCTCCGTGCGAGTCTGAGGGGCGCAAACAAAGGCGTACCAGCTCCGACACGGAATGCATGGTGAGAGGAATCTCGGAGAGTGGCATGTCCAGTTCGCTGTAGCCTTCGGCCAGCTCGTCCTGAAGTAAAGTCTGAAGCAAGATCACCAACACACGGTTCAGGTAGAGAAAACCCGCCTTCTCCCCGGCTAGTGCCTCGATTAGAGCGATGGACGTGATGGGATATTGATCGTCGGGCATCAGGAGACCGGAATAGCAGTGAAGGAATTCGGCGACCATCGCTATGTCTCCAAAAAGTGCGTTAGGCAAGCCCTCAGGCATGTCGAACAAGCGGAACGCAGGCAGGTTCTTACCCTCTATCTCCTGATCTTCATAACGTCGTGACATCTCCCTCTTCACCTGCATCTCCTTCTCTCGTCGTTCTTTTGCTTTTTCCCGTAGTTTCTGCTTCACTTCCTGCCGCTTCTGTCGTAGCACGTCCTGTTTCTCCTCTTCGCTCATGAGCGCCCATCTGCGTTTCTGCTCGAGGACCTCCCATCGCTTCTGCACCATCTCCTTCAACTCCTCGGGTAGCCGTCCGCGATCCTCAGCCGACAGCGCTTTTGCTGCTTTGGACAGCAGTGAGGACAGAGTGGTCTTTTTGTCCTCTTTGCCTTTATTTTCTTTGTAGAATCTAAGAAGATGTAAGGCCATTGGTGGCAAGGGTTTGCCCAGCTTAGGGGTTCCGGTACTTAAACTTCTGGCTCTCTTTTTGGGGCTCGCTGCTGCAGTTGGACTTTTGGCAAGCTCTAAAAGGGTCATCTGCTTCATTTTAGGTTTCTTGGAGCTTCCCGAGGTTTTCTCGTCTTTTTTGGAGGATTTCTGGCCGCTGGGGGTCTTGGTGATTCCGCTCTTGCGGCTTTTTTTGGCATCGGTTTGTTTTTTGTCTCCCTGCTTCTTGCTGGATTTTGGAGTGCTGAGAATGTTTTCATCAGATTTCTTTGATGTCCCTGAGTTTTTCATCTTTAAAGGAGATCCATTAACTTTTTTCACCTGAGGAAAGGAATGAAGTAAATGTAAGATCTGAGAGTCTGAGTGAAATGAAAAATTACTATGCCAATTTTTTCGTGAAATATTGCAGTGTTTTTTTGTAAATAGTTTATCAATGTGGGCCATTCTGTTTTTAAAATGTGTGTGCCCTCATAATCTTTAGTTAAAATCTGAAAACTTCTCCCATTCAACTGTCAGTCTTGCTTTAAAAAGGCAACGGCTGTTTTTATTCATCCAATCAAATTGAAGAGAAGAGAAAGACGAAAGCCACGCCCACTATTTTTCTCATTAGAAATTCAATTTCACTCAGAAATTTCTCAAAATACAGAAGTAAAAACTATCGCAACTTCCGGTTCACAGGGACTCTAATGGGACCTGTCAAGTGTTCCTGTTTTCTTTAAAGAGCATAACACCAGTCAACTGCGAAGAGTCACACAGTATTATGATATAAACGTTGCGTTCCAAACCCAGAAAAATATTTTTTAGGATGGGAATAACAATGCAAATGAAGCATCTACTGAAAATGATGTAACTATTCGACTTTTGTTGACTTAATCGGGTCTAAAAAGTGCAACTATTAAATTCCGTTATTTACTGGTTGACATGCTTGTTTTTATATATAAATTATTATCTTACAAAATCCCTCATGCTTCAACACACCTGCATATGATCCCAGAGGGTTGGACTGAGCGGTATGTTCTGGGAGTCTTTTGTCTTTTTCTTCTCCCCCTCGCCGTTGGTTCCCGACTCCCCAGATTTCAGCTTCTTATTTGATTTACCTTCTGGTGAGCACATGCTTTTTCTCTTCGATGAAGGATTTTCTGCCAAAAACTAAAACAATACATAAAACCACATTTTGTAATTTATTCCACTGTTCTAATACAAATCTATTGAACCCAATCACACTCACCTTGTGTGGGTCCAGTAAAAAGTCGCTGAATTTGCTTGGCAGGTTGTATTTTTTCACCAGTTCATCCTCCACCACCCAGGGGGCGCTCTCACCTGAGCCTAACCTCAGGGCATAGTGTCTAATGAAATAGCGCATGATTTCTTTATTGGGTGGCCGCTCCGTTCTAAACAGGCTGTCTGAGGGGACATCGCTGATGACTTTATCTTCATTCAGGAGTTTGACGTCATACTTGTGGGGCAGAAATTTGGGCATCACCCACTTCTTCTTCTCTTCCTTCATACTGGTGGGGAGCTTTCTGGGTGAGCGACGGGCCCTATCAGCTGCAGACAAAATGATAAAGTGATTTCAATAACAAAGATGCTCACAGAAAAAGCTTTGTTAAAATTCATAAAACGTAATCAATTATGACAAAGCGAAGTTCTTATGAGCGTAAAAAATTACAATCCTCTTAAATAAGAAAGCACTTGACTAACGATGCAATTTTATGACACTTTTATTATTTTGCACAAGCCAGTAAGCACAAATGGTCATATTTTTTAAGAGCTGGTGCTTACAGAGACTTTCTCTCCTGTTCTCTTCTTCTGTAGACTGTGGGTCCTTCTTCAGGTTCTCCTGACTGGTGTTTTCTTTATCACTGGATGGAGAATCACAAGCCCCTTCAATTTTCTTCTCAGCATGTTCTTCTTGTGAAGTCTCCAGAGGATGAATCTTTACCACTTTCACGGGCAACGTTTTATCCTTGCCAACCTTGAAAAAGACAAATTAAGAAATCTAAATTCAACCGCATTACCCTTGCCAATGAACATTCCTAATCTTATTTTGTACAAATGTTATTTTGCATGTTCTTTAAGATCTTATTCTCAAAATGAAATATACCCAGGGTTGAGTGGGTAATTAATGGAAAACTAAAACTCAGTATCTTGGCTCTCTTGGCTCAGTAATATCTTGGACTTTTACAGTGTCATGGGTGGTTGCAACTCTCTCAAAACTTCACTTTTAACTTCTTGGGCCATACAATTTCAGCGTTGTGAATCACGCAGACAGAATCGCAGAATGCAAGCATTAAAATGGAATTTGATGGATAACACGGTATTGTGTGGAATTTAGTAAATTTCAAACTTCTCAATCAGAAAACATGGGGATGAAAACACGTCTCCAGAGCTGCTCTGACAGTTTATTTAATGAGCATTTCATAGCTTCATTTCAGTGAAGCTACTTTCAAACATGTTCAAAAGGTCTTTAGGACCACCCTTCAAAATAAAAGTCCAGCTAACTTTAACTATGACACACACGCATGAATAAACTATAATATATTATTTCCTTGATTAAAGTAAATGTACTAGTAAAATAAAAATAAATAAACAGAAAATGCACCAGAGAGATGCGAGTTACTATTAACATTTGTGCATTATGCCATATTTAAATGGATTTTTTTCCATATGGTTAAAAAACACTGTGGTCTCCAGATGTCTAACTATAGTTAATGAGTAAATTCTAAAGTATACTGAAATATTTTTCACGTGGGCAAAAATATTACTGTTGTATCATAAACTAAACAGAAAAAAACGAATCCAGAAAAATTCAAACAAAAACAAAAATACACGGGGGGGGGGCTATTACAATATTCAACTTCAAATGTGTCCAACAGTAATGCTGCCAATTTAATAATAGCTTTGTTTTGTCATTTACTGGTTTAAGATCACTTAGTAAAGTTTGTTGAAATCATAAGTCAAATCAAATCCAAGCTCATACCAGAAAGTCACACTCCTCATCCACTGCATACTTTGTGAGAATCTCCACCCAGGCCAGATCAACTAGCTTATCAAGAGGTACTGTGTTATGGTGCACAATCTCCAAAACACGCTTCTCGAACCACACCGGATACTCCTCCTGAAGCCTGTGTAAGCAAAACCATACAACATGATCAAACTCTGCAAGTAAACATTGACGACAAAGGGGCCATAAACACAGGGCTTAAACCTGTTTTTCTTAAATAGCATTACAGGACAACAGGTGGTATTGTGGGTGAACAAAATAACTATAAAACACAAGCTTTACTTATGAAATGTAACAATTTAAACTGGTAAGAGTTCTGCATTCATTTGCAAGTATCTTCTATAAAGCGCATTTCTGTTTTTGAGTCTCAAGCAACCATTATTAAGGGTAATGGTGTTGTTTTAAAGAGGTACTTCGCCCCAAAATGAAAATTCTGTCTTCATTTTAATTTTGCTGAACACAAAGGAAGTTATCTGAAAGATTGTCAAGTATTACCCCCATTGACTCCCATAGTATTTATTGGTGGGGGAGATCTAACATTCATCCCAATTTCTTCCTGTGTGTTCAGCAAAACACAAACATTAACATAGGTTCTGAACAATCTACGGGTGAGTAAATGATGACAGAATTTTCATTTTAGGGAGAAGAATCTCTAAATTGTGTCATATTCTGACAGTTTTCCTCATGGCCACCAGAGGGAGACGAGAAGCATAGCTTCAAAGGACAAACAGTGAGAAGCTGCTGTTACATGTTTATACCATTTACTCCCCACAGTGCATCTTAAATAAGCAGCTTATGACTAAACTGTCCCTTTCTCCCCACACATAAAATGTATCTAGTCATCAGTTGAGCAGATCCAACTAGCAAAAAATGTAATGCATCTACCCACATTTCTCAGATATCAGGAGAACATAAACCAGAATAAAACTGTGTGAATGTGACTCAACACAAGTGTGTGTGTGTGTGTGTGGGGGGGGGGGTGTGAGAGAGATCACAGAGTAAAATCTGTAATCAACTCGTTTAATCAAATTTTTAATTGACAGACGATCCTTAAAAAGTGTAAGGAAGAGAAAATTAAAACAGCACAAAAGTGGACTGACCATGAACACACACATTCATTCATTAGTTCTGGTGACTTACAGCTCAGTGACTTCCTGCTCTTCTTCCCAGGCTTCCTTGTGTGTGAGCTGGCTGCTGCCGGTGCTCTTGCACGTCCATATCCGCTCAGCGTATCTGTGCAGCCGAGCCTCATACTCTCTGAACAATGCCGTTAAGAACAAAACACACTCCAATACAGAATCTATAATGCTTTTAGCTGTTTCAAGATTGGACAAAGTTTGAAATGACTAAGAACAGCACCAAAGCTCTAAAGCAGCAAACAGAAAGCCAAAGATGATCAACTCAAGTGAAAACACCACTACCAGTCCAGGACAAATGAGCCTCTATACTAATGTGTGTGTGGCAAAAAAGCCCAATAATTAAAGGGCCAGCAGCAGTTACTACATGAACACATTTTGCATTTAAATCTGCTATTAAGGTATAGTTCACCCAAAAATATAATTATTTTATTTTTACTCGCCTCATGTCATTCCAAACTTGTATGACTTACTTTCTACAACAAAACAAAAAAAGAAGATCTAAAACAAACATTTCTCAAAATATATTTTTTTGTTCCAGGCAGTTTTCAATATAATAAAAATAATAATTGAATTAAATTTTGTGTGAACTGTCCCTTTAAGAGCAACATTGGTAAGAACTGGGTCAAAAACATTTCTTAAATTCATTATTCCATAAACTCACTCACGTTTACAATAACTAGGGACCAAGAATTATTTTTTTCAGCTGAATTTAATGGTGAAACTCCAGGACAGGCACACACAAACTATCGTTGCAAGTTTTAGACCCTCTTTAATCTAATTGTGGTGAAATGAATCTGCTAAAATTATCAAATATGACGTTCAGTAACTTAATCTGCCCATCCCTTTCAACTACAACACCTTGCTTTAAAGCCCCGCCCCCCAAGAACCTGCGCCCAATCCGGTTACGGCAACCCGGAAAGTACAATATGGTTGACAAACCAAAAGCGTTTTGTCAACACGATCAGATTATTTCTGCTTTACAAAAAATGAATCGATGCTACCGAGACAGTGTAATAATTCGCACATCATTTTCATTTGATTTTCAGAACAAATGTCTTGTCCTGTTTGAATATCAAAACGTCATACAAAAGCAGCATAATGTAAATCATATAGTGTGTTAATAGTGCATTGACAGCAGAAAATGACAGCGTGTGTTATAATGTTCAGCCCTATTGTAACTGTACTGCCAATCATGACGAAACTCACGTAGCGAGGAAAGAATGACCTCGCGCAGCAGCTGCACGTGAAGTTTCGCATTCTCCTCGGTCCAAAACGTTGTCAAACCACACATACAACCATACGGCATATATATTATTACAACTAATGATATCCCGAAACAAACTCCGTTAATAAACACACTCGCATAGCAGTGCTCAGAAGAATCGCACCTCCTCGAGTTATCATCTCACATCACGCGTAAACTGTAAAGCCGAGTGTCTTACACAAGCTTGAGTCATGGCAGCTTGATGGGAAACTGTTTTGCGAGACGACACGCTCAAACTGCATTCTTGAGCTAACGTGCTAACATTAGCTGACTTTAAAACGTAAGAGACAAGAAATCTTAAACATGTCAATGAGCACGGTTCATCACTTAAAACCCAAACCAAAATAACATTCGGTCACGTCTAATGAGTTTGACCCCAACTTAGATAACTAAGACGTCATTGTCGACGTTAAGCGTTACAATGAGATCCAGCGTGTGAGGAAAACAATAATAAAAAGGCATTAATACACAAATACCAACGAAAACAAGATCCGCGTGCAAAAAACGGATCGAGGCCAACAAACGGAACTGTTCCTGTATGTGAACCGTGTAAGTGGACGGTAGAGACTGTCATAAAGGATACTCTTTGTTCTTGAAGGCCTCTTTAGTGTGCTCGATGATGTACACATCCTCTCCCGGGCCCGGCGGCTCCGACAGTGGCTTAACCAGCGGGAATGGCCTTCGTCCTAGCAACGGTGCCATCGCGGGTTTCTACGGCACTGGGTCTGTCTGTCAGAAACGTAACTTCTTCGACCTCAGCTTGAACTGAATATCCTGTAAAATCCCCGCGTTTTAGCGGCGTAGCATCGGGGCTAGGCTAGCGCGCGTCGCTTTACTTTTTCGTGAACCGAGTGAAAATAAAACCCAAACAAACGTAGCTTTGTGGATCAGTTACATGTCTTCTGTGAACTTCGGTTCGCAGGATTCCATTGGGTCATGGTGATGTGGCTGTAAAAGTGCTATGAGTGAACGCAACGGAAGCTCCTGAAGTACCGGGGTGAACGCGCGAAACGCGACTGAAGCGGAGGCGGCCCGTCAGCGCGGGTATGGCGGGCTTTCTTCAACCACTCAACTCCGTGTGCAATTGATTGTCCAGGCCAGAACGACATACAACTTCCTCGTCCCAATCGAGTGCAAACCGTATAAATATCGTTTTGAGTGACGTGTCGATTACATAAACAAACAAGAAGGTTTGTAGGCGATTGAAAAATGGCGGGAGTTCCTGCTACACCGGCAACATTCCGTAAAACCTCAAAACTCCGTTACCCCGGTAGCAAGCAGCGTCTCATGGATAAGTCCTGCCCACAGCCTACAGCTATTGGTTATTAAATAACTACGACACAGTTAAAGATATTTGATTGGTTTATTCAACTGTCAGTTTTTCCTACTCCACCTTTTGTCAAAGGAACACGCCTCCAATCAAAAAAAGATGCGTTTAGAAGCGTGGACTGGTTAGAGGTCAGTGTGTGGTGTGGTAAATACGTACATTATTTCTAAATGACAGTATACTGTTTCATTAATTTATTGTTTTGTCAATATCAGAAATGCATATATGGTAGACTCGACTTTAAGTCGAATTCATTCATTGAAGGAGGCAGCCGCATTTATTTTAAATGGAGACAATAGACACTTCAGTTCTGTTCCAAATAAAGAGACAGTTTAGTTTAAACTGTTCCGATTAAACATGTGATAATATTGTACTTGTATTTCATTCACTTGTATAAAACTAAAATCCAGGTATTCAATGACACACACCACATGAAAATATACTATTCTGAAAATATACTAAAATATAATAGTTGACCAATAAATATAATAAATCAAAGTGCTTTTATTTTTCATACAAGAAAGCCTGGACAAATATTTTAACTAGCAACATGATTTGGATCGTATGCAAACTTGTTTATTGTCTTTTTCGTTTTTTTTAATACCTCAGCCTGTGGAGTGTTAGCCTTCATATTTAAAATACAAAACTGCGACCTTGTCGTATAAAAAGATGCATAACAGTATTTGAATCAAATAAAGTCTACAGAGACTTTAAAATACTATAGAAGATACTGTAAGCACAGGCTACAGTGAAAATAAATCTTGAATATTTTGACATTCTGTATGCATCACATGCGTATAATGCAAAAAGGAACATGTATAAAACAGGGGCTGTGTCCCAAATCCCCCCCCCCCCCATATCGGCATTCACTATTCCCTACATTAGTTCACTATATAGTCCACCTTAATGAGCGGGTGAAAACTAGTGAGACAATTCGGACACTCGGTGCACTGGAAGCTCTGCGGGCGCCATCTTCTGACGAGATGCGGGAATTCATTCAGCGCGAGCCTAACGATAAATGGCAAGCAGCTAGCCGTAAGAGTGTACATCGGTTGTACACTCGTTATTAGGATGCACCCTGGGATTGAATGAGTGCACTCCATAATGTAAACTATCAATTCGGTCACCACTAACATTGACGTCCCCTCAAATAGTGCACTATATTAGGGTATATTTCGGACACACCTATGCTTTTCCTTCATTAGAAAATACCTGACAACATTTGAGTAATACATTGTGGGGAACTAATAAAAACAACAACAAAACGTCCAAGCTAGTGTGATCAAATAAAAGCATTTCAGGCATTTTGACAAGCTGTAGAAATGTCTGTTTATATGTTTAATCTATGTAATTGAAAGTTTTGACCAGTGATTTTTAGTATAGTGAGATTAACTCAAACTTGACTTTTGTTCAGTGCAAGCTCTTTTAAGTGATGGAGCTCCAACAACCTCCTCCTCCTCCTCCTGAAACAGGAACAATGTCAATTAATGTATTCAATCAAGGGTTCATTTTTAATTTCAAGAATGCATTTTTATAAAAACAGATGTACCTGAGCAGACAGAGACAACACATCTTCTTTAATGAGAGTCGGGGGCTCATCTGTCACTTCACTGCTAGTCGTGGATGTCTCTAAATATGAGGACTGATCATTAGAAGCATAAAAACCTTACAGAATCTTAACAGATTTTCTAATCTAGTTTCATAACTCCACGTCAAGAATATGTCTGGATCATATTTACACCAAACATTTTAAGTGTTATTGTAATTTAAGTAGGAACAATATGCTTATTTGTCAAAAATGCAATAAAAAAATCAATGATACACTTTATGCAACGACAGTTATGTTGAAATTTTCATTTGCAAAATCAATGCTAAACATCCTATTTGGAGGAATGAGATAATTTATTGAAATTTTGCACCAGCCTTTTTTCTATGATAGATTATGTGAGGCTGTGATAAATACAGTAAAGATTAACATTTTTTAAGCTTGTTTCACCTCTCTCAGCTTCCATAGTCTCTTGACCAAGGGTTGGAGGCTGGGAATCCTCAGTGCGGAAGTAAGGCGCATGGGATGGGCTCACAGCTTCACTGACGTGCTGTGGACTTGAGTTGCAACTGCTGTCCACTTTTGTGTTAGACTGATAGGCATCTGACAGGAAACTCTGGTTACTGTTGTCGTCTGTAAACATTAAAGAACTTGTGGGTAGTCTAAGACGTAATTGTGAGAATTATAATAATTTTTTGTCTGAGTTTAATGTTACAACAAATGCAAACCACATACAAATGCAAAGCCAACCAGAGCACAACACAGCTGCGTGTTGCATTACATTAATTAGGGGATGTTTAGAACTGTTTACAGAGGAAATATTGCACTTCCTTGTCACTGACACGAAAGTCTTACATAAACATCTCATGATAAGTCTTTTGTTACCTTGAAAATCCAATAGCACTGAACGGGCATTTTCCAACACCACATCTGTAGGAAAACCCTTCAGTTCTCTCCCTGCTGTTCCTGTCCCTTTAGGCTTGTAAATCTAGAGAGAAAGTTATTTTGACTATGAACACATTCCTTTATCTGCAACATGGACATCTGGGTAAAATAAACTGTGGTATGTTTCCCACAAACCTTTTTAGTCTCTGTAACAGGAACCCATTTGAATATCCGTAGGGATGTGTCGCCCACTGTAACCCACTTCTTTTCCCTTAGAGAAGCATATAAGATAACATATGTACATTTATTATATATCTCTACAAATTGTTATATAATAATCACAATGACACATTCAGACACGCCCACAAGTTGTATATGCAACGCCTTATTGGTTTACCCGCTTGTCTGTCACGTAATGCAATGACGTAACCCTCCCCGCCACCCTGAAGTTTATTTTCGCAACGCTTAACAGAAACTTCTCTATGAAAATATGCAACTTACCACCGACGAACCCTTTCAATAGCCGCCATAACTTTTTTAATATCATCTTTGGCTCGGCTGCGCGTCTCCGCTCGCACGGATCGCCCCGACATTTTAACAGGTTTTTTTAGTTTGTCAATGTCAAGATCTGCCTTTTCTTGCCTTTCCTCCGTCAGCAACTTGATCTCGCGCTGTGCTCGTCTTGTTCTCGCGAGATGTAATAACGCGCCACTGGCACAGCCTCTATGCTATCACCCATGGGCGCCGTAAAGGGGTGGAAGGTTAGGACGATTCTAAGGGCCCAGGCTGATTTAGGGCCCAGAAGAGCAGACCCCCTTTTTATTTTCCTATTTCTTTTCTCTTTTCTTATACATACATTAAATGTGCAAGGGCCCCTCGTGCACTTAATGTGTATTTTGTCCATTTTGACCACAGATTTAATATTTAAAAAACAAATAATGTATTTACTGTTTCAGTCACACCCCTCCCTGCGCCCTCTCACAATGGTTCATTCCACCTGCGCTGTCCGAGCTACGATCGCTAGTGTAGCGTCTCTTGATTATTGGACTTGTTATGAAGCAGAGCAGACAGTGACACACGCAGGCATGTCACATCAAAAGTCAGGGCATCAAAAACTGAAAGAAAAGAAGGAAAGAGAAGACAGAACGCCAAAGTCGACAGTATGTCACACAGTTTTTCAAAAAGAAAGGTAGCTTGCCCTATTCCTGTATTCCAAAACTTATTTTTGTTGCTACATGACCTGCTTTTATCTAGCTAGCTTAGTAAAATAATTACTGGATTATGATTTACATCCAACAATAATAACATCTCTGCTGTCTTCGGGACGTTATCATGTCTCGTAGACACAGATTCAGCGGCTGCTGCACACCCACGTCCTCCTTCCCCCACGCCCCCCTTCCCCGTCTCAGCCGAACAAGGTGAGCCTGAGCGCGAAATTTCGCGAAGATTGAAGCCTCTGAACACGTCTTATCTACTGTGTTCGCCACATGATGATAACTTTGCAAAACAAAATGTAATCTACACGCTTCAAAAATTACAAAATCAGTTTGCCGTGTCGTGTGTTCTGTGAAGTGACAGTGCTGCTGCTACGATCGATGCTGTCAAACTTGACGTTCTTAATATGAATAAAATGTCCCAGAAAAAAATGATATAAAATTGAATAAAACGTTTCTCTACTGTAGCTGATGTTTCCTGATTGAGCAGTTTGACCCAGCTAAAGCTTGTTCATGTAAAGTATATGTCAATATGTGTACATAATTACAGATAATAAATGTTCTCCCTTTTATGTAAACAAGTACATATTTCTATATTTTTTTGTTGTTTTTATAGACTTTGTACTCATCTTTAGACATTTTAACTATGCAATGTGCTAAGTATCTTTTTTTAAGTATACAGGGCATGTTTATTGGGTTAAATTTTATGTGTAAAAAATGTAGGGGGACCAGATATTTTGGGTTCCATAGGGCCCAGAATTTCTGGCGGCACCCCTGCTATCACCAACAAGTTTATAGTGTTGAAACCACACCATGACTGTACAACATTAAAAAACGGCGTTATATTTATGCAATCCCCACAATAACACTCTTTAACTTTGCAGATGCAAGTGCCATACTTAGTTATTCAGCTAAATTTCCCATCATGTATATATAAACATTTTGAATAAAATAGTCAACTCAGTTTTTATTCACACCTGTGTATATATACGTAGGATTCTTTTGCCACAATAATGTCTGCACAAAATAAGATATGAAATGTTTTTTGGCAGAAAACAGCACAAAAATAAATTAAGCAGATCCCCAAAACATCACTTATGGCTTCTTGTATGATCCTCTACATTTTGAGAACTCCATCAGATTTATTTCATTCCACAGTATAGAGGCACGACATGTGTCAATAGCACCACACCACCTTTCAACAACCTCAACAGATCAAACAAGTTTATTCCAGTTAAACTATAGAACTCCACTGCAGTGATGTATACACCACACCCTCTTCTATGCGCTCTTCCTTTCCAGTCTCGCTGGGCTTCTGAGGAGAGCAAAGCAACACCGTTTTTTTCACGTTGGAGCCCAGACGAGCTATAGCCAGAACATCGCAGAGAGGCAACTGTTCATCCATGGACATGCACAACGCAATGTAATGGGCATGAAAACGCAGGGGATCTCCTGTAGCAAAAGAACAACATTTTGACTGTTACCAGAGTCGTACTTAAAATACACGTTATCATTCAATTTGTCTTGAATGCACAAGATTGTGAATAATGAACATACCTGGATATACCAAGAAATCTCCTCCAAACTTCCCTGCGGAGGTCAGATAATAGCCTTTATTTCTCAAATCCCTGTATACACGGAATCTGATTTCCGAACGTTCATCTCTAGGCATTGGCCAGTCTGTAAAAAGGAAACCACGCTCATCTGGGCAGTGGCTGAAGCCGGCCCGGGCAGTACAAAGCTGGATTGCCATAGCCGACCGTGGAAAACTGAAAGCTTGGTCCAGGGCATTAAGACGATCTCTGACAGCATATCCGGAGTCATCAGTATCTGTCGGACCACAGACATAATCAAACAGGACCGACAAAGTCACTAGCCCAGCAGTCTTGTATTTAGTACACACATGATGAACTACACCTTACTCTGCTAAGACACCTGTGTTAACAGAATGACAGTTGACTTCATACGTTAGTTTGATATTTGTTTTCCTACGTGTTTTTACATGTGGCTCAAGTATCCAAATACATTATTGGTCTCTCCTGTACTGTATATGATTTTATCTGAAGAATTTGTTGTCAATAGATCACACACCATTCTCTTTCTTTTGCATTATTCTCCTCAGCACGGTTTTCTTGTCCTCCAGGGCCAAAGTGCACTGCTCTTTATAACTGCTCTCCAGCACTGCCTCGTACTGTCTCGCGGCCTCCTCATCTTTACAGTCCTGCTGGAGACAATAATGATGTAACACACGTGTTGTCACTCACACAATACCGCTACATAAAGCAATATTTAAAGAACAGGTAGATAGACACATAGGCAGACAAACAGGTAGATATTATAAACAGGCATGAGATGCAGATACACAGGCAGATATATAAATATGTAGACAGACAGAGTATGAGACCTGAGTTTGAAGTGATGCAGCAGCACTGGTTGTCTCCTCAAGCATCAGCGCCTCCTCCTGCATCAGCTCAAGAGGTCTGCCCATCCGCACATTCTGCCGAGGCTGACGGGCCAGAGAGCCCACAAGAGCCCCGATCACACCCGTACCTCGACACTTCTTTATATCTGACACTTTCCACAGCAGAGGTGTGGAGCCGCAAAAACTGATGTCAATGACATCGTCTCCTGTCGACTGATCCTCACCAGCATCCATATCTTCCTTTACATCCAAATCCGATCAGGGTGCTTGCATGGTTAAGATGCCAAAACTGCTAAAAAGATACTGCATGCACATTAACAATACAAACATTTTTAACAATAGGTTTTACAGGTTTTAAACCCTTCATTTCCAAAAAGCTTTATTTTACAGCAGGGGTCAGTAAAGAGTCATAAAATAAGAAGCTTGAACTTATTTCCAAATTCACACACTGACAATTATTTACTGTTTTTTATGTTAATCGTTCATAAAAATAATATTATTAATAAAAACAACAAGTATATTTGTAATAATTAAAACTTATATTATTTTTCATGCCGGTTTTTAATCAATGTTAAGTCAACTTGAGGCCACTTGGCTGAGAAATACAAGGGAGAGACCATCAAGTGAAATCCAAGGGCTGGTTTCACAGACAAGGCTTAGTTTAAGACAGGACAATGCCTTGGTTAAATTGGGATATTTAAGTCACTTTTATAAAAATGCCTTAGAAAAAACATTACTGATGTGCATCTTGAGACAAAACAATGCCACTGGTATATTTTAAGATATATTTCAGGGCAAGTTATTTTAATTTCAGACAGCTCAATCATTCACTTTAGTCTGGGACTAGGTTTAAGCCTTGTCTCTGAAACTGGGCCCTAAGTTTTTAAAATATTAAAAGATTGTGCCTCTGGAAAAAAAACTACCACAATAACACAACTCTGGCGTAAATCAAGTGTAAAAACACGCAAGCTTAGATTATAACACTATTAGCACAATATTTTTTTCGGCTTTCATCTGTGCGAGGTGTTTTGTGATGCATGCACCACAAAAAGTGTGCTTGTTTTATAAAATAAACCATTTAATCATTTAATTAGATGCAATAGTTTTATGCAATTTAAATATTAAAATTTGTTTTGACAGCAATAATAATGTCACTAGCAATAAATATGTAAAAGCAAATTTTACTCCAAACTTCATTGTACGCAAAGGGTAAGGATCAATGGATTGTGTATCACAGCTAACGTTACAAATCAAGACATAACAAACCTTGTGTTTGCAAGTAACATTTTGCTTAAAATATAGCCATATGTTGCTTAGATTATTTGCTTTAACTAAGAGAGATAATTGGATTTAATACAGATATGTGCGTGATCAATTTGATCATAAGGAGACAAATAAGCACCCTAAGAACACAACAATACTAATAGGAAAACTCACTCTAACCCTCTCCTATCTACCCATCCCTCTTCTTTTATATATCTGCGTCACATGAATTTGACTAAGTAACGTTACATAAACTAGAAAACGTTTTCACAATACTGAAATCTTATCAGAAAAGATTGAAAATATTTACGTTATCATTAAACAACACTCACAGCACATGCGTTTCTGTGGAATCACTTCCTTTTAATACCCACGTGAGTGCAACTGCAGACATCTCTTCTTCTTTTTTTTGTCATTGGCGGTTCGCATAATTAAACACTGCAATAGCGCCATTTCATGGCGGACTCCGGTGGTTCCAAATCGTGTTGACAATAAAGATTTGCTTTTTCTAAATTTAAAAAAATCTGGAAAATAACATCCTCACTTACTCTTTTGAGAAAAATACAAAGTTAATTATTTGAAAACATGAATGAAGATACACATATTGTTTACACATCCACGGAATCATTTTATTTTAAAAACAAGTGTAAACGAATATTAAAAATGATCAAATATAATATTATAACAAAGTACATCCTTGATGATATATACATATGTATTTATATAATATTATGTATAGGCCTATTTTTCACATTTTAAAGAATACCTTTTCCTTGAAATACCTCGAGATTACATTGACATAGCAAAGAGAGAGAGCGAGAGAGAGAGGGTCTCCTTTACAAGTTCAGGAAAATAAACAGGTAAAACAGCGTATTTAACACTGATTTCATGTAATTCAATGATCAATGACCACAAAATAATAACTGATGACAATCCTATTTCATCCGTACTTTTAAACTGAGGACATCTGAGCTGCTGTGGAAAGACTCATGAAACAGTTAGAGGGGCTGAACATCTAGTCCGCACCAGCAGACATGCCTTCAATACAAACCTTCATTAACTCCACCTCACACAACAAGACCTCACACACCTAGAGAACAGGGGGCAAAAACATGCAATACTAATATTTAGAAGACTTCACGTTTCATCTAAAATTTGATACAAATGTATGGTGGTGCAAAGACCATAACGCTACCCACAGGGGCCCATTCAGTGTTTTCGATTCCTGCAATATTATGCACGTCTGTGGGGTAGAGAGTCCAAGTGCGTGCTCAACTTCATCTCATTCTCCAGAATCTGCACCAGTTGCTGCATAGAGGGCAAGTGGCCTGACTGAAGCTTTGACCATACAGGCACATCTGTGAGGACACAAACAAACATCACAAGATTCGTTTCATAAAATTTTCGTAAAATATATGAATGATAAAAATAAACAGCGTGTTATAAGAAAACTGTACAACTTTCATTGGTTAACGTCATGTCTTTCTAACCATTCAGTGTGATTTCAAAGGCACCAGTTGACATACACTGGTTTTCAATCATGTTGCTAAGAAAGAACACCATCATGCAGGCATATATCTTTAAAAAACATGACAAACTTATGAAATGCAAATAAATCATGCATAACTCAAACTTGCACAATGACATTCAAAACAGACATTTTATAAGCATACTACTTCGACTGGTGAGAAATAAAGTTTTAAATATCTTTTATGTAAATAAAACATGTCTTTCTACACAAGCAGAATCATTCTAACCTTATTTTCCTGTGTCCAAAGCCAGATCCTGGAGCCTCCATGCGGAAGAATGCAAAAGGATTCTTACCCAGGATAATTAAACCAATGAATACAAGTTTAAAGACAGAGAAGATAGAAGCGGTGTGTCTGAAAAAAACATAAGGCAGAAGAGACCAATAAATATTTAATGTATAAAAACAGCTAAATGCGATATTTAAGACATACATTCAAGGCAAATGTTTTAGGTACTATCACCCACCTGTATATGGGCTGTGGCAGAATTCTTCTCCCTCTATGCGAATGTCTGGTTACCTCTGGGTGAGAACCCGAGTGTACTCTTCAAACACCCGCCTATATCCTAAGGATACACTGCAGAGTAGGTACTGTACTTAAGAACTGACACATCATCAAAACAGTAAAACACATCGAGTTTAGGATATTTCCCTCAACCCGGAAATCATTTCAGGAACGGAGCTCTTTTAATATTATAACATTTTTGATACTACAATTACTTGCATGCTATTAGTAAACATTTTCAATTTGTATTAAGTAAATATATTAGGGCTGACACGATAAATACCAGGATATGTATGCACGGTTTTTGGTCAAGATAAAGTTAGTTTGACGTTGGACATTTATTAGACATTCGGTGTCATACAAATTAAGCTCTTTGTGTCTGTTATGTTTCGAGCCCAAACTAACTCAGATAGATTTGTGTCATACACATTTCCAAAACATAACAGCCGCAAAGAGCTTAATTGGTATGAAACCGAATGTTTAAAGAATGTCTAACTTCAAACTAACTGTACCGCGGTCAGCTTTTGAGTGAAGTACGCAAAATCATGCTGCATCCGAAAGCCAGAGTGCGCTCTCGTGCGGAAACTCCAAATACACACTACAGAAGAAGAACTTAAAGGGATAGTTCTGCACAGTGTTGCCAGGGTCGCGGTTTTCCCGCACAATTGGGCTATTTTGAGAATGCAGTTGCGGGAAAAATTATGGAGCCGCGGGTTGCGGGTTTTTGGGCTACTTTCATAATGTACTGCGGCCGCCAAAATGTTTATTTGTATTCTAAGGATAAATGTTATTTGATGCGTTTCTTATTGTGTATTCATACTCCGAATGAAACCTGGCAACTCCAGGACCGGTCCGTTCTCAAAAGCGTGGAGAACGAGTCTGACAGACAGGCTACAGTACAGGGAGGGACGCGGGAGCTCATCTCAACCAAAGAGGAGAAATTAGCGGTGGTATTAGACACAGTGCATCCGAATTATGTTTAGACCAATATTTCATCAGGTGAATGTCACTTTGCACAATGAAAGAAATCACTCATGATGAGTGTACAACACTTGATTCTACCGGCTGCCAAATATCACGTTTGAGCAGCGCTATACGCAGTCTACAACAACTAAAACATTGACGTGCTTGTACACATTATATATTATGAAATAAATGTAACCATCATTATTTCTGAAGCAAGTTTCTGAATGTCTTACGAAGAGAAAACATGTTTCTCATCCATTAAAGGGACACTCCACCCAAAAATTAAAGTTCTGTTATGAATTACTCTAGTTGTTCCAAACCTGTATAAATGTATTTGATCGGTTGAACACAAAGACATTTGGTAGAATGTTAGCAGCTAAACATTCTTTGGCATCATTGACTATCATAGCAGAAAAAAAAATGGCAGTCAAACATGACCCAGAATTGTTTGCTTTCCTAAATATCCCAAAACTTATTGTGTGTTCAACAGAACAAAACGATATATACAATACCCAGGAAACCATTCAGATAAACAAATATGGCAATAGAAACGTCTTTAGGCAGCTGTTAACTTTGATTCGACACAGGGAAAAAATTGGGCTAGTTTTTATTCCTTTTGGGCGGATTTTGAGGGGTTATTGGGCTGGAAATATTTCTTAGACCTGGCAACCCTGGTTCTGCAAAAACTCCAACACGCCGTTTATTTACTCACCCTCAGGCCATCCGAGATGTAGGTGACTTGATTAGAACCATAAAGAAGATTGTTTGGTAAATCCGCAGCCCTCTCTGTTTCATATAATGGGAGTCTATGCGGTCCACCTGTCTAAGAGTTCCTAAAGCACATAATTCCAAAAAGCGGCTCCTGGCGACATGTTGACGTTTCGTGAAGCGACTCGTTTGATATTTTCATAAAACTGAACGTCATTTTTAATAATATTAGCCATAATGTGCAGCCTCTGCACACAATCGCAATCTTATTCTTGTACTATTTAGTGGTGGATGGCATACCAGGGTCTGGTACGTTTAGCGCCAACTGCAGAAAGGAGTGTTGTGGCTGTACAGTATGGCTAATATCAACCTGAGGTATTAAGACAAAGTAAAACAGCAGTTTAAATTGCTGCTCTCAACAAATCATGCACACGCGCGCTGACAGGAAACAGAAACTGCTTTTTGTTTGCCTACCAAAAGTGAAATTTTAAGAGTGGCATTCCACTATACTGCATTTTCATCGTTTTAACCCTGCCGATGTCTGCTGTGGCATGATAAACAGACAATACACACACCAGCCAAGACACAGATCTTGGAAATCGCAGCAACCAGCCTACGAACGGACATGGTTCTGTGGTCCAGCCCCAGTAGGACAGTCCTCATAGTTGAGTTGAGAAGGGGGAAGAGGCCATTAACGAAGCATTTGAAAGGAAGAATCTCCTGTATGTCAATTTGGCAGCGGAGGCTGAAGATAGGGGATGGACAGCGAAAATGTTCCCGGTGGAAGTCGGCTGCAGGGGCTTTGTTTCCAATTACACTACAAGGCTGCTTAAGAAAGTTGGGATCAGAGGATAGGCCCAAAGGATGGTCGTCAAAGAACTTGCCACTATCGCTGAGAGAAGAAGCCACTGGCTGTGGTTGAAACGGATATATAATGTATAATGTATACATTCATTCCACACAGACTGATATATTTCAAGTGTTTATTTCTTTTAATTTTGATGATTATAACTGACAACTACTTAAAACCCCAATGAAACAAAATCCATTCAAAAATGTGGGGGAGATTCACAAAGAGTGGACTGCAGCTGGAGTCAGTGCTTCAAGAACCACTACACACAGACGAATGAATGACATGGGTTTCAGCTGTCGCATTCCTTGTGTCAAGCCACTCTTGAATAACAGACAGCGTCAGAAGTATCTCGCCTGGGCTAAAGACAAAAAGGACTGGACTGCTGCTGAGTGGTCCAAAGTTATGTACTCTGATGAAAGTACATTTTCCTTTTCCTTTGGAAACCATGTCCCAGAGTCTGGAGGAAGAGAGGAAAGGCACAGAATCCACGTTGCTTGAGATCCAGTGTTTTATGTTTCCACAGTCAGTGATGGTTTGGGGTGCCATGTCAACCGCTGGTGTTGGTCCACTGTGTTTTCTGAGGTCCAAGGTCAACACAGCCGTATACCAGGAAGTTTTTCCAACAGGACTTTGCACCTGCACACAGTACCAAAGCTACCAGTAGCTGGTTTAAGGACCATGGTATCCTTGTTCTTAATTGGCCAGCAAACTCGCCTGACCTTAACCCCATAGAAAATCTATGGGGTATTGTGAAGAGGAAGATGCGATATGCCAGACCCAACAATGCAGAAGAGCTGAAGGCCACTATCAGAGCAACCTGGGCTCTCATAACACCTGAGCAATGCCACAGACTGATCGACTCCATGCCACGCCGCATTGCTGCAGTAATTCAGGCAAAAGGAGCCCCAACTAAGTATTGAGTTCTGTACATGCTCATACTTTTCATGTTCATACTTTTCAGTTGGCCAAGATTTCTAAAAATTCTTACTTTGTATTGGTCTTAAGTAATATTAAAATTTTCTGGGATACGGAATTTGGGGTTTTCATTAGTTGTCAGTTATAATCATCAAAATTAAAAGAAATAAACACTTGAAATATATCAGTCTGTGTGGAATGAATGTATACATTATACACGTTTCACTTTTTGAATGGAATTAGAGAAATAAGTCAACTTTTTGATTATATTCTAATTATATGACCAGCACCTGTATGCTGCCAAGTGACCATGTAATAAAATGGTGTTGTATTGTTATGCCATATGGGACCGGGGACACTGAGCTTACATTAACGGAGCCAGTAGAGATATAACAGCCTTACCCAACGGGTTGGCGTGTATGGTTGCATTGATTTTGTAATGGTTTGCCACGGGACCTGGGGCACTGATCGCGCATTAACTGTTTGGGTTGTCGTGGCCTAATGGTTAGAGAGATTGACTCGTGACCATAAGGTTGCCGGTTTCATTCACAGCGCCGGCAGGTAACGAGTGTGGTGCCTTTGAGCTGCAGTGATAGCTGTCCATTGCTTCAGCCAGATTACCTTGTAACAATGCGACAAACACCCAGGTCTGATCAACCTGGGGGGCCGTCCCTTGGCTGGTGTCTTGTGATAAATGGCCGAAACACATAAGGCTGAGGTGCACAACTGACGATGTGTCGCATTGATGGGAACCATACAAAGGGCATTATCAGCAGCACCTTACCAAAAGGCATCTTTCACTCATCATTATTCATAACATTTCATAACATTGTATAAGTGTTATGAAATTGGGACACACAACTCATGAGATGTAAGTATGCTATGTATTTATATAATAATTTATGCCCAAACATGCGAGAGGTTAATATATTAAGCACAAACGTGACTGCCTGTGTTTATAGCAGCCTGTACTTTAAATTACAGTAAAGTTATGCTTCTTCAATGATTTATTATACTACTTTATTTTATTGAACGCTTAAATAACACTTTTGCACCTACAAAAAAACATCTAAAAAAAATTGTACATGTTCTATTTGCCATTTGTTCTTATTTCATTGCTGGCAGTTTACTGCTCTTTAATAATTGCTTTTTAGCTACATTACGGAGCTGAAGTGGTGT
Organism: Triplophysa bombifrons; assembly: GCA_029783895.1. Lineage (NCBI taxonomy): Eukaryota > Metazoa > Chordata > Actinopteri > Cypriniformes > Nemacheilidae > Triplophysa > Triplophysa bombifrons. The sequence continues at coordinate 18,179,446 of CM056461.1, forward strand.
CTTAAGTTTCAGGTACAAACAAAAAACCTGGCAACAATGATGAATAACTTAAGCACCACCAAGAACCTGTGTGCTCATTCAGCTCAGGTGCTTCATGTTCTAGGCTAGCTACCATAAACTGGTTTCTCTCGCACAAAAACTCGGTGTCTTTAAACAGATCATTTCATAACATCAACTCCAAAAGTGGAGTTGAGAATCGGAGTCGACTCCAAAGAACCAGGAACCAAAAACCCCTAGGCAGTGGGCACCTCCCAGCAAGTTTCCAAATAAGGTTATGATGCGAAAAAAACAGAACAACAACAATTGAGAGTAGGATTAAGTCACTTTTTATTGAGTAAAAATCAGACATGAAGACATGCAGACTAAGAAACAGTGAAACCGTCACCATGATCCAAAAAATGTCTGCATCCAACTGTAAAAAAAATATGAAAATATTTTTTTCCAAGGAAACCAATTTTCATTCACCAGTCGAGCATCTTAATTATTCCTATAGATGTGCAAAAGTTGTGGTCTTTCCTGAAAACATTTTCCATTTTTTGTGTAACTAGTGATTCTCCCACCTTCTGAAAAAGGTTGCTTTTATAAATCAAAGCATTTCTCATTTTACTTCAACGTTTAACTCCTCTTTACACTGTAAATATGTAGTTTCATAACTTCTTAACATTTAAAACTAAAACAGCAAAATAACAAGAGACATCAAAATAAGTAAAACAAACAAGCAACAGCCATCACCGGCTGCTTGAATCGGACAAATACGTCCGCAGTCTGGCAGAAATAACCTGACGGAGGAAAGTGTTCTCAGCGCCTGTGTCGACTGTGGCTTGAATGGCTGCTGCTGTGGTGCTTGCTTTTGTGAGAGCGTTCGTACGAGCGTGAGCGATCTCGCCGGTCGCGGTGATGCCCGCTGCGTTCGTGCTTGTGCTTTTTCGCCAGATCGGAGGATCCTCTGTCCCGCTCCCTATCTCTCTCCCGCTCTCTGTCCCTATCACGGGGTTTGCTGACGGAGCGTGAGCGGCTGCGAGAGCGTTTCCTCTTGTGCCCGTGCCTGCTCTGTGAATGCAAGTCGTCCGAGCGCTGCTTTGATTTCAGGTGTGACAGGAGTGGAGATGGAGGGCCGTGGTTGGCGTGTCGCCTTGGAGATGCACTGCGGCTGTGAGAGCGACTTCGGGAACGAGAGCTGTAGGTGCCCGAGTGGCTGCGTCTGTTATTGTAACTGAAGAAAAAGAGCAATTTAGTACGGATAACTCACTTAAGCTCGACCAATCAGATATGAGCAAAGCGGTGTGCTCCAGGACACTTACTGCCTTCTGGGAGAGCGTGATCTGGATCTGGATCTTGAACGAGTCGCACTCCGGCTGTTTCTGCCTAATTTATTGTCCTTCCTGAGTCTGAGTAAAGGACAAGGATGATGACTAAATGTACTTCAATTAAACAAAACATTTTTCAGGTGTGAAAAACTCACCCGTTGTGTGGGCTCTTGGAGCCCTGAGGTCGATCTTCTGGTTCCTTCTTCACGGCCTTAAGCGTCTGAGGGTTTGGAGATATCTCATCTGCTTTTGTTACATTAGGTGAACCTGACAGGAAGGATCAAATGATTATTTTAAGCTCGAAGGGCTTCTAAGAGCCATCTTTACCTTCTGACATGTTGGTTAAGTTTTAAACGCTACGCTAAATTTAGGGGTTGCTTATTGGGTCATTTTGTGCATTTTGGCTGCCCAAACCTCGAAAATTGCTCTCAAAGTGCCAGACTTTGAAAACAAAACTAACGTTTAATCCATGTAAAATGTGAAACAAGCAAAACTGAAATCAGTGACATCATGTGCAAGTGTATTAAGTGTTCAATCTACAGGCATAAGCAAATGTACTCTAAACAATAAAGGCAGCCTACAGGACTGTGTTTGTGCTATGCAACGTACTTCCTAATGTTTCTTCAGCAAAAAATAGATTTACTGCAACACTACGATCAGCGGAAACACATTATTTTATATTCACCAGACCTTAAACACACATATAAGCCAACAAAGGGTATTCAAAAGCCCATTTGGGATAATCATGGATACTTGTATGTGCGCAGGTTTGTAGTGTTTCTTTACAATGTGAAATCGCCATCCACTGGCCTGGCATGCATAATACAGAGTTTTAAGATGTTTTCATGGAATTTTGTAAACACATCGTTTTGACAACATCATCATGTGTACATTTCCGTTTTTTACTTCATATTTTTTTGCAAACATTAATACAAATTTAAAAAGCTATAATAAAAAGGGTCAAAGTGACAACATACATGGTTTGGATCCAGGAGAGAATCCACCAAGTATGAGAGCAGGAGTACCATCAGGATTCAGCCCTTTGGCCTTTAGCTTGGCTTCTTGAAGTACCATCTTCCGCTTGTCCACCTCCTTCTCCAGCAATTCATAATTTGGCTAAAACACATAGGGAAAACATAATAGTTGAATAAACAGAAGAAATTACATGCTATTCAAACAGGTGCACTTACATGTAGGATCTGATCGGAGCAAAAGTTACCATTTGGTATCGTAAAACACCACAGGCTCTCACCAGGGCCTCTACCAGGCGCCAGTGAGTCTGATCGAACTGCCCCACCTTAACACCTTCATCACTGACCAGGACAGTTTCCAATACTCTCCCCTGGACTTCAAAGGGGGTTCTTGGGGAAGGACAGGGCCCAAAGTGGTTCCTTTGGTTCACCAAAGTGAGGGACTGAGAACCTCTAATTCTTCCAAAACAATGTCTCTGAGCCGGAAAAAGAAACATGTTTTTGCGCACAAAATCATCTCATCACATTGAATCACCCACCTTGGAGGGGCTGGACGCCCCCAGGCATTAAAACATCTGTGCACAGAGAAAACCACGCTCATCTTATCATCGCGCGGACACAGCTTCTTCTGGCAGTTTGCCTCGGCTAAATTCGTTCTACCTTCGTCAGCCAATCTGGTTCTGAGAAAGAATTCAACGGACTCACCCGCTTGCTATGAAACCATCAGGACTCTTGTTCCAGCTCACCCAAGAAGCCAATGCAAGTATCTTAGCTATTTCCTAAATAGCTGTGTTTTAAGCTTTTACCACTTTTAAATAAGGAGATTGTCCTTGATGGTTTATGCAGATGGAATTTCTTTCATGACTTTACTGCTTTTACATTTCATGTATTGTTTGTTTAGCATTTGTTATTTGTTAGCAAGTTGGTTTGTTTTCCCTTTAGTGTGGTCAATAAACCCGTATTTGTATCAACGCTTGAATTGTTTCTGTGTTTACTTATCACATATTAACATCACTTAAACTGCTTGATTTCATTATGATTTCTGAAGAGGTACTGTACTACAGTAAGAGTATTGTGTTTCCAAGGCCAGGAAAGTAATATTTCTTAGAATTGTGATACGCTCTGCTGATCACTCACTGAGTGCATTTAGTTTGTCGTCATTATTAATTCTGTTGCATCAAGTAAAGTGCATAAAATAGGTATGGTTAATCACCATTATTTTTTTGTATTTTACTGTGGTTAAACCCATTGTTTCCCCGAAATACACTACACATGTCAAAGGCCACAATAAATGAGCAGCAGTAAAAGAGAGTTACGTCACAGCAAAGGAAGTTCATGGAGCCTCTCAACAGTTCACGTAATTTACTAGTAACGTATGGAGCAGTTGTGACAAGCTTTTAAAACATTTAAAGACGCAATTCAATTAACAAATAAAAAAATGAAAGAAAAAGCATTCCTAACATCTTTGAACTATCTGAAGGCTCCATGAATCACTTGACACGCAAGTGACACTCTCTCAATGGCTTGAGGGGGGTGACGTGAAACAGGTCTAACCTTTTTTCTGGTATAGAGTTTCAGGGTGGTTGTACAGATATCTTTGATCTCCTCTTCCGTAGCACCGAACAGCAAATACCAGTGTGGGTGTGTTGGTAGCGATATCTGAAAGAGAGGAATCGTGTTAGAAAATGTGCAAGAACATCACAAAAGCTCACTGCTCTGAGTGGGTGTTACTCACTACTGTGTTTTTCAATTGGATGGGTTAAATGCAGAGCACAAATTCAGAATATGGAACAACATACATGGCCTCACATCACTTTCACTTTTTTTTACTTACAACAGAAAAGACAGGTGGAGACCATAAAGAGCAGAAAATTAACTTGTACCTGCAGCACTCGGGCAGCAAGGAAAATGCAGGCACAGGCGATGGTCTCGGCTTGAAATCTCACAAACACATTGGTGCGAAGGCTGTCATTCATGTAGTCCCTGGAATACAAGAGTTGAACCACAACATTGCAATACGCCCAAGTGGCTTGATCTTTATCTGCAACCTCCATTTAATGTACAAGGCTTCTCACATTATGCAGAAAGACCAAACAAATACATGGAGGCTTGAGTTTAACTTTGCCCTTTTCCTCTCTGTGTCTCATGTACCACTGTCATTCTATACCAGAGTTAAGCGTGCATGCGATGTGGACAGGCACACGTACAGTGCACACCTGTGCACATAGACAAGCTTGTGAGGTGAAGGACGGGGAGGTTTGTCAAGTACTGAACAGACTGTCCTTGAGTGCATGCAAAAAAATAAAAATGCCACAATTCGCTACAGCGAAATTCATTTTTACAAAACGCTAAGAAACCAGTAGCCTCAAAAAAATAACGTTAAACTTTCCATCAAGAAGCATGTGGGTGTAAAATGGAAACAAACTGGAATCTGAATTCAGAAGGCAGCGGGAAGGTAGCACAGATGACAGCATGCAACTCATGACACAGAATGGCATGCGAGCCGCATGGTGACCAGTCAAAGTGGGACCGAGGCCATTTAAAGAGCAGCTGTCCGGAGAATGAACGAACAAACAGATTTTCTGCAGTATTAGACTAGTCGGCTAGACTTGCAGGCAGACAAAAATCTTTGACTTCGCTATGACAGCAAGATATGGGATGTAAATGCTTTCTGAAAAAAGCAAACAGACAGACAGATGTGGACCCAAACCTCTGCTTGTCATCATCACAAATGAAGCAAAGACTACATTATGTACTGCACAGGAATACAAACACCGTAGATACTAGTGATGTATACTGCAGCTCCAAGACCCCATGAAATATCCAGACCAGTGGTTTCCATTCCAACGTCAATGTACTTGCAAAATGTTGTATTTATAAGTTATTTTGAGTGCGCTCCATTGCATACAAAATTAATTGACGGTGTACATACTTTTTAAGGTATGTGGGCTATGCTGGCGTGTATGTATGTCGTGACCTGTAAGTTGTCATTGGCAATATTTGGGCAGGCCATTCTCATTCCAAAGAACGTTTAATTGGACAAAAAATGGATACCCCCATACCAAAAACTGTTGTAGGAAGAAAAGACTGGCTAAAGATTGTATGGATAATTTTCATACACATATAGATTAAAGGCAAACGCTTTTTAATTTCATGGGGTCTTTGTAACATTCAATTCATGTGAAATTCATAGACTGAGCAGAAGAAAGTCCCTGTAGGACAGCTCAAACCATCACATTTTTAAGAATTATTCATCTCCTACATTAAATCCATACCTCAGCAGTTGTAATAAAAAATAGAATTAATCTATGTTTATCAAATCTAGGTGTTAGAGACAAATCAATGAAGTGCAAATACTAAACCTTAGAAAGGTGAAACCAAACTTAAGAAAAAAAAAAAAAAGAGGAGACAAAACTTGAGACAAAGCAAAACCAAAAATACAAATCCTTTTGGACAACCCCAAGAAAACAAGATGCTGCAGGCAGCTGGGAAAGGCCCCCTTCAGTGATTCTCGGGCAGAGAGCTCTCACTGGATTGGCTGTCTCGAGAAGGGCAGCCAATGGGGGGAGATTCCTGAGGTCATGTGGTTGGAGGAGCAGAGTTCAGAGGTTCTTTATGACACTTACCATCATGGACTACCCTTTAATCAAAGAGTAGAGAGAAAGGACAGAGTTAAACCAAGCTCTCCATTTGCTTGAAGAAAATCACAGCCATGAACAAGATTTAAAACAGCTGACACACACACAAACACGCATGAGCCAAGAATAAATCCATCCATCAGATAAAGGGACAGGAACGTTACATAAGAGGCAGAGGGTTCTTTACTGGTCTAGACTCCAAATGCAAACGCCCGTCTACTCACCAGGCTGTCTGGACCAGCGTTTGGTTCTTCTCACATTCAAGGACTTGTAAATACATGACTATAATCTGGTAGACAGAAAACTGCATGTCAGGCTGACCAATCTCTTCCAAAAACAGAACGTAAAAAGCGCAACCTTTAAATGTGAGGTGCGAACGTACCTTGTGTGGATGTTTGACGTGTACGCAGAAGCCAAGTTCCTTCAGTATGCGGCGTTCAGCTTTGATCACCTGGTTTTTGGTGTTTATGTAGTTCTGATCGAGTATCAATGGGCTCGGAGTCCTGATTCGTGAAGGAACGAAAAGAAAATGGTTTCCCCCGACCCAAAAACTTCTCAAGACAATGAAAGTGCCTTGTGTTTGCTTTATTTACAATTCAAATCATTGATTTTTCCCTTCAACCAACTAAAGGCAACAGGTCCAGTTTTTGTAGACTCCTGTAACTTCAGTGTAAGACTTTTAGTTCTGCCACAATTGAAGAAAAAACTGCACCTCACCACATCATAGCTTCAACAGAAAAGAAAAATGTTTTTGCAAGAAACACACCAGAAGAACCAACATCAAAATGAACTAACCAGATCAATTCTAAAGACAGAAGGCACCGGAAACACAAAATGTCAAAACTAGGGAGAATTACTCTCGGACAAATCCTGCCTGATGAAGATCTGACTGGTCATACCATTGCGGCAAGTACTTTTCAAAGTTTTTATTATAGTGTCGGGACACTCATTTTTATTATTATGGCGTAGTAAACAGAGACAACATGAGATCTTGTTGACACTATTTAAAGAATAAGCTTATGACGTACTAACTGTGCGGAGTCATGTTCCAACTATAACTACCCCAAGACACAAACATGTTTATTGATGTGCTTCAAAGGTAAAAATGCTCACGTCTCTAAACTCCATCACATGAACAACAGAAAAACTGATATCCGAAAACAAGAATGCCTAGAAAACATTGCTCAATCAGAAACCAATCTTACTAATTTATACTCCTGCTACAAAAATTACCATTACCATGAATTTTTTTTCCAAATATTAATTGTTCAAAAATCACACACTTAAGTTAAGGGACGTAAAAGACCAAACGGTCTACTTTTCAACATACTATTGCTATGAAAATATATCTTTAAGAAAATATAACAATACCAAATGGAATCGGTTTATATTTTAGGAAACAAACAGTCACCTAAACAATTTCATTTACACTGCAATGTCCAAATAATATTTAGCAAAACATGAAAATAACATCTAAAGTTTGATAAAACAAACGATTATATCTATACTAAACAACATGGTTAGTACTTTCTGGTTAAAGCTGAACATATACAACGACAAATATGATCTAACATGTGGATACCAATGTTGTTTCTAAACATATAAGATCTAAAACCACTGTCTTAACATTAATTTGTGAATTGAATAAAAGACTGTAAATCGACTAGCTTAAGTAACTTGGATCTAAAAGGCTAACCTAAATACAGCATATGCTCCATGCGTTACCGCTTACAGGCCCCTTTCATGTGAACAAACTCTTAACATTGGTCTAGGGTGTGCAACATGTGATATTTCTGTGGCAGCCATGACGTGTGGGGTGAGGTGTCTTTCTTGATAAAATAAAAACTTGGATCATCACCTGTGCCGGCAGTGACAATAAGCTTAAACTGAGATACAGGAGTCACCCAGACGCTTCGGACCAGCGGCCAACCTGTCGATCCCCGATTTCCCAGTGACCGCTTTCAGACCACTGGCTTCTCCCGGGGGAGGGGGGGAAGCGACACCTCGCTCACTGTTGCCATGCCGACTGCTTCATCTCTACGTACCATTCCACATCACCCAGGCATTGGTAAATGTAGCTGGTTGCTGTTAGTTGGTTGCAAGGGAAAAAAGAATTCAAGTTAATACCGTGGCCTTGGTTTTAAATGAACAAGTTTTCCTTGTTATCCTCTTTCATTTAGGTTGTAGACTAAGTCAAATTTAGACTAGCCAATAACTCCAACAATATAACCCGATTGTTTGTAACCGATCAAGGTTACGTTTTCGAGCTGTTTGAAGGCATTTTACTCGCGCAGGTATTCAGAAGACTATATCCTGCGGTTACTACCAATTTATGACTGATGAAGAAACTGAAAAGCTTTAAAAATGGTTTAGAATACATAAAGCAAACAAAAAGGGCACTCAAATGAAGACATTGTATAGACAAAAAACAGAAGTGCATAGACAACTCACAATATCTTTAAGGATACATGAATCATTTACAATTTGAAATGATGACGTCAAACATTGTTAAAAAATAATCAAATCTGTTAAGGTGGTAGGTTGCTTGCACAGGTAACAAACAGAGAAGCACTGCGAGAATGAGCCATGCTTACTTTTTGCCTCGGAGCTGCCTTAAATGATGAAAGACGTTGATGACATCTCGTATCCGCCGAGGGGCTTCTTCGATCTTTGAAGCCAGGTTAACACAGGACATGGCGACAATCTAGTGAGAGGGGCAAAAGGCAACAAGAGCTGTCAAAACACCAATGAAAGCCAGTCTTAAACATTCGTTTGTAGACACATTTTTTTAATCAGCCTGTTTTGGCCTTTTCTATCACAATAAATCCTGCTCAAGTTCATATTTTAATAATTTGTACAATTACGTAATCATTTGTTACCATTACGGCCTAATTGTGGGTGTACCATATTTGCTATTATGGACCCATAAAAACACATATCATAACCAGACAGAATCTTAGGATTTTAATTTTTTACTTTAACATTTAACACAATTACTTCATACAGAGTGACACGACATGTTTTGGTTTGTCTCACTGCACTGCCAGTTACCCAAACAACATGGCTGCCATCCGCATTGCTTACATATGGTGTAAGTTGGTGTCTTACCTCAAAACTGTGTTTCACGAAGGACTTTGAATAGAAGAAGCGATGAAAAAGAACTTGACCTGTCGCCATGGCAACCTGTAATAAAGAATAGCGGTTAAAGAAAATTTGCCATAAACTCTCCTGTTTTGACTTTAAAATCAACGGCCGCCATTTTCTTTTTGTCTAGGCGGTCTGTCGCCGATAACGAACTACGTAAAACCCACCGTTACTTAGCAGCAATTGCATACTTTACGACCAACACGGACATCTAATATATGTACACTATATTAATTTAACACAGATAAGCTCTGATTGATTTTGTTAAATTATTATAACTTAATTTGTCAGACGTTACATAAAAACCACACCACTGATTTAAGTAAGTCGACCTGTCAATGTTATGGCGACAATTTATTAAAGCAATTTCATGATCGTCGTTGATCTGAACGGTGGCTACATTTACCTGCGGCAGGCGTAGCAAGATACCGGCGGACTGGATTAACTCGCAACCCAGTATCCGCAGGTAGGTCTCGGTTTCCAGGTCTAGGCCATCCTGCATAGACAGGGTCGACGAGAGTTTTTCGTCTGGGATTAAAGAATTGTCTATGGTGAGGATGACTTCGGAATACACTTTATCGCCTATTAATATTCCCTCGCTATTAGCGGGCGCGTTTATGGCAGGACCGGTGGCCATAGATGCCTCCATATTCGCCGTATCTGTGCCTGTCAAGGATGTTCTAGACTCGGTACATAGAAATAAGCCTAGAACTAGAGCGGACAATATAGAACAGCACACAGAAGTTCATCCAGTCGGTGAGTCTGAACGCTGATTGGTGCAGATATAGGTCACGTGACACAAAATGAGCCAATTGCTTACGTAAAACTAATACTTTTTTCAACGGTGACAAAATTTGACCAATCGTAGAGAGTGAAACCAATATAGCTAGTGTACGTTCCAGAGCCGTACAACAAAGCAAAGCGAAAGATGATTATTTACTTGTACACTTCAGTCATCCTACTAGTTACACTGAGGTAGTAGCGAAACGATAAACAACCAAGAGGCCAAGAAACGCTGTTATAACTATAACATTTTTTTTGAGGCCGTGGTGTGCCTCCTACCGACGGATTTTGTCTACTCACATTATGAAAGTGACAGTTTCAAGTGTGTTTTTATACGAAGGAACGTTACTGTGACGCAAACCAGTCGGTTTGACGAACATGTTTTGTATTCATCCGCAGCAGTTAAACCTAATGTAAAGCTGCATATATTTTTGTGCGTTTAACATATTTAACTTATTGTAAGACTAAATAAATACATAACAACATCCACGGTATCAAATCTAACACATTGTCAGGATAATAGATAATGTGGTATTTGGGTCAAGTTCATGCATTTCTGAAAGAGAGCCAAATCATACATTGTTATCATATTTAAGATGTATTTTAAGAGTATATAAGAGTACTGGAATTTGTAACTGTATTTTACATACATTTGTGTCTATTTTATGTTATACTAATGACATGTTATTTTACGAGAAGTCTGACGTCAATGACCGGAATTGAAAACAGTGCCTCGTACATATCAATCCGCTGGTACAATTTAGGACAGATGTAAAGTGATTAGTTTGTAATGATTCGAATCCTTTTTAAAGCTGTCGAAACACCGCACACTTTAATTGTTTCGCGTTTTCCTGTTTGTTTTCTGATTGCTTAGAATTCGAAGCTTTGTGACAACTAGAAGAGATACAATATAGCCAGTAGATCCCAACCATTTTTACTTCAAGGCCTGCTATTGTCCATAACAATATTTGAAGACCCCCATTGACAGTTTGAACTCAATAAACTGTGTATATTTGTTATGAAAACAACCAAACACTACGAGATAGTTTGATGCTTTACATAATTCTAATGCTTTAAAAAATCTTTTCAGGTTATCCTGATGCCCCTAAAAGTTTGTTGAGGCCCCCTAGTACCTCAGGCCCCCTAGTACCTCTAGCCCACCCGCCCTCCCCATTTAGAAACAGTGTTGTCACAGCAATATACTATACAAGTACCAGTCCAGAGTCTAAATGTTGAACATTTATTCTCACATTGACATTAACAAAACCTTACCAATGTCTCCACACTTTCTGTTGAAATATTATAGGCAGTACAGTATTCTACCAATCACTGTAAAAAATGATCAAGTTTACCTATAAATTACATATATTAAATTTGTTCAGCATGACTGTATTTGTGCAAAAATAATGGTTGCCATGGCAAATGTTTTGAAGCAGATCCAACAGACATAAAGAGTCAAGCATTTTTCATTCTCTCTCTTTGGTGTCTTGATCCCTCCTCCGCAGCATCTGGTGTTGCTGAAGGAGATGAAGAATACACGGCTGATTGTGTGTCCTCGCAACATCCTCTGCTGTCTCTCTCCAGCTGCTCCTTACAAAGGGATCGGCACCTTTGTCTAGCAAAACCTTGAGTACCTGTGGGTTGAATCACAAGTACAGACTCGTAATAACAGACTTGCAGGAAGGTGCAAACAAACATTTACTCTCCTGCACTAAGAAGAATTACACACCTTTAAGTGACCTCTCTCTGAGGCCAGGTGCAAGGGCGTCTGCCCCAGCCTCTCTCTAGCATTCACATCTGCCCCGTAGTGCAATAAGAGCTTGGCAGCCTCCGCATTGTCCCTGAGCATTGTGTAATGCAGTGGTGTCATTTTGAGGTTGTCCCTGTCTTCAAGTCCTGCGCCATTCAGAATCAACAAGTGCACCACAGCCCTAGAGCCGCTGCGGGCAGCCAGGTGCAGCGGAGAAGCGATGTCTCCATCCCTGATGTCAAGCTTGGCCCCTCCTTTTAACAGATGCTGGAGGATCTATGAGGATGAATCATGGTTTGGAAAAGACAGACAAGTAGAAAAAAGATAAAATGGAACGTTATATCCGGTCCTTCGTGCCCGCCCAAATGCCATCTGTTTCACAGCTTGCAGTTGGCATGACTGGGGTCATACTGTATAGCAGAAAGGACTAATAGACCTTGAATTCACAGTCTTGGCGAATGCAAGGTATACTGCAGAACACATAGTTTTGAAATGTTTCAGATTTTTCTAGATTTTATCTAATTTTTACATTAATTTAGTCAAATTTAATCCATTCAATATATCTATTAATAAATAATGAATGATTCTGTTATTCTACTATTATAATCAAAATTTAATTTGAATCTTATTTATTTACTTATTTATTTTAACCTTATTATTTGATATTTATTAGGCTTTTTTTATTGACTTTTTTAGCAGTTTTCTTTACTTTTCCTCAGACCCCTGTCACTCCCTAAAGGCATCCCCATTTTTTGAAAACTCCACTTTAAAGAGAAAATTGAGAAAATGCATTAACTTATTCATGAAAATGTATCTCAGTAATACATATTCCGTATTTGTCACACTTTAACCTTCTTGTCTCCAGAGCAGGCGCACAGGTGCAAGGCTGTCTGCCCATTAGGTCCTCTCGTATTGGCATCTGCACCTCTGTGGAGCAGCAATCTCACCCCTGCCTCATTTCCCACGAGCACTGCCAGCTGCAGGGGACTCATCCCCACACCTCTTCCACCCTCCACATCTGCTCCATTATCCAGCAAAAGCTCCACAACATCCCCCCAGCCCCCAAAAATCGCCCAGTGCAGGGGTGTCCACTTATGAAAATCTTGGGGGTTTGGTGAAGCCAGGTGCTGGAGCAGAACGCGAGCCGTGCTCAAGTGTCCATTAGCTGTAGCCAGATGAAGGGGCGTCTGGCCGGACCGGGACCTTGCATCATGTGATGCACCTTTCTGGAGGAGAAACTCAGTGGTGTCTGGGTTTCCTCCGCTGCATGAGCGGTGCAGGGGGGTGCAGTTAAAGAAGTCCTGGCTGTTTACCTCCACCTGGCCCGTTTGCATGATGAACTTGACCAACGGGAGATGACCTTTGAATGAGGCATGATGGACAGCTGTCCAACCATATGAGTCCCTGGAAGAACAAAATGGTACAGCAAAACAAGTATGAACATACAGTATTTGAAGTCCACTGTAAAAAACAAATTCGATGCAATTTTATTGTTTGATTTTATAGAAACTTCACCTATTTGTGAAATGCTGTAAAAATGTCAAATTACAGAAATAGACTGCAAATTTACAAGTTGGGTGTAAAGTAACATGGAAAACATGTAATTTTACTTTACAAAAAATAGTATTTTATGTTTTTTTCCGGCTGACCAGCTGCTGGAATATTACCGTTTTTTTACGTTTTATTTTTTTTACACATATTCGCAATTAAAAGTGTAGTATATAAACATATATGTAAAACATTTCCATTTGTTTGAACATTATGATGTCCAACATAGCAGCACCAGCTCAAACAATAGCAAAAATTTAGGGCAGACTATCTTGCCATGAAACAAAGGGAATGCTTGAGAATTGTGTTTGAAAAAATACAATAAATAAAGAAAGTGAAAAATAAAATAAAAGTTACAGATTATCACCAAAAAAAAAACATATTACTTACAAAGATATATATAAAAGATAGCCTCTTTTATTTACATGTACTTACTTAGCAGAAAGGTTAGGTAAGTGGCATGTATGTAACATTGTATGTGTATGTAAAAGACTGTAACACTCTCTCTAAATGCTGAGAGAATTTTGATTTTTTCTAAATGTTTAATCTTCCAAATTCAGTCGGGTCAGTCGCATCCCTCTCAAAAACTGTTCAAATTTAAATAATTTTATGTGAATACTTGACAAAAACTTGTCATTGCACTTCTCGTATTAATCACAATTTTAACCCAAGCTTTTGTTATATAAGAGCGAATCATATTCACGCGATCATCATGTTACGCCCTTGTTACTTAGATTACATCTGTTATTGACTTCAATGCCAGGTTCTTGAATGCACCTATCAATGACGACATTGATAGGTTGAACACCAACTCCACAGAAAAATATCAAGATTACTTCTCTAGCCCTGCCCACTGGCTCGTGCATGACAGAACCAGTGCGCAGAACCAGATAGAGCGAGCAAGCAATAAACAAACATGCCTTTAAAGATAGCTAAATATTGTGTCATTCCTGGTTTTGGAAGAATACAGTTGCTGCATAACCTTCCTTTGGATTCCGATATTAGGAATGCATGGTTAAAGTTTATTTTAAAGACGTTCCAGCTCATGTGGGAAAAAGTGTTTGTTAGTTTAATTTCTCTTGTGTGGAGAGTTTAAAATTAAAAAGCTGTGCTGTGCTGAATGGTGGAATCTTATGAGTAAAAATATTTGTACTGTGCGTCACTTTGCTTTGTTAGATATCGCTTAATGTGCCCTTAAGCCCGTGCGAATTGGCGTCTTTGTGATTTGGTGGGCTCAAATACAGCATAATATTTCAAGGTTTTATACACCGTATGCGAATAATGGAGGCTGCTTTGAAGTGCTTTGGTATAACTTCGGGTGCAGGGTGATATCTTTAAGTAACCGGGAGTCTCCCGTTTGTTTATTTATCATGGAACCTCTCGTAACATTTGAGTCCCGCGATCGCGGTGATCGTTTGTCCGGTTCGGGATCACTGGTCTCAAATGCTGACAGGTATGTTCATATATCATTAAACGCAATACAAGTATAGGATATACCAACTATACACAAAGCCTTGCCATCACATCCGGGAAATAAGGCTGTTAATTTGAGTAAAATCATCTTGTGTAAATGCGTCACATGAAATTCTGATGTGGTGAGGTCATTTATAAATCACAGGAGGTCTCCAGATAATATTAATGCCATGCGAAAACAGTGAATGGTGCTTATGTGTAACCTAACGTTACGTCTCGAACCAAATTCACAGAAGGCTCCAACTACGCAAACTGCTGTTTACTTCAAAGTGTCTTCAATGCGGCACACCCATTAAAACCGAGTATTTGCAGAGCTGGCCTGAAAACCTGGGTAGAAAATAGCCTAATACTTATTGATTTTGATGTTTTTGGATGTAAAAACCACGCGAACCTCATAAGTAGACGTCATATAACAGTATAAAACAATAAACAAGAAAAGTTCATGAGACCTTTAATTACTCCCTATGACCAATTGCTTTATTGTTTTTCTTCCTCTTGTAAGTTGCTTTGGATAAAAGAATCTGCCTTGTTGACCCTATATATCTTTGTTGAACCTATAAGAGAATAATTGATCCCTTTAGATCAAAAATGTGAGCAAATGTGTTTTGATAGGACCACAGTGCAATAGTGTTTACACACTTTTCCATTAAACTCAATCTACAAAATGAGGTAACATGTACAAAAGTGTAGAAGATAGTCTTCAATTTAAAGTTGAAGGTCACTAACTGGCAGTTCGCTGGAACTCCATGTTCCAGCATGGCCTTGACATGCTCCAGACAGCCCTCCCATGCGGCATAATGTAGCCTGCGCTCATCCAACACTGAGTATCTGGGTTTGGGCCGCCGATGGATCCTCCACTGCCTGGTTCCCGTAGCAGTCCGGACCCTCCTCTCTCCAGATCCCATCGACACGGAGTCGTGAAGCTCCAACCACCTCCAATGCAATTCTGGGCATGCGCGGGACATGACAAGATCTGTGTAGAAAAGTTGCATGATCTAATCAGAAAACTGAAGATCGCATGGCTTTTCATTGAATAAAACCTAAAGCAATGGAAGAGTGTAGACAGTTGCACAAATACGTTATTGGCTACCTACACTCATTCCATTAGAGGGTGGTAAAACTTTACAGCAGTTATTAGTTTCTTGGCCAGTTTGGCTACATCACTCAAGTGAACTCTTTTCTGACCTACATCTAGTTAAATGTGCAATAAATCCTCAGTCTTGTGTAAATCATTGGAGCTCTTGCGTAATGTATAGAGTCATTGTTGCAATGGTTTCAAAATGCTACACAGATCTTCCATTGAATGTCATCCAATACTCTTCTGATCTGTATTTTGTGATGTAATTCCATCTAGAGACTTCGTCGCCATGGTAACAACGGTTGCAATTACTATCATAGAGGTTGATGAACTCTGGCAGTTTTGGCTATTTAACCAACGCAAACAGATGAGAGAATTTTGATGATGTAGAGCAAAACATGACAAATATTTAAATTTCAAATTTTCAAATAAACATTACATAAGGCTCGACACATGTGCCCGTAGTATAAGAATACACAAAAACATAAATAAAAAACTAATGTCATTTTACTAATGTCATTTTAACAATAACATTTTAGTTTAAATGTGAAGTTCATTAGAAAATTCTGTCATCATTTACTCCCCCAACATTTTTAACCTGTATGATGCAGATCACAAAAGAAGATATTTTGAAGAATGTTAGTTACGGCAAACCTTTGGTCACCATTGACTTCCATTGGTTTTGTGTCCATACGATAGAAGTGAATGGTGACCGACGGTTTTTGGTTACAAACATTTTTCAAAATATCTTCTTTTGTGTTTGCAGAAGTAAGAAAGTCATGCAGGTTAAAAATGTCGGGTGAGTAAATGATGACAGAATGAAATTCTTTGGGTAAACCATCCCTTTGACACAAATGTCTGTTAGGCTGTTAGGTCAAGACTTAATTCCAGGGTTGGGTATAAACAATTATATTCCTGCTTGTTTGTTTTAAATGAACTTTATCTAGAAATAACTTGTTTTTGTCACGCCATCATCACTAACTGTGCTCTCTACATTCCCTCACATGTTAAAATGACAAGATCTGTTCAAAAAGAAGACTTTCTCCCAGTGTGTACGTCTCTGTGCCAAGCCCAGCTGTGAGCCACTGGGGATCTGGAGTGAACAGCCTGTCATGTCGTGGGAGTTTAGGATTCTGCAGGCGGAATGCCGCCTCCTGCCCATGCCTCCCATTTTTCAGTTGAATAATATCTCTTAAAAACACACTGCTGTACAGATACACTGCTGTCAAGGACATCAGCAAATACAATGTTTTTTTTACATGTAGTAAGTTCTGAATATCTGGCTATCAAACATTGCACAATTATCAGTTCATTAGATCATTACATAATTTCCTGTGTTATCCAAATGAGTTCTCTGGAAGTTACCTGTGAGGGCCAGTTACTCCATGAAGTCTTGCGTCTCTTCGGTGTGAGGTGTTAAACAGATCTCTGGCTCTTCTCACTGTATCCAATAACATGCAGATCTGGTCTTTCCAGCTCCTTAGATGCTGATCACCAAGTGTTGTATGTTCTTCTGAGGTTGCTATGGTGAGCATGATTTTTTGGAGCACTGTTATTATATGATGGCAAAGGAGAGAGAGAGAGAGAGAGAGAGAGAGAGCGAGAGAGAGAGAGAGAGAGAGAGCGAGAGAGATAGACTATGTTTGAGTTCTGGCACTGCGCATGCCTGTTGGTTGCTGTGTGACAGTCTGTGTCTGATTATATTATTATTTTGCTCACGCGACTCATTTGACTTTTTTCAATTTTGTGTTTGAAATCATTACACCTTCTCAAAATTCAACAGGATTGGCAATTTTGTTTGGATATAACGGAAATTAATCATAATGACTCTTGAATGATGTACAAATGATGTCTTGTAGGTACACCCAGACGTAACTGCAATATATTGTTATATTTACATTGGTACGTAAAATAGAATTTACAGTTTCTTGTAAAAAGTAGTGCAAAATCCTAGTCCAAAGTATTCTGGGTGGTTGTCAGGGCATTACTATGAGGCTAAAGTGTCCTAAAAGTTTTATAGTTTGTTGCTATGCAGCTGCTAAGGACTTCTAGTGTTATAGATGCACTGTTATCGACTGAAGCCAAAAAAGTCCACCCCTAGATCTTAATTTTTGTATTTTATTTTAATTTTAATTTATGGGATTTGTTTCTCTCGTTTTATCCTCTACCAAGTTCAACAGCTACGAAAAGTAATGGCACTCTAATTAAGTTACATGAATTGTCTCATTCATTTCTACAGCACAAAGTGTGCAGGATGGGTTATGTGCCAAAGTTTAATACTTTAGGCGTATGCTCAACTTTCTAACAAAAATGTTTTAGTATGCTCACCCGTACACATGACCATTTTATTGAAGCGTGAAAGTGCAGTTTAGGCTTTCTCAGTGTTTTCATTTTATCAATGACATCTCTGTGGTAAACAAACAATAGATTCTAGATAATTCAATAACGGCTGTGTATTGAAATCTTTGGGTCTGGCTGCCTTGCATGGTGTCCTCTTTCATATTTTTGTGTCGAGAAAGCTTATCTAAGACTTTCTTGTTTACATTGTGTCATGTTTAAATAAAATTTATTTATATTCAGGGATGGAAATAGGGGAAACATAGAGACACAGTCAAGGGAATGAATTTCAAGAGGAATTTTCTTACAATTTAGATGATTTCCAATCTTTGGTCCATTTGTTCTTACATGAACTCTGAGGTGAATCATTCACTGATCAACATGATGATATCCGGAACATAAAATGACATCATATGTCCTGCAGTTTGTCTAAGGGTTGAGCTTTGAAGCGAATGTTGTGCTAAAGGCCTGTGGCTGTTGCGTAGATGGGATTGTTAGAGGAGAAATATGGCTCATGTGGTGTCGGTTCAACAGACTTCAACCTCATTGTTTTCCTTCACAGCTGGTTCGTGCCATTAACCTTCATCAAAGTGTATTGATGACCCACAAGAGGTCACTGTCCATCCAGCAAAACTGGATTAATACAGCAGACCACCAGAGGGCGATGTTTTATACACAAATTACATTAAGTTTTTTAGTCAGTTATATTAGGAGAGGACATCGCTGATCTAAGGCCTCTAAATGTCTAGTGTGGCAATATTGTGACATAATGTTGTCTATGTCCTCTGTTCCAACCACACCTGTTTTGTTTAGTATCTGCTTCCAAAACCTGAATGATTGTTTGAGACTTGATTGGTTTGTACATTGCATGCCGTTTGTCTCATCGTTCAGAAAAGAAAACATTTCTTCCAGAATTCAAGCCTTTCTTCTGACTGACTTTTATTATGAGAGGGTAGATGCGTTAAGTTGTCTGCAGAAGTCTAGTAGGGCATTAAAGTAGCATTAAATGGCCACGTGATAGTGTGACTGAAAGTAAATGGATTCGATTCTTATGACTTTGTCATGGGTTGACAGTGGGTGTAGAGACCAAAAAACTTTGGTAGAACACACTCATGCATCTTGGTAAGATGCGCTTCCACAATCGTGTGGTGCTCGACCAAAATTAAGACAATGAGCCAATGTCCAAGATATATGTATAACGTAAACAGAACCTTTTGTAAAATACCATTTTATTTTTTTATTTGTGCTCACATGTACAGATTATGCCTTCAAACAACTCCAAACCCCTCACAGCCATTCTTTCATGATTTAATAAAAAAAATTCCCCACTTCATGTCACTCATACAGTTAAAAAATAAATGCATAAAGTTTATGGTGCAACCACTTGCCCACTCCATCCCTCCACCCTCCATTTCGAAGCACTACACCAACTGACACAGGACAAACATGTCATCACATTGTCGCTTCGTATTTACAAAACGCTCTCTGTAGAGCAGTTTGTCCATTTAGGGCTAATGTAGAAACAACATGCCGAATTCTATGCAAGGTGGCCCGTGGTGTTCATAGATAGAAATTGTTCATTCTATAAGGTAATAAAAACAAAATGCTTCCAGTGTCGGGTGTAACTAGTTACCAAGAAATTAATTACAGTAATTCAATTACTTTCCCTTGAAAAAGTTAAGTAAGGGATTACTTTTATCTTTTCTGTAATTTAATTACAGTTACATCTGATGTAATTGAACTAAATACCCAAATGTATTCAGGTGGAAATTACATAAAAATTATACGTCTAACTTTAAAATGTATGCTCTAATGTATCCTTCTCACATTTGTATCTTTGGTCAGTTAACAAGAATAATTAATGTAGTTAGTTATGATTTATTTGAATGAAATAAGAGCCGTTTCGTGTCTATCTTTGAATCACTTAACTAATCAAGGTTTATGTAAGATATAGAAAGTAATTAAATACATTTTGGAGAGAGTAATTTGTACAGTAATCTAATTACACTATTGAATATGTAATTAGTAACAAGTAATTAATAACTTTTTTGGAGTAAATTAAGCTTCATTATGTGAGGTATTTATACACCTCTGAAGACATAGTTATGTTTATTATATTGCATTTCGGTCAATAGATCTTCCATCAAAATTACGAACTGGGGCTTTAAGCTTTAAAAATGTTTTACAATGTAGCACTATATAAAATGGCACTTCGCCATCAGCCTGAAGCCATGGAGAAACCAATGTCAATGTCATGACTAACATCAAACCTGTCGCAATGTCTTGATGCTTTAAGTTTAAACATAAACTGGGTAAACTGTTCCTTCAACAATGTACTGTAAATACTGACATTTTTACCCATGTAGGTTCTCAATTAATCTTTCCTAAATGTGCTGTCTAAAGCAACATTGCACAGTGAGTTGATTCAGGATAAAAACATACTTAACTGCAAGCAGATAAATATATCATAATTAAAACATTTCAGCTCTATGACCCCTAAAGACTGCAACAATTTGTCATTTACAAGTTCTTCTTCATTACGTCATCATGGTGAGAATGTTAAAGGTTAGTCTATACGGCTGTATGTAACCGTTGCATTCCCCAGCAAGTAATGACATCCACAGGGGGCACACAAACCATCCAAAGCATTGAGCAAGACTTTCTCAAGGGCCCTGTGTTTTTAAAGAGTAAGCGTAACCTCTGTCAGAACGCTTCATAAAGCACCCGACTGCCTGTATGCTGGGATTCTGCAGTTGGGGTCTGCCAGAGCTCAGTGTCATAGATCTGAAAATATATTTGACTTCAACTTGACGTTATTTAACCATTAGGCTGACGCAGCACTTAAATTGTAAAGTGTTCTAACAGATGGAGCGAGTCAATGACTGAACGATAATTCAAACATCATATTGAAAGATTGCTGAACGGACATGTATGTGGGTGTTTACGGAGCAGAAATGTGTAGCTTTAATAAATCCAACAGAAAATATGCTGTGATTATGTTGTTTATTATGCTAATGGTCTATGGGGAATTCTTATATGCTTTTCCTGTTTTAAAGGAATTTTTATTGGATATTTTAGGTGTTCATATTGTGAAGGGCTTCATCTTACGCAAGAATCTTTTGGAATTTCTGGCGCAGATAGCTAAACTATTTTATAAGAGCTAAAGCATAAAAAACAATCTTGGTTATACTAGAAATATAGAGAGATTTTGACCCCCCTCCTTAACCTTTTGTTTTGATTTCCTTTAAGGTTCGTCAAGATCATCCGCCCCCCAAAAAATATTAATAAAAAGGTTAACTAGTGCTAATATTATAAGAATTGAATTAGACTAGAAGACACATTTCAGAAGAAATAGAAACTTAAAAAATTGGGGGAACTGTGCATAAGAAAGTTGAAAAATGCTGGACTTGAAACGTCTGGTGGCAGCCAAAAGCAGTGAGGTAAAGGGAAAGTTGTGATGTCTGTTACAATTAACAAGCTTATGCTGGTATTTCTGGTGAATCCAGTGTCTATATCACATTATTATATATAGCTGTATGTTTTTTCATATTTAGATTTCAAACAGAAATGCCGCTTAAAGTGAAACCAACTTAAATAAAAGTATATTTAATTGTTACCTTATACTGTATTATGTATATTTTGGGCATTTGAAGGTTTTCATTTTACTGTTATCATGCATATATGACAACATACTTTGGTGAAAGCATTTATAAATAGAGTGATCTTAAAAGAATACCTATCATAACTCTTTTACAAGGTGGCTAATTTGTATCAATTAGTATGAAGTGAATCGTACAAAAACATAAGATTATTAAAAAAATGCCATGCTAAAGGCCTAACCTAACTTCACTGGAGCGAAAGCCAATTGTACTAAAGCGTAACAATTTTGCATTAAATTAATATAATAACTAATATTTTTACATTGAATACTTTTTTGAAACAGGTTGAAACAACAAATACATTTTTACAAATAAAATTGTACAAATTCATACAAACTAACTGCCTCGTAAAACAGTAACGAATGACCATGCGATTGTGTTGCATAGACCATACTAAAGATAACCTCCCCTGAAGTTGCATATATCTGATATTTTTGGTGTATTTTCAGTAGACTCTATGAAACTATGTTTGTGTATATATATATAAATCATAGAGTAAATTGTTGATAATGCAAACGTCATCATTTCAATTATTTCCCTCTTGATGCAGAGGTCCAATCAGGTAGAGTCAAAGATCCCCAGAAAGACCTATTAAAACAAAATTTGAGGTAATTAAGACACATGCTTGACCCCACATAGCCTCTTAACAAAACGCAGCCAGAGGACCTGATTGAAAACACATGTTGCCGCTTAGTGTTAAAGGGTACTTCGACCCACATTGTTCTTTTTTTCATTGTTACGCTCTTTCCCACTCAAGGGTTTTTACGTGTATTAGATATGTCTCTAAAGCATTTTCAAAAACTTTGGCATATTATAAGAGAGCCTTTCATTTATTATTCCACTTCAACGTTCCGGAACCCCCCGAACACAGTAGATTCTGGAATTTATTGAGGAGGCGACTACATGTTGCTGACTTAAACAAACCAAGATGTATCATCTCTAGTGAGAAGATGGAGTTCTGCGAGCAACCAGTTCCAGAGCACTGTGGTTTTAAAGCCTGGTGAGTTCAGAACGCACTCTGGCACCAGAGATGTCCAAAAACAACCCCCTCACAGAGTCTCCCCGGGAAAGACAATATCTGGAAATCAATTTCACATTTTGGTTATTAATAGATTTTCAGTGCTTTGTACAACACTGTGATGAAACTTCGTAAAAGAACACGACCAAATATAGAACGTTGTTATTTTTGCTAGTTGGATGGGTCAGTAAAAGCCTGTAAAACATTGATATGGAGTAAAAGTTTCAGGAACAATGTTTTTCTGTATCTTTGGAATGCATCAAGAATGCATTGTACATGGTAATAGTTAACACTTGCTTTTACAAATCATTTTATTTTACAGTATGATGTATTTCTTATTGCAAAAGAGTATTTTATTATTTAGTCGGTAACTTTAATTTTTGATCTGTTTTCTTTAAAATAATGTCCTTTGTTCAGAATAAGGCCAAATAAACAGGGTCCATTTTGATTTCACATCAAATTTAACACATTTACGTCACTGGGACGGTAAACAAATTAAAAGGGGGTTATGTAGATAACCTTTAATGTCTGCACAAAAAATCACGTGTTAAGTAAACTAACTACAGTACATACAAACAGTTCAATTACCTTTAACTAATATGCTACACTCTTTTCAAACAATTTCGCATGACTGGAGTTTAGGTTTTTATTACAATGTGCATCCCAATACTAATAATACAATATTTCTGACAGATTATGAATTGTTAGTTTATTTTTCAGCGCAACTATGTGAAATGTTATGCTCGTGTATTAAAATATGTGTTTTCCCTTACATATCAATCTAACAATTATAGTCCTTAAAGTCCAGTTGAAGGGGAGGAGTTAACGGATGCCTTGCCCAAACCGTCTAACAGCCATCATTTAAAATGAATAGTCATTACAGGAAGGAAGTGCATTTTCAGATTTTAATTTAAGATTATGAGTGTAAACGAATTTCAAAAAGAGAATGACCCACATTGATAAACTATTTACAATAAACGCTGTAATATTTAATGAAAAAATAGGCCTGGAAAAGCATGTGGCATGCCCACGCGGCAGCATGGAGAGCAGGAGAAGGGGCATGCGCAGACGTCACTTTACTTCAGATTTAATTTCGCAATTATAAATCTGTACGAAATGAGCTAATAGCTCAAAGTGGTCATAATAACACAACTGCCCCAGTCCCATACACGTGAACTGCACAGCTTTAAAAACAACTAGACATTGATATACAACTTCAGTTCCCAGTTTTAGACTTGAAAACAATCTGCTTGCCAAATGTAATCTATGGATGTATTCCAAAACACATTGAGGTAACATCATGTGCGACATGAAATCTCACAGGTCACTTCACAGACAACTGTGTGTGTCATACATATGATGCTCTTCACGTGAAGCACATTACATTGAGTAGACTTGGTGTTAGCATGTTGCTACGCTAATGATTTGTTACTTTTCGGTGGCATTCATACATCATCCTAGATGAATTTTTGCTTTGCGAACTTGTTGCAATGCAGTTTGGGATTGCTTGCCTATATTTGCTTATAAGGTTTTAAATTGAATTTTGCAGGAAACAATGTCACCTACATCTTCAATGGCCTGGGGTAAATAAATTAATGGCACATTTTCCCTTTTAAGTGAACTTACCCTTAAAATGACAGCGTGAGGGCACGATCACATAGAACACGCTTTTCATGTTTGATTACTTGCTCTTTGACATTGAGATGGCGAGCCTACCCAGAACCACAGTGATTTGAGAGAAACGCAAACGGACAATTCCGGTAGTGTTTTAAATTACCTTCTGGGTGAATGGGTCACAGTTTAATTTAGCTCTTTGTCTGATCAGTTTATTACTTCACTTGTTTTTATGTTTCCTAAACCTATTCTGTTTGTATTTGACTGTGGACCTACGCATGACTAATTGTGTCTCTTTTGAAATAGATTACATTGCAATCAGGTTTGTAATATTGTCAGTATCTGTTTACTGTAAAAGTCAAAAATGTTTAAAGGGGCCATATTTTTCTAATCTTTACTATGCTTTCGATCTGCTTAGCAGTGTTGTGGAAGCTACATTGAAACTAGTTAGATAAACAAGCGACTCATCAATAAAAGTAGTTAAGTTACACCTTAGCTACCCATCTGAAAAAGTAGTTAGCTACATTACAAGTTGCTTTAAAGTAGCTAGCTACATTGAAGCTACTTTGATTTAGAGTGTCATTGTATATTAAGAATAACTGAATTATTGTTAATGAAAAATGTTTTAAGAAAACAATGTTTAAAATAATGTAATACAATTTTGATTTCAGTGTTGTTGTTTTTTGTAAACTACACAGTACTCAAGTTAAAGTAAAACGGTCAAGTTGAATACTCAAATTTATCTCAAGTTAACAGTTTGCTGTCATGGATCTCCGGGGAGACAAGGCAGGAGAACCCAAGTGCAGGCAGACAAGGACGAGATATAAGGGGTAACAGGAATTTTAATATAATAAACAGGGACAAAACAAAAACCCTCAGTGGGGAAAACAAGACTGGAAAACTAAATACAGAAACAAGAACACGGACTAACTAAACTAAGAAAACAAACACTAAACTAAGACTTACTAGACACAGGGTTGATAAACAGCATACAAGGAACAATGAACAACAGGAACGAGGCAAGACTTAAACAGGAACCGGGTAAACATCTACAGCATAGGACAAGGTACAGTTTACAATCAATGAACCGGCACAAGACAGAAACATGAGGACTCTTATAGGGAGACAAAACACAGGATAATTAATGGGGACCAGGTGAAACAGATGAAACACTAAGGGGAAGCTAATGACACGGAAAGGGCGGGAAACAGACGAGACTCGGGGAGAGTATGGAAGGCCAAAAGGTCCAAAAAGTATCCCCACATGAAACAGGGAATTCTGTTTTGGTTCTGCCTCAAGACCAAGAATTAGCCAGACAAGATAGGCAGAACCGTGACAGAACCCCCGCCTTAAGGAGCGACATCCTGACGCTCCTCAAGGAGACCCACAGGACAAGACAGACTGTGACTTAGACAAGACTAAACAAAACATGGAAAACAAAATCAAGGGAAGGCAAGCAAGAACAAACAATGGGTTGGGGTGTGACAATAAAAATAACAAACAAGGGAGGGGGGGTGGGGGCAAACAAGACATGGGTGGAAGTCCAAAAGGGGTAGGGCTGGGTGGGGAAGTTCCAGCCCTTGGGGACGCGCCAGAGCGCGGAGCCCCAGGGGGCTTGACAGGGCTGGACCACCGGGCTCGGGGCCGGCTGGACAGGGCGGGACCACGGGACTCGGGACCACGGGACTCGGGACCACGGGACTCGGGACCACGGGACTCGGGACCACGGGACTCGGGACCACGGGACTCGGGACCACGGGACTCGGGACCACGGGACTCGGGACCACGGGACTCGGGACCACGGGACTCGGGACCACGGGACTCGGGACCACGGGACTCGGCTCGAGCCGCCCTCCGGAGTTGGTTGGAGACTGGATCTGGTGGATGCAGTGGCTACAGGAGGTGAGGGTGCAGTGGCTACCCAACCTGTAGAGGGTGGAATGGTGCTTTCGCAGGCATACGCCCCCCCGGATGCCAGTCCTACGTGTCGCCACGCAGGACGTGGGCTGACACCGGGTTTACGCAAAGGTTGTGAACCTTTGCGAAGGTGTTTGGGCGTAGCCCAACCCGCAGCTCTACAGATGTCTGCTAGAGAGGCGCTTCTGCCAACATGGGAGATTCTGAGATCGGAATGCCGTCGAAACGGCTACCACGACCCAGTGCGCCAGCCTCTGTTTGGAGACAGCCTTCCCCTTCTGCTGTCCTCCAACAAACACGGAGCTGGTCAGAGCTTCAGAGCTCTGCGTGCGGTCCAGCACCTACTGGACACAACACTGATCAGGTTGGGTCTTCCTCCCCTATGGGGAGCGCCTGCAAGTTCACCACTTGGCCCCGGAGGGAGTAGTGGGAACTTCTTGGGCACGCATCCGGGCCTGGGTCTCAAGATAACGTGAGAGTTTTCAGGGCCGAATTTAAGGCAATCCGGGGACACAGAGGATGCTCGGTGGTCCCCTACCCTCTTGAAGGGAGTGAGCGCCATCAGGAGGGCCGTCTTACCCTGTGAGGAAGATCGGAATCTCCGGGGGGCTCTTGGGGGGCACTGAGGCTCCCCAGGACCACTTAGGGTCCCAAGAGGGTATGGAGCGGAGATGAGGCGGAATCCGCCCTCTCGCACCCCTTAGGAACCTGGTGACCAGGTCGTGTTGCCCTAGAAACTTTCCACCGACTGAGTCGTGATGAGTGGCAATAGCGACTACATACACATTCAGTGTGGAGGGGAGATGTTAGTCTCCAGTCTCGTAAGAAGGAAAACACAATCCTGATCGAGCACCTCAGTGGGTCTTTCTCCTTGAGAGAGACACCAGGACGAGAAGAGGCACCATCTAGAGGCGTGTAACCGCCTAGTAGATGGGGCCCTAGCCTGGGTGATGGTCTCTGCCATAGAGGGGGAGTAGCCATCTCAGGATCTTCTCGTCCCGTCTAGAGA
Source organism: Triplophysa bombifrons (assembly GCA_029783895.1). Lineage (NCBI taxonomy): Eukaryota > Metazoa > Chordata > Actinopteri > Cypriniformes > Nemacheilidae > Triplophysa > Triplophysa bombifrons. The sequence continues at coordinate 18,206,692 of CM056461.1, forward strand.
CCAGACATGGGTGTTCCAGAGGTCTGATCTGGGATGCCAGAACGTGTCCTTCCCCTGATAGAGCAGGTCCTCTGTCAGGGGAATGGTTCAGGGGAAGTCGCTGTCCAGAGCATCAGCTCTGAACCCACCCTGCGAGATGAGTGCATCAAGAAAGCGGACTTCCTTGGTGTCACTCTTCTGCACAAGGTATAGCCGGGGGTGTCTCTCCTGGACCACTACCGTGGACATCGTCCGACCCAGGGCCCGCGCCGCCACCTTAGTTGCCCGTAGAGCGCTGTCAGTGGCGGCACGGAGATCCTGCATTATACCCGGGTCGGCCTTACCCTCGTTGAGCTCTCTCCACGCCCTGGCCTGGCGGACCTGCAGGATGGCCATGGCGTAAAGAGGAGGCAGCCTGGCCCGTGGCAGTGCAAGGCCTCGACACCAGTGATGCCGAAGTCCTACACGCTTTGGACGGTAGGCGTGGCCGACTCCCCCCAGGAGGTAGCCGCCCGCGGCACAGGTGTACCGCCGGCGCCCGAGCCACCCGGGGGATGTCGACGTAGCCTTTGGCTGCCCCACCAACGAGGGAAGTAAGGGAGCCGGAGCTAGTTTCACTGGAACGGTCCGTGAATGGAGCGTTCCAAGTTTCACACAGCTCCTCATGCACCTCCGGGAAAAACATGGCACCCGGGGTGGGCGCGGTTTGCACCGCGCTCCGACCTCAGGAACCACGCATCTCCGGGTTAGCATGGATGACATCACTTCTGCTTCCTCCTGAACTCGACCGCTGCGGGTAGAGCTCGGATTCGTCAGAGTCGGATGTCAGTCTCCCTCCGATGCTGCGAGCAACATCTCATCTACGTCACACATCGTTTCCGAGTGTGTGCGTGAGAATCCGGACGGTATGCCACCGCCGGTTGGGGGACGTTCAGAAAAGCGAATCGGGGTGCGATCGGCCCGTGAGCACTTGGCTGGCGGGTTTACGTTCGCAGAGTTCCCCATATCACTAACGCTGCTAACGTGGGTGGTCATAGGGGCCGTAGCCACAGATGTCACAGCCCAGGTAGCAGACGAAATGGTGACCGCAATTTCTGAATGACAATCTGCCCGCAGTGCGGGCAGATGTGTCAACGAACGCTGCTTCAGCGTGCTGGACGCCCAGACGCCTAACGCAGCGATCGTGTCCATCCCCCTCCTCGATGAGGGTGCCGCACCCAAGAGAACAGCGGGACTTGCCGCGCTGGAGAATGCTCAGTCAGTCCTGAAAAGGACTTTTTAGAAAAAATCTCTAACACCTCCGGAACCGCCGAGACGCCCAGGGGAAGGTCGCTGCAGGTAGGGACGATCCGCTGCAACACGTCGTAGATCCGGCAGAAGAAGAATTCATTGAATTCGTTCTGTTCGTAGTCATGAGCGAACGCTCTGAAGAACAAAAGGTAAGTGAATGATGCACGCCGGCTTCCTTTTATACCGGATATCCGGGGGCGGAGCCCGGCATGCAAATTTCATTCGCCAAATTTCATTGGCCTTTTCTATAGTAGTCAGAGTTGATTGGTTCTCAAGGGCGAACCCCATCTGTCGTTCTCGACACAACGTCGAGAGACCGACAGAAAGGGAACCTTTATTATAAAACAAAGGTAAAATGACGCCGAATTAAAAAAATCGACTGAGTATTTCAGAATAACCGAACGTTGCCGTTAAGTGAGGTTCTTGCACTTTTAGCAAAAAAATGATTGCATATGAACCAAAGAGCCAATCAAGTAGGTAGCAAACCTTTTAGTTTAGATTTAAATAAAAGTTTCATCTTACCAAACTGCATTGCAGATCAAAACAAAGATGCTTCCGCGGAAGAATTTGAATTACGGACTTCTGGTTCTTCTACTGAGAGGAAGCATTCTGGGAAATGAAGTTCTTTTCATTGGGCGCATTTAACGCTGTATTCACAAATCAACAAAAACTCCAAAGATGCATTCCAAACTACATCATCGTATCTGCAAAGACATCAGGCTTGCTCAATTTCATGAAGCGCAGAATAAAGCCAGAATTTGTTGCTATCTGGGAAGAGACGAGTTGTGACGTGATCTTGATTACGGCTCTGTTTTGTAAAAGTGGGATGTGTTAAAAATCCCCACCCCCACATGTTGCTTTTGACAGCGCAATACTTTTTTTTTCAGGCGCCAACAGGTGTACAGTTTAATGCTGCAAATTTACGGAAAAGGATTAATCTATGGGCCTTGGTCTGTTCATCTACAGGATTAGACTGTCTCTTGAAATAACAGTATTTTACTGTTGGAAATTGCCCGTATTTTAACAGGATTTTTTTACAGTGTACATTCGATCCCAGGGGATTGCAGATACCTAAGTGTAAATGTATAGGATAATGCAATGTTAGTCGTTTCGGATAAAAGCGTCTGCCAAATGCATAAATATAAATGTAAATATGGGATTGGCAGAAACCCTGTGTGTTACGCCCGCTTTAATAAAACCGGATACTAATTCGATTTAAAATGGCTATAACCTGTATGTATTTCCTTAAATTTGTACTTAAACGTGTAACCATTACTGTTTGCTTCTTTAAGAGACATGAACTTGGACAAATAAAGCCATGGGCAATTAGTCCATACATATTCCGAATCTGCCGCAGCTGCCATGCCTTGCTCCATTCTGGATGGATATGTGCATGTCGAGTTTACTTCTGCACATTCACGTAAACATCAGACGCTCTCCGAGTACTGTGCGTAAGCCGCAAGATGTGTTACAGAACAATAGATGGTAGTAATGCAAAATTTTAGTTTTAGATCCTTAGTAGTAAGTAAGATGAGGATGCTGTGCTCAGTGCAATGTAGCCCTACTTGCTTGTAGAAGTATTTAACTACCGGAAAAGCAACAATGTTTTAAACTACCATCAAGCTACAGAAAAATGTAGTTAAGTTAGTAGCGTCGCTACTCGTAGTTATAGCTACTCCCCAACACTGTTGCTAAACAATAGATGTTTATGTTTTGAGTTTCAAAAAATGTTTTATATGTTTCTTAGAAAACAGGCTGTTGAGTTTCGGGTCTCGGATTGGTCAAGCTGAGTCAGTCTTTGGTGATTGGTCTACTGCTTATAGTGTGTTTGGAGATGGCCTGCCCATTTCCCTATCCATGTTTTAGGGGGCAGGGTCCATGTAAATTTTGGGATTCATGATGTCACTAACCCAGAAAAAGGTTTGTTGTAATCCTAATGAGCCGTTCATTCTAGTCTTTAAAAATACGACAAGGACTGATTTCTGTTTAAGAAAATATTTTTCTTTTTTACAGGATTTTTTATTTTAATCCTAAAAAAATAACTACTGGGGTGCAAGTAAAATAACAGTTTGTTAAAATAACATGTTTTTCTTGTTTACATTACACGGAAAAAACTGTAAACAAATAAAAGTAAATTGCAGTTTTACTGTTAGGTAACTTGCAAGTCACTTGCATGTGAAGGGCACTTGCTGATCAAGTACAACAGATGCAGAATGGTTGAAGCAACCCTTTCTTGTGTTGTTTGGCTTATTTTTGTAGCATACATTTCCTTTAATCAGTTTGTTTTCGAAGCAGTATTGGAGACTAAATGCTGAAATTTTTCAAGTCTCAGTTTGGTCTCTATATGCTGCTGACGGAGGCAATACAGAAATACCTCTGCCAATTCATATCAAGCATAAGATTCCAGACAGAACACTATACCTCCACAGGGTCTTGTTTTTCAGGTTCAACACAGCTCAACTGAACCTGGCTTCAGGGCCCATGTAATTGTCCTGCATGCTCCTACACACATGTAATGTGTATAAAGTACATATGGTTTTTGTATTGGTTTTGGATTAGACCCATGATCTCTCCCGTGTCTCTTGGTCTGTTGGCTGGGACTGAACATTGATATCTATTGGCAGAGAAGCTGTGTCCCTGTATCATGTTTAAGTGCTGTTCTGTATGTGTTCAATGATGTGACACTTAATTGGGCTCACAGCGGCTATTCAATGCAGACTTAATGTGCATATTCTGTTTTGCGTGTGAATAACATAAACAACTATATTTTGGTAATAGATTTCAGCTGGAATTAAATGTTAGAAAACATGAAACATCTTAATGTTCTACATCCTTTAGTATTTATTGTAGTCAAATACTTTCAGACACTTGAAATAAATACAGTGCAAAATAAATCAAAATCAATAAACTACAAATAGGTTCAACATACAAATATTTGGGCAATTCCAGCATTATGCATGTGCCATTTTAGACAAAACTTTACAGAAATTCTCAGAGAATGTATTTATTACCTTTATATTGAATCATGTGTTTATATTTTACTAAACCCTGGATGATCCAGAAATAAAAATATCAGTCTAACCTTAAGTTTTCTATTTTAAAAGAGGGAAAAATTTATGTTTTTTTAATGTTATTTTTTTTTAATAATTGAGGTACAACATACTTTATAAGATTTCTGTGAATTAAAATGTACAAACCAGAAGCAATAACACCCAACAAATGGAGAAGAGACAGTTCTTTATGGAACATAAAATTGTCATTTTATTTTAATGTGCCCATTTATGAGGAATATGGACTGTTACGGATGTGACAATTTATTTACTGTCTATAGAAAACCATGCTTTAAAAACAAAAAAGTGTTTAAAAACTTCACATGGGTATTCAATCAAACAAGTTGTAACATCTTACTTATCAGTATGGAACCTTTCGTCATAAGGTTGATGTTGATGTACTGTACATACTAAACATTCACTGGAAATATGATTTCACACAGTATACTTTTTCTATTCAAATGAAGTATTTATTTCCAGTTGTATAAATGTAAATGTCTTTGAAACAGCAGCATGCCTCTGACGTTCAGTAGATCAGTCGGTGTAAATTCCAGCAGAACACAACAGCGTAACATTGAGAAACGCATTCAAAAGAGGAAAAAACCCTCAAGGTTTCATTGCGGAGAAAATAAACATTCGTCCCTCAGGAGAAACAACACAAACATCAGTGGCGCTCGGGTCATGGAGGTGATGTGCACACATGCACAACTTCATTTAGAGTGTAATTGGACAGATATTTATACAGCTGCATGGAAATGCATTTGAAATGATGAACCGAAGAGGACAGAAAAACTTGTGTTTTACACCACCGCTAAGGCTTGTATTTTGTATGTACCCCATTGGTTTGTGTGTAACAAGAAGGATGGGAGATGTAAATAAATGCTACAAGATGCTGATGTGCGGTGCTTTAGCATTCAGCTCTCGACTAAAGTAAATACACAGAGTAACCCTACGCTGTGAAGCAAAACAAGAAACATCTGGGTTTATATCTCTGTTTGTTCTGTAGATGCTGAGAATTCCAACCACAATAAGACTTTTCTCACTTCGCTTAACCACAAGTTAATGTTGTCTTAAGCCACTTTTAACTCTACGGCATGCGTTTGTGACGCTAGCTCTTGTAAACCCTAATGTTTGTCTAATTAAGAATGGTTCGCTTAAAGGGATAGTTCGCCCAAAAAATTTTAATTCTGTCATCATTTCCTCACCCTATTGTCATTTCAAACCTGTATGACTTTCTTTCTTATGCAGAACAGAAAATAAATCTTGATCATTTTGAAAAATGTTGTTAACTGGCCACCCATTGACTTGCATTGGTTTTGTGTCTATACAAAAGAAGTGAATGGGGAACAGTGCTGTTCGGTTACCAAGTTTCTTCAATATATCTTCTTTTGTGTTCTCATACATGTTTGAAATGAGGGTGAGGAAATGCTGACAGGTTTTTCATTTTTGAGTGAACCATCCCTTTAAGTATTCATGCAGAAACATAATGGCAAATGCAAATATGAGCTTTAATCCTGGCTTTAATATGAACAGTGTAAAATTTGGGACGAGCTAATTTAGGATTACATCAACCCATGAGGAACTATTTCAATTGTGACCAATTTGAAAAAAGAAACTAGAACCTAGTATTATAAATAGGATTAATTTGTAACAGCTAAAAGCATTTCTTGCATTAAATTTGTATGGTCAGTTAGAAAAGTACTATATATAAGACCCCTGTATATAAAATATTACACATATTACAGTACATATTAAATATTAAATGTGTAGTGATGAACTGTTTTTGGTAATGAAGAACAGAAACAGTACAGGGTTCCCATGAAACATCACGAGTGGAAAATCCAGATGTGTGCGAGCAGTGTATTCGTACCAACAGATATTACTATAAATAACTGAAACAGGCTTGCGTTTCAGCCTTTGTTACAGTACAGCTCAAGTGTGGTATTTGTCCTTTGATAAAAAGCCATAGAGAACAAGAGAAAGTCGCTGCCAGTAAATAAGCCTGAAGACACGAAGCCCACCACAGCGAAACACAGCTATGAAACTCAAGAGCGCTGGAACTAATTCCTTTCACCATCATTGTTCTGAGGGTCCCTCAAACTTCGGAGAGGTCCTCCATGGTATTACAGAAAACATTCATCAACGTCACTGACATGCAAGTTCACGAGGCTGAGAACAATGAGGACCGAGCTCTCTCGTGCTGTAAGCTCGAAACATCCACAGGTTTTAACTGAAGTTTGACTCATGAGTATTAAAGGCACCTGTTGATGCATGTGGTCCGCTAACTTTTTTTGAATCAATCCGGCTCCATTCTTCCACTGCTGTGTGTGATACCACTCGACACGGTTTGAAAACTGAGAACCAAATGTATTACATTATTATTGCTGTCAAGATTAAGTTTGTCCTTGAGACCATAGGGGTGCTGGCAGTAAAATGACGGTTTCTACAAAGTTTTGCATCTACGCTTATGATATAAGCAAATATGCCAGTTTCTCTACTTAAATTGGATAACAAGCACATCCTAGAAGACAATTATGACATAAATCATCATATTTTGATGCAAAAAAATTACACCTAACCACAGGTACAGTACATGTCTAAATGTTCTGAACACCAATCTTCTCTTTGGTCGATGACGCTTGATGTGTTCAATTTGTTTCATGTGTCATTGTATGATTCAGAAGTGCACTATGTGACCTCAATACCTTTTTGACAACTATTGGCCATGGTAGCATTACGCCGCTGTGGACTTGGAAAAGGGATTTTGTCATTGAATTTTTTCATGAACTTAATGATAAAATACTGTCTTCTCATCCAGGCGTCACAGGTATGTGGTGGCCTCCCGGTTCTCACGTTCTTTGGCTTGGGCCACAGCCACGTTGATGCACTGGAGCCATTCCTCCGCATGTTTCTCATCATGAGCTTTCAGCATGTAGGTCTTGCTGTCGGTGAAGATCTCGAAGGCTCTGGGCAGCCCACGGTCACGTCTCTTCTTCGCGACCACCTTAACGCTTTGAACTTTGCTCAGTTCGATTGTGCTGTTGTCCAGCTCGTCCTTCTGCGAGTACAAGACGAAAGAGATGTTTAATGAAAAAAAGAAACAGGAGTAAATAAGCTCTTTAAAGCACTCAACTTCATGTGTTTAGTATAATAATCATTTATTGCGTTCAGAACTTGATATTGAAGAAAAGTCGACCCCTATCATTCTCGGATGTTGTCAATGTTGCCATGACGATGCCAGCCAATGGTGTTCAGTGTGTTTGGATAGTTTTGGGGTTGTTAGTGTAGTTGACATCAGCTACTTCGCACATTTTTGGGGTTCAAATTATGTACGATCGCAGACCTGTGTGCGTTTGCTATTTTACAATGGCTTCAAACATGGCTTGAATCAGACCACTGCAGTTTCGCGGGAAGGCTTTTCTTGATGTATCAGCAATTTCAAAAAGGATGAAAATGAAAACCAAAAGACTTTTAAGTCCCGAAAATATTGTTGTACCCCGCAGAAGAGTGCCGAACCCCGCAGAAGAGGTACCATCCATCAGAACAAACGCTTTATACGTGAATTCTCCCAAAGCCGGAATGCCTGAACCTGACCCTGCCACTCAACTCCTGGAAAACTCAAGTGAATAGAAGATCTGCTCTGCATTTGCTGCTCACTGCACAGGTTACAGCTGGGATTGTGAATGAGGTTGAGGTTATGGGGTTTTGCTCATGGGAACACATTGTGGATGTCCTCTCTTGACAATTCTAATTCTAGAGTCTCTCTCTCTCTCTCTCTCTCTCTCTCTCTTCCTGTTCACTTTAGTGGGACCATACAAGGGATTAGCTGCTTTGCCAAAAGATTCAGGGACTCGTAACACAAATACACACAGTCTGTACCTAATTACAAGGACTGTTCCTCAAAGATAAAGAGCTTTATGATTGTCATTAAATAAAGTTTCTCATCTCTTTGTGCGATGAGAATGAAAACTACTAAAGTAAAGAAAAAATGGCAAATTTGCACGTACATTGCAAGTATGATAAAAAAACAGGAAACTTTGACAGAAGCCAAAATGTGCTGGAAATCATAATGAAGGAGTCTGTGTATTGTCTGATGAGACAAAGCCTCTGGTAGGACATTGCAAAGTGATGTCACTTTACAGAGATTTGTACTCCAGTGTGTTACGTATTTCATCAGTGTGTCATAAGCATTTATAACACTACATAACCTTCTCCTGTGATGTTCCTTCAGCTAAACTGATGGAGCATTGTGTGTGCAAAGATCACGGGTTCAGATCGCAGAGAACACACATAATTGTATCTATAGATTGCACTGTGGATACAAACATCTGCCAAATGTATAAATTGATTGATGTTGATGCCAGTGATGTTTCAATGCCAATGAGGATGCCACTATTGCTCTAAATTAAATTTGACTTTCTCAATCATTTCGTTTTTCATTTGAAAATTAGCAATCTGTGTATGTCGTTCATGTTTTTGCTATGCGTCGAGTGTTCTCTGGTCTAGTGGACCCAAAGCAGTATTTGCCTTTTTAATCAATGCAACTAATAATAATGTATATACAAATACTTTACAGATGTTTACTTTATACTGTACCAATAACAAACAACACAGACAACATACAGCCGTGAAATAATAAGAGAGCACTGCAGTTTTGCTTTTAATCAGCATTTCTGCACGTATTATGTCCACCCAAGTCCAATGTCTGTTGAATTTCAACCAAAACAAACCTCAGACAGGAGTGAAAGACTGGGAGAATGCAAAGACACACAAAGTATTTTATAATTTTTTGGAAGTTATGTTAAAATACAAATATAGTATTTAAAGAAGGAATACAGTATCAACCTGTTTTCTTTGCACAATTCACATTCTGCAAACATTGCATCTTTTTTCTTATTTTATCCAGTTTGTCTAGTTTCACTTACAATTAATCAAAATAATAATAATAATCAAAACTTTTATTCGGAATTTGGGAGAAATGTTGTCACTTGTTCACAGAATGAAACAAAAATGATTACTTTACTTAAACACAAATCGTAATTCTAGAACAAATTAAAATAATTTTGGAGTGGTCTCTTATTTTTTTCTGCACCTGCATTTGCTAAATATTTGTCGGTGTGAAAATATTTTATTAAGTTTTAAGGTATAATCAAATTTGTTTTGCAAGTCATTTCAACATACTAATTTCAGTTTTGGTACATGGTTGAGTTGATGTAACTTCTAAATACTGTAAATTCACATTAACTTATTGGGATGAGTTGAAGTAATGGAAAGACATTTTCAAATTGAATAGTACGTTGAAATGACATCAAAGTAAAGCTAATTGTAGGCTACTTAAAAACAATGCAGCAAAAAATGTTTAACAACGTTACAGTGTTGGTAGTTACTGAATACAATGATCTGTACAGTATGTTTTGTTTAAGACACTGTGAGTGTAAGAAACCGCTGTGAACTGCTGCATCCATTTGATTATGATTTTTCTTTCTTCACAGTCTAAAATACATCTCAAAGTTATATGGACTTGTGGTAATTCACTCTTTGTTGTGTCTCTTTAAACAAAAGAGTAAGTCACAAAAGCAGTTTTAGTTTTGTTTAGTTCATGTGCTTCCCTTCAGGACAGTCTCTGGTGTTTTTCAACATGAGGTCTTGTCTTGTAGCCCCAACGGTTTCATCAGTGGCATGAAAGCATCAACACCTTATGTCATCTCTCAGACAGTGGAGCCATATAGTTTAAGGATTAGTTCACCTCAAATTGAAAGTCCTGTCATCGTTTACTCGTTTACATTTGACTCTTCAGATGAACACAAAAGAAGATATTTTGAGGAATGTCTCTGTGGTTTTGTGTTCATACAAAAATTAAAATATCTTCTTTTGTGTTCTGCAAAAGAAAGAAAGTCATACAGATTTGAAATGGCATGAAGGCGAGTAAATGATAAAATAATTAAGAATTGAGTTTATTAGGGTCTACATGAAATGTCTAGAACATATTTTGCTTAAAAACACTCAATGGCTATGTAAACAAAACCCTTCTTGCCTAGTCAAAAACAGCTCTGCACACAGCAACCCGTTTTAGTGCATGTCTCTTTAAATGATAATGAGTTATCCTCCTATATATACAGTACATTTAGGTCAATTCAGACTGTTGATAAATATTACTTAATCGGCAGCTTTGTCTCGTTCAGTCGGCCTCGATCACTTTTGAGAAACAACTTTGAAGCTTATCCTGCTTGTGCTGTCCCAGGTTGAAAAAGCACTCCGGCTTGAAGTGATTCGCGCAAACAAGCAGGTTTTTACTTATGGTTTCTGATGGATTTCCACTAAAAATAAAATAAGTCCACCCTTTCGCTTCCTAGGATTGGACTTTGTCACGTACAACGCTTTCGCTTGTGGAAACAACAATGTCGGAGCGCGGTGGGTGGAAGTGTGTAGATTAAAGGGCAGTAACATTATAAGAAAATCCGCTTTGAACAGCACAACCGGAGCTAAATCTGAACGGCTCGATTTCTCACATGCTTGCGGGGAAAGGCACACCAAAACAAACTTACTGGGTTCTTATTTTTCACGTTTTCTGGGTTTCTAGATGCACTGGGGACCCGATTATAGCACTTAAACACAGAAAAAGTGGGGTTTTTCATATGATCTCATCTTTAAGAGTTCTGTGTGAGTCAAACCTTAGTTTCTCTATCGATCTCATTTTATGTGGTCATGTTTCTTAAATTACCACCTGACACCCAATACATACAGTATGGATTCAGAATACCTGAAATATACTGCCCACAAACAAGAACAACTTGTATGAAGCTATTATGATAACACCAGTAAATGATGAGCAAATTGTGTGAACGGTTCCTTCAAGAATGCATTCAGGAGTATTTAAAGACATTTAGATTTCTTGTGAATGGGGCACTTACTGATTTTCCTCTTTTGAAGAGAAGCTGGTTTCCAGCCAGCGTGAAGTAACGTGTCTTCCACCTTTTGATGAACTTCCAGCGCACCTGTTTCTCCTTCAGCTTTCCCTCAATGAGCGGCTGACCATCCTGATTAACACCTGAGATTAAACCCAGAGGAAAATATGGATCAGAGGTCACTCTTTTATAGCTTACAGAAGAAATAAGCACAACAGAAAGCACAAGTGCAATAAAACTGGTCTCATGTAGCCTAACAAAGAATAATCTTGATTTTGAAATAAAATCCTCATCTTAAAAAAAAAAGAAAAAGAGTTATTTTAAGAAATTAAGAAAGAATTGTGATTTGTTCATAACTTAAACACGTCATCTAAAGAATAAACCACAATTGTACTGAATAAACACTTTCTTTTGCTCAAAGAGCCATTTTCATCTGGACCTGTGCCATCCTGATCTATCTGCACGCTGAGAGAATTAAGGGTAAAGTTTTCTCATTAAGTACAAAACGTCTTGGACGATGTTTATCACCACACAGCGTGTCTGCACTGAACATTGTGTCTCCTGCCTATGTCAGAACTCCACAAAGCCTTTGCAGATCTCTCTCCTGGGTCTATTTCACTTAAACAGGATGCGGTGTTACAGACCTTCCAGGATGGTACAAAGCAACCCATTGTCTGGATTTTCTTTTTTTTCCCATCTGAAAAAGCAGATGGGAATCTGCAACTCTTTTATAGTCCAATGACTCCCCGTTTAGCTGATGTTTGATATTCACCAAACCTATGATGTTTAGCTGGCAGCTGAGGTGCCCTCCGGGTCCACTACAGAACACCAGACCACTGATGAAGACTGGGGCAAAAAATCACTTCACTTTGACCTATACATCATTTCGTGAAAAGGGAAAGTGCCTGGCCAAAACGGTTTGTTATTTTTTTAAATTAGGCAGCTACATTTGTTTATTTCAGTATGTGAAACACATGCCCACCTTAATATCTCTTAATAACAATCAAAACAAAACCTTTTGTCAATCATAATAAATAAATAAACACAATAAGAACAAAACGAGTTGCTTTGGATGGTTGTTCTGGTTGAACCCTAAACTTTACGCAGATGTCTGAGTTACAGAGTTGGCCATTGTACATAATTCAATTTGTGTGTGTTTATCCCATGAGCAACATAATAATTCTCTATTATAAATTCCAAATCTCTGCTTTGTCATGTAACTTTGTTTTACTAACCCTTTTGTAGATAAAACGAAAGATGGGAAAACAACAGTGATATGTACAGTATGTTCTCTAAATCATAGAACATTAAAAGCATCTGTACTGCATTACATTTTTTTCTATAAATGATCTGTAATTATATTATAATCTATATGATACTGTATTTGAAAATTGTTTAATTGTTTGTGGTTGTAGAAGTGAAAAATACACAACAGCTGCAGAAAATGCTAAGAGTGCGGGCCGAAACCAATGCTCCACTGTAAATAAGACCATTAGATTGAGTAACAAGCTTTTCTGAATTTGGACCATGTTCTTTTCATGCAATTGAAAAAACAACAAAACATTTTCAACTATAGCATGTTTTAAAGCAATACACCAAAGATGATGAAATTATATACTTTCCATTTCATATTCCTGCATGCATATTTCAAGGAAGTCTGTGATGTCTGCAGTGATCTGTCAGTATTCCTGTTCCTCTCAATACATATTCTTCCACAGCAGTTTATGCTACCACTACATCCATTTATCTTGCAGCGAGTTATTGTTGCCATTATTGCTGCCATTATAAATCCAGGCAGTGATGATATTGTTAGTCAGCGGGAGGAAAGGTCAGTGTTTATTAATCCGATGGCTAGTGTATGTTATATATATTTCTCTGGAAATCAGCCAACGATCCACTTTCCTCATGATTTAGAATACCTACAGTGAGATACTCCATTACGATTCCAACAACCCTGCAGGGAATGTCCTCTTATGGATTAATAATATGGATTCAATTTTCAATGAAAGGCACATGGTTTAAATATTTTAAAATAGGGAAACACAGAGTATAGGTTTATGTGTGTATCAGCGGCCTAGAAAAGAATGATGTCATGCACTTTAACACAAAAACATTTCAAATACAAAACAAACAGAACCATTTCAACTAAATCATAAAGGTTGAGATTTGCACATTTCTTACCGTTGAATCTCATTGGTCGTCACCTGTCTTAGAACCAATGAGATTCAGGTTCAAACTATAATGCAACCTAACTTGGCTAAATAAGACAAAAATATGAATCATTTTTCCTCAAAAACATATTACGCTTCAGTAGACATATATTAACACCATCGAGTCATGAGGATTACTTTTTTTATGGATATACTGAAGGGGTCTTACAGTTGTGTTCAAAATTATTCAACCCCCACTGAAATTGATTGTTTTGGTCGGTTTGACATTGATTATGATCATTCAGTCATCCTGTTTACAATTAAATCAAAGAGGCACGTGTAGGTCAGACAAATATAACATAACATTTATAATGAAATAACCACAAATGTCTTTTCTGAGCTCACATCATTATCAGTTTTATTCAACCCCCAAGTGACATTCAATATTAGTACTTAGTACAACATCCTTTTACAGTTATAACAGCTTTTAAACGTGAAGCATAGCTTGACACTAGTGTCTTGCAGCGATCTACGGGTATCTTCGCCCATTCATCATGGGCAAAAGCCTCCAGTTCAGTCACATTCTTAGGCTTGCGCACTGCAACTGCTTTCTTTAAGTCCCACCAGAGGTTCTCAATCCGATTTAGGTCTGGTGACTGCGATGGCCACTTCAAAATGTTCCAGCCTTTAATCTGCAACCATGCTCTAGTGGACTTGGAGGTATCTTGGGATCATTGTCCTGTTGAAAGGTCCAACGTCTTCCAAGCCTCAGGTTTGTGACGGACTGCATCACATTGTCATCCAATATCTCCTGGTACTGAAGAGAATTCATGGTACCTTGCACACGCTGAAGCTTCGCAGTACCTGCAGAAGCAAAACAGCCCCAAAGCATGATTGACCCCCCGCCATGCTTCACAGTAGGCAAGGTGTTCTTTTCTTCATAGGCCTTGTTCTTCCTCCTCCAAACATAGCGTTGATCCATGGGCCCAAACAGTTCTAATTTTGTTTCATCAGTCCACAGAACACTATCCCAAAACTTCTGTGGTTTGTCCACATGACTTTTGGCATACTGCAGTCGACTCTTCTTATTCTTTGGGGACAGCAAGGGGGTGCGCCTGGGAGTTCTGGCATGGAGGCCTTCATTACGCAGGGTGCGCCGTATTGTCTGAGCAGAAACTTCAGTACCCACATCTGACAAATCTTTTCTCAGTTCCTCAGCAGTCACACGGGGACTTTTCTCCACTCTACGCTTCAGGTAGCGCACAGCAGTCGAAGTCAGCATCTTCTTTCTGCCACGACCAGGTAGCGTTTCAACAGTGCCCTTTGCCTTGAATTTGCGAATGATGCTTCCTATGGTGTCTCTTGGTATGTTTAACATCTTTGCAATCTTCTTATAGCCATTGCCCTTCCTGTGAAGAGTAATCACCTGTTCTCTTGTCTTCCTGGACCATTCTCTTGACCTCACCATGTTTGTAACCACACCAGTAAATGTCTAGAAGGAGCTGAGTATCACAGTCATTTTAAAGCTGCCTAATTGGTGCTTATTAGGCTTTATTGCTGCTCCCTGATATCCACAGGTGTTTTCAATACCTGATTGAAAACACTTCATTGAACCTCTGTTCTTCAGAGTGGTAGTCTTTAATTATGTCAATGAAGAATTCACAAAAGAAACATTTACTACTGTATTACAAAACTAATTGATGTCATTTTAGTTGCATATGGTTCTTTAAGAAGTCCTTGTAGGATTTCATTCTGAATACAATTACAAATGTACACTAAATTCCCTAAAACCATTTACAGCATTGGGGGTTGAATAATTTTGAACACAACTGTAAACTACTTTTCTTTGAGGGCCAGATTACAAAAGTATAAATAGGATGCGGGCCAGTTTTTCCCATATCATAATTTATTTTATTTTGTATATCTGTTATTTATTGTATTTTGTTCGTTTTATACTGCTTTAGTTGCTGTTATTTACAGGTCATATATTAAAGCATGCACACAAATATTACATTCAGTATATACCTATTCATGATATTTAATTAAAAGGGCTATTGTCTTTTTAGTTGTATTTAATATTCCCTAATACGCTGAATGTTGCTGTTAATTTACACACCCCCAGTCCCCCAGTACTTCCAAGATGTGGGTGGTACTGTTTTTTTTTTTCAAGAAGATATTTATGAAGATATTGAATTAATGAAAGTCAAATAAAACAACATAAAAAAAACTAATAAATTCAGCACAAAACTAATGCCTGCCTCTTGACGTTAAACTGGCGTCTAATAAAGCGAATCAATCGGTGTGTGCAAGAAACTGAACGATATCATCGAATCCCCGCGCACTTATAAGGTCAGATCCTTTGAAGTGCAAGTTCGAGAGGGAGATGAAGAGCTGTTTTCATAAATATAGATGTTTAAATCAAATATAATGAATTCAGTAATAAAAACGTCATTGTTTTTTCCTTATCTGAGACAACAGGTTACGTGATGTAGTACTCCCACGGCAGCTATGTTCAAGGCCACAAGACTCGTTTTAAAACGCGACCTATCGTGTTCGCAAAGCCGCAAACCGACTGCCTGTGGCTGTGGATTATGGAGGACAAATTACTTAAGTATAAATAAATTAATGAATAAATAAATACATGCAGAAATAAATAAACAAATACGTACACAAACGCAGAAATAAATAATTAAATAAATTCACGCAGAAATAAATGGATAAATACACGCAGAAATGTATAAATAATCCAATCAATAAGTAAATGGATACATAAATGGGTAAATAAATGTATTTTTAAAAAATATCAACTTTTTTTTCTACTCTACATAGGAATTACACAAACTCACAATTCCTCTTTTGCGTTGTTTATGGTTGCCTTAATGAAAAAAACTGTTACTGTTCATAAGGGGGGAAATACAAGTACAAAACGTTTGGTTTCCTTTTAATTCTAAGGAGGAAAACAAACTAAGATGATTAATCTCATCCTTGGAATAAGCAATTGTTCTTTAAATAAGGTTTGACTGTCCTTGTTTCAGTAACTTACGTTAAGTTGTTTCCTAAGAATGGACTACGAGATTTATGCATAAGGGCTCGTTCTTTTGACAGAAACTAGTGTTTATTACAAGGAAGGTTTGAGAGAATGTTGCGTTTGACTGGTCATTGTTTAGGCATGTCAGAAAGTCCCTATTATCCGACTCGGCTCCTCTCGCCTCAGACACAGGTTTACAAGCCACATTTTCCTGCGTTTTTTCCATACTTGCATTCATGTGTAAAGTACCTCAAAGCAATACTTGAATATAAGTACTCCTTTTACCTTGCCAGAAAATTTCTTTGGTAGAAGTGACAGAAACCTTTCAGAATATGACTTGAGTAAAAGTCTTAAAGTATCAGATAAATATTGTAATTAAGTTTTCAAAGTAATTTTTATATTAAATCTACTTAAGTATTTAAAGTAAAGTTGAAGCAAACGTTGTTAATAAAATTTTAATTTTTTAGCATAAAGATAAAAAAATGGTGCTTACATAGACAGAGCCATAGTGTTCACACTTTTCAGGCAAATGACATAAAAGTGTCATACAGGTGTCATTTAAATTCTAATATCTGTTTATTTTAGAACTATCCTTTAATAAAGTTATAAGTTATAAAGTAAAGTTATAAAGATGTGATTTCTGAACTTGTATTTTTATAGTTTATTAATTTGGCAACATGCTGTTCCTGACAAAGCTTTTTCAAAGTTGTATATTCACTAGAACATTTACAACAGTAGGGTCATTACTTGCTGTTTTGTGTGACTATGGGAAACTGGCCCCATTTGTCTTCCATCTGATGATGTCATAATGTCTGAGCCAAACACAAAGCATAAACTGAGGTACATGCATGAAGAGCTGACTTCACACTTTTGTCAGGTTTACCCGAACTCTGCTAACCCTTCCCAACCTACATCTGCAAACATTGATATTGCATTAAAAAACATGAAAGCTTTCTGGTAATGGAAACTGTACCACACACCAAATTAGGAAACAGAATATTTGCTATGAATGCTTATTAAAAGAGCCGCACTTGTTCAATGAGTCTTTTCTCCTCCCCGTGGCTCCTGGTGCTATGCTAAAAAAAAAGGCTGTCGTATTAAAAATATCTCTACCATTGCCTAAACATGAAGAGGCTTAAAGATTAATAACCAAGTTTGTATTTTGATGCCATTTCTGTCCAGCAAAAGCAGAAAATTATTATTATTATTACTGTTTTTGTGGTCCAGGTTCTTAAATGTGAAAAATCAGTAAAAAAAACTGTGAACAACAACAACTGTAGTATGGCGTGAAGATCTATCAAGAGAAACACACGAACACACATTATATGGATATGTAGTCGATAATCAAAGATTTTATTTTTTCATAGTTTTTTTTTTCGTTTAAAACGACTCATTGTGTGCTAGTTTGGCCAAGAAGTCAATTCTTAATGTTACCAATGACCAATCTGTTCAAGTATCCACACTCTTGATTTCTAAAAACGTGTGATCTCAAGTAACACAATCCACTCATGGTATTTCACTCAAACCATTATCCACTCACAAGAACACATTGTTTGAGATCCTGCTACGCGAACAACACCTACGGCAGTTCAGAAGCTCTGTTAAGCACATGGAAAATTATAGCAAGCTTCAGCCGTATCAGTGCTGAGGAAACCGTCAAAAAGACCTTTTCTTTCTGAAAGTGTTTCAAATATCTATAAATGATCTCAGATGAAATAGACACGTTCCATGTGAACCAATTTACAATATATTTCATTGTTACTGGAAAACATTCAGGCCAGATGCAAGAACCTTTACAGTTGTAATTGCTTCTTGTGGAAATATCACCAGCATTTGAACAAAATCACATCTGCGCTCTTGGAAAAGATGCAAACATGAGCTATTACGGGTGTACCTGAACAAGATCAGTAGCTGAAATGGAAGTAGAAACCAGTGAAGTAGCATAAGACTAAAGAAGAACCTCCTTATGGACCTATAATCTATTTTCTACTTATTGAAAGATGATTTCATTCATTTGATGTCCTGCTTCTCAGTAATGGCTTCAGAGAAGTGAACTGCACCAAAACATCTTGAGTCCTTATGTGTTTCTGCACAGTCATTGTAACTACTGATCATTGACTTTAGTGATGGATCGACTCTTAATGTCTTTGCATACACAGTCCGATATTTTTGTATGCGTTTTTTTTTCGTATTTGGTGCTCGTTTGTACGTTTTCTCTGAATTGTCAAAACGTCTCTAAAAAATGCTTGTTACGGATGCGAAAAAGTAGAAAATCTAACCCAGTCCAAATTTTTTTATGATATACGAAAATATCGGATGAAATATGTAAATGAGATTGACACAACATGAGGTCATATTTATTTGTGTATTAAATGTGTGGAAATTTCGGACGCAAATTTCGGACTCAATGTTCAATGGCCTTTTCAGTCGGCTGGAAATGATTTAATAGTACAGACTAGTACGAAACTACTCTGCTGAAATGATGTTTGTTTGCTGATGCAAGGATACAACATATTCATTAATTCTGAAGACCTTAGAGGATTCAGCTCTGTATCTAAATATGGTTCACTACCAAAGCTTTGCACAAATGTATTTACCTGTGGCCTTCTCAGGATTACTGCACATGAAACAGAGCCAGCTGGCCTCCTTCTCACTGTAGCTGAACAGATCAAAGAAACGCACCTCCTCCAGATAGATCTGTAAACTGTCCACATCCTGAGATACAATACACACAGAGAGACCCTTATTAAAATACGGTATTGAGGTGTAAAATGAAGACTGTAGACGTAAAAAATGGATTTAGGTACATTTGATGAGTACTATTTCAACCAAAAAGTAAAATTTTGTCATCATTTCCTCACCCTCTTATCATTTCAAACCTGTATGACTTTCTTTCCTCAGCAGAGCACAATAGAAGAAATTTTAAACAATGTTGTTAACAGGCACCCATTCACTTGCATTGGTCTGTGTCCATACAATAGAAGTGAATGGGGACCAGAGCTACTTGCTTACCAACTTTCTTTAAAATATCTTCTTTTGTGTTCTGCGGAAGAAAGAAAGTCATACAGGTTTGAAATTACAAGAGGGTGAGTGAATAATGACATTTTTCACTTTAATCAAGTTGACTTTTGATGGCAGACTTGACAAATCTAAGCTCAGTTTGTTACATTAGCTGCGTTTCCATTCCAATCTGAACTGAATATTTTAAAAGTTTGCAAAAAACTAACAAAATGGTGTGTGTGAAATAGGTGTGTTTCATCAAGTTGTTTGAGCAAATGACGATGGTTTTGGTAATATAACAACCCACAGTATAACCTACAGTAAACAAAACAATGGCTTCTCAATACTCGGTCTACTGAACATTCCTAACAATTACATCATCATGCCGCCTTAAAAAAGAACTTTCTAGCTATGCAGACAGCTCAATAGGGTTGAAAACAAAGCCCATAATACAGCTCCAAGTACAATACTGATTTGGTATAAATGTATGAGCCAAAAAGGTTCATGTGAATGCATAGAATGGTCAGCAGTTAACCACAGGCGAGATTTTGTGGTGAGATACCAAGATCCTTAAATTTAAGAATATCCAGCCTTATGACAGCTGCCAATGTCAATCTTATTTTTCTTGATTTACATATGTATTAGAAAGTCAACAACACCAAACCGCATTGAGAACTGACAGTAACGTGTTCATATTTGCTACATTGTTTAATGGCCTCGTACAGCAGGACTTTGTCAAGATGAAGTTAAGCAATGAAATTAGAAAATTATCTGTTTTTACAGCCAGAAGTATGTGGCCACCCAGACCCCACCACCATGTGCGCTTGTTGAACATTTAGTTTTAAACTATGGATATTAAGAGGGAGTTGGTGCCATCCCATCATTCCCAAGACATTTTAAAAGTCATCGAGATCTCGGTACGCCACAGTCTACTGTAAATGTTTATCTGAGGAGACTGTAGGCTTGATTTAATGCACCTGTTGGTAAATGGATTAGCTGAAACCCGTTTATTAGAAAGCATGTCTGCATGGACCTGTGGTAATGCATCAAAGCCAATGAATGTGACCAGCAGATGGGATTTGTCGAGGATCAGTCATCACATAAAAAACATAGATTCCTTTGAGGACTTTTCTAAGAAATAATAATAATTGGCTTTCAGTTCTCTCAATTACACATAGATGAATAAAGCAGGTTATGCTGAAAAACATGAGATACTGCGCAAAAGACCCTTACTAAGTTCCATATTTCAGTTGTATTCGATTGGACTGGAAAATATTTTATTTTTGCACAACCCTGTTGAAAAAACAAGCTTATTTTAAATGAAGTAAAACGCAGTACGTGCGTCAGTGAATGCATTTCTTGCCTTTCTTTTCTAAAGTCAATCAACTGAAATGTTGCATTCGTTGTTTATATATGTTGATATATTACACTGAGTTTACAAATGAGATAACCATATTAAACTGAGTTTAGATTGATTCATTGCTTGTGCAATGCTTGTAATGCTCTTATAGCTTTTTATAAAGTTCATCACCATAAGAGTCTTTTATCTGATGTTTTGAGGCTTATGCTACAAATCAGAGCTCAAATCATTATGAGACACGGGACCCAGTAGACATGGTGTAGTATTCTCATGGTTCGTGCTAGGTTAGGTATGTTTTGATGGTAGTTTGACCAGCTTAAACCAGCTATGGACCAGCACATGACCAGCTGAGGACCAGCTTAAACCAGCACATGACCAGCTAAAGAGCAATTTAAACCAGCACATGACCAGTTTATAAAAGCACATGACCAGCTAAGGACCAGCTTAAACCAGCACATGACCAGCTAAGGACCATCTTAAACCAGCACATGACCAGCTGAGGACCAGCTTAAACCAGCACATGAGCAGCTAAAGAGCAACTTAAACCAGCACATGACCAGTTTATAAAAGCACATGACCAGCTAAGGACCAGCTTAAACCAGCACATGACCAGCTGAGGACCAGCTTAAACCAGCACATGAGCAGCTAAAGAGCAACTTAAACCAGCACATGACCAGTTTATAAAAGCACATGACCAGCCAAGGACCAGCTTAAACCAGCACATGACCAGCTAAGGACCATCTTAAACCAGCATATGACCATCCTAAACAAGCACATGACCATCTTAAACAAGCACATGACCATCTTAAACAAGCACATGACCATCTTAACCAAGGACATGACCAGCTAAGGACCATCTTAAACCAGCACATGACCAGCTAAGGACCATCTTAAACCAGCATATGACCATCTTAAACAAGCACATGACCATCTTAAACAAGCACATGACCATCTTAACCAAGGACATGACCAGCTAAGGACCATCTTAAACCAGCATATGACCAGCTTAAACCAGCATATGCTGTTTTTTTCAACAGCATATGCAGTTTTTTCAACAGGGAAGAGTAGTCACATTGTATTTTTGGCCAAATGAAATAAAAATGGGCTGTTTGAAAAGTGCTGTGCAGAGCAAATGTTATTAAGATGAATAGGAACACTAACAGACAGCAATTAGATAAATAGGAACGCTAACAGATATAAAGGAGCTTCATGGTTAATATCCAACAATAACCTGACACAAGAAGCAGATGAAAGTTTGATTTCCACCTTCACAGTGAATTGTGACTTTCACAGTCTGGAAGTGCTGTAGTTTTTCATTCTCTCTGTTTTGAGTAAAGGGAGATGAAAGATCATCCATCAGACATCTTCTTTTTAAATCTCTCTTTATCCCTGCCTTTAGATTGATGCGGGCCATCATGGGAGCCCCGTGGACCGACTCTTTGGCTACATATAGCAGAGTCTTCTCACAAGTGCTGTCACAGCTTATTTCACGCTAACTAAATCAGCGTAAAAACTGGGCAGGAACGTAACGTGCATTTCATTACTTGTGCCATGATAATCTTTCAAATGGTATCTGTTTTTTATACATCAAGTACATTGAGCTTAATGAGGGCCATGTGTGTAAAAAACAGGGTGTATATACATCTGATATGGTTTATGTTTTCTCATGCATAGTGTATGAGAAAATATTTATGCTGTTGTTTAAGTTGGACTCAAAGAAATCAAAGCTGAAGAGGATTTGGCCCATTTCATTTTTGTGTGTGGTTAGCTGTATGGCATTCTGAACAAGTGGAAGCCATTTTTCTAAGCTTTGTTGTGCATTAACCAAAAAAATATGTTATAGTTTACTCAGTTTCATGTCAGTCCAAAATGATATGCCGTTGGTGGAACACAAAATGAACATTTTTACTATCTTCCATATATACAAATAATCACCAATGAATCTGATCTAGACAAAGTATGTTACAAAAAACCATTTTCTTTTTGTTTAAAATATCATTTCGAGGAAACCATCCCACACTCAGGAGGTAATTTTTTTGTATTGTGGGTAACCATCCCTTTAATCCGAAGTAAACCATCTAAATGCCTACACGTCAAGACTGTCAGCAGAGGCTGCTTGCTGTTTGTCTGAACAATAAGAGACAGAGTTTTTTCCATTACGTTAAATACCACAAATCCAGAACACTTCAAATGTAAACATTAAGATGTAAATTACGAAACAGATTTCACTAAACAAAATGCTGCCGCTATGCTGTGACATGTGAATTTTAAAAGATACTCCCCCTAAAATACTTCTTTTTAACCAGAAAGAAGATATTTTGAGAAGATCATACATGTTTTGAGCAACACGAGGGAGAGTAAAAGTTGAACCATGTTTCATGTTTTGGTTGACCTATGCTTTTAAACGACAGTCCTTCAGATTAAAGTGTTTGTGGATGTTTATTAAAGCAATAAACTCCAAGACGCAGTGGGTTACAGTGCATTTTAGAGCATCTAAAACCCCCTTAGCTGTTATAAAATGCACTTGTAACCCACTGCTTCATGGGGGTTATTGCTTTTATAAAATGGTTATTACATATGCGTAGCAATTTTTTTATTTCAATGTCATGTTAAAGCACGTCTGTGGGTGTGTTTAACATATTCATGCCCACTCTTTTGGCTTAATCTCTAAACGAATGACTCAAGTAGACAGGAAACGATGTGTCAGTCCAGTGAATCCCAAACGTAAATGATTCATCGACAGTGCTTGGACAATTAACAGACACGTCTGTCTCTGTTTAACATGTAGACAGCATTTAAAATGCAGGAGACGTCTATTTTCACTTAATGTTGCTGATTCAAAGTGTTGGGCAATCCGTTTCGGCAGGCGGCCAGTGTTAGGAAACCAAGCAGAACAACAGGGCTGTGCTATCCCTGTATGTCAAAAGAAACACATCAACACAAACTGTGTTTCTCAAGAGCCCCAGTACTGCGGAGAAACGCTAAGCCCCAGATGTGCCTGGGGTGGGGGGGACCAGAGTCGGCGCCAGAACAGATCTACTGGAGGGGCATTGGGTCATCGGCGGGGGGGGGGCACTGCCGTTTGAATAATATTTTGACGCAGTGGTGACATCATAGTCCAAAACAGCAGAAATGCTATAAAAAACGAAAAGGTTTTTTTCATTATTGATTATTATTTGCAAATTTCGTTTATTCTTGTTAATGATGAGCCGACAAAGTTATTACGAAGCACGTTGTTAAATCTCGTCAGCGAAAGCTCCATTCATCATTATACCATTTGACAATCACTTGAACTCTCGTCTGGTTTTACGAAGAAAACAACAAAACCTCTAAAGCAGTTTACTCTCCTTTTCTCCGTCTGCTACTTTTCTCTCACACACATGAATACCCCGCACCCGCACTACTTTTCCCATCAGTACAGCCAGGACTATAAACACCATGCTTCTTAAAGGGACAATGCCCATATTCCCGCAAGAGTAACCAGTAACATATCATGAACAACCAAAATTATTACTATTTCCCCGTTCATTTCATTTCATTTTGTTTTAAATTACAGTTACAGTTACCACATTTAATATTAACAGAATAACTAAAAGGGATATTTTTTTCCTGTGGTAGGAGGGGCATCAATGACCGCAAGGGGGGGCACGGCCCTCGTATGCCCCCTCATAGCGCCGGCACTGGGGGGGAACAGGCTGATCCACAGGGCCTACGCACAAGCTAGCATGTCATTATTAGCCTACAGAGAGTACAAAAGTAATAGTGGCCCTTCTGTTTGTAATGGATACTATTGCAACACTGTTCCCAGAATCCTTTTAAAGAGCCTCAGCCTACCACCTAACACATTCACACAGAGCTGGTAACAGGATCTCATCCACAAATCCAGGAAACAGACAGTGATACGAAGTCAAAGGGGGGTTCTATATTCTCCAAACAGTTTCCATTATTTACTGTTATTCACTGTGATCTATCATTAGCTCATAATGCTCATAATGTCTTCAAGATGTTGTGGGGTGCAAATTCCACAAAGACCTCCTGCGACTTTACATCTTTCTGTCTGAACAGAGAAAAAACACATAATGACTGCATTCAAATCCATGACTTGTGGTCTGTTCAATTTTAGGAACTGTCCATTCTGGTCCATAAATCCTCCTGTCATCCAGATTAATAATCATCTATAGAACTGTTTTTCTAAGCCAGTGGACCGGCGCTAACAAACTAAAAGGGGGGCTCAAGATTGATGATTTAAAGTATGACAAAACAGTAATTAAAATATGTGCATAACTACAATTCTAGAAATTTCTAATTGTTTGGATATACAGTAACTAACATACATGCTTCTATTAATACCAATATCTTATGGGCTAGAAATCATGAGTTGAGGGGGGGCCTTCAAATACAGTTGTGGACAACATGGAGACCTTGAAGTCAAGAAGGTTGGGATTCACTGATCTACAACTTTTCTGGGCACTCTATGGGTCCAGTTTTCTTTTTTTGACTGTGCGCCGTTTACATGTTTTTGCTAAAATAAGAGGCTCCTATGTTCAGTTCAGCGATTTAACTTCAATGGAAAATGAATATGTCCTCTTTGCCATTAAAGTGAAATAACTTTTTAAATTACACAGCTCTGAAATACTTGATTCTGATTGGCCAATCTTGACATTACAAGCTATGATATTCCCAGGTAAAAAACTGCTCAAAACTAATAATACATGGTAATCAGGATGCTGCAAATCATTAATATATATATATAAATAAAATAAAATAAAAATTTGTCCCTTAATAGAATTAAAGTAAACACAATATGTCCTTTAGTGACATTATATTTACAAATCATTAAACCAAATTGCCTGTTGAATGTTCCTGCCATTAATCTAACCTTAAATCCTTAAGTAAACAGGTCTGCATTCCATTAAAAATTAGGTAATAAAATATTTCAAACTAATATTTCACGCTTTTGCAACTCTTCAATATCCTACTGTTAATCATTATATGGATAATATTCTCTATTGTATTTTATTAATTGTATTATGCATTGCAAAAAAAACTTTAAATGTAAAGTTTTACGAGAGCATTTTAAACATTTCCGTCACCTTATAATTGAACACTGTACCTTTAAGATGAAAAGAAAAGACCAATTAACATAAGTCCTAGCTCCTGCATGACTTTTATCCTTCTTTTAACACATAAAATCCACAAACCTTGACATCGCTCTTTCTGCATTCTTTCTGTCTACACAGTACGTCAAACTCTCTTATTTCAAAAGAGCAAGAGAATTTTCTTTCATTTTTGCCAACTGTGAACCTCTGGCTTTTTAAGAGCAGGCTCATATAATATTGCATTTCTGTCAATAGACCCTCCAACACTTGGACCTTAAGATGTAAAACCCAGATTTACAAAACAACTACAAGTAATAAACTTCACATTGCATGTACACAGTGCATGTAGAGTTTGCTCTAATGGGACATTTGATTGAGTGCATGATGTAGAGTAAAGGCCAAAAATTAACAACTTTCAGCATTTAAATCAAAGGCCACGTCTGGGGTAAGGGCACCAATGGGAAGATGTTTACGAGAAGACTTTGCTAGCGTACTGCCTCTCTTGTGCATTTGTGCCCAACACAAACAGATTCCATATGTGATATGTGTACACAACGTTCTTCCGTGGACGATAAATGACACCAGATTTAGAAAAATGGAGGAAGCGAGCGATACAGGATCAAGGCATCAAACACACAAGCTGTACTTCATCATTATTCAAGACTTGACATTTACCATGTTTGATAAGATCGGCCAAGCTTTTGAGTTTACGTGCCGCCGTTTTGAGGAAATGACCTCAGGTAAACATCCCAGTCATGACATCTGACCTTTCACGGTCTGTACTGTTTGGATTTTGTAGTTACGGTCAGAGCATGTTCAGCACCGTGTCACCCTGCAGGTCTCCCCTGGTTTCACAATACACACCACCAGTTACGATATTGGTGAAGTTGTACTATTTCTGTCTGTGGGAAACAATTGTCTGTGTCTTTCATTGCATTTCTAATCAATTTTATTCAAACAAATGTTTGTTCAGCATCTTCATCTTGGCTGTATGTGGTTATTCATATTTACAATCTGCTTTGCATTTGGCTTTGCTAGGAAACCGTTCTTGAAAGATGGGCTTGTGCACAGGAAACCCGTAACTAATATCATACAAATGTTTCATATGTTAATGATTGATTCATATTCGCTCTGACTCTGGCTAAACATATATGACAGTATTGGAACAGCTGCCATTATTCACCGCTCAGAGTTTCAAAATTGTTTTGCACATGTGCTGTGGGGGAGTTTCAAAGATCACATTCATAGAAGTTACAAAATGAAAGGCACAGTTGACAAAAAAATTGCAACTTCAATTCATGTTGTTCTAAGCCTGTATGACTTCTAAATTTAACAGACTATTCCTAGTTTGAAATAGGGGGGAGATGTTGTTGATTGCAAAATTACTGAACTGCGCTGAAGCGTGCACTAGAACATCATGACTGGAAGGTAATTTAGCAAGAAGGTGGGCTAGAAACAAAAACAATGTCAGAGGTGCTTAATTCAGTGTTATTCCTCACATGTGGGAAGGTGCTGAATCAGTTTAGAGATTGAGAGAGTACCTTCTTGTGAGGAACGGTGGTCTGGGTGATGGCGAGCTCAAAGCTGTGTGCTCCTGTCAGCCGTGTTTCCTCCCACAATCTTTTGAGCTGCTGTACACACTCGTCCTGAGAGCACAGCACTGCACTCACATTACTCTGTACACACACACATTGAAAGATATTTGTGAAAACATTTTCATTAATACAGCCATTTTCTTCCTTATTAATTCATAATGCAACTTAGAAATAGTTTAAAGGTCCAGTGTATGAAATTTAGTGGCATCTAGAAGTGAGGTTGCGAATTGCAACCAACGGCTCACTCCACCCCTCCCACCTCCCTTTCGAAGCACAACAGTGGCTGACTAACACTGGGTTCACAACAAACGCTAATTAAGCGTTTTGCGAGTACAAATTACACACAAAGTCAATGCAAAGACGTGTACAGATGAAACTTGCGGCAACTTCTACTGACAGCATCTCGTCGTCCGCGATGGTTGAGAATATTTGTCATTCCGTGTCATTCGCGCGAAAATAACTCACTTTTCCTGTGAGTTAAAAAAAAGAGCGTGGAACGCGATTGTTCGCAATTTGTGTGAAACCAGCATAAGATGTCATCACCTTTTTGCTTCTTTACTGAAGGAGATAAAGTATTTACAAAATGCACTCTTTAGAGCAATTTGTCCATTGACTTCCAAGTAAGGGGACCCGCGGTGTATGTAGATAGAAATTGCTCATTCAAAGGTAATAATTTATACACCTCTGAAGACAGTGTGGCGGGCAGAAAGCACAACAGACACAGTACTGTTATTTCACACGCCCCGGAGGGAGATTTATTAAGATTAACAATCGGAGTATGGTGTAGATCACAACAAAGTGGGGAATTTGCTCCTCCTTTCTCCGTCCGTGGGGTGTCAGTGAAAGTCCCGTGTGAATAAAGTCCTGTGGTGTCAACCATGCAATCGTGCAAAAGTGTCTGCCCGTCTTTCAGCCGCTGGAATCTAAGGTAAAAAGAACACATAGAAGGTTAGTTTGTCAGCAGCTCTCAGGATGACAAGTCCCTCTGCTTCCTGTTTCTCCACTGCTTATAAAGTGTTCTTGAGATGTGATTCAGGTGCTGATGACGTGCAGGTGCGGCGTGATTGCGTCGTTTCCATGGCGACGCTGATTGGTCCTTGGCCTGCTCGTCACACCCCCCCCCCTAAGGGTCGACCTGGTACTACTTCTTATCCTATGGGAGTCCCAAGGGTTTTTTGGGGAGAATGACCTTCTTACCAAACCTGACAACATCCTGGATAGTCCATCGGCATTCCGGTTTGAGGCCCCCGCCCGGTGTCGGACTTCAAAATCGAAGTCCTGGAGCGCAAGGAACCACCTAGTCACTCGGGCATTCGTATCCTTGGCCATCCATACTAATGGCGCATGGTCAGTGACAAGTGTAAACCTTCGACCTAACAGGTGGTACCTCAGCTCCAGGACTGCCCATTTAATAGCGAGGGCCTCCTTTTCCACGGTCGCATACCGAGTCTCCGCGGGGGTAAGTTTCCTGCTTATATAGACCACTGGGTGCTCCTCACCGTCCTTTGTCTGCGAGAGGACGGCTCCTATCCCAGTGTCGGAGGCGTCCATCTGCAAGGTGAAGGGGCCACCAAGTCTGGTGCGTGCAGAACTGGTGAGGACGACAGTACCTGCTTCAAAGTCTGGAATGAATTTTCTGCCTCTGTGGTCCACTGAACTTTCTCCGGCTGCCCCTTTTTAGTCAGGTCGGTCAGGGGACTGGCTATAGTGGAGAAACCAGGGATGAAACATCGATAGTAGCCGGCCAACCCAAGGAAAGCACGCACCTGGGTCTTTGTCGTGGGTCTTGACACTTTCTGGACGGCCTCCACTTTCTTGGGCTGGGGTTGAATCATTCCGCGTCCGACCCGGAATCCTAGGTACTGCGCCTCGGCTAGACCCAGGTGGCACTTCCCCGGGTTCGCGGTCAGCCCCGCTCGTCTAAGCTCCAGCAAGACCTTCTGGAGCCTCAACAAGTGTTCCTACCAACACCCCGAATGGATGACCAGGTCATCAATGTACTCCGCAACGTACTCTTGGTGAGGTCGCAACAAGATATCCATCATTCTTTGGAATGTTGCAGGTGCCTCGTGTAGCCCAAACGGTGGAACTGTGTACAGCCAGTGACCTGACGGAATACTAAATGCCGTCTTTTCCTTTGACTCTGGTGACAGGGGCACCTGCCAATAACCCTTGGTAAGGTCCAATGTGGATATAAAACGCGCCTTACCCAATCGGTCCAATAGTTCATCCACCCGGGGCATGGGGTAACTGTCAAAACTGGAAACCTCATTGAGGCGCCGGAAGTCGTTACAAAAACGGAGTGATCCGTCTGGCTTTGGAACCATGACGATGGGGCAAGACCACGGACTACGTGATGGTTCAATCACCTTTAGGTCTCTCATTCTTGTCACTTCCTCCTCAATAGCCAGCCGGCGAGCTTCCGGGACTCGATAGGGCCGCTGCCGGACAATTACACCTGGAGGTGTTTTCACTTCGTGTTGAATAACATGAGTCTGCCCAGGCCGTTCCTGAAACACATCGGAGAACTGACGGACCAGGGTTTCCAGCTCGGTCTTTTGTAGGGAAGACAGCTGTTCTCCCATGTGTACCACCTCCGCCTTCACTCCGTTGCAGCGAAGGCGTCCATCTGGGGCGCCGGGGCAATCCATTTCTTTAGGAAGTTTATGTGGTACAGCTGTTCTTCCTTTCTTCGTCCCGGTTGACGGACCCGGTATGTGACCGGCCCCACCTTCTCCAAGATGGTGCAGGGACCCCTCCAAGACACCAGGAACTTAGAAGTTGCTGTGGGGGTTAGAATGAGCACTCGATCTCCGGGTTGAAATTCTCAGGGTTGGGCGGGCCGATCATATAACCTTTTCTGGGCGCGCTGGGCCTCTACCAAATGCTCCCTTACGAGGGGCATTACCCGGTCGATTCGATCCCTCATGTGTTGGACATGTTCAATTACACTTCTGTGTGGGGCTGGTTGTTGTTCCCAGGCATCCCTAGCCACGTCTAACAGCCCCGTGCCTGCCGACCGAACAGCAGTTCAAATGGGGTGAAACCAGTGGAGGCCTGGGGTACCTCTCTCACTCCGTATAGAACATACGGGAGCATCAGGTCCCAGTCGCGCTCATCCTCTGCCACCACTCGCCGCAACATCCTCTTCACTGTTTGGTTAAACCTTTCCACCAAACCATCCGCCTGGGGGTGATGGACTGATGTGCGGAGATGTTTCACTTTCAAGAGGTGACAGAGGTCGGCCATCAGCCGGGACATGAACAGTGTACCCTGGTCCGTCAAGATTTCAAACGGGATTTCCAACCGGCTGAAAAACATGAACATCTCCTTCGCGATGGTATTAGTAGTTGCTTTCCGGAGGGGCACGGCTTTTGGGTACCGGGTGGCATAGTCCACTATCACCAGGATGTGTTCATGGCCACAGGCAGACCTCGTCTGTGGTCCCACCAAGTCCAGACCAATCCGCGAGAAGGGTACCTCTAAGATGGGTAAAGGGATGAGAGGACTGGGGGGAGGCCGGTGTGGGGACGTCTTTTGACAGGTCGGACAACCCTGGCAAAACCTCTTCACTTCTGTCTCTAATCCAGGCCAATGAAATCGGTCACGTATGCGCTGGGCAGTGTTGGTGGCACCTAGATGTCCTGCCATCGGATGCATATGGGCCAACTCCATGACGATGCCAGACTTGCTCTTGGGTACCACCAGTAAGATTTTCTCCTCCCCCCGTCTCTGGGCGACACAGTACAACAGACCCTTGTTGACTATAAAATATGGGGTTGGGTGGGGAGCCGGGAGCCGTATTTCTCCATCTATCACTCGTACCTGGTTCCAACAGTGTCGGAGTCGGTCATCTTCCCTTTGCTCTCTCCCAAATGTTCCTCCTTCAGTTATACCTTTGAAGAGATCGATAAATGGATTAGAGGGCGAGGGTCCCGACTCACCTCCAGGGTTACTTCCGAATGCCAACAGTACGGGCTTCGGCCTTGGCGTGCGTCATCGTCGGGGATAATTCGGTCTCCTGGGGCCGGGCTGCACCCCCAGGGTTAGGAGCTGATCGAACCCTGGCCAATCTCTGCCCAACAGGACCGGGACCGACAAATCCTCCACAATCCCCACCTCTACCGGCCATGATCCAGGTGTAGCTGCGATCTCAACTTGGCAACTCCGGACATATCGGGTCTCACCATGAACGCAGGTTATGGGTAGCCAAGAGGTCTTTTCCTTCTCTGGGGGTAAGATGTCCGCACGGAGTAGCGTCACCGAGCTGCCAGAATCAAGGATGGCTTTCATCGATTTCCCGTCGACCCGTACTATTCGTTCTGGAGCACCGGAGGGAAGTTTCTGGTGAGCACTACACCCTGCTAACCAGGCTCTTGGTGCGGGTGAAACTGCCTCAGTAGGCATGGGTTCATCCTGTGGGGTGAGTGCTGGGGGTCTGTTGCCTGGCCGCGAGGTACCCTCCTGCGGTCGCCTTTCCTGAACCCCCCTCCGGGGTGTGCTTACCGCTCTCTCTCCTCCATCCCGGGCGAAAGCTGCATCCGCTAGTTCCACGGCTTCGACAAGTTCTCGGAGGGAACTGGGTCTCTGCATGCCTACCGAACGCCTGAACCGGCGTGGCAGGGCTCGCAGCAGTTGGGACGTCATACGACCATTGGTGAAATTGCTGAGCAGCTGCTATCGGCGACAAACCCACCGGGCAAGAACCTCAGCTTTCAAGCTGTCGTAGTCCTCACTCTGTGGCAGTTGGAGAGCATAGTAGGCCTGCTGTGCTTCTCCCGTAAGGAAGGGCGCCAGGATCCGTGATCACTCTCGCTTATCCCAAGCCTCCCGCGTTGCTATTACCTCAAAGGTATGGAGGTAAGCGTCCACGCTGTCCAGCTCTGTCAGCTTGGTTAAATGGCGGTGGCCGGTTCCTCTGGCTTCCGGGAGTGGTATTTGTCAATAATACTACAAATGGTTTTCTTTGAAACCTGTTGAGTCATGACTCAAATGAATCAGCACTTGTTGAACATTCATGCAAACAAAAGCAAAGAGTACAAAAGTGAACTGTAGTTTTTCCTGAAGAACGTTTATTATAACTTTAGCTCACTGGTGCACTACATCAGGGGTTCCCGGGGGCCTCGAGGGTGGAGTCGCAAGATGATTTTCAGAAGTCTTTTTTTTAAAAAGGAATAGCACATTTAATCAATTAGTGTAACAAAACATAAAAATATTAGTTAAGTTAAAAATAAAATCATGCAAATAAAAAGCCATCAGCCTTTGGAATTTCCTCCCCCTGATTGTGACCCCTGAGGTGATTACAGTCGTGGCCAAAAGTTTTGAGGATTACATAAATATTGGAAATTGGAAAAGTTGCTGCTTAAGTTTTTATAATAGCAATTTGCATATACTCCAGAATGTTATGAAGAGTGATCAGATGAATTGCATAGTCCTTGATAGGCCATGAAAATTAACTTAATCCCAAAAAACCTCTCTACTGCATTTCATTGCTGTCATTAAAGGACCTGCTGAGATCATTTCAGTAATCATCTTGTTAACTCAGGTGAGAATGTTGACAAGCACAAGGCTGGAGATCATTATGTCAGGTTGATTGGGTTTGAATGGCAGACTTGACATGTTAAAAGGAGGGTGATGCTTGAAATCATTGTTCTTCCATTGTTAACCATGGTGACCTGCAAAGAAACGCGTGCAGCCTTCATTGCGTTGCATAAAAATGGCTTCACAGGCAAGGATATTGTGGCTACTAAGATTGCACCTAAATCAACAATTTATAGGTTCATCAAGAACTTCAAGGAAAGAGGTTCAATTCTTGTAAAGAAGGCTTCAGGGCATCCAAGAAAGTCCAGCAAGCACCAGGATCGTCTCCTAAAGAGGATTCAGCTGCGGGATCGGAGTGCCACCAGTGCAGAGCTTGCTCAGGAATTGCAGCAGGCAGGTGTGAGCGCATCTGCACGCACAGTGAGGCGAAGACTTTTGGAAGATGGCCTGGTGTCAAGAAGGGCAGCAAAGAAGCCACTTCTCTCCAAAAAAACCATCAGGGACAGATTGATCTTCTGCAGAAAGTATAGTGAATGGACTGCTGAGGACTGGGGCAATGTCATATTCTCCGATGAAGCCCCTTTCCGATTGTTTGGGGCATCTGGAAAAAGGCTTGTCCGGAGAAGAAAAGGTGAGCGCTTCCATCAGTCCTGTGTCATGCCAACAGTAAAGCATCCTAACACCATTCATGTGTGGGGTTGCTTCTCATCCAAGGGAGTGGGCTCACTCACAATTCTGCCGAAAAACACAGCCATGAATAAGGAATGGTACCAAACACCCTCCAACAGCAACTTCTTCCAACAACAGTTTGGTGAAGAACAATGCATTTCCAGCACGATGGAGCACCGTGCCATAAGGCAAAAGTGATAACTAAGTGGCTCGGGGACCAGAATGTTGAAATTTTGGGTCCATGGCCTGGAAACTCCCCAGATCTTAATCCCATTGAGAATTTGTGGTCAATCCTCAAGAGGCGGCTGGACAAACAAAAACCCACTAATTCTGAAAAACTCCAAGAAGTTATTATGAAAGAATGGGTTGCAGTCAGGATTTGGCCCAGAAGTTGATTGAGAGCATGCCCAGTCGAATTGCAGAGGTCCTGAAAAAGAAGGGCCAACACTGCAAATACTGACTCTTTGCATAAATGTCATGTAATTGTCAATAAAAGCCTTTGAAACATATGAAGTGCTTGTAATTATATTTCAGTACATCACAGAAACAACTGAAACAAAGATCTAAAAGTAGTTTAGCAGCAAACTTTTTGAAAACGAATATTTATGTAATTCTCAAAACTTTTGGCCACGACTGTACATCACATCGTAATGTACAGCACTACGTTAAACATTCCCATA
The DNA here is from genome assembly GCA_029783895.1 of Triplophysa bombifrons. NCBI lineage: Eukaryota > Metazoa > Chordata > Actinopteri > Cypriniformes > Nemacheilidae > Triplophysa > Triplophysa bombifrons. Next base: position 18,241,038 of record CM056461.1, read on the forward strand.
TGTGCACAAAGATGATTTTTCAGGCTTTAAGTTAAGGATATTTTTATTTGTCGAAATAAAACTTTAGTTAATATTGACCAAAGACCGCGCAGGGAGGCCAGTGGAGGAGGGCGGATAAGCGCTAGAGTCAGAAAGGCTAGGTAGGCTTCGAAAAGAGGCCAGCGTTTGCATAAAGAGGACATCCATCAGCAATCGAATCAGTTTGATGAAATTTGACCATCTCTAGTAACCCCTGCACTATATAATAAGACATAAAAACAGCACATTGTCACACTACTGTGTAGTACTGTAATATTACTTTTACTGAATGAGTTCACTATTTTGAAAGCATCTGAAGGTGTTCACACTGACAGCAGTTTACAACAAGACCAACTGGAAAACTTGGAATTCATTAAAGAAGGGTTTGCCGATATGTGACATCATACTGTCCTCTGCTAAATGTTCATTTCTTGCTGTTCATAGTGTGGCTATGGCCCACCAAAGATTTCAACACACACCATGACCACTAATACAAACATGCAAAACTCCAGCAATAAAATCACTGTCTGAACATCCTGTGAGCTGACTATCACGCTTCAGAAAAAAATTACAATGGCTAAAATCCTCATCGCTTGGACTTTTCAGTCTGTTACCTGCAGAGCGAGCAGCATGATTTGGATCCAGAGGTGCGGCTGGCGGCTGGTTAGTGAGAAACAGGACTTTCCGTATAGGCAGTAATGTCCTTTCAGCGGACACGAGAACGACAGCTTAGCTACACAACCACACTGTGTGTCTGGAACAAATACACAAACACAGAAGCTTGAGTTGCTTGAGAATGTCATAAACAATTTATTAGCCAGACAAGAACGTACTAAAATATATACTCTGGAATGATTTGTCATATAGCAAAAAAATATGATAATAAAAACGTATATTAAAAGCAATAATTCCTGACAGAAAGAAAACAGTAAGAAAGCTATCAGGCTCTTGTGATGTTATGGGGCGGTTTCCTGGACAGGGTTTAAGACTAGACCCAGACTAGAGGTGTCTTGATTGAAAACAACTTACATTGACATATCTTAAAATATATCAGTGCGGTAGTTTAGCATCGAGATGCACACCAGTAATGTTTTTTATTAGGTGTTTTTAAACCGCCCCTTAATCCACTCAGTAATCAGACAACATTTTTGTTTATTTTGTAATTATTGCTACAGTATATACCCAATTATGCTGTATATCTAAATTTGTACCCATTTTACATACATTTTAGGGGTAGTACATCTATGTTTTAACTAATATCTGATGAATCAGCGCACAAATTATTGTGTAATTAAGAAAGATAACAGCTTCATGTCTTAATACTCAGGTGACACACTCATGCCCACCCGTACTGTCCAGATGAAAGAGTCATATCAGTATTTCTCATAAGTGTCTGTGTGTTCCGTCTATTGATTATACAAATCACGCAACATCAGCTGCTCTATAAACATCATCCATCATCTCTTCTCTTTCCACCTCACTGTCCATGTGTGTATGAGCGTCAGGAGGAGTCAGGCTGCTTTTAGATGTTTACAGTATGTGTTTGGGTTTGTATATGTGACTCTGCTGGTGTACCATCAGCCCGAAGGTCCAATGACACTCCAGATGTCTCTTAAACACCACATATCTAAAGCTTTAGCTCTTATTTTCCTTCAGAAGAAACTTCAGAAGAGGCATTTTTAATAACTAAATACAAAAAATATGAATATTACAGTAAATTTAAAGGAGCAGTTGTGATTATGATTTATTACAGTGACTCCAAGCTATTGATTCTGTTGATCAAATGAATCATTCATATTCATTTGGTCTCACTTTATGTAGATTATTATTATTACACGAGTAGGTGGTGAGCAGGGGGTGTCTTCTGTGTAATTGAAGTCAAGTAAATGGTTCACTTGACAGATTCGTTCATAAGTCTGACTGAATGTTTGAGTGCTTGAAACTACAATGAGATTTACTGACACATGGTTTAAACACCATTAAGGCATTTTCAAAATGCTTAGTTCAGTCACATTTTTTATTTCATTCTTTCATGAACAAGATATAACAGAAGCCACTCATAGTGTGTATTACTTTAATAAGTAAAAGCAATAAAATTCTTCTTCACAAAATTTATTCAGCAGTTTCTGAATTTGTTTTTTTAAACATAACATCTTAAGTTGAATAAACATTTAAAGTAATAGTTCAACCAAAAATGAAAAAAAAAAAAAATCTGTCAACATTTGCTCACCCTCATATCATTTCATACCTGTATAAATTATACATGTATAGTATTCTGATGAACACAGAGAAAGATATTTGGCAGAATGTTAGCAATTTTCAATTCTGTGACATCATTAACCATTGTAGAAAAAATTGAAAGGTAATCAAAGATACCCCGGAACTATTTGTGTTTCTAAATTCTTCAAAATAGCTCACATGTGTTCAACAGAACAACAAAATTAACAGTATTTTTTTCCCTACCATGGGAGCTGAAGATGTCACAGGACTGAGAATTGCTGACATTCTTACAAATACAGTATCTGTCTTTGAAGGTTTGAAACAACCTGAGGATGATTAAATGATGACAGAATTTTTATCTTTGGGTGAACTATCCCTATATCCTTCTTGTCATTTCAGTCCTGTATGACTTTCTTTCTTCTGCAGAACACAAAAGATATTTTGAAAATTGATGGTAACCGAACAACAGCGATTCTCTTCTACTGTATGCAGAAGAAACTAAATGGGAACCGCTGTGATTTAGTTACCAACATTCTTCAAAATAACTACTTTTGTGTTCTGCAAAAGAACGAAAGTCATGCATGTTTGAAATGACAAGAGGGTGAGGAAATGATGACATAATTGTAATTTTTGGGTGAACTATCCCTTTAAGTTTGATGACCAAACACAGAAACATAAAAAATGACATTGAAACGACTAAACAGTGAAACCATTTTTTAGGGATGCACGGATATCCAAACCGTAGTTGTACTCAGACTCTTAAAGATACACCTCAAATCTACTTTCAACTTATATGTTGCCTGTGTAGAGCGATTCTTTCATGCTGCACGCACACAACGCTTATGTTCACACATGCTCATGTGTCGAGCCAGCGCAACAGGTCTCAGATTGATTTTTTACCTCACTGTGGCTCAGCGGGAGAGTTGTTAAATAATGTGAGTGAGGGGGTCAGAGACCCGGGCCAGTGCATCTGGAGACCAGAACAACAGCTGCCCTCATAACAAATCTACCATACGGCACCTTCATTCAGATTAGACTTTCTTTCTTTCAGAGAACACAAAAGAAGATATGTATGGGATAATGTGCAGGCAGCCGGTTGTTAGCGCAGAAATAAGCCCCGGCAGTGTGATGAGGACCCGACGAGAAGCAAATGTGAATTTGAAATATTATTTAGCTAATTTTTACCGAATGTAGACCTTCCGTGAGGAAAAGCTGTTTTACTTTTGGTTTTAAGGAAAGAAACAACGTTCAAATGTCCCGAACAGGCAGTTTAGTTTAATCATTTGTAGATATAATGTCATACAGAATATGTTATTATAAGATATATTTATAAATATAAAATTTTGTCAATGAACCTGCAAATGTCGCTACTGGCTAATCAGAATCAAGTATTTCAACGACCCGTGTAACTATTGTTGTTAACTGGCACCCATTCAAGGAAAGAATTTTATATTCAAATGAAATCAGACCTCAAAACATAACATATCTGTACAAATGTACATACAGTAAGGCCTGATTCACATTTTGCATTCTCTTCCGTAAGCATATTTGTTATTTTAAATGTAGACGCGCGGCAGCCGAGCGGAAACAGGAGGCGTTTTTTTTCAGGAGAGTCAGCGCTGCATCGAGAAACAATCTCAACTTTTCAGATTGGCGCAATCGTACCGCAGGTCATGTGACAAGAACCAACTAGCCAATATAGACAAGCGCAATGAAAATGGAGACGAACATGATCACAGCATAACTAAACCTAGTAGCAGAGTTATTACAAGGTGTTTTCAGTGCATACAGTCCTTCTCACCATTACAGGCTCCCATTCATTTTTTGCATAACTTCTACAATATCCTCATAAATAAATAGAAATGTACCAAATTTATATCATCAGGATATTTTAGTTGGAGATCCAAAGTAATTTAACAAAGAAAATAGTTTTTTCAACTTACATATTGTAATTTCAAAGAAGAAACTGAAAAAACAGCATATGCAGCAATAATGGCACCCCTGTTTAATATTTGGTTGTACACCAGTTGGCAGTGATGACAGCCTCCAAACGTTTCTTGTTGCCATCTATAAGCTTCTTGCACTTCTCAGCTGGTATTTTCTACCACTCTTTCTTTGTAAATTGTTCAACACTTGAACTTTGCAAGTTTATTTTCCCCAATGGCAGATTTCAGCTCATACCAAAGATTTTTATTCGGATTGAGATCAGGACTCATTGCTGGCCCTTTTAAAACAGTATTTTTTTCCTCTTCAACCATTCCTGCGTGCTTTTGGATGTGTTCTTTGGGTCATTGTCTTGCTGGAGGACCCATGATCTTAGACTCAAACCAAGTTTTCTTACACTGGGTAGGACATTTCGCTCTAAAATCTCTTGATAATGCTCTGATTTCACGATTCCTGCCTCCAATACCAGATGCAGCAAAGCAGCCCCACAACATTATGGATCCTCCACCATGCTTAACTGTTGGTAGGGTGTTCTTTTCCTTGTAGGCTTTATTGCGCCGTCTGTAAACAAACTGTTAGTGTGCATTGCCAAAAGGCTCTATTTTTGTTTCATCTGGCCACAGAACATTTTCCCAGAAGGATTGTGGTTTGTCCAGGTACTCTTTGGCAAAGATTAGTCATTCCTTTTTTTGTCTTTTCCAGCCATGGTGTCTTCCTTGGTCTTCGCCCATGAAGCCCTGTTTGGTTTAGTGTGCAGCGTATGGTACTTGATGAAACCATGACCCCAGACTGTTTCGAGGTTGGCCTTCTGGTCTTTGGATGTTGACATATTGCTTTGTCCACCATTAAGCTGCCAATAATGGTGAGCAGGACTGCATAATCCATATATCTATTGTTAATACCTCTTCATCTCAACGGCTAATGCGGCCCATGGTTGCTTAACGATGACAGACGCCAGGAGAGTGCAAAGTCCAGGCGCTTTGAAAAATAAGGAGAACACAGTGCAGCTCGCATTTTACGCTCGGTTTTAGACGCGAAATGTGAAATATGGACAACTTTTAAGTATTAAATATAAAAAATTCTGTGCTTATGTGGCTGATGCAACAAAAAAATACTAAAATACTGATTTGTACATTTAAAAATATCAGTCTTTTCCATCACATAGCCAAAGGACACCTGAAGTCCTCTATGGTAAGCGTTTATATTGACAGTAACTTATGGTGTTTTTTGTCAATTTAGAGCTTGACAGCCCCTGTCCCCATTTACTTTCATTACACCGCATGAAAACATGTGCCATGGTTATTCATCATTTGTGTTTTTACCTGAAAAAGGAAATAGTTTGGAACAGCATGAGGTTAAATAAATTATTTTACACAACATTTTGAACTATTGAACTATTTGTTTAAGACCGGAAAATGTTTTTAGGTGACATTTAGTATTACACATAAATCAGGGAGATTGTTATTATGTCTGGTTTGTTCCGTTACCTTCAATGACACACTGCTCAGGTATCGGGATTTGTTTGATCATATCCGCACAGAAGGTTTTAATTTCCTCCATGTTGTCACGAAGGTGGTTCCACAGTCGATCTCCCTCCCGGGGGTCTCTAACATCTACCTTTTGCCACTCACTGTTTGAAGATGTGTCTGGATTGCTTTCTGTGGGGTCGGTGTGGTTCTCCTGCGGGATGGAAGGGGATGAGGTGGTCTCTGGGCAGGGTTTGGTCACACAGGAATCAGGCTCTGGACTAAGCTCCAAGCCTTCGCCCTCCGGGCTGCTGTCGGAGTTAATGGATAGTGTGCGGATGGCGTGAAGAGCCAAACTCTTTGACCTGAACGGCACGAGTCAAAATAGTATGGTACTGAGGGTCAGTTCATTTTCAAGCAGCCTGTGTGACTGTACTCACATTTTTCCAAATGTTTCCAACAATATATAAATAGTAGTTTAGTAATAAACATTCATGTCATCTTAAAATGTATCTTAAAGTGTTTTTTAAGCATAAAATTTACTTTAAGTTACATGTACAGATCAAACTTGCCTGTTGAACCTCATCTCTCTGCGCTCATCTCGTGCTGCCTGGCCCAGACTGTGGCGTCTCTGGGGTCCTGGAGACTTGCCCTCTCCCTCAGACTCCGCCCCCTCGTTGCCAATCTTCTCCTCAAAGGCCTGGATCTTCACCTGTAGCCGCTGATTGTCATCAAAGACGTTTGAACTAGACTCGGATTCACATGGCCTGGACATTTCCTGCACCTTCTCCTCTCTCCTGTCCGAAATAGTGTTAGCATTTGATGTACAATATGTACAATATGTTGTATACCAGTATACTATTTTTAAAGTGCGCTACAATTTTTTAACAGTAGTTTGATCCTTGTTGTCACATTATTGTGTGTTTAATTCAGGAAGTGTCCAATTGCCATCTTGGAAGCTAAAATATTATTTTGCAATTTAATCCAATTTGTGTTTAAACTCTTGTGTCCCGTTTTGACGTGCAAACTCTTGGCAGTGCATGAGGAAATGAGTCAATAAGGAGATGATACTGTTCACTACACATTTGCCACACTTGAAATGGGGGGTCAAGCTGGGGGAATTGCTTTGTGAAATACCATGTAATGTGCTCTTCTTTATACTATTCTGGCAATGAAGATCACCCAGGTATGCCAAGGTATACAGAAACATGCGTACAGTGCATTGCCTAATTTCTGAATTTACTCTAGGAATTGGCTCTAATAACTTTTTGTTTGATTTTGTCTTTCTTCCTATAAAGCTGTGCAACATTGTAACATTGTAAAAAGCTCTACATAAACACATTGAAACTGAATTGTTCATGAGCTGCCCCACAAGATGTTGAAATAGATTTTCAAATAGACATTTGATAATAAATAAGTAAATGAAATCCAACTTTGAAGTCACTGTTTCTATATAGAATTCAGTATGGAATGCTTGTGAATAGTCGTGTATCGCTGTCGCTTATTGTGTGGAGAGAAACTCTATATCACATGGAAATATATCTTTCCTATTGTGACAAATTGTTTGGTGTAGACATGGTGTAAAAGTTGTAACATGCTGTAACAAATTTAGCCATGAACAATACGAACACTACTGTACACAAATACACAATTTACTTAGTCGAAACGCAGTTTATAGAGTCATGATACCTCATGAAGGTCTGTGTCTCTTTAGAGTCAGACAGTGGCTAATGTGATCCGAGTGTGATTATAATTTTATGTTGTGACTGCATGTTTATATCTGACTGCTTTTACTCACAACTAATGATTCTAGACAATGCATGAACTGGATTATCCTCTCTTATCCCCAAAAAGAGCTGCTGAAGAAAACCATTATGTTTCACTAAAATGTACACAAATGTGTCTACACACAAAGAAAAAACACACACTGACTTCCTATTGACTTGTTGATGTCGATGTTCTTAATTTATAACTTATGATAGTTGATGTTATAATGTTATTAATAATATTAATAAAAGTTAAAAATGCTTTCATGCATTTTTTACTTTTATTAATATTATAAGAATTGTTAAAAAAGTAACTATTTATACAAATATTTGATCATTTTCTATTGCTCATTGGTGCTATTTTTCAAATGACACACCAATATGTGAAATAACATCAACTATCATAAATTGTAGGGGTACTGTATGAGTATGTACTATAACATTTCAGTATCCCAAGCACTGTATACTTCAGGTTCATTTTATTAAGCATAGTGAAGTTCAAGTATATTTTTCAAATACAAGTAGGTATAGATGTCATAGACGTCACTTTCTTATGTGAACACGCCGGGACACGCCCCCTTGAGTGGCAAAACTTTCGGTAAAATGGCTGCTTTTAATAGGAGAAACTGGGACTTAAACACAATTATTACTAGAAAATAAGTACAGATTAGTATATCTAGATAAAAAGGGTACAACTATAGAACAAAATGAACATTTCTGTCAGTGCAAGTCAATGTTGTTGCCATATTGGAGAGGGCAAGTATGCATTATGAATCATACAAATAAACAGCGATGGGAGCTGAATAAAAAACATATTAATATTTGCATTTGGCAGCAATGTGGTAATGTTTATATATGATTCAGTGTTCAGTTCAGCGTCTATGCATGCCTATGATCATGAAGACCTTGATATGCTTGTTTAGGTGTGTTTACCTAGGGTTAACGTTAAACACTGGAGGAAAGTAGATCTCGAGGGCTTGAGTTGAGAAACTCTGATATAAATCATAGTTCCCTATATAGTTGTAAAAAAAACATATGTAAAAGTATCCGAACCCTTAAATTGATTTTTTTTTACTTTTGTTGTTAATAAATAAGTCTTAATAATGTGTTTTTATCATCATACTGAACATTCACAACCTTCACTATCACTATTCTGACTAGACTGCCAGCACTTTGATTGGCTGAAGGGATCAGTGCTGAAATCCACACAGATGTCTACAGGTTATGGAGCTTATAAACAGAAGTTACTCTATCATAATAAAATGTCGAAGACTGCTGTAAAACAAATGACCAATGTTGTTTCACAAACAAATTGTGTAACATATCAAGGCTAGTCAGAAAATTGTGTGTGTGTGTATACCTGGCCGCTGGACTTTCAGCCTCCAGCATGCGTCCCAGCAGTCGAGCGACGGCACTGAAACTGTTGCTCATACGGTAGATGTCTTTTCCTCTTCCGCCCAGGATGGAGGTGTAGCGATCGGTCAGAGAGCGAATCTCCAGCACCAGTATGTGATGAACGCTGTGCTCCATACTCGCTAACAGAGACACCAGATACTGCAGCACCACACGAGCTTGACCCTGAACACAAGAGATGGACAAGATATGTCATAACCTGGGTTATATTAAAAAAACTTAGTAAACTTAATACTTAAATACTTAAGTAAACTAAATAGATACTGAATAGAAACCACTTAGCAATAAATATATATACTGTACTACATATTTAAAAATATGAGTATATAAAATATAAGAGTTAAACAAAATCTGAAATTGTATTTTATTAAACATGTTAAATATTATGTTTAATATATGTTAAATATGAAATGAAGAAAAATAAAAAATATTTTTTGTTTAATTAATAGTTTACTATTATTTGAAAATGTGGTCCCTACATTTTTTAACAGTAATTTATAGACCAAGGTAAAACCAAGATACTTTAAAGCATAATACTGAATGACTACCATTGTCATATACAGCTTAACATTTACATGTTCCTAAAAAGTACTTCAAAAGAACGTCATAGCATTTATAATGGTATTTATCCTAAAATACTGTAGCACCAGCTTTTTGTTAGAGGAGATCTTTTTTACATTAGATATGATTCAATTAGCTTATGCTGTCCAAAAAAGACCTGGAACTAACATTTGGCTGTATAACAGGACATGCACAAACTCATATTTTCATTCTAAATGGGTCCAGAAACAGTCAAAGATCACAACATGATCAATTCTGTTTAAAGAATTCTTTAATGAATGTACACAACCGGGAATACATTATGTATAGCACAATAGATTGAGTCTGGCTGTAGCCTTCAAGTTTCTAAAAGCGATATTTAATTTGAATTCTAACCTAATATGTGACTCTGATTCAAAACACGTTTTGACTAAATCAAAGTGGTGACCCAAAGCAAACACTAAATCATGGCAAAAGAGGAGATACATAGTAAATTATCATACTGGCATGAGCAATTGTATTTCCCTTTAAAACTTGACATTCGTATTAGCTTATGTGTTAGATCAGATGTGTCAGAATCTATGGAAGGTCATATGCAGATTGTGATTGATATATTTTGGCTGATCTTTTCCCTTCCTTAAATGACAAAGCTCATGGGTTGAAGAAAAAGAAAAAATACTGCATTAATAAAAATGAACTCATCTAAAAGCTACAATCTATAACTTTTTCCTCTCTATCGCCATCTCTGTCTGTAACATAAAATAAAGGCTTCTTTACCTTTCTTTAGTTAGGTCAAAATCAAATGACGTTAAACTCACATTTCCTGAGAAATCATATACTATAATTCTAACCTTAGCATTAGATCCAACTGCTTTATAGGAAATATTTAAAGTTAAATCTAGCTAAAGGTCAAGCTTCTCATTACTTTAAAGATTTAAAAAAAATCTAAAAACTGCAGATGGCAAAGACTTCCTTCTCTCTCTTTACCTGGAAACAGAAAAGGTTAAATTTCACCTAGAAATATTTCGACACAAAAGTGAGGATAACAACATCCAGTCACTCTCTGACAGGCGAAAAACAAGATGCAGTTTCTATTCCAACTCAATGAGAGGGCAGAATGCTGGCTTAAGTATGTGAATTTTACAGGTTGAGCGCATACATAACATCTGTTTGTGTTTAAGTCAGACACAAGCTTTAGGCCGCACGACTGCACTGCAAAGGTGCCAAGAAAAGCCTTGGCCAGCCAACTCCGTCCCGCAGACGCAGGGCTGAGCTGTGGCTCGATGAACCGACGCACTTCATCATCTTACTGTAATCTCTGTTTACCACCGCCACAAATCTAAACAATTCTATCAGTTTGGTCTAATGATGTCATTTTCGTCAGAACTATTAAAACTGTCAGCCAAATTCTGTGCAGCGGTACTTCACTCTTTTGAGTTTGAACAGGATTGAAACTTGAGTGCAATGCATACGAGACGTAATGGCACTGTTTCAAAATCTAGTAAACCAACTACGCAGACAGCATAGGGGTTTTAAAAACTTGATGACTCATGCTGCACGGTTAAACTTTTTGTCCAATCAGATGCAAGTATGACCCTCCTTCAGTTTATTAAAATTAAAACTTTGAAACTGTTTTTGTTTATTGAAATAAAATAAAATATTGCCCTGAAAATTATTGGAAAAGAAATAACTAACAAAAAATATTAATGTTGCCACTAAAATTATAATTATAAACAAAACTAAATTAAATTAATCTTATATAGCAACATAAAAAATAAACAAGTAAATAATACATAAAACATAAAACTAAGTTTCTAAATATTTAGCCAAAATAACATACACTAAAAATCTAAAAATAAAAGCTCATTTAAAATAATATGAAACATAAAATCAAAACTATAATAACTCAGGTCTCTCCCCCTGAAATCCTGGTTTTCGTTAATGTCTATTTCTTAAAAAGGAAAACGTTTATATATATATATATATATATATATATATATGTATTTATTGTGTGGGATATATATATATCCCACACAATAAATACATACATATAAAAGAAAAGAAAATGAATGAAATTTCCACGCTGGTTTAAGTGTAGTATGTAAAGTCCTACAGAGCTGCTGCGTATGGGAAGCCGAATTAGCTTTTAAACATTCTCAGGATTTGAATTCTTGATATCAAAAATGTAATTTCTACTAGTAACAAATTGCTACTTTTGATAACAGCAATTACATTTTCATTAGTGTAAATGTGAATTCTTGAAATCAACAATCACGCCATCACTCGCAGAAAAGTGTAATCTTGATCTCAAAATTTTTATTTTAAGTAGTCAAAACATATTTCTTGATATCTGTAATTGCAATTTTGCTGATATCTGTAATTGCCATTCAAATTTAATTTCAGACATAAATAATTAGTTTATTACATGTTCAAAATCTTATTTCAGATATCTGAAATGCAATTCTTACCAGGTCTTTGTTTTGTGTTTTTGTATATAAATAAATAATTTGTGTTAACCCCTTCACCGCTGCCTGCACTTTGGTTCTTACACCCCCGACTCGTGACAAAAATGGCTTTTTTACTAATAACAATCACATTATTGATATCAAGAATTTACATTGTCACTAGTGAATATGTAATTATTGATATCAGAAATTAGCATTTTTACATGTAGTAATTCAATTGTAGAAATCAAGAATAGACAATATCACTAGTAATTACACTATTCTTGATATCAAAAAATATGTTATTTACTAGTAAAAGTTGCATTTCTGATATATGAAATTATATTTTTGACATGTAAGAAATTAATTATTGATATCTGAAATTGAATTTGAATGGCTGCCTATTTTGATATATAACTAGTAAAAATACAATTACAGATATCAAGAATACACATTTATATGAGTGATGTCGTGATTGTTGATATCAAGAATTTACTTTTTTAATACTGAAAATGTAATTACTGATATCAATAATAGCAATTGTTACTAGTAGAAATTATATTCTTGATATCAAGAATTATATTTTTTACTTGAAAAAATTTTATTGTCGATATCAAAAATTCATATCCTTAGAATTATTGAAAGGTAATTCGGTTTGCCATAGCTACGATATTGTCATTAGACACCATGGCAGCTCAATAGTTTTTGGTAGAGAGTGATTGTTGTTATACAAAGGACAATAGAACAGGAAACAGTTCTGTGTAAGGAGGTGATGATGGGAGTATCCGTCTCAGCACTGAACCGTAATTACCAGAGTACAAACATTCTTTACTGTGATTTACCCTCATAGATTTGTTTCCTCAGTTAGAAGTCAGCTGAAAGTGAAACTGAGCTCATCAGAGCCTGTGAAAACTCTCAAATCAGCAACAATTCTGCCCTGTTTACACCTGATTCTGCATATACAATAGTCTCAGGTGATCTAAACACAACCGTTTTAATATGCTTCAATATTTCTGATTTTGTGACCACAAAGAAACAGTTGATCCAAAAACGAAATCATTACTCATCTTCATATTACTTCCATTGTTCTGTGTAATAAAAAAAATTATTGCACCATTTCCAGTATTCTTTAAAAAACTAGTTTAAATAAAATGTATATTGTGAAGCACTATTCAAGTACATTGAATTGAATAAATATGTATTCATTTAGTTAAGACTGTTGAAGCATTTCTGACATACATGCAAAATGAATGCCCCCCTCGTAAATGAGTCATCTAAGGGGTATCCCCAATTTTCATGCCCTGCAAAAAATACTTATATGAAGTTTATGTGATTAAGTTCCTCCCATGTGTTACTCTCAAGAAAACCATCTCACACTTCACATATGTAAAGCTTTTAAATGTTTAGAACATATACAATGTGGTCATTAGATTGGTAGCATTCATCTTTTTTGGTCTTATGAGGTGCTTTATGTAAAAGTGTCTTCTGTGTGCTATTCATTAGTGCCTGAACTCAACCATTACCAATTGGTGTTAGTTGGATGTTGAGCTATAAAATATAATACGTCAGGGAACTTTTGCAAATTTCTGAACAAACTTCAAGGATCCTTCAAAGATGACTTGGTTTGACGTGTTTAAATGGACACCGCCATTAAGCTGTATATTTCAGTTATTTATTTAAGAATGATTACAGCCCATTTCAGTGGTTGTTTAGATGGCTGAGATACAGCTAACCGTAACACTAAGCACAGCTGGACACTTTTAGTGAATTTTATAAATGTTTATCTTTCTCAAGCCTTTTAGTGTTGTTGGAAAATCCGTTTTTTATGTCCGTAACAAAATAACCATGTGTTCAATGTTTTGAAAACACAAATAAACTTCCTTTCTCTCGCCCCATTTTAGTTTCTTCAATTAGCTCATAAAGTTTTAAAGATGTAAGTTCTATGAATGAAGTGAAGGTAGAGGCCAATAAAGGATACTGACTCAATCCTTAAAGGGACAGTCCACCCAAAAGTAAAAAAGTAATCATTAACATTTATTTGAGACGACTGGCCCAGACGCTCATATAAGCAAAGCAATGTTTTGATAGCAATTCTATACTTTTTCTAAAAAAAATCAACATACAAATGTCTTCCTTGTAACCAATTCTGTTCCGAGAGAAGAGAGGAAAAGTCTTTTAACATTGACAAAAGTACACTTCACATTCTTAGCAAAATATTATCTAACAAGCTATTATCGCAAGTGGACATGACACGATACAAAACAATCGTTCATAATAACATCTACTCAAAAGCAATCATAGGAAATAAATAGATGGCAAGGCAAAACTTGCACAACAGAATGGAAGCTTTAGACTGGTATTAGTAAAAATCGGGAAATGTCTATTCATTGCCCCCCACTGCTGTTTCATCGCACACGTACTAGTTACCCAGTTTCATCATTCAAATTGGGGTAAACATTCCACAATTCTCAGAAACGTCCCAACAGAGAGTGTGAACCAGAGCCAAACCTGAATGTCTTACTGCGCATACACAAAATCACCATTTTAGCAAGCTTCCCAATTATTCCCCTTGCAATTTCCCTGTTTGGTTTAACATGATTTCATTTGTAAATTTACAGGCCATGTTACCCCCAGCACACACAATCATCCGAATGCTTTTTCTACATCGGCCGCATAGATAAACACTTCAGAGGTCTACTGCTGGGCTACTTTAAAAGAATAGAAAAAAAGTATACATAATCATTGTAAACATTTTCGTTTTTAAATGCTTAACTTTTCTGTTTACATCAAACTACTCAACAACTTAAGTCTTTCAAAACCAACCCGATCACAATCCAAAAATAAATGAGTGGCAGCAGGCCGTTTTACGCTAACAAGACGCTTCAAAAACAAAGTGAAATCTATCAAGTGCTTTAGAAAGCAAAGACGTCATCAAACAAGGCTTTAAAATCAACGTAATCCCTCACAAACAACGCTTTTATAACGTGTGTAAATAAACAAGCGCAGGGGTCTATTTGCCCGTTTGGACGTTACGACGGCGTAGCTTGACCTGTCATTGATGTTTGTTTGGGTTTTCATGATGATGTGTTGGATTGAAAAAGGTTTATTTTGTAGTGTGGTTAGAGGCCGCAGGGGCCGTTCACGACGGCTGTGTTCTGTAGCTCATGTGGGTTTAATAGATGTTAGTCTTTTCAGCTCTGCGTGAGACTGGATCCAGGCAAATGTCACACATCTCCAAGAGGAAATGAGAGTCAGGGCCAGGAGGACATTAAATTAATCCCTTCGAAAAAAGACGTGATTATTACTTGAGTTTTAGTGAAGGGAGAGTAACCAAAACAGGCCATATTGAAACATACAAACAAGCATTGTGGTGGAGAGTTGTCATGAAACCTTGTTTTTGTATATTTTGTTTTGTATTAATCTGACACATTATACACAATATTATTTTGACTATTATTATTGAGAATTCAAGTGTTATTATTTGTATTTGCCCTAATGGAAATTACCATGGTTTATTAAATTAAAAATGGACATTCATTCTTACATTCATTCAAATGATAAATTCATTCATTGGTACGATTCACTCACTCGTTTATTCATTTGATTGACTCATTCATTCATTCATTCATACGATTCATTCATTCACTCATTCAGTCTTATGATTCGTGTAGCGCAGATTATAATGACAAGATAAATATTGTAATGTACTTTACTTCAAAATTTAATATAAAAAAAATTGCCTGATGTATCTAATCAATATAAGAAAATCATAACGTTTTGTTTAAGCTCGTATTTCTTTGACTGCAGTAGCTTATTCTCATCTGAGTGACATCTAAGTGATGTGTCGATGTTCCCTGATTCCCTATGCCGTTCGCAGTGCCCTTCGAACTGAACATGTTCTCTTCCTTCGGATTGGAATCTCACTTAAGATTGCAGAATACCCTGTTAAGTCCACTTCACAGTCCACTTACGGCCAAATGTAACGCACCTACTCACTCATTTATTCATTCGATTCACTAATTAATTTACTCACTCATTCATTCTTATGATTCATTCACTCATTCATTCATTCATACCCTCTTTCATTCATTTATATGATTCATTCATTCATTCATTTGTGCAACTCATTCATTCATTCCTACGATTCACTCACTCACTCACTCACTCATTCAAACAATCACTCACTCACTTACTCACTCACTATCTCACTCATTTATTCATTAGATTCACTAATTCATTCATTCACTCACTCACTCACTCATTCATTCATTCATTCTTATGAATCATTCACTCATTCATTTATTCATACCCTCATCCATTCATATATGATTCATTCACTCATTCATTTGTACCACTCATTCCTACGCTTCATTCACTCACTCAGTCACTCAGTCACTCACTCACTCACTCACTGAAAAAGTAGCTGACCGTATTAATACCATTTCCCCCCCTAAACTCGTACAGAAAATCACATGACTCTAAACGTTATGCAGTGTGATTAACTGATGCCTCTTTGGTTTACAATGGACTGCTGTGATAACATCCTTTGGGAAAAAACTACCGCTTACACAAGTCCTTGCTTCAGAAGACACAGGGCTTTTCACTTACGTCATTTCAAAGAACCCTCGTGGTTATTTAAAACCCACTTACGTACAACTAAATCAATTCAATCCGTCTTCTATATCCCTCTAACTATAATAACGTTTTCATGGTAATAGCAGCGTAGGAACACTTTAAGAAATGTATTTTTGCGGCATTTTGTGCTACACGGGGGAAAGGGAGCGATTTGGCCCATCTCAAGCAATCTTCTGAGATCTACTGCACAACGATCCGGATCACTCCTCCGCTGTGTTGGAGCATGTGTGTTCGTACTTGTTTTGTGTGTTATGATGTTCCACACTTCAGGGATCAGCGAGGCTATTCTAAAACCGTGTAAACTGTTCCTTTTGCTCTTTTTTCCTCCTTTCTCCTCTAATTGTGATTGCACAAATATGAAAGGAAGAAACCTTTTCTCTGCATTAAGCAATTTGGCACACATTCCTGTGACTGTTTTACAAGCCAACACAGCCTCGCAAAGCTCGGAACGCAGTGAAAGTGTCCATATGAAACCATTTCTATTCAACGCTGCCCATCTCCTTGAAGTGCTTATAAACATGTCTGCAAATTTTTCATTGGGCCTGTGATCGGTGCTGGACATTCTTCCAGAACTTCCTCATCGCTCTACAGAAGTGACATGTTCCCTCAATTGTTTTCTTTTATGGGCTTGTGGGAGCTCTGAGTAGGTCCACTCAAAGTGTAACCGGACCAAACAGCATCCAGCTCATGGCATTTCATCTCCACGTGGCTCTGATCACAGCTGGTCAAGAGTGTGGACTTTCTCCAAAGCCAACACATTAAGAAACATTGTGGAACGGGCAAGCACGCCGCAGGTATCAGTTTACCAAACAGACACAAAAAAAAGAGAAACAAAGTTTTCTGTCTGAGATTGTGAGGGAATGTTTGATTCTTGATTGCTTGTCCCTCTGCTTGGCCAAGCTTGATGATTTTGGAGATGTCATGTCATGTCAGGGACGAACATAGGAAGGTCATGCTGACACAAACAGTACCAAATTTTATTAAAGTCCGTTTAAGGAAGTCGTCCCAATCTTATTTCTTTGAATTGTGGAAAAATTCCACATAATGCTTGATTTTATTAATTTTAATTACGGTTTTAAAAAACTGTATGTGTATGTTATATATTACGAAACGTTTTTGTGAACCTCTCCTTGAAAAGCCACACAATTTCAAATGGGCCCTAAATTAAGTAGTTATTTTTATGGGATTGGCTGTGGTTCTCAGCGAGTATCAGGATTGTGCAAATTATAAAAAATCAAAGAGGCAGGAGAAGGACAGATAAAGAGCTGCAAAAAATGACGGTCCAGAGTCAAATTCATTTTACGCTCTCCTGATTTCACTCACATGATGGAACAACTGTGATAATTTTACAAAACATCCTGAGCAAACAGTCTAGGGTGCCAGTACACTTACACAATGAAACAGCGACATTCCTCATCTTCACCATACTTCGGCTGCTAAAATGTTATGGTAACATTGCCTTCAGATCTCATCAATAAAAGAGCCAAAAGAAAAAGTGTCGACCAAGCCTGTCTGCTTCAGCTCATAACTTCAAATCTAATGGAAAAATGAAAGCTCACTGTCACTGTTTTTTAACTAGCAAACTTTAAATGGGAGATTTAACACTGATTCATGCATTCTGACTTTACAATGTTAAACATGCTGTCTTCTCATACTTGACATGGTCAACTTGTTAAAAAACAAGTTGGATGAATTACATAGTATTTCTGTGCTCGATACACTCCCCAAAGGTTATGTGGCGAGCAGGTCAAGGACCAATCAACGTCGCCATGGCAATCACGCCGCACCACCTGCACGTCATCAGCACCTGAACCTCATCAAGGGCACACTTTAGAAGCAGCAGAGAAAGAGGAAGCTGGAGGACTTGTTTTCCTAAACGCCACTTGATGATTAACTCTGTGTATTCTTTTTAACACAGAATCCAGCGGCTGACAACTAGCAGACACCATCTCTCTATCACCCGGGACTGAACTTTGTACACTCAGGGGATTCTCACGGAGTACCCCACGGACGGAGACTGGAGGAGCTAACTCTCCTATTCTCCTACCAGCTTTACTGTTTCACTACACTCACGTGTAATAAATGTCCCTCCGGGGTTTGTAAACCTGCAGTACTGTGTCTGTTGTGCTTTCTGCCCGCCACAGTTAGTATAAGTTTCTGAAAGTTTTTTTCAAACATGAAAAACCATTACGTAACAACTTTTCTTAGTCCCTTATTGGGCAATTCTCACGGAAAAGCACTCCCACGGCAAGGCGAAGGAAATAGGCCGCCCAAGGCGAAGGAAGTAAACCGACCAGTGATAGGAAGACCCGCTATCATCAAGATAGCTGCGCTGTTGGCCTGCAGCTGTAGCTTTTTAGTCTTGCGATAGTGAGAGAATTTGAGGTGTGTTTGTTTGTTCACGGCATTTTAGTGATGAATGTTATATAGACGGTGGATATAACGCTGGATTTGTAGATCTTTTGAAACAGACAGATTGTGCGGGCCCAGCGCTAAAAGATGCCAGACATGAACTACACGTGGTAGTGAAACTAAGTCATATGTCTGTGTTTTGTTGGCAATCAGCGTGTACGTGCATAATGTAAACAACATGAACTTATAGTGAATCAGCAGTTATGATGCTATGATGTATTGTGTGCTCGTGATTTAGTTCGAACCCCCTGCCCACCCCCAGGAGGTCGTCTGTTTTTATAAATAATTGTACAGCTGTATCTATCTTTTATAAATGTGATCTAAACTAAATACTCTTCGAAGATAGGAAGTATGCAAAACTACTCTATACAAGATACTCAAGATAAATATGAGATTTGCAGAAACTGCTCTCCAACTGGACCTTTAACGAGTATGAATCAGCACCAATCTTGGTCTGCCGCAGATGAACTGCATGAAATAAAAATTCTGAGCTGCCAGCGAGAGGCGGAAATTAGATATCTGTAGTACTATATCAAGAAAACAAAGTCATCAAAATATAAGTAATATGTCTATGCACATGTTTGACAGATGTTTTAGAAGTCTTTTTAAAGATAACACATTTTGGGATGGAATGGTGGTTATATTAACTTGCATCACGAACGCCACATTTTTAGGTCACTTTCAAGTTCAAAATGCTGTAGTTAAAGTGAAAACAAAGTGCACCAGATCAGTGTCCATTTTCGTTTTGGACCAGTCATTAAAGCGTTATTAATTTTATTGTTATGAAAGAAGCCATCTTCAGTGAATGTCAACGTGATGGTAAATGCCCACCTCACTAGTTAGACCCACTGCCCCGTGGATCTTAGCGATGTGTCCAAGCAGCGCAGGATTTTTCTGACCCACACTTCTCAAGATTGACAGGAAAGATGTGATAGAAGGGGAACTCGCCTGAGCCACGTTCACTAGCACGCTCAGGACAGAATCACTCAGATCACTCTCATTGAGATAGCTGATCAAAGATGGCACCAAAGAAGATAACACCTAAAGAGAAAGAGGAAATAAGACCAGGGGTATAAGGTCTTGTTCATTAAACAATAAAAAATTCTAACACCATTTTCTAACAATAGGTATTAAATAAACAGGTAGATAAAATAAAAATAACTTTCCAATAAACATTTTGTGAGAAAAACAGGATTGCAGATGTAGCTAGTTTGTTCCCCACTGTGGTTTTATTGAGCATTAAGAGTACTTACTGTATGCACTTCTATTTTTATTTTGATATTTCCCTTACAACAACTTGTGTAACAGGGTTGAAAGCTATTCATAACAAAATTATACTTTAAAAGCAACAATAACAAAAAAATTGTACAATGCTTATGACAACACTCTCTTTCAAACACAGGTCCCTTATGGTTCTGATCCTGCTGTGTAAAGAACTATCGCTCTCTGATTGGTTGATTCCAGAGCCACCCATCCATCCCATAAACAAGTCCTTTGGTCCTACAGCACATGGGCTTTCAAAGACAAAAATGATGGAGATAGTAACAAAAAGAAAAAGAGAGAGAAAAACGTAAGGAAACTTATAGTCATCATCCCGAGTTCATCTGAATTTATAGATGTGTTAAAAGAAATCAGAGATAACCTTAAGTCAGACCTCATACTATGACACAGTGAGTCACAGACTACAGAAAACACACAGTAGATCATTGGTGAAATCTAGCCTGACATTCAGCCCTGACAACCAGTGCTGACTTCAATGAAATGGCCTGAGAAGAAAGGCGTGAGTCAGTCGGCCTCTGTTCTTCAGCACAAAATGAATCTAACAACACCCTTTTAGCAGGATTTGTTTTTCTCTGATAAAACCCTTCAAGTTTGAATTTGCAGAGGTCTAGGACGGGCCGGGAGAGCAGCAGACACACAATATGACTGTCCTGTGAGGAGCAGCCACTGCGAAAATCAAGGGCTAATGCCCCAAAAATCCTGTTTTCTTCCAATTCACTGTATAAACCAGCAATTTTACGACAGATAAAAACTGTTTATATTTATGTCTGATTATAAATTATAAACTGGACAAACAATTAAATAATACTTGCTATTCTACTTTACATTTCAAGCCTGGTGGGAAGAGGAAAATCAACAGATTTCAAAACCATCACATATATGAAGTTTATGTTAATCTCTGTTAAGTGGTGACATTGTTGTAACATTAGCGATTTATGTAGTCATTTGCCGTCAGTTCATATTCATATATTTGTATTTTTAAAAATCGGTAACTATAATTTTAACATTTAGTCATTTACAGATTAGTTTCTCCCGCGCACTTTACCTCCATCACTTTATCAGCCTTTATCGCTGTCACAAACACCGTTTCCTTTTTCCAAATCTCCCTTTGTGTGGAAATAACAGAATAACTCAATATAAAATAATGTCTCATATGCTTCCCTTTAACAAAGCGCTCTATAAATGTGTTAATCCAGTGTTGTGTTTGTGCTTGTTAATATCTCATGACTAATGCATTCTTCACGTCTGGCTCATATGCTATTTGCAACCCCATCACCCCCCTAAAAAACATATCTAAATGCAGGAAGCCCGGATGACACTTGCTGCCAAAATCCTGCCTCCCCGTTTTCTCTTCCAGTAAATCTCTCTTTACTCAGGGGCGTGGGGAAATGTTGTTACGACGCGCTTTCTGATATTTCAACACTCGATGAAATGCATTTTTACAGGTTTGATGCTGCCACAGGTGTCCACCACCAAACTGTCATGCAGACTTGTGTTAAAACAACCGCTAAATCACTCACTCTTTACATCTCCACCCGTCCAATCCAAATTCTTTCTCTGTTACCCAGAATAAGTGACCTTGACTCGTTTGTATCCCTACATCCCTCGTTCATTCTGTCATGTGCTCGTCCGTCCGTCCATCCCTCCCTCACTCACCAGGGGATGAAGGTCAGAAATCATCTGGAGCAGTCGGAGCAGATGCTGTCTGCCGGTCTGATCCAGCTGTGACATCAACGCCGTCAGCTCACGGATGCGCTGGTGGATGGGCTCTGGTTGCCGTGGATACACAGATGGCAGCACCCTCAACAGCATGAAGTTACCTATCAAACAAATAAACAATCAATACAATTCAGAGAATAACTAACATTGCTTTTTAAAGCTAAACTAATTCATGTGAAAGTACCATTTGCTATGGTGTCACTTGTCATTTCATATTTTAGGTCACAGTCAAACCCGCAAGGAATGACGAATTAAACCTCCATCATCATGTTGACTAGGACTCAAAATGTGCATGCCATTTCCCCATGAAAGAAGTGTGGTAGCTGATTCATTGTTGACTTCAAAACAACAACAATGTAGCATTGTGTTGTTGTTCACATTTTATTGTCCTTAGTTTCCTCATTTACTTTCTATCAGGCAGTTTTCTCTGCAGAGACACATGTGGCAAACACGATCCCAGCACGAAATGAGGGAAGCAAATAAAATTCCAAGAAAATGAGATGAAAACCCAGAAAGAATAAACAAACAAACGCTTTTATCCAAAGCGTCTATCATTGCAATATCCTATACATTTATACATAGGTATGTGCAATCCCCTGGGATCTATCCCAAAACCTTGCGTTGAAACGCAATGCTCTTACCACTGAGCTACAAGAAAGCGGATTGTTCTAAAGGTGAGCAGTGAGCACATTCTCGTAGTTTGGACACAATAAGTTTACACTGGAGCACTGTGAGATAATAAACATGTGTGGGAACAGGAAGTGAAAAGAGACCTTTCAGCAACACGTGTCAGATCATAACATGAATGACAGAAGGACCAATAAAATGATCAATCAGTGACCTATGATGTGTGATGGATATCATGTGTCTGTGTCATGTTTTAAAGACATTTCTGGAAAACTTCTTGACTGGTTTGTTCTAGTCTCTGTGTGTTTAATTGGAAAACAGGATTTGTTTCAGCTCATAAGAGTTTGCTGTATCATGATGACATACTCAGGCAGAACACTATTTTTCCGTTTTGAGTGAATACCTTTGAATACCTTGAGTGAGGGATACCTTTATCTTTTTGAGTATAGACACAGACATTAAATTACAAAAGTTTCAGATAATTGTTTTTAAATCAGGTAAAATTTAAATAATAAACAGAATTAAAGAAAAATAAATTATTTCAAAATACAATTGAGATATTTTCCAAGCTTTTAGTTTACATTGACTGGATATTACAATCTGTCTTTTACCATGTTGACGCGTGTCAAGCATTCCCACAGTAAATTACATAAACTACTGTGAGCTGTGGAAAAAGAAAGAAAGCGACGCAGACAGTGTTTAAGACTCAGACTACCCATTGCATTACATTACATTTAGGCATATGGCAGACGCTTTTATCCAAAGCGACTTACATTGCTTTATCCTATACATTTTACATTGGTATTTGCAATCCCCTGGGATCGAACCCACAATCTTGCGTTGTTAACGCAATGCTCTTACAACTGAGCTACAGGAAAGCACTGTAGCTCAGTAGCTCACTGTACCCATGACATTTCTATGACAAAACAGTTATGAAACACAAAAAATCTCGATACACACATCGTGCTCTTTCAAAGGTCAAATTGACCTCGAAATAGGCTTCTGTCATAAGCAACTCTGGCCTTCCTTCATTTGATTGGCCACCTCCATTTGATTGATAAGTGCTTTTAGAATGCTGAGGTAGACCAGATCTGAGATCAGTCATAATGTCAGGGCCTGCCTATCTTGTTCATGCTTTTTCTAGTCTTGTGGTAGGATCCTGACAGTCCCATGTTTTGTGTCGGAACACGTGGCCATTGTTTGTTTTGGTGTGCCATATGCTCTCCTGTCTGGTTTCTTGACCCCGCCCCCTCGTTTCCTTATTAAATATCTTGTTATTGTTTCATGCCCTTATGTTTTCTGTACTGTGCTTGTTTGTTTTGCAATTCTTATCAAATCAAGTTTAGAAGTAATGAGTCTAGTTTATTCAAAACAGGCAAGTATATTGTTAAAAGGCAAGTATATATTGTTGTTGTTTATTGTCCTAGTTCAGTGTTATTTTAGTCCCTCGTGGGTTTTGTTTTTCTTTGTTTATTGTAAATAAAGTCTCTGTGTAACTGCTGCCTGCGTTTGGGCTCTGTCTCCACACCTTGACACAGATGTTTTCTACATTATTGGCAGCACTTCATTCAGTTTGCTCTGTTATTCGCAACATTTATTACACACCATGTAAAAATTACGGAGCGTATACACCGTATTCCTGCTCATACCCTGCACTACACAAGTGGGTATACAAAATGTAGACTGGTACAGAAATGGGTATATGCAGTACACCAGTGTATACCCTCGGCTAGACCACTGTCGGATTGTGTGGAATGGACCACACGGACCGGGTAACATCAAAAGCAAACTTGACAGGAAAAATGTTAAAGAAGTGTGGCACCTTTAGACAATAACTATAAAGCATGGCACCCAACCTCCCTTTACCTGTTATACAGCAGATGTTATTTAGTAAGGCATTATAATTGAAAAAAATGACAAATTAAAGAGCACTGCGCAGACGTTGATAGATTAGTTTTTTGGTCCGGCTGTCACTAACTTGCTGATTTATTTCTCATGAACAATTTTCACTGCTCATCTACATCTGCAGTAAAAATGGCAGTAGATCATAAACTAAATATGGCAGAAAACTCCCAGATCTTTACAAAATCACCTAATCTCTGTTCTGGCAAGCTACGTAAATCAGGGCGGTCAGTTGGCAAACATAATTCTTTATGTGGTTTCGTCTGGCTCGGGAGAGACATTGAGTCGAGCAGAAGACCTGCCCACCTGTTTCCACACGCACAGCGGGTTATGTTAATGAAGGATTAGTGCTACACACAACCTCTCCGAATGATACAGCGGGGAATACATGACTGATATCCACACATGACAGGTCACATAATCTTTGCCAGGTACTTTGGCAAAAAGAACATTTTCTTTCCGTTTTTGAGAAATTTCATTCTTTGATGAGATAAGCTTAATGCAAGTAAGTCAATAAAATTGACAATAAAAGTTCCAGAGAGAAGTTTTTCACATATGTGACCCTTGTTCCTGTACAGATATACTGTCTGTTTCTCCAGAACACAGCTGATCTCTGACAGCGTGTTATTACTGAAGTCTCATGTACAGTACTTGTACGGTCCCCAGTGAGATAAACACACTTGTGTTCTACTTTAATGGGAGGAGAAGATAGTGTTGGGAAGTTCATTTTCACAATCCAGCTGCTTCAAATGTTTTTTTTAATATATTTTAGGGTCTTTTTGCCTTTAATACCATAGGATACCATCAATATAAAAAAGTTGATTCCGAATTATTTTTAACACAGTGTCTATATTGAGCCAACTTTAGATGTGTATTAGAACACATCATCTATGTCGAGGTTCATATCAGATGTTTTCACATCTTTGGATTAGGTTTTAATTTCCCTGTATCTGGCAGGCTTAAAACCTTTGTATTAGATCAGTGTTTGATTGACGGATGAATGTAAATAATCTTAGATAGAAGATGAAGCACAAGTAGGCTACCTTAAAGGGATAGTTCACCCAAAAAAGAAAATTCTGTCCTCATTTACTAACATTAAGGTTGTTCAAAATCTGTATAAATTTCATAAAGGAAGATATTTGGAAGTATATATGTCAGTAACCAAGCAGATCTCATCCCCCATTGACTCCCATAGTATTTATTTTCCCTATTATGGAAGTAAATATATTCCTTTTCTCTGAATTTTGAGCGTTGCGGCTTGGCAGTTGTTGGTTTATTAAATTTGCTTAATAAAATTACAGCTAAATTTGAAGAAGTGACATTCCATTAGACCTCCCCTTTAAAATACATCAGTGTGATTGTTTTGGCTCAAAATGCACACAAGTTAAGATTTGTGTAAGCAAAACGTCTCAAGTGTCTAAATTTATCTAAGGCCTAGTCCTGGATTAATCTATTGCCTGTTCGGCAAACTGCTCCTTTAGATCTAAATCATATAACTCAAGAGACAAGTGTAACAGAATCCCTTGCGGTTTGTATAAATTCACACCTAAACTTATATCCTTTAACTCTTCTAAACAAATGACCCGTTAGTTTTCATTTGATGTCCATGCAAGGTTCATGTAATAAGTGCAACTAAAAGAGTTGTATACATAACGCAAACTACAAATACACGAGAAAGGCATAACTGGGAAATCCTTAGAAATAAGTCCCGCCTTTAAAAGACAATTCAGAGAGCTTCAGAGCACAAACAGCACAATTGACATTCAGGATGAAATATCCTTTTAAATCCTGAACTCAGATTGCGATATCACATGATACATAACAATAATTGATACAGAGGAGATTACAGAATAATATCCAGGTGTTCATTTTCATATTTCTTCTGTAAAGTGCTCCACCAATGTGTCGGGTTGTATGTGTTTCTGCAGTGAAGATTAGAGGAGCTCATTGTGGTCAATGATGGTGTAGGTGCTGATGGAATTTAACATCACCAGCACTTTTCAATCAAAGGTGACAGATTGACGGCATTAGTCAAAGCTGACCTTCCCTTGTGTTTCCTCCGGAGACAACGAGAGCAGTCATTCCCATTTGTACTGTCTCGTACTTCTGGCTGATTTCACATTTAAGACGCCTCTGTACTTTTTCCATCAGGCAACGAGACTACAGCAGGGAATCAAATTTGCGGGACAATCACATATTTTCGTGTTGTGTTGATAAGCAAAATACTGACTGTTAATGGGCTGATGATTAATGCAAAGCCCACATTTTTGACAGATTTGTTGCCACGCTAACTTTGGGCCAGGCCTGGCTGACATAAGCGAAAACATCCATCCGTTGCCATTAAAACGCGCTTTATCTTGCAGACACAATAAAGTTGACCTCCAGCAGATACATGGCTGTGAATCTGTTTCCATAAACCTCCATTCACGTTCATGACAGGCCCACAAAATATATCATTCCTCCTCCTGCCCCAGAGGGTCTCACAAAAAAGAGTTTAGAGGGCGCAAAATAATTTCCAGTTGAGGGTGGAATCTGTTTCTGGGGAAATGTGTGCGACTGTGAAAGTGGTGTCTCTTACCGGGCAATGAAATGACAGCAAGTTTCCATGACCCCCAGTCCGGCATCCCCCAGAACTAAAAAACGGCATCCAAAATCATCCTGACAAGCAGGGGGTACATTCACAATCCTCAATACTAAGTCATCACAAACAAAGAGCATTTTGTGGATGCTTCGTGCCCGATACAAATTTAATAATTTGTAATATCTGTAATGTAAAGCAGAAGAGAACCAGGACGAGTCCAATCTTTCACCATAACACACACAATACAACACAGCATCAGTTAGGGCACGCTTAACATGGTTTACCCAAATGGGACATATTCGTGGATGAACAGCCCTGCTGGTCCTGGAACAACATTTCAACCAACCAATGATATTGAGGAGCCAACACTGGCAGCATCATGATCTGGATTGTGTGTTTATACTAGAAAAGGGGTTGGGGTTAGAATTAAGGTAAAATGAAGGGCAAGAAGTAGGATTGAGAACATGACTTGATTCTAACAAGAGCTGAAGTCAGAATTTGGGGATAAGGTACAGGGTTAGAGGTTTTAAGACCACCCCGGTCAACCCCTCCAGTCTCACTGGAATTTGGGCACATTTGTTTGTAATGTTTAGCATTAGGGATAAGATTGTGTCTATTTTTATTTGAACATTCTAGAAACAACATGCAAAGTCGATCCAGAATCATTTCCTTCTTGGCTCAATACAGTTACAAAACACATGTACTGTATAAGACTTTTGGGCGTAAAATAAAAGACGTATGCAAAAGTATTGAAAAATAAAAACGTGAAAGGGCTTACTAACTAAAAATGGGGGTATAAAGAGTAATGTCATGTGGTACTTATTACAGGGAAATGACAAAAAGAGAAAATAACAATAAACCTCTGTTGTAAACAGAGAGTTGTTCTCGTCACAACAGAAGAGTCAAAAACCTTCAAGCATTTCCTTACTTTTCTTTGTACCCCTTTATCGATCTGCTTGTCTAAGATCTCTCGCATGGCCTCAAGCTGCAGGAGAAGCACAACTATTTGACTACACAACTTATATTACCTCCAACAAAGAATTGCTCGCTGGAGCTAACTCTCTCTCTCTCTCTCTCTCTCTCTCATTATGTTTATATAGACCACAGAGCCCCACCATCCAGCTCAGTTGCGTCTCAGCTGCAGTTTGAAAAACAAGTAGGAGCGTGGCCAGCAGATTTCTCAGCATCTAACCAGAGGACACACACAAACGCAGAGAGTTGATCCTATTCACACATGGCCAGACACATGTGGACGTTACTCCAGACTGCGTGTCTGCTCGGTTTGTTATCCGCTGAGTTTCCTGGCCTTTCCGATGAAGAAATAACTCCTGATATGCGCTACCCACACAATTATTTTGGAGAATATGGGGAGGAACAGACCGAAGGTGAGTAACTGTGATGCTAAGATCATCAATATCGTTAGATTCTGTGAGTTATGAATAAACAGGTCCTGGTTTGAAAGAGTTCTGTCATCAGAGTTTGAGTGTCTTTAAGAAAGGATTTCCTCAGTGTATATAAGGAAATAGAGTGGATGTAGAGTTGAGGAATTTATGAATCTGAGGATATTTGCAGTTGTGAGGGCAGAATGTGTCTGTTGTGTATTCAGCTCTGTAATGACAGGATGGCGTTGAAAGCTTTACCAGTAGCAGATGTTAAACCGGAATTGTGTGTTGATGGATTGCTGTGGTTTCGTTGAAATAAAGCTTTCGCATATACAAACAAACAACTTTAGAAAGGGTACAATCTCTTACTGTAAGTGATGGAAAGAGACGACACAGAAAGTCAGCAAATTACTCAAAACAAATGAAAAGATTTGATGTTCGTTTTTTTAAATAATTGTTTTAGTGTTTTGTAGTTTAAGTAGTCAAAAGTTAAAACAACAATAATACACCATAACAAAACATTAAAAGGGCAATATATGAAGGATAGTTCCTCCAAAAATAAAAATGTTGTCATAATTCGTCCACCCTCATGTATTTAAAAACTACATGACTCTTTCTTCTGTAAAACTGTGAAGCACAAAAGAAGATCTTTTGAGTGCTGTTTGGTCAGTATTGTTTACTAAACCACGTTCTTCAAAATATCTTCTTTTGGGTTTGCAGATAAAAGAAGGGTGACATGAGTGTAAAATAAACAATAATAGAATTTATATTTTTGGGTGAAAAATTACGTTATATATTTTTTTGTTCTGCTGAACATTAAAGTATATATTTTGAATAATGTAGGACAGTAAACAGTTCTGGGGCACTTTTGACTACCACTGTAATTTTTCCTATTATAGTAGTAAATGGGGTCCAAAAACTTAGCATTCATCCAAATAGCTTTCTCTGTGTTTAACCAAACAAACACATTTTTACAGGTTTGGAACAACTAGAGATGAAGTAATTAATAACAGAATAAAAATTTTTGGGTGAACTAACCCTTTAACATCCAAATATTTCTCTTCATTATCTGTGTAAGGCTCATGTAGATCTCCACTTACGAAACCTCAAACCCAACACATTGTGTCACGTTATTCACGTACACAAACCATGTCTTGTAACTTTACTCTTTCCTTTTCTGTTTGGCTCCCAGAGGAGACCCCCATGCAGACCCCAGAGGAGACCCCCATGCCGTCCCCAGAACCCTGCAAGTCTTCAGCCTTCACCGAATGGGATAAGCTCTTCACCATGCTGGAAAATTCCCAAATGAAGGAGAACATGCTCCTGCAGTATGCCGATGACATCATCAAGGTGGAACTGCAGTCTCTGCGAGGGGAGATGCTGCAGTTCGTGGCGCAGTATGGGGACTCATGCGCGTCTGCAATTGACAAGGCGGCTCGGAGATCTGGGGCTCAGATGGAAACACGACTGGAGAATGCGCTGATGCAACTGCGAGAGGTCTCAGCCAATCAGTACGAGCAGCAAGAATCGGTCCTGCAGCAGCTACTTGCATCTAGTGTGACCCAGGATGCGCACCTGGAACGGCTAGAGAACTGCTGCCTGAAATCTTCCCAAGCCAAGAGTCTTCAGGCCCGGCATCTGACGCAAGAGAAGACTGATGGGGAGAGCAGAGTGAGGTTAGAGAACACTCTGGCTTCCATCTCAAGTGAACTACAAGCCATTCGGGAACAGATGACCCGTTACATGAGGTCAAACCTGTCAAACAGGCTTCCATCAGGTGAGAATCTGATCTATGTTTCGACAAGCTAAAGCAGCCTATAATGTTGAAAGAAAGTAAGGCGTTGTAGCAGTTAAGAAAGAGAGATCTGGACTCCTGTCAAACCAAATGTGCCAATTGAAATCCATGAATTGGAGGAGAGTGATACAAACACATGTACAATTATGTCACTGGTTTTGAGAAACAAAACTACACGCTCCAATTCCAACACCCGCTGCAAATGTATTGTTTAATGAGAATCAATTCTTTTAACGCAATCTGGATGGCACGGCGATGTGATGATTCGGCAATTGTGCTATTTATTCTGAGCTGTAAATCTGTGACTTATTCAAACCGTATGTTATGATCAAGCCAACTGACTTACATAAACACATAAAAAAACACATCAACTTATATGAACCCTGGACAGAGAACCTTCCCTCAAAGTTAGGATGTAAATTTCTTCCAAAACCAAAACCTCCTTGGACCTTCAATAATCTTCATCTGCTTTGTCCCTATCTAAAGAGCCTAGTCAGTTTCCATTCAAAATGAGAGAAAAAAATATTTAATTTAAAGCTCATGCTTTCTGTATTAAAGGGCTTTGCAGAGGTAGAACAAATGAAAGACAGAGGGAATATAATCATTAACAGATAAGCATGGCGACCACACCAATGCGTCCATGGGGAAAACAGAACCAGATGAGACTGTTTAGAGAAAGAGTTAGTCTTCAGTCAGCCTCCCATAACAGGAAACCTAAGACAAATGTAATGAAAATACTGTAAGCTACGGTAGGAAAGTTGTGATCTGCAATAGCTAATCACCCAGTGGAAAGAGAACGTACCAATCCTATTAACCAAACCATCTCAGATTGTTTGACAAACCTTTCACTGTAATTCTGCTTCCTACTGATTGAAGATCATCGTGGTTCTGCCGGCTTGCTGCTCCAGAGGGGATTATCTCTTAATTGCATGAAAACGTACAAAACTGGCCATCCGGTGTATAAAATACGCTCAGCTAAGCACAAACTTGCAGAAAACAAAACTGTGCAGTACAGGAAAGACCTTTCTAGCAGTATCCTTGTCATATTTACAAATGAATAAATAGCGTTGGGATAAATTTTGGAGTGAACAAAAATTCAGTGAAAATCATCACTCTGAGGAACCACCACTACAAAATAAAAGTTAATTCTAGATTACATCACCTAAAAAAAAATTGAATAAACACTATGCACTTTTAGTTGCTTTTTGTTTCGTTGTATTTATTTAACAAAAATACAAATTTCAAAGCAGACATCCCTCCTTGACTGATTTCGACCATAGAAACACATCTGAGCCTGATGGGTGGAGGGGTTCACGATAGATTCGTTCTGCTCCTTTTAACCAGGGAAATTAAGATTCATTGATAACATCTCTTTCCTCCACAGGCTGTGAAACTGGACTCCTCTTCCCCATGCGCTCTTCTACATCCAACGTCGAAGTAACACCCAAAAGACCATTGCCGACCAAAGCAGTGACCATTTGCTTGTGGGCGAAACCGACCCAGGTTCTCTCAAAGACCGTCCTCTTCTCTTACAGCACGACAGGCAACCCTTACGAACTGGAGCTGGTGCTCAACGGCCAAAGTGTCCAGTTCACAGTGGATGGAGAAACCCATTTGGTGGAGGCACCAGGGGTGGTGCAAGAGGGTCAGTGGGTGCACCTCTGTGCGGTCTGGAGCTCATGGCAGGGCCTGGCTTCTGTGTGGGTGAACGGTCAACAAGCAGCGAGCTCTCCAGGAGTGGCTGAGGGTCATGAGCTACGCAGCAAAGGGAGCATACTTCTGGGACAAGAGTACGGACGTTTCTTCAGGCATCTCCAGATCCCGGAAACCTTTGATGCGGAGCGGGCCTTCACTGGGAAAATGACCGGAGTCAACATGTGGGATCGTGTTTTGGACTCACAGGAGATATCCCAGCAGGCACAGCTGGACGGGAGTGGTTGTGGTAACCGTGGTAATGTGGTGGCTTGGGGGGTGTCTGACATTGAGTTAAAAGGGGGTGTCAAGTTAATCTACTAATGTCTCTACAGTCTTAACCACCTGAGTCCTGTATATCGATCAGATGAGCTCCTACAACACATTAGCTGCTTTGCTACTCCTGCATACAACAGTAATTTCTTTAATTTCAGGAAAATGTTTCCTCACAGGAAAAGTTGGATTTCGGGGTGGACTGGCAGTCATCATGCAAGTTAAAGCAGTTAAACTGCTGCCATTTGAGGCACATCATATCATTCAATATTCATTTCTAAATTTGGTTTTAAACACATTTTGTATTGTCAAAGTATTTATCTTGTTTGAAAATGTTTACATTTCGGGTTGACTTAATTTGTAATCTATTTGTAATGTAATCTTTCAATCCATTGTGATGTTGTTCTTCTGCAATATTTTAAAACTTATAGTTGATCTATCTTGTGATATTTTTATTTTGCTACATAAATACTGCTAATGAATATGTTATTATGCACCTGAACACGTTTTTAGCTACTTGCTACATTTTGATGATGGAACTGTGGAAAATGTTTACAAGGTCAACGTGACTTTTTGCTTCCCCTGATGTGTGAAATGTATTATAATGTACATTGTTTTTATTGAGGCTAAGATGAATGTATAATGTAAATAAGTATTTTTCAATGAGGGACAGGAAACTATAATAAAATTTTAACTAAAATAAAACTAATTGTCACTTGATATTCAAAGCTTTACATTTCTGAACAACTTGAATGGAACATAATACATATACTTTACATATACTTGTCACAAAATATGTCCGAATGGACAACCTTATCTCAAAACTATTTTACAAGGTGGCAAATTCATATGAATTCGTATGATTTAAATCGTACAAAAACGTATGATTATAAGAAAAAAGCTATTCTGAAGCCACTCTCCCCTAAACTCGCCCTTAAACGTAAAACACAAAAGCAAATCATATTAAAACTACATTGTACATAGAACTACATTGTACGAATTCATCCGAATTAGCCATCTCGTAAAATTAGATTATAAATCAAATGTTATAAATCAAATTTAAAACGTTAAAAATGTATTTTGAGGTAAGCAGAATACATAATAAAATGAATTGAGTTTAGTCATTAGGAATTTAAAGTCACCATGAAATCAAAATGTCCTATTATGAAACAGTTATGGCATGAGGGCGAGGCTACAGAAATTATGTTTTTGCCCCTACCCTCCAGCAACATGTTGCTGAATATCCAATCAGTTCCTGATGAATGAAACCAAGTCCCTCCTACATTTTGTAAAAGAACATGAGTGAAGAACTACTGAGTGATGCTTCAGCAAAAAGGAGGCAGAACCCTGTGCATTTAGCCAAACAAATTACATTTAAGTTAAAAACTATGAAGACACTTCTATGCATATAAGAAACCTCAGTGAAGTTAAGCCCCCCTAAATTTTAACCAAGATCAAGATTACATCAGTGATCTAAGTGTTGAACTAATTATTTCAAAACACAGGTGAATGTGATACTTAAGAAGTGAAGAATTTAACTGAGGACTAGACAAAACAGCACAAGCCACATTATGCCGTGTCTGCCATTTGAGACTGTTTACATATATAACACAGCGTATCTGAGGAACTGAATGACAGTGGCGACGGGTCAATGTAAGGGAACGACAAATCAGAGGCTAAGTAAACGTGCTCAGGCCTTAGAGCGATAAGTGCATCCAGATGGTGGTAAGGAGACAGCATTCTTGAAGGGATATTACTAATAATGAGCATAGCTAGAGGGACTTTGGGAACCAGTCAGGGCCTTTAATGTTTCAAAGACGCTCTTTTCCACCTCTACCTCTCCTGCTCCTGTAAGAAGCATAAACACCAAAGAGCTGTGTCTCTAATATGCTCCAGACCACTACAAACAACCATGTAGTTCCTCCGACATAACTTTAACATGAGACCCCTGTATCGAGTCAGCCTTAGGGACGCGTATACTCAAGAAACATGAGATACTGTTAGACGCTTAAGCTTTTATAAACGTCTTAAAAAACTTGATCACTTTGAACCGTAAGCTTGCCCTGCATGCTGTAAAGATCAGAATATGTCGGTATACAAAAATATGTGGATGTGTTTAATAGAAGGCTTACCAGCGAGAACTGCTTTGGTCAGCGTCATCACTTTGCTTGAAACACATGGCTGAAAAAGCAGCACCAAACCATCATGCTGGTCTTTTCTTTATGCTGTAAACTTGTCACTACAATTGTGAACCTACAAACCATTATTTATGTGTACTTACCAACAATGACCTTACTTACCTTGTAAATGTTTGCTTTACACAAAGCCGTGCATCATACTTTAATTGTTTGTCTACCAATATAATCTTTACAACTGAACAAAACATTTATTATTTCTGAAGCTTAAATGCAATAGCCAGAAGTAAAAAGCTAACATGAGGCTATAAACAGACTACACCACAGTCGCTTTATATCATTGTCACAACCCCCAAGCCTCAGAATACTCTTTCAAACTTAATTTAAACAAAATTTTCAAGTAATTTCTCTCTGAATGAGTCCACATCTATGTTTTTTGATATTTGTGGCCATGTTGCATTATTTATTGAACATCCAAGACAATGTCTGTCGTGGAATTTAGCAACTTGTTAGCAACCGCCATTTTAAAGACACGCAAAAGCTTTAAAAAATAAAAGCGGTGTTTTGCTGCTATGCTTTATGTGGTAAAATAAAACGTTAAAATATTTAGTGGTTTTGTCCACTATAAACCTTATTTAAAAATTTTAACAAACACCCATTCAAAAACCCATTGACTTTGAGGCATACTGTCATGATTCCACTATCTTGTCATGTTTATTCGTGTTGTTTGAGTGGAGTCATGGCATAACCTATGGGGCCTGTACCATGATGGTAGTTGAACAAACTCTGGGTTACAGGATTGGTTTTGGGTTGTCAAAACCAAACCAACGTGATCAAGCTTTGTTGGTACCATGAAGCAGCTCCAGGAGTTTCTTTGTCAACTCAAGCTTTGATCCTGAAGCTAAGATTAGTTTGTGCGCGCGTGCACATGAACGAGTGACGTCGGGATCGCTAAACCAATCGCGTTCAACATGGATAGAGGGAGTTCCGTAGGTTTCTTAGGAAATAATTATGCGCAAATGTTAGTAACACAAAAATGTATTTCAGCCACGGAGTAAAACTGTATCTGCTGTCTACGCAAGAGAGAACGGTTTCAGAAACACTGCTGATTGAGTTAATGCACAAGTTGAACGACTATATAGTACACACATTTACTGTAGTATACTGTAGTAAGGTAAATATTACAGTAATGTAATATGATGTGTATTATGTGTGTATGTGCCCCCACAGTGGATGAACATATCCTGCTAACATTAGTTATCATTTAGTTTACCTTTATTAATGAGGATGAAGCACATGATGAAGTGAAACGATCTGTGTGCTGACAAAGTTAAAGATATAAATGTACTGTACTATTCATTACGGCACAAGTGTGAATGTGAGGATTTATATTTTATGTTACTGGTGTCTCTTTTATTGTAGGACATTTCACAACCTTCCCCAGAAACTGAAGTGTCTACCTCCAAAGGTTACAGAAGTAACACATGTATTTTTTGAACAAAATACACTAGAGAAGCTTACTCTTAATAAAGAAGGTTAAATAAAAAAAAACCAGTATGTGAACTTAGTTGTCAGTTGAAGTGTTCATTTAAAAATCCGATGGTCATCTCAATCCTGACTCTGGCTTGATTGAGGGCCATGTTGAAGTGGTTCTGCGGTCAGGATAGCAAAAACCTCGGGCATACACAGGGACCCCCGTCTCACACCAACAGGCTATTAAACAGCCCTGTTATACTTTACCTTCCTTAAAGCACTGACAAAAACACAGATGCATAGGGAATGTTGTAGGCATTTAAAAATGTAGGCCTACTTTATGATACATTATTTAAGTTCATTGTAAGTGTAACTTGATAACAGAAAGATTAAAATAGCAGTGTTAAAAAATATGTGATGTCACCGGTCAATTTATGGTTTTGTCTGTATCTAACTGTAGGTGTATAATAGAAGGTTTCTTCAGTGGACAAAGAAGATAAATGTTTCACCCAACACAGTGAAACTGGAAGTGTTCCTAAATGTTCTGCCCCACAGACAAGAATGTAAAAAATGCAATGGAAAGAAATACATATTGTATGTAGTACAATAACAGTATAAATACATTTAATTTCATGTGTAAGGGAAAGCCAGCAAATGTCATCTCTAAAATCAGATTTTACCTATATAGTCACCATTTTTTGATTTTGTATTTGTAATATATATTTACATCATTTTATGTTAGTATTTTTATTTTATTAAACATTATTAAAAATAACTAGCCATTGTAACACGCACTGTGAGTTAGTTGCCTCACTTGTAAGTAAATTTGCTCGCTGCTGATTGGTTTATTTTCGATGTGAGATCTCTAATCTAGATCATAGCCTGCTCCGGAGCAGGTTAGCCGTGCAGCCTAAGTTACCATGGCGATGAACACCGATTAAAGCTGAGTTACTTTCATGGTACCTAAAACCCAGGGTTGGCGCAAAGTAATCCTAAACTTACCTGGCTAGCCACCTAAACCGGCTTCATGGTACAGGCCCATGGTTTCATGTGAGATTGAAAGATTCTTTCTCGTGTCTCGTCATTGTTCCCTACATCTCGTTCCTCGTTAGCCTCTCCTTAGTGCTAATCCCCAGCACCTGTTTCTCGTTATGATCCTTTGTCTGTTCTCCCTATAAATACCTCTCATGTTTCATTGCCTTGTGCTGGTTCATTGTACGTGTATGTGTTACCATTGCCTCTATCCCGTTCAGTGTTCCTGTTGCTCAAAGTCTAAGCCTGTTTACTTGTGACCTTGTTCCTGTTTCCCCCGTCTTAGTAAGTGTTTTAGTTTAGTTTTGTATCAAGTGTTTTTGTTCTTAGTTTAGTAAGTCAGTGTCCTTGTCTATTTTTATATATTTTACCCTGTCTTGTTTTCCCCCTCGTGGGTTTTGTTTTGTCAGTTTATAGTGTTTTTCAGTTAATAAATTTCCTGTTACCCTTACCATCTTGTATTGTCTGAGTCCTGCCTGCACTTGGGTTCTCTTGCCATGCAAATCGTGACAGCATACTATCCCATACTATCCCACTATACAGTAAATTTACCCAACAACATGCTGGTAACCAAATAATATGGGTTAAGATTAGGTTCAGACTTGGTATCTAGTAATTCCACAATTGCACACTAAACTCCATTTCAAACCGTAATGTAAATTCAGGTGCAACGATTTTCCTTTACCCTTTCCTAACCTGAACTCAATTACCCCACCTTACTTCAAGTTCCATAGACTGTGAAAAGGTCATATGTTATTGGTTCATTGTAGACTTCTGGGAACATGGACCAGAGTGATGTCCAGGAAAAAAGGAGACTGATTAGAACACAGACCCCAAAATGGAATCTAAAGAACGGGTCAGGACGAGAACTAGCTATTGAAGCTATAATAAACTTATTATAGGCCACGGTCGTTGCTCTGCCTATAACGAATAGCATATGCAGAAACCTAATCTAATCTGCCTATACTGGAAATGAAGAACAGCTAACTATAACTGTAAGTACAGTACAGTAATTTTGCTGAGTCATGTTGAATTTTGGCAAGTAATATCTTGAACCTAGAGTGAAATGTTTTTTCAAACGCTATCATTTTCAACAGTAAGCACCTAGATCCTAAGAAATCGACACTGTACTTTCGTCTTGTCATGGCATCAGCCTTCTGAGAAACAATGAGTTAGGTAAGTGTTCATATGGTCTAAAACAATAGTGTATCTCTCTTCTGCTTCTGGGACTTAGGCCAGAGATTCTGCTTACTCATGTGTCTTTCTATTCCAACTCTTGTCTTCTAGATTTGTGGGATGTATGTGTAACCAATGGAAACAACGTAAGGGAAATACACTGTATGGATAAAAATATTGGAACGCCCCCTTCTATTAAATGTTCATCTGTTCCAGCCTATTCCAATCAACAAATAATAATGTTATACCATACAATATACAAAACGTGATTGTGACAGATCTATTTCATAACCAGTTCAATCAAAATAATGCTGCTGGGCAACAGGCAGGACCAATACTTTACAGCATTTTAGCACAGAAGCCAGCCAAATTAGCCAGAAGCCAACACGGACAATGTAAAAGAAAATGCAACCCAAACTATACTGAATGCAAGTACACTTGACCCGAATAAACATGGTTTGTATTCACCACAATTTTGGGTTGCTACTTGACGCCCAATGTAAAATCTGGGTACTGAAGCAAAAGGGCCACTAGACCACTAAACCAGTGGTTTAGTGGTCACTTTAATAATTATAATTAATCACTTCAAGTGGTGATTCTTGGCCAGAATGAGGAGAAAAGTTAACCAGACTTTAAACCAATTCATCAGCTAACCCCATGAAGAATAAACTTGCCAGTGGGTCAACTAGTACAAAGGAAGTCCCACATGAGCACAACTGAGGCTCTCTAATTAGGCTTCTCAGGTGAAAGTGACCTATTTGTCAGATATGGGGACCCATACCCGAAATGTGACTTCTGCATTTAACCCATCCAGAGAGTAGTGAACACACTCAAAGCAAGTGGAGAACACACATACACCCGAAGCAGTGGGCAACTATCACTGCAGCGCCCGGGGAGCAAGTAGGGACAAGGTGCCTTGCTCAAGGGCACTTCAGTCATTACCCGCCGGCCCTAAGAATCAAACCAGCAACCTTCTCATCACTTGTTCGACTTTCTAACCATTAGGCCACGACTGTCTCATTTCCTTTAGTGTCGCAGCCAAATCTAGCGGTATCCAATTTATTTGTCTTAAAAACACGAGCACTTTGGTGCATCTTTGGTCCTTTCTATGGCTCATTCAGAAGGTCTGATGTCATCCTTTGGCTGACCCATGCAGTATGACAATGAGCTATGGTCGATGTAAATTAGAAAACGTTTTTCACTAATGAAGCCTCTGATGACCCGGGCCAACAATCTGTTTCGCTCATCATTCTATTGAGCAGACTGTTTCAACACAATAACTTACTCACACCAAGGAGATCTTTATCTTCGAAGGGCAAGAATTTGTACGAGTGGAGTATTTGAAGAGCTGAGATAAAAGTATATTTTGGCAACGGCGGCTGTTTCATTTCAAAAGCGACGAGGTAGCAGAGCAAAAGATGTTATAACGTATGCTTCATTGTGTAAGTCTCAAATGACCCATTTAAACTGTGGTCTTGGGACAAGAAACCAGAAACACACACTGTGGGTTAGAAAGACCACACGCCCTCTGTGTTGTGTGGATGCTGTGGGTGGCAGATTATTGCATGTGGAAACTAAACAGTCACTGCCGGTCTGTGTGTTTGAATAGTTCTGTAAAGGCACAAGGGAATTGCTTCTCTTATTACCAAGAAGGCAATGACGAGTAGGGTATGCGAAGCAGTGACTCATGGCATGTACGATGGTTTTATACCTTCCATGACTCATCATTCTAATCTGTGACCTAATAAAACACGGTGCGCGTTGACCGAGACTTTGACAACTAGATTTATTTTGTTTTTTTACACGTGCTGCGTACAGTGACAATCATAGACCACACAGAATATTTGTAATGTGTGATGTACAATTATGAGAAACATAATTTTTTATCAATAAGATTTCACTCCACGAGATAAAGTTTTCTGATTCGTTGCATAGATAGAAGATCCTTACCCTAAACTCTGATTGTCTGTTAGACATATTCCACTTTGATGTCCATAAACACATACAGTTGTGGCCAAAAGTGATGTCCAAGTGACGTTAACGGTTTATCGAAAAAAGGGTGGCCATTTAAAGCAAATAATGTGTAAATATGCCCCCAGGACAGCAGTTGAGGATGTCGTGTACTCTGCACCACGCTGGTGACCCTCCATGGCCCCTTGCTTTCCCCCTGAACCCCATTTCTGACCCTTACCTCCAAGAACACTGCAGGTGATATCCTTAGTGTGTTGGGCCAAGAGTTCAGCTTTGGCAATGGCAGCCAATGATAAGTAACTGGACATGTTTCTGCTCAGCTCTTGGTTCCCCTGCCGCAAGAATCGAACAGCCACAGGCACGGCCAGCGCCATCACTGGGGCCCTATTGTAATTCTGCAAAAAGAGACAAATACTGATATTGTCCCATAACTTCAGACTCTCCTCTCAGGTCACAGATTATGTCAATCAACTGCTAACTGAACTGAAAATGTCAATTAGATGCTTTATTTAAGTGAGGACAAATTATTTCATCACCGTATGCCCAGAATGATCAGTAAAGTCTGGGTTATTAGATCCAAACAGTAAACATGTAAGGGAAACTGGCTTAGTGGCTGCTTCATTAATATAAAGAAAACACTGAATAAGACATAAAAGATAACAATTAACATTTCAATAGATCTGCTTTAAGAGTTTGATGTGGGTGAAACTTCATTTTAAATGTTCTGCTGCCCCCTATAGGGTACATGATGCAAATATTTTAAGGGTCAAACAGTGTACATTTAAGATTATAACATTAGACATTTACAGAATATTTCTAACCTATCCTAATGGACTTCTAATGTTCGAACAGAGTTAATAGTTTTAGATTGTAATAGATCTTAGCTCTATTTAATTGTATTAATATTTTAAATTAGCTTTTATTTTTAGTTTTTTGTGTTAATTGTAGTTGTAGCAAATTTGGTTTATGCTTTTAACATTTTATAACTTATTGGTTTATTTTTTATGTTGCTATAATTCATTTTTATTTGTATTTCATTTTCATTTTTGTTGATTATTATAATTTTAATCCTTTAAATTTATTATAGTTTATGTATGTGGCAACATTAAAATTTTTCCTTGAGTTAAGTTTTTCCAATAATTGTAGATCAATATTTGATTTGATTTGATTGAACAGGA
This sequence comes from Triplophysa bombifrons, assembly GCA_029783895.1. NCBI lineage: Eukaryota > Metazoa > Chordata > Actinopteri > Cypriniformes > Nemacheilidae > Triplophysa > Triplophysa bombifrons. Next base: position 18,282,113 of record CM056461.1, read on the forward strand.
ACGTTATCAATATTTTCATTTTATTAAACTAAAATAATCTTGTTTCTAAAAATGTCAATGTTGGCTGATAATAACAATTTACAAGACAAACTGTTTAACAGGTAAATTAAAACAAACAAGATGAAAGAAAATATTTTATGAGTAACAACTACAATGAATATTTGTTGACAATACTCTGTATAGATTACACTACAGATATAACTTTTTACTATTTTGTCTGTAAAATTGTGTGATTAGTTGACTATTCAAAATAATTAATTATTTTTTGTTTTTAGCACAACAAATATGGTCCCTTTGAAACCACAGAAAAATGTTCATAAAATATGAGTGCGCTTTCTGAAGTTAGCAGACATAACTCCTGTCCTGTTTAAAGAGAGCCTCTCTATTCTCTCACCTCAAGAGAAAATGTCCTTGAACATCTAAGCAAAAACATAAAAAAACGTGACGTAAAGCAAATAACTTACAAAACTAATTATGAACACCCATTTCTATATGACGTTGCTCATTGATTGCTCGTGAGAGGGAGACTAAGAGAGCGAAAGCCAGTGGGGTGAGAGAGGACACTGAGCGGATGGATGTAGGGCGTGAAGCAGCCGTCTAGAGAAATTAATTATAACATGACTTCAAAAAGCTCCTTAAAGGGAAATAATAAGAAAGTGAAGAGATTAAGGCTAATTGCTGTCATGCGTGTGAGTTGTGTTTTGAGTCACATCACTTCAGACTCTGTGAAAGACTACAATTATGACAACCAATCAGCTTCAAACACTTAGAATGGAAAAGTCAGGACCCTCCTTTTTTTCTTTTATGAGGGTTTGGACATCTGTGCAAATACTTTTAAACAAATGATGATGTTTAGTGGATGCACGTTCTCAAGTTTACACAGGATTAAAAAAAATGTTACTCTGTTTGTTATTATCTACTGTAATGATATTAATAGAGTAGCCTACATGTCCGACTTACATTCCTGCACACAATTGTACACTGAACATGAAGGTCTGTGAGGAGGCTGTAAGGAGTTAATGTAAGATTTCAATGAGGGTGATTCGTGTGGCACCTGCAGGATGCAGCTTGTGATGTCAGAGGCGATCTTGGCATGAGGCGTGTCTTCATCTTTGCCCTGCGGCTGAAGGTTGTGTTCGAGACATGACTCCCAAAGTGACACAAGTGCTGCTCCGTGCCTCTCGATCGAACCCGTTTCTCGGATGGCTGTGGTGATGCGTGTGATGCAGATCTCCACTACCGCCTGGTCATTGTCATTGGTCAGGTAGTCCTGTAGCCAGATGAGAAATCGGTGAGGTCATAACTGAATACAGATGAAAGAAGCATGCACTGTCTATTAACCTTTGGCGTGCAAATGATTGTGATTCCTGAATAGGAGCAGAATTTTCAAGGAATTTAAATCTCTGTTTCGCATATTTATATATTAGAATATATTAGATCTATATTTTGGCAAATGCAAGAACTGCTAACTGATTTTCGATACTTAATACTAAACATGAAAAATAAATAACAATATCAGTTTTGTCGGTGAATACGTTTTTAACATATTAACTGTTCAAATCCATTCAGCAAAATTTCACACATTTCCTCCAAGAATAGCACAGAAAATGTAAGTAATGTTTGAGAATGAGTCTGATTATGAGGCATGTTTGGAATGATAATAGAATGCAAGTGACTGTGCAAAGGAGGGCAATGAAGGCCCTGGAGAGAGAGAGAGAGAGAGAGAGAGAGAGAGAGATGATGGAGGGCTACCCCTGAGATCTTAGATGAGCTAAAATCTGTTTACAAAAACCAGCACAAGCAAAAAATACCAGACGAGACAGGAGCAAGTCCCAAAACGTGCCCAGGGGCACCGGGTTCGCTCATCTAAATGTATAATACAGCGAGTGTGCAAATGAAGGTTCACCTTATTCAAATTATTTAGTGACAAGTCAGTGATCAACCACGACATGCCATATGCTCTCCAACTCACACTCACACAGATTTGGTCTTCAATGACTGTTGGAAATAAAAAGGGTTTAAAATATAGTGGAAGGATATTCATATAGGTCAATGTCCTCAGAAATTGATTTTCAGCATATTGGAAAGGGCAAAATACTTTGTTATGTCCTAAAATAAGCTCTATACACATTGTGTTTTAGTTTATACATTACAGCGCAAATCGTCTTTGTTAACCTGTCACATGGATGCATAGACTGTTACAGTGAAGAATGGGGCAGTGCAAACTATATTGGACCGGTTTCTCATTTCACATTCAAACATCGTCATTTCAGCACACTAAATAATAGAAAGAAAGCGAAAAATTGACATTTGAACATACATTATGTATATAATATATATGTGACCCAGTCTGTGAAAACCCAGCTAAAGTTTTTATTGTCTTTTTTTGAGTTTCCGTTTTCTACATTTGATGTAAAAATTGAAATCATAGTTTTAATGAGACAGACGGTGAATTATCGCCCTCCATTCCGAAGGGCACATCGGGAAGTTTTATATACTTGTTTTATTATTGCCCTTATTCACTTTCATTTTGGATTGATTTTTAAATGGATATGACCAAAAAATAACACCTTGACACCTTAAGTATGGAGCCATGTGATATCTTACTTGGGATACACAACCCATTTTTGTCTGACAAACAAAATTATGTTCCTAACCTTTTTAATATTTTAGCCAAGATTTACATCCATAAAACCAAAATAACACATTCAAATCCCTCATATATTACTCTCTGCCATATTTTAAAACCATATTAAATATAAAAACACAGAATAAGAAACTCGAAAAAACTACAAAAGTTTTGAAGCTTTTCAAAAAATTTAATTGAATGACCTTTTTTTGTATTTTTATTTAATTGGTATATTGTTATTCATCGTTCCCTTATTTTATATATTTTTTGTTTATATTGTATAATTACGGTGCTTTTGTTTCTTATATTAACCTCTAATAAAAACAAACAAACAAATATATATACACGGTTTCATCTGACGCACGCGCTAGAAGGGATAAAGCTACAGTCGGAAGGGGTGGTAAATGTCGACATATAATTACAATAAATAACATTAGCTAACACCTACCCCAACTCTAACCTTACAATAAAAATATAATCAACTATTTTGAGCGTGACAAAAATTGTGCGTTATTGAAGTGCGCATGCCCAGTGGACGTAGCTGTATCCTAGTCAAACCCCGCTTGACCGAGATTAACTTCCGTTCTGTTTGTCATCGGTCTGTCTAGTGGCTAGTAATATGGCGCCGACTAAAAAAGCACTGAGAGTTAAGGTGATGAGTAGACTGAAGCAAGGATCAAGTTGTTGTGTTGTGGGATGCAACGTGATCTCTGGAACAAAGGCCCTTTCAAAAATAAAAATGTTTCGGTTTCCCAGAGACGAGGAGAGACGAGGAGCATGGACCGCCGCTGTGCTCAGAGATGTTTGGCAGCCATGCAAGAATACAAGGATCTGTAGCACTCACTTCATTACAGGTAACAAGAACCTCATGAAGCAACAGATAACGTTAACCGCTAGCTGACTAGTAACAAGCCTGCAGAAGTAGTAACGAATAAGCTAAAAGGACAACGTAGCTAACATTGTATAACGTTAATGTTAACTCAATGTAATTGTTGATACGCTTTAGTTATGGTTAACGTTATGATACATGAAATCCATCAAACATAAGAGCAACAATGTTTTTCAATCAGACGGGTTACGTAGCAACAACATAAACAAGCTTCGGTAGACCTTTGCAAAGAATCAGTAACTCTTGAGTAGTTTGATTTAATTGTAGTTTAATTTAATTGTATACAATAACAAAAACATTAATATAAATGAATATTAGTATACATTAAATATAAAATAAAAGGGTATACTGCTAGCCACTAGCCAGACTGATAACCAACACAGACCGGAAGTTAGCTTCAGGCCAGGCGCATTTGCCTTGCTTATAGGGACATACCAAATCACAATAGCTCATTTATTTTCTAATAAACTACTAAATAAAGACGTATTACATTTGCACTGGCATATTTACTACATTATAGCTGATAGATATTTAATCTGTAAAGCTGTTTTGAAACAGTATATGTTGTGATACTGAAAATAAATTAGACTTTGACCTAATTTCATTGTACTAGAATGCTACTAATATACTAATACTGTTACTAATATAATTTTTTAGCAATATCTTATAAAGAATGCATTTTTGACACATAAATCTGCATGTAACCAGAAAAGATCAGGCAAAGCATGTATGATGTTCAGCAAAGTGCAACACTAAACACTAAAGCTTCCTATCATTTTTTTTTTTAGGTGCACCATCAGTGGACCCATTACACCCAGATTATGTTCCATCAATATTCGAACACATAAACGGCATCAATGGTTCACAGAAGAAACAGAAGAGAACATCTGTGGTTAAGTCTATCCTTGCTGACACTGGAGAAAGATGCACTGCTGTGGGTACAGATCTTTCATTGGCAGACATCGAGCAGTTACAAAATGAAAAATTTGAATTGCAAAGAAAAGTTGCTTTACTGAAGATGAAACTGGAATTGCAAGAAAACGAGTACAAGTTCAGAGTTCAAAGTGAAATGTGAGATTGTCTTAAACATCTTTCGTGAATGGCTCAATGTGATGGCGAAAGAGTTACAATCCGTTGACCATCCTGAAAAGATGTCAGAAGACTAGGTTTCCAACAAGTTAGATGTAAAACAGTTTCACTGAATGTTTTGCCACCAAATGTGTCCGTCTTCATGTACCAGCATCTACAAAGGGGATAAAAATTGACATATTCAGTAATAAACTATAAATTAACAGTTTTATTGACTGATATAAATACTGTGGACTACAATTTCTGTTGCTTTTACTGTTCTCAATGTAAAAAGTAAAATAGCTTGATGTCTCAAAAAACACAAACAACATGCTTTTTTTTTAGAATAAACGCAAACCTTTTTTTCATGTTAGACTGGTTTCAAATCAGCACTGTTGAGCTGCTTTTGGGACCATTTTCATTTATCTGTCACTTAACTGCAGTTTTCTATTTGCAAATGCCTCCATACCTTTTGGCAGCCTGTGTTTAAATAAAAGCTAAAAGCATAGCCTTTGCATACAGCTTTTTTGACCCTAATTGATTTAGTGGGGGAAGGCAGAGCGGAGCTTGTAGCTTGATGTTTTTGCATGGTTTCAAGAATTGAGCTACTGGTTGTGGATCAGTCTGAAAGGATATTTGAAATGTACATTATTCATAAATATATTATAATTTTTAATATTATTATAAAAATAAGGAAGACACATTTGTATTATTATTAAATATAATATTATTAAATATAATGATAGTTAAAATATCTCCACTTCTTGGTAACCTGTGACCAAATCGTACCGACATGGCTACACACCTCTCTATTGCTGCATAGATCAGATAGATATATTATCAACAGAATAAATGCCAGCATTGAAACAGCTTATCAAAATGCTAACCACTGCCTCCGAAATTAAGTCAAACACTTTAGTTTGGAGACAGAGCGAGTGAACAGGCAATTATCACAAGCACGTCATTTACCAGCCACAAGATCACATTAAATGTTAAATAAATATTTGGTGGGGCAAAAAAAATTTTTGGTCGCAGTCTGGAGCCCTTGCAGGGGATTGCATTTACTCAGATACAATTTATAGTATAATGCATTGTAAGTCCCTTTGGATAAAAGTGTCTGCCAAATGTAAAATGTAATGTAAAATGTTACAGAAAGTCATACTTACCATGCCATCCAGGTGCAATGCCCACACTGGACTTTACCATTCTTCATCGTAAACAATCCATGTGGAGAAAGTGTCCAACCCGCCTCGATTTCTCCGCAAACAACACATGTATTTTCATTCATGTCGGTCAGAATGCTTTTAACTTTTTCAGAAGGAAAATAGTTACAGGTACCCAAGCTGCAATATGCCTTGAACGCTTCCCTTGTATGTACACATTTCTTCACGTCTAAGGTCACTGGAAGTTCCATTTGGGCCACAAGAGCATGAATGCGCAAGTAAAGTTTGTTTATGTTGTTGCTGTTGAAAACTTGGAACCAAAAGTTTTGACTAAACATGTGGACTGAACATGTGCGACTATTCTATAATACCAGTTTGAAATATAGTAGTCTTACACATACTGAATCCATCAGTTCACAAGCGTTTGTTAACCAACTACTTATGGAACAGATGTGCTTTTTGGAGCTTCAAAACAACTGAACACTATTCAACTGGATTACAAAGCCAAGGAGACCCAGTATGTAATTAGTTTAAGAAAAGTCATACAACTGATGAGATTTTACCTTTTTAGTTGGGTACTTTGGTAGACTTATATTGATGGCAAAAATAAAAAACTTTACGGGTTTATCTTTGTTTTTCAAATCTCGGCATCTTAATATCTGCATCTCCATATTAACTTTAATTTCATTTATTGTTTTACATTAGTTTCTTTACTTTATGTTTTGAATATTTGTTTTTAAGTTACTTTGTGAGTGTAAAGTAAAATGTTATTATGTAAATGAAATAAAATGCAAAAATTGTACGATCTGATGTCTTTAAACTCATTTAAGGAGGTTGCATGATGCCTTTGCTTGTCTCCTGTCAGCGTGTTGTACAGTATACTCACCGGAGAGCAGGATATGCTTTTGATTTCCTCTAGGGCTTGAGACAGACAGTCTTCAATCTCATGGTCATCCAGGGAGAAGAGATCACCTGCGCGGGACAGGTCTCTCTGTCCCAGCACTAGACGGAAGAGATGATGCATTCTGGGTTGGGCTCAAGCTTGAGCAGGCGGCCTCTTCTGCCCTGTGTTACCGCGATGGCCTGACATGATCCTGATGGTGACGGGGTGCCGGGGACAGACATCTACAACCTAAAACCACAACACAAACTAAAATTAATGTTAACATCATTTAAACCATCATGTCACACCTTTCTTCTGCGGAATACAAAAGAAGATATTTTGAAAAATGTTGTTGAATGAACAGCAATGGCAACCATTCACTTGCATTGGTTTTGTGTCCATACAACAGAAGTCAATGGCTGCCACGGCTGTTCGGTTAACAACATTCTTCAAAATATCTTCTTTTTTGTTCTGCAGAAGAAAGAAAGCCACACATGTTTAAAATGACAAGAGGGTCAATGATGACAGAATTTTCATTTTTGAGTGAACTATCCCTTTAATGCAAACAATACAATAAACTTTATTTTTAAATGTGCAGTGCATTGAGAACCCAGGACCACTGCTTTGAGATATTGTGCGCATAAATAAAAATCATCTATTGCCTCCAAAGTGAACCTGGATGGAATTCCAGGCTGCCAAATTTCCAGTTAGTTAATATTAAAAAAACAATCACGCCAGTGTTCCCCTCGTGCACTAAACCACTGTTAATCTGTGATGTGTTAAACCCGTCCCCCCAGGAATTCATCATTTATTAAAGAGTAACAAACCCTTGAAAACCATGAAAACACTGTTGTATCAAATGTGTTCAGTCATGCCTTTTTTTCATATTGCAGAATCTTAATCTGACACAATATTATTAACCGAAGTCAAACATGGACTGAAAATAAACAATCTTGATAATACAACTCTACAGAGATATGGCCTGCGTCTGAAATAACTTCTGTGCTATATAACAGGTGAAAATGTGTAATGGTATGTGTGTGACAATAGTATGAAAAAAAAAACAGTAGGCACAAGTACACATTAGACACTCCCAGATCAGATGCATCGGATGGACAATATTCTATCTAGGCCACAGGAGCAAAAGCCACCAAATATGGGAAAATTATTAATACATAAAATAATTATTATATATAGAACATAATAACAGTATATAACATTATAGAAAATTATTCATGTCATTATATCACCCCCAGTCACGAGAAGCCATATTATGACTGCTTTGGTTAAAAAACTAGCTAGTTCTTTACTAGCATTATAAATAAACATAATGGAAAATCTATTTTAAAATTAAGAATTTCAAAATTCGAAAAGGCCCAGAAGGGTGTGTAGCTACTAGCTTCCCTATTAATCCCTTTATCACAGGGTCCATTGTCACCTAACAATGATTCTGAAGGACAGCATAAGAATGCTTCTGTGTCTTTTTCAGCCTGACCATACTGACACTCAAGAGCCAATGAAGATCAGAAGATAAACCAAAAAGAACATCTCTGTCTTAGGTCTGTCTGACCTACTATCAGCCTGTGATCTAAATGAATCATAAAAGCTGCCATCAGTCAGTAGCAATGTGACCGTCTCTGAGGAGACCAGATGCACAACTCAACATCACTACCAAACCACTGATCCATAAATGTAATCCCAATGACTCTATATGTGTCTTCTCAATGAAAACTGCTTTTATTTGACCAGTATGTGCTTCATTACCTGGTGGTGATTTGGTTTGTTTCCTGTAGAATTCTGCAGGAATAAATCTGCTATGATGATGTATTGTTTGCAAACAGTGAGATGGTGCCCACACCACATCAGGTGGACATTTAGAGTAAAAATTAACGATGTATTTGATATAGGATTTAGGGTTAGTTACATGTAATTAAGCTTAATTTATAGAAAATACTATTGTAAATATATGTAACATGTGTAACAAGGGCACCGTAAAATACAGTGTTACTTTTCTGTTCTTTGGTGTATCAATATTGACCAGCACTTTGCACTGTACCCTTGTTAACCACATAGTGTCGTCCACACACACGCACGCATGTTTCATGCGATTCCACCATCACCAGACTATAGGCAAGACATGACAATTCTGATTCGACTATGTAAATCCTTAGTCGAGGACATCGACTATGTAAATCCTTAGTCGAGTACACCCCTAAATTAATAAATAACTATTCAGTAAAAATAATAAGCATACACTCAGTTTTTTTTATTTTTACAGCATTAGCATGCAGAAAGCAGGTCACTGGACTCTTAAACAATCACCAGTTACAATGAATCTCCAGGTTACGGCTGAACAATCTCAGGAATGCAGTCTTTAAAAACACGTTCTCATAGACACGCATGAATGCACTCATACGTTTAAAGATACGACACATGTAGGCACTACAGAAATAACATCTAAGCACACAGCTCTTCAGCTTGACATATGATTATTTAAGTTCCTCATATTTTCATTTTTAAAAACTTTAGTTTGGTATTTTATTGTGCAGAGTTTACTATAAGCCATTTGTAACTGGACTATCTGAGGAGAGCCAACGAATTGCATCATAGCAGTCTAATGTGTCAACCTCGATCTCAAATACTATATTTGTGGTTGTGATAGACTTATAGATCAGCAGGCTGAATGATCCGACATTTGATCGTTAAATTGTTGAAAACTGTTCATGGGAAGAACTCTACAATTTTATTTTTTTACAGTTTGCTTGTGAATCCCATATTGCGTTTTGAATCGTGAAATGGGTGTATTGTTACACCCCAATATGCACTTAAATATGTTGAACAGATAAAAAAATGTATTAAATGATAAGTGTGGGTTAAAAAAGCTGAGTAGCTTTAAATCAAGCAGCAAGAAATAAACTGAGTGCACTGGTGGCCCCGCCTCCTTAAATTCTCATAGGTTGTTTCAAATGTAGAAACTGATCAAATCTTTTCTTGTGGCTAAATTTATGTTTTTACCAATGCTTACAAACAGGTTGTTGTTAAATCGTCATAGGTCAAAGAGAATACGGGTCACATGGCAATAAAACATGGCGGATGGAGTATGTCCGAAATGTTTTCATACTACTCCCACTCATACTATAAAGAACATACTGTTATAAGGGTTGATAGGTAGGTAGGTCCTTTTTCAAATTCAGTATTTTCACAGTATGCAATTTAAGACGCAGCGAAAGTCTTTTGGGTTGACTATTACTACTAAACAGACACCTAGTAACAACCGAGACCAGCCTAGCAACGGCATGGCATGGCAACGTGCTAAAAACATGCAAAAAAACATAGCAATCTAGGCCACCACCCCATATGCAAGAACATCTGTATGTTAGCCAATCTTTACTTTAGGAGACATTGACAGAATTTAACATTGAGTCTTTTGTGTTCCTTTTGTGTTCCTGTTCCCTCCTTCACTGCTATAATGGGCACCTGTTGATCAAAGCGTCTCTCCTGGAAACAACCAGACTGAAGAACATCTTCATGAGCAAAGATATAAAGGTAGACAGCATACCTGTTCTCTCCCTCCACAGCCGGCACACACTGGTTCGGTTCACAAAACACGGATTGTGTATGCCGTCCCAGACAGGGTGGGAGTGGGTTTCCCTCCAGACTCACGGTCAAAGAGAGGCTTTGTGTGACTGAGATTAGGGTGGGACCAAAATGCCCATTAACACATTCCTTTACCATCACAATCAAAACAATGAGAGCAGCCAGATAAATGTCCTTAAAATTATAGCCTTCAAGGTCAGATACCACAGGCTGCAAATATTTAGAGCAGAATTCTAACCTTGACTGGCCAAAGCACTTTTTATGTTCGGGTTGATCAGGATTTGAAGTGTTTCCATGTTAAAAGTCCAAAAACTAGGCTTACTTTATTTTTTTATCATAATTTAATTAATTTCTTATTTTTTTAATTAGATTGAATTATGACACTCTTTCACTACAACTTTTTGGGTCACCCATCCAGGCATAAGAGAATTGTGTTGTTATCTCATTATGCATACTGCAGATTGCAGAATGACATGCGCTGAATGAGAACCATCAAGAAAGTAAACCATTTACTATATTTATTAAATATGTGTGAGTGAAAAAGAGTAAAAAAATTGCATGAATCGCTGGCAGATCTTTGCAGTTATATGTTGCATTATTTATGGTGTACAGCAGTGGTTCTCAAACTGGGGGGACCCCAAGATGGATCCAGGGGGGCCACAAATTTTGTGGAATTTTATGAAATACAGCAATGTATTAAGTTTTATCCAAAACTAGGACCACCAACCAAAATAATTGATGTTCCAGCATTGTAAAACTGAATTTGTTTTTGCTTTAATTAAAATTCTAAGTTTAAGATTATATGTCCTGATTTTGGGGTGCCGCAAAGCGTTGCAACCCACACAAAGGGACCCTTACAAAGAAAAAGTTTGAGAACCACTGATGTACAGTACTGCAGCTGCTGGGTCAGATTCTTACACACTCACAGGGTGCAGCTGTAGTTCAGATACACACATACATGCACTTGTCTTTGCAGTGGCATCTGCCATTCCTCTGTACACATTCATGCAACGCTCACCATGTGCTTCATAGAAAATGTTCAGCTTACAAACAGGAATGTACTGTGATAGCATTCATCCTGTTCCTTTAAGAATACACTTCACCCAAAAATGAAATCCTGTCATCATTTACTCACCCTCATGTCATTGCAAACCTGAATGGCTTTCTTGCTTCAGCAGAACACAAAAGAAGATATTTTGAAGAATGTTGTTAATTGGCCCCATTCACTTGCACTGGTTTTGTGACTGTCCATACAATAGAAGTAAATGGGGGCCAGTGCTGTTCGGTGACCAACATTCTTCGAAATATCTTCTTCTGTGCTCTGTGAAAGAAAGAAAGTCATAAATGTTTGAAATTACAAGAAGGTGAGTAAATGATTACAGAACTTTCAGTTTTGGGTGAACGAATCATTTACTCACCTTCTTGTAATTTCAAACATTTATGACTTTCTTTCAGATTAAAAAAGTAAAATAGAAGGTAGAAAAGTATGTTTTAGAATCATACTCAACTATATTTTCCTAACCAGACATTTAATCTACTGTAGGTACAAATATCGTGTTATTATTAATTTATTATTTATCATTAATTTTATGCTTTATACATTCAAATAAGCATGTCAATGCGTGATTTCTTACCATATAACGGAGTTGTAGCCATACACTATAATATTAATTTATAATTTATTAAAAAGCAGCGGCATACAGTTTTTCAAAAGTTTCCACGATAATACAAGTTCCTACGAGGCTGAATCCAGCTTCTTATTCGCAGTTTCTTATTGACGCTATCCGTTCCACCTTAAAAACGCGAAGCATCCGCTTTTCCAGTTTCTTATTCACGCTTAGCTTAGGGACCGTCTCGCTTTTCTCTTCTTTTACGTTTAAAAAAAAAAACTTTGTGTGTGTGAGTGTCTGTGTCTGTGGGCTTGTATGTGTGTGTGTGTGTGTGTGTGTGGGCTTGTGTGTGTGTGTGTGTGTGTGTGTGTGTGTGTGTGTGTGTGTGTGTGTGTGTGTGTGTGCGTGCGTGTGTGAGAGAGAGAGAGTGCACAGAGGATGGGCTGCTTGCTGTCTAAGTCCTGACATGCTGAATGCCCCTTGAGATGACCGTGAACTTCACGTGGAACCTTCATCACCCACTCCGCTTACCATCCTCAATATCACTTTGATAGAACAGTTTTTAGGCAGCCTATCTCCACCAAGAATATTAATCACATCCAAAAGTACCTACATGTTTGAATGTGCAATATTCTAGTGCAGAGCATGCAATACAGTTTATGCATAATTAAGTAAATTACGTGTATATTTGTAAAAAGCATAGTATACACAGTTTTGTTATACTTTGCATATATATAATTATCTGTCCGTCTTACCTCTTATGTAAATTAATTATTTTCTTCATTGATGTATTTTATTTTTATTCTATATATTTTTTTTTTTCTATTTCCTGTGTTTGTCTATGTACTGTATTTTTTCATTCTGAGCTCCTGAAACCACAATACATTGCTTGCCTTTGTGTGCACAATTGGAAAATAAAGCTTATTCGATTTTTTTTCTGATCAATTGCTCTTATACAATTTATTATACTCTTTTGGTCTTAGCCAGTGTGTTATACACACATTATATTACTGTATCTATTACATGTATATAGATTTATGTAAACGTTGTCACTTGTTTTATGTACAGAAAATGTCTAATGTCAGAACTGTTTTTCTGTACAGGTATGTCTTTGATGGTGCTTTAAAGGTTCCACAGCTAGGTTTTACCTTGTTTTGATGTCAAGCATGAAAACAGACATTTTTAATGCAGCATTTTTAAGTTATTGACCCCTGAAGTTGGCATATCTCACAATACTCTTCAATGGACCGTTGCACTTATGGGACATTTTGAGGTGCAACATCTCAAAAACCTTTAAGGGTGCGTTAAAATTTACACATAGGGGTTATTCCGAGTTTGCTTGACTACCATCTAGCCGAAAAGCAGACATTTTTACTGTAGCATTTTTAAGTTATTGACCCCTGAAGTTGGCATATCTCACAGTACTGTTCAATGGACCGTTGCACTTATGGGACATTTTGAGGTGCTACATCTCGAAAACCTTTAAGGGTGCGTTGAAAGTTCCACCTAGGGGTTATACCCAGTAACCTTGACTACCATCTAGCCAAAAAGCCGACATTTTTACTGTAGCATTTTTAAGTTATGGACCCCTGAAGTTGGAATACGTTTAAGTTTATTTAGTTAGTCAGTTTAATTGTACTAATTTACCAACGCAATTACAGTCACACTATATTTGTAGACGAAAAAGAGTGAGTTCGAAAACAAGCATGACCTTTGGTGAAATGATGATCTTCGGGGTCATAATAGTCTGTTGAAACATAATTTTGTAGTAAAAGTAAATGTTGCCTCTAAATGGACGAAGAACGAATTGTTTCATAGATTTTTTTTAAAAAATTTGGGCTCATTTAAAAAGTAAACCATTTTTTAGGAAGGGTGGAAATTAAGTATTTATTAATTTTTATGATGGTATACCTGTGATAAAAGGCTACTGTTTTGACAATGCCTGCACTAACTTCCTTTTGCCCTGGACCATCAGTCTCCAGAAAGGGGCGCACAAGCGGTCTCTTGCACGAGTAGTATGTTTAAGAAGGTGTAATGCGCATATATCTATACTGTTTATGTATATATATGTGTGTACGCGGATTACTTTTCTCACGCATTACAAAGATTTAACGCCACTAACACAACATCCGTTTTTTCTGTAATCATTGTCAAGCGCTAAATTACGCAAGGTTTCATGTAGCTCAGTGGTAAGATCATTGTTAACAACGAAAGGTTGGTGGTTCGTTCCCAGGGGATTGCACAAACCTATGTATAAACGTCAGAATCTTTCAGACAGCGCACCAATATTAAGTTCTCTTTCGTCCTTTAATTGAAAAAAAACAGGCAAGATTATGCCAGAAAGCACATTTTGTTTTCTGAAGCATTAAATGAATATAAAGAGTTATGAAAATAGGAAGCGCATTAGACCTGCTTACGGCGACAGTTCTTAAAGGGGCCGCGTTGTTAAACCTACTGTAGAGTCACTAATGTTAATATAAAAAAATAAGAAATCAATTTGATTTAGATGCTTAAAGAGGATTCTATATATTTAGAAATAAAGACTGTAAAGTGTTTAAGAACTTAGTTGTTACCCTGGACAACAAAATCAGTCTCATGGGTAAATTTTTTATTTTACAAATTACGCCTTGAATTAATGTATGGTTGTTGGGATAAGGACAATATCTGGCAGAGAAACTTTATTTGTGAATAATGATAATACCAGACCAATATGCATTTTTTTGAAGCATTCTAATTCTTAATAGTCATTTCAGCACCTTGGGCATTGACAGAAATCACCATATCTCCTGCACAATCAACACTAAAAATAAAAGTTTGCTTTCTTGCAAGTTGGTAGACAGAGAGATATGGTATAACCCCTAGGTGGAACATTTAACACATCCTCAAAGACAGTTGTACCCTTAAAGGTTTTTGAGATGTTGCACCTCAAAATGTCCCATAAGTGCAATGGTCCATTGAAGAGTATTGTGAGATATGCCAACTTCACGGGTCAATTACTTAAAAATGCTACAGTAAAAATGTCTGCCTTTGGGCTAGATGGTAGTCAAGGTTACTGGGTATAACCCCTAGGTGGAACTTTCAACGCACCCTTAAAAGTTTTCGAGATGTAGCACCTCATAATGACCCATAGGTGCAACGGTCCATTGAAGAGTATTGTGAGATATGCCAACTTCAGGGGTCAATAACTTAAAAATGCTACAGTAAAAATGTCTGCTTTTTGGCGAGATGGTAGTCAAGCATACTTGGAATAACCTCTATGTGTAAATTTCAACGCACCCTTAAAAGTTTTTGAGATGTTGCACCTCAAAATGTCCCATTGGCCCATTGAACAGTACTATGAGATATGCCAATTTCAGGGGTCAATAACTTAAAAATGCTACAGTAAAAATGTCTGCCTTTTGGCTAGATGGTAGTCAAGGTTACTGGGTATAACCCCTAGGTGGAACTTTCAACGCACCCTTAAAAGTTTTCGAGATGTAGCACCTCATAATGACCCATAGGTGCAACGGTCCATTGAAGAGTATTGTGAGATATGCCAACTTCAGGGGTCAATAACTTAAAAATGCTACAGTAAAAATGTCTGCTTTTTGGCGAGATGGTAGTCAAGCATACTTGGAATAACCTCTATGTGTAAATTTCAACGCACCCTTAAAAGTTTTTGAGATGTTGCACCTCAAAATGTCCCATTGGCCCATTGAACAGTACTATGAGATATGCCAATTTCAGGGGTCAATAACTTAAAAATGCTACAGTAAAAATGTCTGCCTTTTGGCTAGATGGTAGTCAAGGTTACTGGGTATAACCCCTAGGTGGAACTTTCAACGCACCCTTAAAAGTTTTCGAGATGTAGCACCTCATAATGACCCATAGGTGCAACGGTCCATTGAAGAGTATTGTGAGATATGCCAACTTCAGGGGTCAATAACTTAAAAATGCTACAGTAAAAATGTCTGCTTTTTGGCTAGATAGTAGTGAGGAATACTGGATATAACTCCAAAGAAAGTCGAGATATGGCACCCCAAAATATCCCAAAAGTTTATTAGCCATCGTACTGTTTTGTAACATATGCCGATTCCCAAAATGTTTTTTTTCGTGCATGACATCAAGACAAGGTAAACCCTAGCTGTGGAACCTTTAAAGCACCATCAAAGACATACCCGTACAGAAACACAGTTCTGACATTAGACATTTTCTGTACATAAAACAAGTGACAAAGTTTACATAAATCTATATACATGTTATAGATACAGTAATATAATGTGTGTATAACGCACTGGCTAAGACCAAAAAGAGTATCATAAATTGTATAAGAGCAATTGATCAGAAAACAGTTCGAATAAGCTTTATTTTCCAATTGTGCACACAAAGGCAAGCAACGTATTGTGGTTTCAGGAGCTCAGAATGAAAAAATACAGTATAGACAAACACAGGAAATGGAAAAAAATTAATATATAGAATAAAAATAAAATACATCAATCAATAAAATAATTAATTTACATAAGAGGTAAGAAGGACAGTTAATTATATATATGCAAAGTATAACAAAACTGTGTATACTATGCTTTTTACAAATATACACGTAATTTTCTTAATTATGCATAAACAGTATTGCATGCTCTGCACTAGAATATTGTACATTCAAACATGTAGGTACTTTTGGATGTGATTAATATTCTTGGTGGAGATAGGCTGCATAAAAACTGTTCTATCAAAGTGATATTGAGGATGGTAAGCGGAGTGGGTGATGAAGGTTCCACGTGAAGTTCACGGTCATCTCAAGGGGCATTCAGCATGTCAGGACTTAGACAGCAAGCAGCCCATCCTCTGTGCACTCTCTCTCTCTCACACACACACGCACACACACACACACACACGCGCACACGCACACGCACGGACACGCACACACACACACGCTAGACACACACACACACGCCCACAGACACAAACACTCACACACAAAAAGTTTTTTTTTAAAACGTAAAAGAAGAGAAAAGCGAGACGGTCCCTAAGCTAAGCGTGAATAAGAAACTGGAAAAGCGGATGCCTCGCGTTTTTAAGGTGGAACGGATAGCGTCAATAAGAAACTGCGAATAAGAAGCTGGATTCAGCCTCGTCAAGTTCCTCGAGCGCGCGCCATAGTTGCCAACTCTCGCGAGACAAATAAGCAACCTCAGCTTTAAAAACAAGCCCAAAACAAGCCCAATATAATTCGATTATTTTTTTACCATAGTTCTAATTTATCATTAACTATGTTTTTACAATAAATGAGCCTGCAACATTTAAACTGGAAATTCTCGTTTATTTTAAGATGAAGAGCAGAAGATATTTTGCAAAAATCTTCATACGGCAACAAAACGTGAGGGCACACTATAACCACTCATCTTTAATGACCTGTGAGCAGATAGGGTTGGAGAGATGGAAAAGAAGAAAAAGATAAAAGCCTTAAAGGGCTTTGTTGTACTTTTTTCTATACTTGGACCACTTTGTTGGTGCCATTGTTTTCTCAAATGTACATGTTTTATTTATGTCCATCTAAATGTCATCGCTTGGATTACAATGTCACGCGCCTGCACTTTGAATTAGATTTTTCTCCAATGAGGGGAGAGGGGGAGGAGGGGCTGAATGTTTTGACGAAATAAGTTACAGAATTGATATTACTTCATTGATTGGCAATTAGCTGTAATCTGAAAGTGTCAATCAATGCATGCGAGTAAAACTGTGAGCATAAATTTAAAGAAACGAAGTTGCTTGTCAAATTTTCCTAACAAGCAACAAATATTTTTTAAATAAGCCCAAAAAAACGCAACCCGCGACTTCTGATTTTTTAACGCGACTTGATAAAAAAACAAGCCCAAAGTCGCGGATTATAAGCGGACTTGGCAACTATGGCGCGCGCTATCAGGTCTCTGTTGCCTCGGTTACGCTCGGTGGAATGCGCGCGGAAACCTCGCCACATGCACTAAAGGCAACTACATTCTTATGTCCTTCATGAATGATGTTACACATCACAGCTAATCTACACATTAACACTGTGTATTGCAGGGTTCAATGCCATGTTATCCTCATTTAATTAGTTAGACTTTATATTGCAAAACAATTTGAATCTGTTTTTGCATATAAGATATATCTCGCTTTTTAGTGAACATAATGATTTAGTGAATCTAAAGCATTTATACTGAAGGCAGACCCACAAACAATACATGGCACAAAAGCTTATCCAAAGACTGGAGAGTCGTGTTAACAGTCGCAGAGAAATAGACACACACTTGATCCCTAAGTATTCATGGTTGCATAATTGAGCATGCTTGATTTACATTCAATATAAACAAAAATGTAAGCTTTGCTGCAAGAACATATGGGCTGTTCTTGCGCACCCCCGGCCAAGTTCTGCTAGGGCAAGCTGAAACGACCCAGACACATTCAGCATCATGTGAGCAAAAAGGCACACTCTCAAAATCCTCATGGTCACTCACCGTTTTCCGATCACAAAATCCGTGTGTCTAGAGCTGTACCGATAGCAGGACAACGATGAGGGGGGGTGCTGTGTTGTTGAATAGTCCACATCGAGATGCTTGCTCTTTCTACCAACTTCTCTCACAGGACGATCATTTATTTACGGTTACTTAAAGCTTTAGCAGGCGATGTCGCCAACGTGTGGTCGGTACTGGTATTACCTTCAGCAACAGGTGCATGCCTGTATTATAAATTGCGTATAATATGCATTATGTTTCATTCGTCTGAATAGAGCAAGTTTTTTAAAAAGCAACAAAATGTAATCTCATGTCAGTGAATGCATTCCTAAATGTGCTGTTTGTTGATTTGCTGATACTAATGCAGTACAGTGATGCAATGATCCTAACAAGCAGCTAGACAGCGTCACCTGCTGGCCATACCACAGAACACACAAACAGCGAAAGTTCTGCGGACACGCAGCGCAGCAAAGAATTTGTATTCTGATGTCATGTCTTTTTAAACACAACATTCAGAATTTATTATTTGTCATATGTTGAGGTGATTGGTCTTCTGATATGATATGTACGCTAATGTAATCAAAATGAATGTAACATACTCTATATCTATATTTAAAGTTTTGTCAGAACCCTGGTTGAATGATACCACACGCTCTCTCAGACGTGCCTGCAGAGTAGCTGAGAGAAAGTGGAAAAAGGATAAATTAACTATTTCGTTCGAAATGATGCAGTGTGCGTTGTGTTAATACCAGAGAGCACTTAAATCTGCTAAAACTATTTTTTTCGCTGCCCTTGTAGAAAGTGATAGCCAGCGGCCTTATGGGATTCCTTTTGTGCCAATAAATACGAACGCGAAATAAGAAAAACCAAACAAAAATAAACAACACGAAAGAAGAAATACACTTTGAAAGCGAAAACAATGAACTCCAATTGCAAACTTTTAACATACTTTCAAACAAACTGCATTCATCATCAAATTTTTCTAATTATTCTTTTCGAAAATCATTCTTTATGAATACGATGCCCGAGATTTCGTTTGCGCTTCATTATTTTTCGTTTACACTGCAAAAAGTTACGTTCGGACTTCTGGCACAAACCTCTCGCGTGGGCGGGAGTTAACAGTGCTTTACTCTCATTGGCTAGTCAGATTTTGATCGACAGGTCCGTGACCCGGAAGTGGAAGAAGTCTCCGAGGCATCGCGCAACTTTAGAAAGCGATCTGGAGGTGGACGGTGAAGTTACTTGTGATTAGTTACCTTTGTTATTAAACGGTTTTTTTTGCTACAGTTTGGATTGAAATGTACGGAGCCCGGCTAGTCTTTTTGCATAACCTTACATTTTTAGAAACATCTACTATTCATTTACATTCTTAACAAGTAGTGCTGTTATTTTCCCCAAATGCGGTCAATTATGTAAATGGATAAAAGGAATCAGTGTTTAAATACATGTACAGAATACTGTCTAGTAACTCTCTTTCTCTCTCTCTGTTTACCCTCATGTGTTAAAACTGTTGAGTGCAGATTGTTTATTCCTTATCATATGGTATGGATTGATTTGATTTAATTCAATATTACTTTGACTTGAGTCTACATTATAAAGAGATCCTTTATATTTGAAGTGTCAAACACAGGATAACTATTAGTCTAAAGACACTCAAAAAAATCCTGAGAAGAAATTGACTATTTGGATTTATTGACAACACAAAAACAGCACAATTAGGGATATCCAGCGATACTTACGACGTGGAGATGCTGACCCACTTGCTGGCGCACTTGCTTCATCTATGGCAAAAGCAGTCTCCAAATTTAGGGATATATGACATTCATCTGATGTTTTATATGTCCCAAAATAATCTGAAACGTTTTCTGTATAACAGGAATACAGACCCTCATGTCATTTAATTTCTGTTGAACAAAAAATATATATTTTGAGAAATGTGTGGTGTCCATTACATTGAAGGCTACTATTACAACTAAAACTAATAATAATCATATTAATAATTCTAATTATTATTATACAATAAGGGCAATGTATTCTGGTTATCAACATTCTTCAAAATATATTTTGTGTTCTGCAGAGGAGGTCACATAAGTTTGAAACGATCTACATGTTTTTATTTTATTTTAGGACCAACATAATTTCACTTCGATTCATGCTGTCCTTCGTTAGGGATATTTTCATGTTAATCATATTGTCTGGCACAAAAGTATTTTTATGCTTTAATAAGATTTCCTGTGCCTCAGTGGTAAAAAGATGGCGATTGGTTCGATCCAGTATATTGCACAAAGTCAGAAACATATGTATAATATAATGCAATGTTCGTCGCTATCAAAGCATCAAAAATACTTAAATTATGTAAATGTTCCGTTTGAATTCTCTTATGTATCGAGACAAAAACATGATCTTTCTGTATGTTTCCTCACTGGTAACCTGCTCCCTTGCGAAGCTTATAGTTTTTTGTAATAAAGGTAATCACCTGTGTTTGGGTATTGATTATCGGCAAACCCATGGATTGTACTACGGTAACCATGTTCTAAACATACTGAAATAAGGGCTGTATGCTTCATGCAACATTTTAATAAATCCATGATTCTACTTTTTATCGAGAATAAATGTAAATGTTTTACGACATAACCTGGTACATTGCTCGTATTTTACTGGGGTTTACCTTCTCCCCTCGATAAACTGACAGTCACGTCATCCAACTCATTTATAAGAAAATTCTCAATATTGTAAAATATTGTTAAACACACAATGTTGCGTTTTCTGTTCCTTGCTTAAGGCGCAAGGTTTCCAAAATGAGGGAGGGGCCACAAATCCGTGGGTACAGTTTGCAAAACCGTGCGCCCGGATTGCGAAAGCATGGGTACAGATTATTAATTTGTGGGTACAGATTTCAAAAACGGAGGGGACGGATTGTATACTCGTGGGTACAGTTTATCAATCCGAGAGCACACTGTGGTAACAGTTTAAGAATCTGTGCGTACGGATTTTTAAACCTTGGAAACGAATTACAAAACTGTGGCCACGGATTAGCAAATCTTGTTTTTTTCTCCGACGTGTGACAGGCCGGGCTCCGTACATTTCAATCCAAACTGTAGCAAAAAAAAAACCGTTTAATAACAAAGGTAACTAATCACAAGTAACTTCACCGTCCACCTCCAGATCGCTTTCTAAAGTTGCGCGATGCCACTGAGACTTCTTCAACTTCCAGGTCACGGACCTGTCGATCAAAATCTGACTAGCCAATGAGAGTAAAGCACTGTTAACTCCCGCCCACGCGAGAGGTTTGTGCCAGAAGTCCGAACGTAACTTTTTGCAGTGTAAACGAAAAATAATGAAGCGCAAACGAAATCTCGGGCATCGTATTCATAAAGAATGATTTTCGAAAAGGATATTTAGAAAAAATTTGATGATGAATGCAGTTTGTTTGAAAGTATGTTAAAAGTTTGCAATTGGAGTTCATTGTTTTCGCTTTCAAAGTGTATTTCTTCTTTCGTGTTGTTTATTTTTGTTTGGTTTTTCTTATTTCGCGTTCGTATTTATTGGCACAAAAGGAATCCCATAGCGGCCTCAGGCTCTGTTTTATTTTTTCTTGTTAATCCTCGTGATTCAGATTGTGTTGTGCCGTCTTCAACATTTTGTGAAAACTTTCTAGATTATTTTGTGGACAAAATTGCTGGTCTTAGTTTTCCACCCGTAGCGGTTATTAATGTTTCTTCTGGTTTCTCCTGTTGCTCAGCTGTCTTTCAGCAGTTCAGAGCAGAAGTCACATTCTATTCTCAATGTCATAGCTGGGGGCGCGGCCTGGGGCGGAATAGGCGTGGTCTACACATAAATTCACTTTTTCCGTTCAACAGAGCAAGATGCATACATAGAAAAACCGAACCCCATTGGATGGGAGACACAGAATTATCTGTTATTATGTTGATGTTTGATATCAGTGGTAAAGAAATGTATTTAATTATTTGGTTGTAAATGGTCGTTGTTTCAGTTGTAAGCCACGAATCTGCTTACTTATAATGGACATCTATGAGGAGGACAAGAGTATGTCTAATGGTTATATTAATCAAATAATAGTTAAGTGTTACAATTAAGCAGCATATAACGATTCATTTTTTATATTTTAAATAATTTCATCTAACTACAATTCTAACGCTGTGAAAGAATATAAGATAACTAACGTTAGTCACACAAACAATGCCGAAATCGATACATTTACCAAATCACATAATCACTTAAATTGTTTTTTTTTCGTTAAACATCATAGAACGTTCCTGAGTTGTGGCGCAGGGTGGGTAGGACTAAACGGATAGTTTTCTCCGCAGTAAATACAACTTCAAAACAGGTTTTTAATAAGTTATTATATATTCAGAATATCACAAAGCATCTATTTTACACTGCATCCAGTAAAAATCTGTCATAATCATTACGAAGAGCTTAGATCATACGATGCCCTCGCGCATTCTTGTAATGGATAGTTTCCCGCCACCGCACAAACGGATATAACGTTTTTGTGGACGTTCCAAGCTATGCCGACTACAGATCAACGATTTAAACATATTTCTTACGAAATACTAAAACTATTGTATTCTTCATGTAAAAGGCCAGGTTTTTACTTATGTGACTACACATCAGAATCATCTTGAGATTTTCCCCTTATATTTTAGTTTCGGAATTTTGTTCGCAGAGCTGTGGTAATGTTTCCACTTGTTGTCACATGAAACTTTGTATGAAAAACTGAAGTTGTAGCTAAACGTACAATGGTTCACTGCAAAGGACGTTACATTATCATTGAATGTTATTTCTTTAAAGCTTCTCAAAAATTTGACAGTAAGGTCTTCTTTGCCGTAGGAGATTACGTATTTACAAAACGCGATCTGTATTTAGAGCTGCTGTAGAAACAACAAGGCAAAGGGATCCCGCGGTGTATGCTGATAGAAATTGGTTATCCTAAGGCCATAAAAACACAATTCCTCATTACGTAAGGTCTTCATACAAATCTGAAGACTACATTAAAATTACACACTGGAGCTTTAAAATGAACACTGTGCAAGTATTAACCCACACGCACGCGCTCACACACACACACTGCTGCGGGGTCAGTAAGAGACCAGACTGAGTCAAACAATTACTTTATTTATGTTCAGGTAAAAACATGAACCTGATGCAGTAAATTATTGCAGATCTTAGAAACCAGCACATGAACGATGAGGACAGGAGAGCAAACACTGGCGCCTCCTCCTGGCCACAGACTACAGTGCACACCACGGTTTGTTCCAAGCCAGCAGTGCAAAAATAAACTACAGCAAGAGGAAAAACAGAAACAATAGAAAATTAAAAAAAAAGGCAGCCACCTCAAACCGGGTGTGAAAACTGCATATAAACTCTATATCATTTAATGATTTTTTTTCTTCTTTTTTGAAATGCAATCTGGCCGTGAAACCATAAAATAAGACCAGCCAATTCTTTTAAATGAATTTCTTGTGCTCGGCTACATAATGGGATTTAAGCCCGGCTTCGTCAGCCAAGCAACTTCAGCAGGCCCGTCAATAAGACCTCAAGTCCCCCAGAAGTCCAGCAGAAGCACTACTAGAACCCTACACAATGGATATCTCTTCAACAGAGCAGACACTCGATGTGAAATATTGGCCAGAAAACTACTTCAACTTGGGTTAAAAAACAAAACAATAATTATAATAATATTATAATAAAGATACTACGCTTCCAACGCTACCCGCATTCAACCAACTGGAACTCTCTTAAGCGTTCAAAAAACTCTCTCAAATAAAGAAAAACGACACACAAGAGGAAAGAGAAATTAAATGAAGTGGAACCAAAATGCAGAGAGACTCGGTGGGGTATAATACAGAACACGGGGGCAAACTGGGCAGGAGAGCACACATCTATTCTATCAAATGTGTCAAATAAGCAAAATCTGTAAATTTTTGTCTGTACAAATGATCTTTGGAGCTTTAGGAACCCTTGCCTGCTCAATGGATGCCCCCTCCCCAACAGGAACACACAGTGAAGATGTCATCCAGCAGGAGAGAAAGAAAACATCCCTTTTTTTCCTCCACACGTCAATGAGTTTTAAAACATCACCCAGGTTTTTCCCCTCTTTGCGGACATCTCTCAACTATTGATATATTTTAATAATCTGCTCTCGAGTGTTTTCTTCTTAATGTTTCTTACAAAACAGTGTTTTTTCTTTTTTAAATCCGATGAGTCGCATAATACCCTTTCCTCCGGCTTGGGAGTCAAAAGGAAGTCTCTTACGCTCTATGGTTTAGGTTTCTGCAAGCTGCTTTTCTTTAAACAAGTAGGCTGTACATATTTTGCCTCGATGTGAGTGTTCGAAACAAAAAAAACGGCGGGGGGGGTGGTGGGTGGAAATGAAAGAGGAGGAAGTCTAAGGAAGAAGTTAGGATTTCTGTGGTTCTGCAGTGAGTCGATTGAAGGCCATTTCTGAGTTAGAGGGTGTGGGAAGTGAGATCAGGACAGGTGGAAAGACTGCTGGCCCTCACGGGCGGCGATCAACAGTTTCTCGCGCATGATCTCGATGCTGGAGTAATCCGGCAGCTTCAGGTAGTTCACGCACGTCATGACGGAAGGAAGGAAGTCGTCCGGGTTCTCCGTCGACTCGAACGTCTTCCGAACGATGGTTAGAGGAGGGTTTAAACTCCGGAATCCTGAAAGATAGAGATCGGGTTAGCGGAGAACGCATCTCTGCAGAAAGGTTACATTGCTGAGATGGTTTCTCACCTCCAACGGGAAGTCTGGGGCTCCCTGTGACGAACTGCAGGAACAGTCTCTGCTGCTCTGCATCGAAACTGCTTAGCACCTCAAACAGGAACCGCACCGCACGGCTACCCACACAAACAACAAAATCTCTCTCATTTTTCATTCTCATCTGTGTTTAAACTCGTGTTAGCTTGACTGCGTACCTGTCGTGCGTGTAGCCATGGTCCGGTCTGCAGCACTCCATCAGCGTCTTTACATCCCAAGACTCTGACTTACTGCCACACAATAACTGATCCAGCTGTGCAAGAGAAAGCGAAGGAAGCATAAACTAAATATCAGCAGCAAATCTCACCAACACAACGCTAACTTTCCCAGTATTGTGCTCTTTATAGTTTATAAGACAATACCAACCTCTTCAGGATAGAAGTACTGCAGGTGATGAAGAGGGAACACGGACTCGAATCCTTCCCTAAAAGACTCGAACTGCCGTGACACGCCCTCATTGAGGGTCCAGTACACCACCAACTAGTCAAATAAAGCAGGAACAATTACAACTGGAAATTCACACCACAAAAACAGATTAGGGTGAACAGCTATTTAGCTTCCTACTCTGAGATATTCCTCCAGGTTGTGAATGGTGACTGGCACATCTTTGCCTCCCTTCTTCAGTTCAATGTTGGGGAATCCGGGCAGAGTGAAGTCTAGCCCGAGATCCTCCACCGAGCAGCCGTTCATGTTGAGACTCTCCAAGGCCTGCTGTAGAGTCTCCCGCGTCTGAATGACACAAGGACACTTATTTGTCTTATGTTGGACACTGGAGCTAAGTAGTTCACTCTCAAAATGAAAATTCTGTCATCATTTCCTAACCCTATTGTCATTTCAAACCTGTGTGACTTTCTTCTGCAGAACGAGAAAAGATATTTTGGAAAATGTTGGTAACAGAACAGCACAGCCCCTCTTTCACTTCTACTATAACCAATGCAGGTGAATGAGGGGCTGTTAACAACATTCCTCAAAATATCTTATTTTGTGTTCTGCAAATCATACAGGTTTGAAACCTCAAGAGGGCGTAAATGATGACAGAATTTTCATTTTGAAAGTGAACTAATACTTTAACGATGCAGAGATTTGGTTGCATACTATGTGTTTGTAGAGGTCAGAGTCAGGGCTCACATGTGATCTGTCCTGCTCTATTCTCTTCTTCTGGCGGATGATGTCCTCCAGATGCTGGATGGATTTGGCCACTCCGGGATCAATGTTGACCAAGTCATGAGAGCTGATTGACGACTCGTGCCTCAACATCCACTTATAGAAGGGCAAACCTAGAGGCAAATCCAACTGGACACCCAAATATAAGGCGATGTTAACCTTACTATCACACAGCAACTGTGTTAATAATAAAAATATATGGGAAAAACATGAATAAAAGAACATTTTTCTAATAACCTGGCACATGCATTTTAAATATTCTTGCCTGTCATTGACCCTTAGTTTGTAATAAATTATACATTTGTATTAATCTCTAGAAATGTATTTATTTATCTAAATTTCTAGTGTTATAGACGGTTTTATCAGACGCAGAGTTAACTTCAGGTCTGTTTGTTTATCGGTCTGGCTAGTAGATAATAATATAACTATTTATATTTTAATCAATTCCTATTCATTTCTATGATATATTATTATATAAAAAACTATTTGTAGGATGGGTCCGCTAACTTTGTCACATTTAATCGTTCTTATACTGGCAACCCCAACTAATACTAGCTAGACGTACCTTTAATTTACGAGCTAATGTAATTTATTGTTATTTATTTTGCTTGCTATCAGAAATAATCTGCAGTTATCTGCTTGTTAATGAGCGCCAGCTGTGCGCGCACAGGTCTCGTATCACGTAGGAGATCGGGAGCATATAAGAGAACGAGGGTGTCGAAGGGCGTCCCACCAGTGGCTGCCCGAAGCGGTGGCCGCACCCCTGGGTCGAAGTGGGGTGGCTATCGTCCAAGTGGGAGCGGGGGAGTTGCCACCGTCCGCCAGAGGCCGGAGGGTGCCACCGTCCGCAGAGGCCGGAGCGTGCCACCGTCCGCAGAGGCCGGAGCGTGCCACCGTCCGCAGAGGCCGGAGCGTGCCACCGTCCGCAGAGGCCGGAGCGTGCCACCGTCCGCAGAGGCCGGAGCGTGCCACCGTCCGCAGAGGCCGGAGCGTGCCACCGTCCGCAGAGGCTGGAGCGTGCGTCCGTCCCCCGAGGGGGAGGAGCAGGGGGCGGGAGTGCCCAGTGCGGCCACCGCCTGCCAGAGGCCGGAGCCTGCATCCGTCTGCCCAAGGGGGAGGAAAAGGGGACGGGGAACACACCCCGACTCCCCGCTAAAGGAGGAGCCACCGCTGGCCGCCAGAGGGCGGACGGTCGAGCCGTCCACCGAGGGCCCAGGCCTGTGAGGGATGATGGGGGTATGTAGTGGAGTAGGAGGGGCGAGACCGTGGTTCGAGACCGGTGATTAATTGTTAATGAGCGCCAGCTGTACGCGCACCGGTCTGGTATCACATAGGAGATCGGGAGCATATAAGAGAACGAGCGACCAGACCGTCGATGAGAAAGGACCGGGCCCGAACATGTTTTATGGTTGTATGTATGTTTTATACGCCGGCTGTCTTTTTACTTTGTTATTATTTTGATTAAATGTTTAAATGTTTGCCGGTTCCCGCCTCCTTCCTTCCTTTTAATGAACCTCATTACAATTATTTTATTATATAATAATTGTATAAAATAAAAGATTTGTTGAATTTTGTTGTGTATTAATTTCGCATTTAAAGAGACCATTTGGTACAGTGACATCTAGCAGTTCAGATTGGTATCGCAGTCTAAATTCAAAATATTGGAGGAAAAGTTTAGCAAAGTAACGGTTCTTCTTGGTATATTTTTCTTGTTATCAGAAACAATCTAAAGGCACTCTTATTTTTTGTGAATGTGTACCGGAAGTTAAGGGCAGTCCACAAACACCCGCATTTGCAGTAATGTTTGTTTATGTTGTTGCTTTGAAACCGTCTATAGTGTTAATGTACCAATAATCTAACTGTAACATCTGTAAGAGTGAACGTACCAATCTGAAGTCCATGATGGCTTTAGCCATGAGCTTGCCAAGAAAACGGAACTTCATTTTGATCTTGGCGATGTGAGCTGGTTTGGTAGTTCGTCCGAAAGGTACAGCGAACAAACCCCTGGAGCTGAACATATACTTTGTTCCCTCATGACTCCCTGTTGAGAGACAGAGAAAGACATTAAAGACAGCACTATATGATAACTCTGCAATTTACACAAATGCACCATAGATCTATGATGGTCAGTCACCTTTAGGGTTGGTGAGAGCCACTTCCTCTCCTCTCCATAGTCCCAAATCAGCCCTTTGCAACTCCTGAGACACCAGTGCGTAGAACTCTTGTGTTGGGCCGAGACCTGTTCCCACCTGACACACACACAGAGAAAGGGCAGACAATAAGGTCATGAAGGACTTTATCCAATTTTTTTTGTCCTTCCATTGGTTGTTGCCTCATGGATGGATGTCTGTTCATGATCAATACCTCATTCTCATACTGTATCTCCAGCATGGCTCTGGAGCTCCCAAGGTCCTGCATTACAGACTCCGCCTGCTTCAGGAGCTCATCACGGTTTATCGTTCTCTACAGAAAAACAGGAACAAGTTTACACTTTTGATTTCACACACAATCCCAGCATTTGAAAGCCGTAACAGGCACTGCATGAAAACCTTCTTCCTGTCAAGGCGCGGAGCGACGCGGCTGTCCTGCGAGTCAGACTGGTTGATCTCAGGGTTGGTGTCGAGCAAGCGTTGCATGGCGCGGTCCCGGTCAAATGCCGTTACGTAGAAGAGCATCTGCCGCGTGTCGAAGGGAAAGAAAAACGGGCTGGAGAAGAGAGAATATCAGAATTGTAAGGTACAGAAACACTGGACAGGGATGTTATGCAAGGAGAGAGAAGAGTTCCCTGTACCAGGTTTTGCCGAGCTCGGTGAGCCAGGAGGGGATGTTTCCAGTCATGATGACCAGCGGATCCTGTAACTGTCTGTTGGCCTTTGCTGTCAGTTTACTGTTAATAAACTCACTGATGGGAATGATCTCCTTACATGCAGCATTCTGACACAAAGACAAGAGTTATGAAAGTAAAAAACACGTCAGGTTATTTTGCATCTCACATCTTCAGTGACTATCATTATTTGTGTAGCACATTAAATATTGATTTCAAAAGATTCAAAAACGAAATGGATACAGTGACGTAATAATACTTTATAATAACACTTTGAAATACATTTTACATTTGGTAAATTTTTGTTGAATTAAGACATGACAATTTCAGATATTTTTGACAGGTGTTCAGTATGTATACAGGTGTGTGTAAGTGTGTTTCTATACTCACATCGTACAGGTAAAACCAGTATCTACTGATGGAGTGCAGGACCCTCAGCAGCAGTATCACCTCCATGGAGGGATCATCAAAAGTGATGCCCTCTGGAGGATCGGAAATTAGGTATGACTCTAATGGGTTTGTCACGCTGGGACACACACCCTCTACAAACAGCAAAAAACACACATCCACAGGGTTGTCTGAATCTATAGCGATTCTGATCAAGTTCACTTTGAATACTGGATGTTAAGAGTTGATGGACTTTACAAGTGTGTTCTTCCTACCATGCCACAGTTCATCCTGTTTCTTTGCATTTCGAGGGGAGGTTTTAGTAGGCGCCGTCTGTGCGCGGCCTCTCTTCCCTCCAACGGCGTCTTTACAGCCCTCTTCATCCTCTCTGACCGGCTTATACCTGCAACATTTATCACGAATATGATTAATATTACAGATAACCAATAACATATTCAAATGTAGAAGTTTTTTACAATATATTCAACCCTGTTACCAAAAATAGCAGAATGGGTAACAGGGTTCACCGGTAACAGGGTTATAAATAAATTGGTTAAAATAAATTGATGCTTCAACCATTTAAAAACCAATCACTGGTTATTATTAATTCTGGTTATTATTAATTCCCCGTTTAATTTTTTTAACAGTATTTGAACAATGTTTGATCTTTTAAAGTAAATTTGGTGACCGGGTTGAATTGACGCACTTAAAAAAAAAAAAAGCGTTTCTGTCTCACAGTAGAAAGGGTCAAGTCAAAATGAGGTTATTTTTTTGTAAAGAAGAAAATGAACACCAAACTGTATCGTATTTATGAAAGCAGCCTAAAACACGAATGAACATGCAGCCTTGTAAGAGAGTAAATGAGCAGTATATTGTGTACCATATAGTGTGTGTTTTGGTCCATATGCCGGCCCGTCCCAGAGGATTTGCTTCATCATCTGTGCTCTCTCTCTCCTCCTCTGCCTGTAGACTGAACTGCCTGACGGCCTGATACACAGTCATGTTGTACGGCAGCAGGTGCTCGCCTATGTAGAACTGCAGCCTGTGACGTACGCTCCCAGAGTTCAGGAACTGCGCAGCCTTTGAGAAAGAGTTCAAAGTTCATAGGGTTAAGCTGGAGGGTAAAAATACTTTAATTTTCATGAGTACTAGTGGAAGTATACACTTCAGCCATGTCCGGAATTGAACAATAGCTTACTGTTTGGAGAACACTGAAGGTTTTATATTGACTAATAATACGGAGTAAAATTTTAAATGGTATTTTACTGTTTTGTCTGATGCTACCTACTCTGGGCCAGCGCGTTACATGTGCTTATCTCACATATGCGGTGGAGAGAGAAGTCTCTGGGAGAAGGGGAAGCACAAGACACAATCTGTGTTTCCAAATGGTGTAAAAAAGTGTCATATTTTCCTTCACAATCGCCGTTAAAACACAGCAAACTTGAAGCTTGACTGCAAGTGAGTCACCCCGAAACTCAATACAGTCAGCACAAACGTTTTTAAGTGCTAATGTTAATTGTATCCGCTAACGTGAGCTGCTGCATAACGTGATATGCAACATAAAGTAAGCCAAAAGACACTAGGGCTGTTCCGATCTGAGAAGCGATAAAGTGAGTCCTACTGTATATTAAATCATCGAATGACATGACAAAAAAAAAGTATGCGATTTGCATGATTGAAGAAATGTAATACAGTTTATGTTATATGTCTTTTTGAAAGATTTGTCTCATACATTACTGTCTCAAGCATAGACAGACATGAGCCAATAGCGCTTGAGCGTGAGCTCTGTCAGAATGTTTCATTGCTTGAATTTACTGAATGAACATGCCCTTCACTGAATGAGCCAACTGAGTCAAAATGGGACAATGAACTGGTACATGTCATTCATGGTATAATATTCTGTGTTACAACAATGCATTTCCAGTAGTTACTCAACTTTTCTGAAAAATTAAGGTAATGAACTGGTTTAATTTAGTTCCAAGGTAAAGTAATTATGTCAAACTAAATCAAAATTTGCTGTAAAAATTAACACCGATCTTAATTCTTAATTTCAGTTAAAGGTACAGTGTGTAGCATTTTGAAGGATTTATTTATCAAAATGTAATATAGAATACAAAACTATGTTGTGAGTGGTGAAGAAATACCTTACAAAATGAACCGAAATGTTTATATTACCTTACAATGAGCCATTTTATGTATATACACCGCGGGCACAGCCTTGCATGTAATTTATCAAATTGCACAGCCATGTTTCTATAGTAGCACTACATGGACAAACTGAGCGCGTTTCGTAAAAGGAAGGATGCACGGGACTATGTTCTTCTTCTTCGGCTGTGTTTTGGAGGCAGCTTGCAAAGCCACTACATAGAAGGATTAGCAGAAGTAGAGGAAGAACAATAACAACATTTTCTTGTCGTATTTTTTATTAGAAATAGAAACGGTTCTTTGTTGCAGTAAGAAGTGAAATTTGCGCTAATGGCGGACAACACATACTCTGCACACGAGCAGACAGAGCGTCAATCTGTGTCGTCAAAAAAGAGAAAATATGATGCAGCAAGGCGAAGTCAAGACAAAAAACGGCAGAAAACCCGAATAAATATCGGCGTGGTTGTTTTCAAAAAGAAGGCTAAGCGACGCCGAAGTTGCCAGCTTTCTGCTGGACCGGTAAATTTGTCTAATTTCCGCAATATAAGTGATTTGTTCGTATGATAGCTTTAGCTAACAGATGAGCATAACCATCAAGAGAAGTAGTGTTTTTCCTTTTAAATTTTTAGCATTTTGTAATTGTATCATAAGTCCTTGTTGCATGGCCGTGTGAAAATCAAAGTTAGAAATCATGTTTACAATCATAATTTGCATAAATCGGGTGCAAGTTATATTATAATACTGCTTAGCTTCCACATCCTCTCTTGTGCGGTCCTCCCGGGTAACGTTAGCTCCTCTGCCTCTCCACGCCCTTCCTGCATCTCCAACACCCCTACCTCTCCGCCCTCTTCCTCTCCCTCTTACTACCTGTGTTTAGTCCTCTGATTGACTCTGTGATGAGAAAAACTTCTGCTAAGACTTTCGCGGTTAGATTACACGGCTATAGCATTAGCAAGCCGTTTCAATAGGCTGTAAATTACGAACCAAGTTACTGTGCCAAAAAATGCTATGCAAAATAAGCAAATAAATCACTGACACAATGTTAACAAGTAACCGTAGTTTCTCTACTGGGAGAGAGAGGGGGGTAGCGGAGCTGTAGGTTGCAATTTCCTACATCGCCAACAGTGGCCTCTGAAACTTACACACAGAACCTTTAAGCCTTCAAATGTTAAAATTCTTTATTAAGTTGTATGTGCAACAAAATAAGTTACTGAAATTGTTAATATTTTGAAAATAAATGTTATTTGAATTTCAGTTTCAGTCATTAAATTTTGTTCAAAATATCGAGATGTGTATCGTATCGTGAACCCAGCATCGAGATATGTACCGAATCGTGAGCTGAGTGTATCATTACACTCCTAGTATTAAGCTACACTGTGAAAGTGACCTATTAGTCAGATATGGTGACCCATACCCGAAATGTGACCTCTGCTTTTAACCCATCCAGAGTAGTGAACACCTGCACAGCAAGTTGTTAACACACGTACACCCGGAGCAGTGGCCAGCTATCACTGCAGCGCCCGGGGAGCAAGTAGGGGTAAGGTGCCTTGCTCAAGAGCACCTCAGTCATTACCCGCCGGCCCTGGTAATCGAACCAGCAACCTTCTGGTCACGAGTCAGACTCTCTAACCATTAGGCCACGACTGCCCTAGTAAAACTGCATTGAAGCTAGAAATCATGGATTGTGGGTAACAGTTCATATAATTCCACAGATACTACAGCTATAAGACGCATGTGATTCAAAATAAAAACTGAGCAGGCGTTCTCCATACCAAAGACTCGTCGATCTCATCATCTGAACCATCATCATCACTATCTTCATCTTCCTCTCTTATCCTTCCATACCCTTAGGAGACAAATCAAATGAAGTTAAATCAAATCAAATCATCTCATCTCATCTGACAAGTCAAACACCACAGAAAAGAGTCAAGCGTGTTTAGATTTGTGTGTGTACCTCTAACAACAAGGTATCTCTCGATGGCCTGTACCAAAGCCAAGGGGTCGATTTTGACCGGTCCTCCCTTCCACTGTTTGACATTAGTGCAGTCTGGATGTCTCTGCAGCTGACACTTCAGCTGATGGGTGTTGAAAAACTTAAGTGCTTGTGAACCCCTGCAAAACACAAATAACAAATCTGAGAAAACATAAACTCGACAGAAACACAGGATGTGCAAGACAGAGAGAATGTACTGTTTATGGAAGAAACAAGTTGAAATGATCCTATATACTTGAATGAATATCACTGGGTCTGAAACAGCACTTGACAAATACCTGCTGCCGTTGCCATTTCCACTGGGAAAGTCGTGCACTTTAACAGGGAACTGCTCCATCTGACTGAGACAGTTATTCATCTTGTGCACCAGTGACAGCAGCGGGCCGTTCTCCGTCAGGTCCAAACGCCCAAGAGGTTCTTGTCCTGGTATCTGAATCCCATAACAAAGAATGAGCAACAGAACGAAAACTGCTACCGAAAGAGCCCTTTGAACACACCCATGTGCGCCCTGGCTAACAGTGTGAACTCACCGGACAGCCGAAGAACACATGCAGGAACCTCTTGATCCTCTCGTCTCTGCTGATAGTGTCCCGCTCGCTGTTTGATGTCAGATACAACAACAGCTGCTTCACCAGACCGCTATGCTGGATCTCGAAGGACGACACGTCTGATTCAGACACAATATTGCTGATCTCCTCTAGGCACTCTGCGCCACTGTCGACCTGAAACGCATGCATGCGGTGTGATGACGGAGTTCAATACATCCCAGGTAACTGTTTCTATATTAATAAAATTCTAATGCATTATAGAAGATAGAAACGACTGCTGTGTATCAGTGTTACCTGCAGGCTGAGCTGTTCTGTAGCAGTACAGAGTCTCTGCAGGACGTTCAGTGCTGGGTTACTTCCATCCACACCCTCAGAGTTAAAGTAACGCTCCACAAACTTACTGGCTTGCTCCTTTATCCAGGCCTTTATCTTATCTCTGAAAGAGGAGGAAAACAGCTCACTTTACAGCTAACAATGTAAATAATATGTTACTTTGGTAGGAAAATATTACTAAGTGGTTAAACAAACCACTGGGAATAATTCGATTCCAACGATGTCCTTGCATTCATTGGTTTTGTATTTAACAACCACATGTAATACAAAACTATTGAAATACATGCTTATTCTGTTGTTTTTACTTATATTCATGATTACACAGTTTACTTTCAAAACCGGTTTGCCTAAATTAGTAATGCCTATGTGACGCATGTTAACATGTATGTAAAGGAGTGTCTTTATTAGCAAAAGGATTTAAAATTCTGTCTGAGTATCATGAGTATGAAATCAGAGATTGATATTTTAAATGAAGTCTTTACCTGTTATTGGACACTGAGTCTTTTGGCGGCACACGTGCCAGGCCGCTGACTCCTGCCGTGCGTGAGGGTTCAGAGTTAGCGCTGTTTGTCTGGGTCCCCAGCTTACCCCAGGTCTTTGGATTCAGACTGGCCAGGAAAGAGGACTTGGGAGACTGTGTGGTGGTCGGGCTCTTAGCTGTGAGGAAGATGTTAAAATAGCCCTATTAAAGCATTGTAATAACGACTGTGTAGTGTACACATACCACATTTCAAACAAAAATTGACTCCAAAGATTTTTTGGACACAAAAACAACCAAGCACACTGTTTAGGGTCTTTAATAAGTATACTCTTTATAAAAACAAGAATATAAGAATACTACTCTTTGCAAAACTGCTTTAAAACCACACGAATCGTAAATTACAATAGTTTGTAGCAGTCCCTCAAAAAGATTACAAATCCCCCAGAATCATCCTTAGAAACTAGGGCTGCGTGATAATTCGTACTTCCCTTTGTAATCGTGCTTAAGTTAATCACGATACTGCAATTATGTAATCGCAAAGGCAGCAATAATGCTTCTATGTGCAGCGCGACTCTGTAATAAGTAGATAATGCTGCGGCATTTGAAAACACTGCGAGGTTGAGTCCCTTATAACGTGAATTTGAAAAAGCAACACCTGTCAAACATCTTAATTACAAATATACTTTATTATCACGAAAATACCCGAGGAGGCTTGAAGAACAGTGATAAAAAGATGACATGGCATTTCCTATGCTGCGTCCCAATTTGCCTACTTGTACTATGCACTAAAAGTATGCACTGTTTTTGTTATGGAAAAGTATATACATTTTTGTGTGAAGCCAAACAATTGGCAAGCCCTGAGACATACTTACAGAAAACGGAAGTGGCCGATGTTGCCTAGACAACATTTTTACTACTTAGACAACATTGTGGCCATTAACTGTTATACACATTTATTCATTCGTTGTTTCATATGGAACGTTAACTCTATTGTAATATTTATAAATTTAATGACGCATCAGTTATTTACATTTATTAATGCAGTGAAGCGTCACTAAACTCCGCCTACTCGCAATGAGTTATGGGTAATATCAGCCATTAGAGTGTGCATCATTCTGCACTTCGAATTTCAACCAAAAGTTGTAGACCATCTGGGAATTCTTGGAATACTCTTTTCAACATAGAGCATTAAACTGTACATCACTGACAAATTGTGCCAAACCACATGCGTTTTTTTGTCGATTAATCGTATAGCCCTTTAAGAAACTCTGGAATGTCATGATGTCTACATTATTTCTTCCAGATAGGAATCAGTAAGTATACCCTGATTATCAACTTTGTCATCGTCTCTGGGTGGGGAATACTTGGGACGTCTTGGTCCTCTTTTCGGGAGGCGTTTTCTCTTCAGAACATCACTCAACCTACTGAAGAACACAGAGATTTGTTTCAAAACTTGAATTACTGTGCAGCACTAGGCTAGCAAACAGGTCTTGTGTGAGGTGTTTCATACCCCTGTGGGCTAAGGTCCAGAGAGTCGTCCATGCTGTGCTGAAAGCTCGGGGAACCCAGGTCGGGTGTGACGTTGGTGGCAGCTGTAGTGGTTGCTGTGGTGATGGTGGTGGTGCAGAGATTAGCTGTGCCGCTGGTGCATGCTTTAGGAGGGCTGGTGAGGAACGCTTCAGACTCTGCCAGATTCTTTACCTGGTGCATCACACCTGAAAAACAAACGTACATGAATCAATCTGAAAAAAGCATTATAAAGAAACTACACAGTAGCTACTAAATATCTATATTAAGTACAAGAAACAGTCAAACGCAAGCAGTGATATCCTGAAGTTCTTTAGTAGAATCATATACTCAAAACAAATCTAACACCTTCTCTTCTGAAGTAAACACTGAACACATCTGGGAGCTTCTGCATTAGGATCTCAGCCATCTGCAGAGAACCCACTACAATCTTCAGATCCTGACTGGACAGCATGGAAGCAATGTGACTGCAGACACAAGACATTTTCAGAAATGTTAGAACATTAGCTGAATGTGGTAGAGCGATACAAACTTTGCTCTTAACAGACCTGGACACAGAGTGGTTGCGCAGGACGTCTTTAAGCAGCTCTGCATCTGCGAAGTAGATGATCCGGAGGATGGCTCTAAGGCACTTGTGTCTGACAGCGGGCCCGGCCGAGGAGCTGTACACCTCATACAGAACCCCAAACAGAGTCTTTATAAAACACTTAGCAAGCTCAGGATCCTCTTTCAACAGCTGAGCACGAGCGTCTTCTCTCCGCACCTCTAAGTGACCTCCTGTAAACAATCAGAGCAGGAGGATAAAGCTTTAAACCTGTTGGCAGAGCGGATTCACTTTAGGACCGAACTTTGAATAAAGTTTCTGTCTATTAGCATTTAGAATATTGCTGCGATGTACACATTGACGGAGGTCATGTTGAAATGATCAAGAATGTTCGTGTACCTGTGTTAGGGTTGGCCAAAGGGTTGGGTTTTCTCTGAATGGCTCGGGCGGTGCCAGTGTCTTCATTAATCTGCTGCATAGAATTGAAGTCAATGGTGTAGACTCGACCGAGAGTGGACAGACTTATCTCATCTTCTCCATTCTGGTGAGCAGTCTGACAAATCAAGACATTTAGTAAACCTCAAGATTTTTCCGGAGACCGGATGAACATCATTCATACGGTGCTGAGCGTACCTCAATAATGCGGCTGTCAATGCGGTTGTACGGGTGCCACAGACCTCGGTCGTCTCTCCACTGCCAGATGGCACCCTCTGTGGTCTGGGCGCTGCCCTTCTTCAGCATGACATCCACCGCAAAGATGCCCTCTCTGGGCAGACATGGCATCAGCTCACTATAGCAGAGAGAGTGAGAGAGAGAGAGAGAGAGAGAGAGAGTGAGAGAGAGAGAGAGAGAGAGCGAGAGCGAGAGCGAGAGAAAATGGTGTTCAAACACATGCCAAGGGATTGTCCACACCGGGACAAAAATCACACGCATTTATCGTTAACGTTTAAAGGGCGCCTCAGGCTAGCTTATTTGGTTTGACGCAATGTGTTAAAAACTGACTTACCAATGTGATGGCTGCTGTGAGCCGCTAAAGTTACAGTTACACGAATTGGTGCCGCACAAGAACAAAAGTGTCTTGCTGAGTACACATTGACGAAGAGGTAGCCCGATTAACTCTTCTGTGTGACAAGCGAGTGTCAGAAGCATAAAGTTGCAAAGTGCCACCTTGTTTTCCGGGGTAATTCTGTTTTACACTAAGCACTACCTATGTAAGGGAGTAAATTTCCATGTTCACTCGGATCATTGCCATTGAAAATCGTTTGGGTATGAACATCAACAAGCTTTAAAGCACCTATAAGAGCCAGACAGATCAAAAAAAGGTTTAGGAAAGGAAACAGGAAGTACCAGATGAGTGAGGTGAGTTCATAAAGCTCCTGAGGGCTTCTGGGCACAAGGTCAATCTGCTCTTGACAGCTTCCATTAGATGCTCCACAGAGCAGGAACCGCAGCGTCTCTGCTATATCTGCAAACATAGAACATGCACACACAGTCACATCGTGATCTTCACACACAAATACACACATCACATGATGTCCTTACATCTTCTGCCCTTGCTCTTTTCCCCAACAGTTGGAAGAACAGGCATTATCATTCTACAAAATGGACAAAATGTGCACGTGCTGAGGGTGCAGATTGTCAATTAAATCGGTTCATTTTCTCAATCAAAAAAACTTTTAAATGTATAAATTCATAACATTTTTATTTAGTCAACTGATGTCAAGTTTGTGAATAGCTACACATGACTTACTCTGCTTCATGAGCTGCACGGCCAGACACGGGCAGTTGGAGCACATGAGGGAGAACATGCGCACCACCATAATGAACATGCCGGAGCTGAGCACAGGTGGTGTCAACACCAGCAGCTGCTGGATGTTGGTCAGTAGGTCCCGGGACGCCACCTGCTGTAACAGGTTCTGTGACGGAACGACACACAGGGAGAGGCTTAATGGCCTCCTACATACTTCACCAATAATAACTGTCCGTCTTGTCAAAAAAAAAAATCTTGCTGTTCATTTTCTCATTTGCTTCCTCAAGCTTTAATCCTCATTGTAGCATGGCCTTGTAAACTAACGTTTACTAGTGTCTGCCAAATGAATAAATGTAATGAAATAACACTTTTCACTAAACCGCTCTTTGGCTGATGCATGTACGTGTCATAATCTCACCTCCTCGTGCTGAAAGTTGTCCACCAGCCTTGCAAAACAGAGACATGTGCTTTCCACCGATTTTTTATCCTGTAAAACAAGATTCATAGGAATGATGCAGCAAACGGCACTGTTGGTGATGACAACCGTTTACATCCAACGCTGAGGTGTCATGTGAATGTGTCAGTCGGGGATAAATCTCACACCCGTAACACAACAGTAAACATACTCTCGTGTGGTGTTAAAGATGTGACAGATGTGTGTTAATGGAAGTGTAAATGAGATGATCTGCGTGTTTCAGCTCATATCACCTGGTGTGTGAGTCTCTGAGTGAGCAGGGGCAGAGAGTCAGCCACAAAGTGAAACTCATCCGGCGTGATGCTCTGACAGCAGTTAGCAGCGATGGCTAGTGCATTCCTCTGAGCATTGATGCTGAAGAACTCCAAGTACAGCAAACAATCAGCTAGACCTCCCTGTGAAGAGACACTTTCAATGTTAGATCAGGATAACAAACGGCCCACAAACTCTGATTGGATGATACTTCTATTGTTATATTTGAGTGAGACGGTCACAGTTTCTAATGTTTGTCTTCAACAGTCAATGCTTACAGCCTGCAGGATTGCTTTACTGTGCCTCCTCGACAACATCTCCAGGGCGGTCAGGGCTTGTTCTGCAACATCTATAAACTGGATGACCTGAAGCTTTGGAGACAGAGAACAAGCAGGTTTTCAGTCAACACACATTGACAAGCACAAAAAAGCACACCCAGTAGTTTACCTTCAAAATTAAAATTCTGTCATCATTTACTCACCCTCTTTTCATTTCAAACCTGAATGACTTTCTTCAGCAGAACACAAAAGAAGATATTGTGAAGAATGTTGTTAACAGCCCCCCCCCCCATTCACTTGCATTTGTTACAATATAAGTGAATTGGGGGCTGTGCTGTTCTGTTACCAACATTTTCCAATCTACATTACTTGTGTATTATTCCACAAGATGACGAATAATCCCGTTCAATTATGTTTGTCCTCCCACAGTTTAAGCTAGACAGGGTTCAAGAGAGCAGATAGACCCAATTTACCTTTTCCAGGAAGACGGGGATGGCGTCCACGACCACAGCCGAGGAGCGTGGCAGAGCCTCCATCATGTAGGTGAGGGCTCGAGATGCATGATTCATCTGCAGAAAGGAAGATGCAGTGAGCAGTCATTACGTTATTCTCCAATTCAAAGTGTCAAAATGATATGACTGAATAAATGGATGGAATTATTGCCAGGTGAAAGATTCAAAGAATTTGGCCTTGTTAAGATTTAACATTGTTCAGATACACAAGCCCACCCACAGTACTTACAATATCAAAATTGTGCTCCATCTGTAATAGTGTGATCTGCAGAGAGGAAACAAGATGTGAGGTTAAGGGCACAATGCTAAGATCTGCACTTCAGAAGTAACACATTCACATCACTTTCTAACCATGTAATGCATGCTGGCATAAAACTGAAAAGCGCTTTCTTGACTTAAAAATCTATAATCTTACTGGCTTTAAACAATTTTAAAGAACGAAAGCCATATAGGTGTTCAGTCTAACTGGTAACGGAGGAAAAAATATCCAAAGGAATTGGTCTCTTCCTGTTTAAGGGAGAGATTCATGGCCAGACAAAGCTTCAATATAGACCACATTTAATGCACTTACCAGGGCGGGTACGACGCTCTTTACGGGGAAACCTCCCAGCGTCTCCTCATTACCCATCACTAGCAGCTGGCACATCTCTATGGCAGCTTGGAGCTGCTGGGATTCGTCTCCTGTAGCCTGCAGGCCCTGTAGCAGCTGCTGAGCCTTTGAGCCTGAAGATTGGACAGACGATTGGAGGGTAAGGAGAACACATACAAAAGTCATGAGTAGTGTAAATATATAAAGACAATCAATGTCACACGCATAGTTGAGGTCACTCACTAGCTCCGCTCCCTATGGTCCTGTGAAACAGTTGAGACATTCGGGGCCCAAAAGGTCCGAACAGGTGTGGAGGAAGACCCCTGGCCTCCAGTAGAGCTGAAGAGAAAGTTAGAGACATTTTAAACATGAGACATTATGCACAACAAGGTTTCTTTAAGAAAACATGAGTAGTGCATGCATACGAGTTTGGTTTATCTACAGTCATACAGTGCACTTTTACCTCTTACAAAACCTAGAAACAGGTCTAGCGTAAGAGTCTGTAATGAAATAAACGCAAAAGCAAACATGCCTTGCAGCCTTCCCATTTCAGAGTCATCTGATTCGCTCTCTCCAGAGGTGGTCATGCCCACTGCTCCAGCCACTGAACTAGACGCTACGAAGCAGAAAGACAAAAAGGGAAATTGAAGCGTGTAAGAATGCAAGTTTCCATCAGAATGAGTATACTGGTATAATTGTCGTGGTGTTTGTAAATGAACGTGCATGGTGCTGATGACTTACCAGACGCTCCTTGTGGCGTGTCCTCTGTGCGCGCGGCCGATGAATTGGCCCCGTCTTGGTTGTTGTCGGAGTCAGCCATTTTCTCCTGTCGGCGAGCTTCGGCTGCCCCGCGCTTGCCCAGGCCTGAGCCTCGCCGACTAGAGAAGAATCGAGAGAGAGGTAAGACAAGAGTTTCTTGTTTTCATTAAAACATATATTTGCTTTATATTTATTTGATATTCTTTACACTCTGAGCCTCCACCGCTTAACAACCTCCATACGTCTGTAAATGTGACACTGTCTAGACAGGAAAAAACTATTACAAGTATATTTTTAAATGAATGATATTTGAGATCATTAGCAGTGCAGTGCTTTAATGTTTCAGGGGGTTTCAACATTTTCTAATGCGAAGTATTGTGAATGGACTTTCATACTGACTGGAGTTTCAAGCAATCTGAATTTCTCAGCTAGACTCATCCATTTAATAGCACTTTCCACACATGCCACAATTTCTCTTGGGAACCGACTGGATTTTTCAGTACAGTGAGTTGAAACACCCATCTGCAGTACTATATAAGTGAGGGTTCGGCTCTATAATACGTCTTATAAAAATGAATAAAAAAGATTCACACACAGGAATGAAAGAGGGGCGTGGCTACAGTGTACTACACAGGCTTGATTCTTTAACACTTCTTCACACCCATAAAGGCATCCCATAGGACTACTGAGCTATTTTTACGGGCGTGCTATATTCTTCTAAAGACATTCTAGATGTTATTTCAGGTTGCTTGTCGCTACGTCACAATCAGTCTCGTGACGAGAATCGTCACTAAGTTCCTTTGATCATGTTTTCTCTTTTTATAAGCAAGCACTTGAGTACCTGGTGCTGGCGCAAGAGCCCGTGGTCTTCTGTCGTGTGCTCCTCCGAAAGTTGGGGAGCTCTGCTGGGGGAGACTCACTACGCTTCTTAGTGGACTTTCTCAAACCTACAGAGAGACAGAGAGAGAAAGAGAGTATTGAAAGCTATGCTTTCACACTGAGCGCTGTCAGTCATCATAGGAAAGAGAGTCATTCAGGGAGATTACAGGAGAACAGCATGTGGCTTTCAAACACACAGAGAGTATTACATCAGTAAGAAACCTTTGTTCAGATCCAGGAGGTTCAAGTAAGATGCTGAATGCTGAATTAATAAGATGAAT
This sequence comes from Triplophysa bombifrons, assembly GCA_029783895.1. Taxonomy (NCBI): domain Eukaryota; kingdom Metazoa; phylum Chordata; class Actinopteri; order Cypriniformes; family Nemacheilidae; genus Triplophysa; species Triplophysa bombifrons. The sequence continues at coordinate 18,324,932 of CM056461.1, forward strand.
ATTTTTAGGCAGCATGGCATGAATCCTTGAATAAAATATTAAATACTATAATGCACTATGATGAAAAAATCATTTAGGCACATAAATCTACTATTTAAAATAATCTTTCTTTTCTATACCTGTTAAGAAGACAATTTGATAACAGAAGCCTGTGTCAAGCCCACAAATTCCCCTTATTAACTACTTGTTAATATACACACTTTTTACGAGTTGTTCACATATTTAGTCTTTAGACAAACTGAAGTAGTGTTGAGTCAGATGGAGCTTAAAATAACATGCATATTTGTCAAAATTTATTTCTAATTTCAGTAGTTGATATGAAAAGCACCTAAATATATACATTCATTTGAAATGAAAACATTGTTTCTAAGGGACTGACTGCAACTTTGCAAAATATCTTTCATGTAACCAAATTTTTATTTTATGTCTTATGGATTTATAGTGGATGCATTCTGGGTAAAGGATAAATAGAATTAAGTCATCTTTATGACATCTTTATGGTTCTTTTGTTCATTTTTGGAACCTGACAGCATCAGTAACTATAAAGCTTTATTGTATGTAAAAAAAAGTAGAATATTCTTTAAAGGGGTCATATAACAAGGCTAAAATGAATATTATCATTTGTTTAGGATGTAATGCAAGGTGTATACACAATTTACTGTTCAAAAAGCTGCATTTTCCACACAACATGCATGTTTGTATCTCTTTGCCCCGCCTCTCTGAAATGCATGGATTTTTTTGCAAAGTTCATCGCTCTGAAAATCGAGGTGTGCTATGATTGGCCAAATAACCAGTGCGTAATGATTGGTCGAATACGGCAAGTGTGAGACCGAAATGTAACACCTCTTGTTTTTGGATCCTGATGTTCCAAATATGGTAATTGTATAGACAGGTAAGCCCACCTTACTTGCTTATACATTTGGGCGGTCTTAGTCAAATAAAACCACGAACTGACGTGGATTTGTGGGGGTGCGGTTACACAAGGCGTATCAGGCTTATACATGCATGGGGAACTTATAACACACCAAAGACACAGAAAAACATGTATTTGCGCCATATGACCCCTTTAAAATAGGACAAATGACAATGTTTTTTCTGGATGAACTTCAACAGGTTCTGGAAAAATTTGGAAATGAGAAAAGCTGAAGTCAGACAAAAAAGCACAAAAGTCTGCGATGTGCAGCTTCACTGAATGTATAAATAGCAACAACTGCCTAAACGCATTACAAAACACCTAATTTCCTCTAGATCAAGGTAGAAACATCCCGACTCATCTATCGCGTAAATGTAATGAAATAGCGCGGCAAAAATAAATATGATAATCGGAACAAATATGCTGCAAAAACAACAGGAAAATGGTCAGTGCTAACCCATCTGACCTTTGGCCGGTGCCCAAAACAACAACATTTACTTCATCACTGTGTCTGACGCTCCTTGACATACTGTACACATGTTGAGTGTGTTGCCACAGAAACCAGCACATCATGCACGTCATCCCACCAGCACTGTGCGTAGAGTAAATCACACCACACATCTGCATTGAACAACATCAGCTCCTCATCAGACTCAAGAAAGGCCCGAAACACTGCCTGCACTATGCAAGCTTGTTTTACGCACTATTCAATTTCAAACCCTTCAGCTTATGATATAAAGTTTGCAGAGCAGGCATGATGTCACATTTTTTAAATACTGTGTAGCAGAATCTCCATCAGTTGATGTTTATTCATTCATAAGATTTGGTTCTGCTTATATAAAAAGAAGCTGTGCTCTTGATTGGTGCTAAATAGAGAGACTATAATCTGAATTCATTTGAACCAACAGACATTGTGCTTGTCAAAAAGTAAATATTAAATTGTTAACAGTGTTACACATTAAAGCAAAATGAAAAGTCTCGTTTTATTATGTTCTTACGATGATTTTTTGTGTATTAGGGACACTTATGTTCACACAACACATGTACATATAACGTCAAATAAAACTTAAAGCAGCCCTGCAATGATGTGTCATGCATTCTGACTTCTTTACAATGGTAAACGTGCTGTCTTCTCATGCACTTTTGTTATCTTGAGAGATATTGTTAATAAACATGTAAAAAATCTTCCTCCGAGGTCACCCTGATTGGCTTGTTGGAGAGTTTCGCATAAAATGTCACTCCTGTTATTGACCAACTTAATGTGTTGTTTTCAGCCTGTTTCTCATTTGTCCACTATGTTCACAGTGTTTTCTTTAGATTAATTAATAAAAAGTCAACAAATATTATACATGTTTTTCTGCTTATTTAAACGGGATGAACAGGCAAAATGAGGTCACTTAAAAATCAGACTAAATGGGGTTTATAAATATGGATCGCTGAAGTACTTCCGCTAACATTCAGCCAGGCTGTTATAAATCGTTATATTTATATGCTTTTCTAGGCACTCAAAGCGTTTTACATGGAAGGGGAATCTCCTCAACCACCAGCACCGTTACATTAGGCACCATGGGGAACAGTGGCGTTTTGCTTCAGGATGCACATAGGATTATGAGCAACAACGTGAATCTCACTATTCAAACACTACATCATACATCGACAACCAAAAAGGAGAAGAACTTTAGGTTTTTCCATCCGCCTACCGATTACATGACTTATCCACCGCGACATAAATTCCTTAGTTTCGTAAAAGACCAAACTAAAGTTTAGGTCTAAACACAGCTGTTGCATTCAGCATAAGCGGAAAAAGTATCGCAGCAAAGATCAGCATCTGTAGTCAGATTTTATTCATCATCTGAGGAGTGTGAAGTGCTGAGTGACGATGGAGGCTTTTTTAATTTTCTTTTTGTTCTAATTTTAAAAAGCTGGTTCTTGGCCATTTATTTAACATAAATGTTTTTGGTTTCATATTCCTTTCTTATTTATTTATTTTACATAAATGTTTTTCGTTTTCAACCCTCTCTTATTAGTTTTTACAACTAATGTCTTGGCAACTTGTCTAACCTAATAGTTTATTATTTTTGTTTATTTTTTGCTAGATGTGTGCTGTGATTATTTGATAAAACATGGAAAGTTAAGCTTTTTTGTAAAAGTTCCTACTCCAAAATGGCACCGAATAGTAGGGATGGCTTATCCAAAAGAACCAACAGTGCATTCAAGCTACAGTATATATTTCATCCTGGGATCGAACCCATGACCTTTACTCTGCTAATGCAATTCTTTACCAACTGAGCTACATTAATTATTATTACAGAATTATTTATATGGTATTAATTTTTCAAATCACATGTACCACATAAACAAAGAGAAAAATGACGGACTAAACCTTTTGAAAAAGACTACTGACAGCACTTTCCCTTTAAAGTCAGATGAATCACAACAGCTTAAGTCTGGTGGTCAAACCTTAATAGCTAGGGTCTATTCTGGGCAACACACTGCCCCTTGCCCTCTGTCCGCAAGCCCTATCGTGACTCTTCACATTAGTCTTTCTATCCTTACCAACCCAGAATGACCCTGTCATACCCAAACTGACCTTTCTTAAACAAGGTAAACACCTCTAGCTAACTCGCTTTACAGCAAACTCGAGTGAATCAAAGACAAATCATTCAACTAGTATCACTATCCTACCATTCAACAACCTTCATCCAAGATACCACACATGCTAGCGTTCTGCCCCATCTCTGAGCATTCTCACGCTCCAAAACTCTACTAGGCTCACATGCAGAGTGAAAAAGCCCTTCCTACCTTCATATACATCCAGACAGGACTCTTGTCCATACAATACTGTAAGGCAGAGGCGGGCTGGTATTTTTAGCCTTGCACGATGGCCCTGTACTAGATTGAAATTTGAGCTAGCCCCCCCTGCCTTGACCAGAGCACAAACCCCATCCACTGTTACTGGACTTAGAAACGGACTGAGTGTGCCATAACTGAGGAGAAGAACTCGTGAAAACTCATGTTTGCAGTAATGCACTTATAATGAGGTCACATATGTAAAGTCACACTCACTTGCTAGTTTGGCCTGCAGTCCGGAAGGCCCAGGCTTGGAGGAGGTCTCAGCCTTGGCTGATCCCGGTAAGGACAGTTTGGGCTTTGGCAGGTTGACTTTGGAGTTAAAGCGGGACGTCCAGTCAAACTTAGAGGAGCCAGCAGCCTTGCTCTGCTCTTTATCTCGGCTGCTCCTGCGGGGGGACGGGGAGGATGCAGAGCGCGAGCGTCGCGCTTTGCTCTGGTCCTTGCCCTGCTTTAGCCGGGCACCCTGAGGGGCACAGCTGTTGGTGCCTGTGACGGCGGAGGAGGAGGATGAAGAGGACGACGAGGAAGAGGCAGAAGAAGAGGAGTCAGTGACGGTGCTACACCCAGCTTTGGCTGAGGCGGCCGATTTGGACGCCAGTTTGGTGGGTTTGGCTGCCCGGTTGGCCTCGCTGCGGGGTGGCAGGGGGCCTGCCGCGCTGCTTGAGCTGGGGAGGGAGGAGGACGACGATGACAAAGAGTCTGCCTTCTTGCGCTTTTGCGAAGGGGTGCTGGGGGCCCCACTGGGGCCAGGTTGCGAGGCGCTCTTCTTGCTCAGGGCTCTGCCGGATATGGCAGGAGCCGGCTCGGCCGCTAACCTTCTCTTTTTGGATTTAGTGCTGACTGATGCTGGAGCCTTCTTTGGCTCTGAAAGTTCAGGTGAGGCTGTGGGGGCCGAAGGACCACTGGCTGCGCTCACGGAGGGCTGGTTGGACAACGCTTTGGGCCGCTTGGCCGGGCTGGGTAAATAGGTGATGTGGGGCTCTGAGCCGGAGCTGCGTTTGAGAGCGCGGGTGCTGCTGCCCTCCCGTTTCCCTTGCTGGCCTGAAGTCCCTGCTGCTTCCAAGTCAGGATCTGGAATCGAGTGTGAAGTGACGGATAGAGAGAGACTGTTTCTGTAAAAAACAGGAGAAAGAAGGAGAAATACTTAAGAAACAAAGTCAAAGCAAATCATACAACACTCATCGACACCGTTTATTTGCACAAGTTCACCAAGACCCACACGCAAAAGACGATGAAAAAAGGGATACCTTCGAGAGGTGTGGCCACGGGCGGAGCCAGCAGCTGAGCTGGGTGGGGCTTTGGAAGCCTTAGAATTAGATCTTCTACTTTCAGGTGGGAAATTTGCTTTTTGGTTTACTTGCTCTGGCTGCAATCTGGAGAGGTTGGAGATTAAACAGCAAAGAGCAGTGTGGGATGGGGAGTCCAAGAGGAACACCTTAATCTCAATTACACTAGCTACACCAGAAACACTACACTCAACATTATTTCCCTAAATTAACACAATTACTAATTGAGTTTCTGGCTAGACATTTCACACAGGTTGGAAGCATCATCACAAGTGTGGATGGTAAATTACTACTCAAAAGGAATTCATTTTGCAGCATCGCCTAGCAGTTTCAAAGCATTTACAGAAAACAGGACCAGACTAAAGGTAAAAACACAGGTATGTGGCAAATATCTGCATATCAGTGCTCCATACACTTTGTCTTTCCTGTCTTGTTACTAAATGTACAGCTGGATGGATAAAATATTGCATTTCACCCTTGTGAATTTGTCATCTGAAATGAATCTGGTGACATGAAATGAATAGAAACAATTACAAAACATTCTTTTATTGTGTTGCCTTAAGCTATGCAATAAGGACTACAGTAGCTGGCAAAGAAACTTTTCGATTTGTTTATTTGGCAAAAAAACAACTTAATATTAAACAATATAATAAAATGAATCTGAAAATATTGAAATTGATTGTAGTTTAACATAAATCATGGGTGGAATTTTCTCCAAATTTACTCAAAGGATCTTAATGTATCCAACCACAATATATAATACAATCATTTTAAATTCTTTGAGAATTGTGATTGTTTTAAGTCTGAGTAGGGTTGGGTTTAATTTGGGTTTTTATGATATATATATATATGATATTGTTTCCAAATCGATACTTTTAAAATGGTACCGGTGCTTAAACGGTGCCTAAATCGATACTTTTAAAAAAGAGCCAAAACAAACAAGTGGATGACATTAAAGAACAAAATGTTCAATTAAAAATATTTATTAAGTAATAAAATACACAACAAATTCACAATCAAAGTGAATGTGAAATGAGCATGTACACTAGCATTGCTAGACACTAACATTGCTAGAAAGATGTTATAGTGTTTACTGTTACCTTGTTAACCCTCCTGCTACAACACAATGCTCACCATAGTTGTAAAAAATATAAGTATAATTAAATATTAGTTTAATTATATGGCCTATACATTAGGTATGGGCATTTAAAGCAAAAATTATATTCGAAGATCGATGAGAACTATTCGAAAATTATTTGAAATTCGCACCCCTCCCCCACATGGACACATTTACAGTATTACACACACACACAAACGGAATGAGAGATAGAACATTTACGCTTTAAATCCGTATGACGGCACACTGCTTTATGTATTATGGAATAGGCAATCTTACATCAAGCCATACATTAAGAGACCATGCTGAAACATGAATACATTAGCAACCGAATGACGGCACTTATTAACAGCACGTCAATGAGCATCAACCGCTGATAATGCAAGGAAATGTCCTTGTAAAATATGAGCATGCACATTTATACCAACTAAAAACAGTGTGATTGATCAAAGAAAATATATTAAAGCCATAAAGATTTTAGACCAGACTTAAAACGCGTTTAAACATATAAACCGAATGACGGCATTTATTAACAGTTCGGAGCGATTTCATGAATAAACAGCTCAAAAGGCTTTCATTTCTATTGTCATGAAAAAGTTTCTCCAGTCAGGCAGTGATCGTTTTTCTAGACGAACAGTAAACTCGGCTGTACAAACTCCATAAGATTTTTAAAACCCTCTCCTTCGACAAAAACGATCGGAAGGATATCCTTAGCGATCATCTTGCTAGTTAGAGCCGTTATTTGCTCTGCTCGTCTGGCATCCAAATTGGTTGATCTGAACATAAAACCAGCAACCGATTGCTGACCTGTGGACGGATCTGCTGGGTGCTTCGCCCTCAAATTATTGTGCATCGTAGTTGTTGATCCATGATAAGCCAGCTTTGCATTGCAGAGTTTGCACTGCACTTTATTCTCATTCATTTTATTAATGTGGGTCTACAGTGTGCGTAACTTTGTTACCAATTCTTGTGAGAAAATGTTTTCCTCAATTGTCTATTGACTGACAGCCTTTAGGATTAAGTTGCGTCGTTATTGGCAGCGGAACCCTTTGGTTACTAAACGCGTTGTGCGTGAAAACACGGCGATTTTTTTAAGATCGCACAGACTATTTGAAATTCTATAATTAAATGAACCAATCTAATATTCAACATTCGTGACGCATCCCTACTTAACATGTTGTCAGGGTAAAAAGCTTGACAGACTGCATGTTTAGAGATCAGGCTCCAGATGCTATAAGGTTTAAGCCCTTTCACTGCGGTGTGTCGATTGTCTTTCTTGTTAAATGCGTTACTGTGTTGAGAACGAGCTATACAGCACACAGCACACGCTTCATTGATTTTAAACGCGCAAGAGTTTTATTAGGATCGCTTAAATTACAGATGTGGCATATGCGTTTCAAATTAATATTAGTTTCACTTTAACTTCAAACGGCGTATAAGGCAAGTTTTAAAGACTGCGTGCGCCCGATGATGAATGATGAACTCACCGAGATGGATGGAGGGAGATGATATTAAAACTCATTAAAACTGTCTTTCACTATGATGAATCCATCATGCACATTCCGATCCATGGGATCCATCCTTCACGATCCGTTTAATCGTTGTAAAAGAGATGTGTTGGATTTGTATTATCTGAGGTTTCCGACTTTCGATCACGTGAATGAGGGGGAATGTCTCAGTCAGCATTTGCCATATTGTCATCGGGTTTCAGTACCCAACCCTAAGTTTGAGTCAGTTTCATGAATTCATCAACTTGCTAAATCTATCAGAGCTGTTTCTGATTTAACATCTGACTCGCTTACTGACTAAATGTTATTTATGACATCATGCATACAGACACTTTAAAATGTTAAACTTGTTATTGTGGACAAAAAAAGATACACTGTTTTCTGGGTAGCCCACACACCCAAACAGGTTGCCTGTGCAAACTCACCTTCCTGCGATCGTGTGGTCTAGTGGCTGGGCCGCGGCTGTGTTCCTCTGTGAACGGCGCAGTGACCCCCCTGGATTGGAATTAGGCCGGTTGGACATTGGCACCTCTCTCCTGAAGGGACATACCCTTTCTAGACACTACCATTCACTGGTAACATGGCAAAGAGAGACAAAATAAAGGAAGGTAAGTTGAGTTTGAATTCACACACATGCACACAGTAATGACCAATGTTCTTGTTAACTGTGATGAACTCATTATCACTCGCTATAGTGCCATCATTGAAATATGACATCAACTGTCATGCAGCTCATTCTTCAAAGCACATTTTTGCCCATACAGATAGTCTAGACATGGTGGGGGAATGCTGCAAGCCTGATTCAAACTTCAGGGCTCTGGACTAAAATTAATAATTGGAGAGCCACTTTGTTGGCTCATTTTGAATAGAAAACTAATACATAACAGGATACAACCTCTAGGGATGTGACGAGATCTCGTGGCACGAGATCGCACGAGATCTCGAAAGATCTGATTGGTCTCACGAGAACACAATAGGCTCGTTTGAGATGGCCAAATTCTGCGCAGAACCGATCACCGGTGATCAGTGCGAGATGCATGCAGGTTAGAATGGGTCCGTGTTACGTCCGCCTTGCTCTGATATCATGGTGACATGTGTCAATAAACTCTCGCAACGGCCAGGCGGCTGTGTCGGATTCTTCAGTCGGGCGCAGTTGCTCTCCACCGACTGCGCTGATCAACACTTGCTTCTAACACCATGTAGGCCTTTTTATGTAGGCCTTTTAGAAAGTCTGAAATTACTTTGAAAGTCAGAAGTAATTCAACAAAATTACAAATTCTAGGGACATTCCTAGCAAAAAGACAAACATTTGCTATTAGGGCCACTGTGCCTTAAAAGCAACTTTTAATAATCGATAAAAAAGATTGTCCTCATCTTCATGTAAAAATAGGGGTATTTCAATTGCATCTGCTTCGTCCGCGATAAAAAACGTGATCACGAGCTCTTCCATTGCTGACGTTTGCAGTCCAACAACACAGCGAGATTCAGGAAGTGTCTGGCTTGCCTGCATTATTTTTTGTCTTCATTTCAGGCGAGGCAAGGTGCATCTCAAACGAGCCTAATATCCTCACGCATTTGGAATGATGGGGTGTTGTGCTCTCATATGCTCCATACATTTAACCTATTTTAAGGGGAGCTGCAACGAGGTGTCATGCATTCTGACTTAACATGGTCAACTTGTCAAAAAACGAGTTGGGCATATTACGTAGTATTTCTGTTTCTCTAATATACTCCCCCAGCAATCGTAAAGGTTTCGGAACGATTTTTTTAGAACATATAAAACAATTTTGCAACAATTTTTCTAAATCCCTTGTTGGACAATTCTCCTGGAAAAGCATGGAGAGCAGGAGCAGGAGAAGAAACATGTGCAGACGTCACTTTCACTTGCGTGCAGGAGAGAGAGAGCATATGTTTGCGAAGTTCAGGTGTTTGTTTGTTCACTGCATTTGGGTGATATGTTATATAAATTGTGGATATAACGATGAATTTGGAAACTGAAACATGGAGCCGCCCCAGCGCTAAAAGATGCCGGACATGAACAGCATGCTGTAAGTGAAACTGGTGTGCATTAGTTCAGCCTACCCCTCCACCCCGCACGCGCCATATGATTTCTGAAGTAATCGTACATCTGTATCTATCTTTTAAAAATGTGATCAAACTAATAACTCTTCGAAGATACGGTGTATGCAATACTACTCTATAGGTACTCAAGATTAATATGAGATTGGCAGAAACACCGTGTGCTAGGGCCACTTTAATAACAAGTTGTTTTGGACACTGTTCAAGAAACAAATCTTCTGCTCTCATGCAAAAATAAACTCCACCATATTTATCTGCCATACTGGAACTTCAAACAGTACTGGGGTCGATGGCCATATGAAATGAAAAAGATTTTTTTTGGCAAGTAACAAGAGTTTGGTGCATACTAGAGATGGGCAATTAAAGCAAAAATAATATTCGTAGATCGATGAGAACTATTCTAAATTTATTCTAAATTCGCACCCCTCCCCCACATGGACGCATTTACAGTATTACACACACATAAACGGAGATAGAGAGACCATTTACACTTTAAATCCGTGACGACACACTGCTTTATTTATTATGGAATATGCAATCTTACATCAGGCTATACATTAAGATAACGCGCTGAAAGATTAATATATTAACAACTGAATGACGGCACTTATTAACAGTATGTCGATTGGCATCAATCGCTCATTATGCTTGGACATTTCCTTGTAAAATATGAGCATGCACATTTATACCAACTAAAAAAAAAGCTGTGTGATTGATCAAGGAAAATATATTAAAGCCATAAAGATTTTAGACCAGAAGCCACTTTTTGGAATTATGTGCTTTAGGAACTCTTAGACAGGTGGACCCAATAGACTCCCACTATATGAAGCAGAGAGGGCTGCGGATAGGGATGTGTATCGTTAAGGTTTTAACGGTACTACTACTTTTATCGATACCACTTATCGGTCCGGTACTTTAACGGTACTCTTATCGGTACTTTTTTGTTGTGTTTTTTTTATGAAAGACAAAACTAAAGCTGGAGTTTTTTTCACTTTTTAAAACATTCGTATTCTTTACATTCATTGACCTAACATATCTTAATGCAGGTAAAAGATGACTGATACCCGCCTATTATTCATAGAGAATTAAAATAAAATGCATGTGGTCCTAAATTTGTTTATGTTTTTGTTGTTTTTGTTTAATAATAATAATAATAATAATAATTATACAGGTTTGTAACCTCTTGCAATTTACACAAACACAAAAAAAGTTTATGTATTTCATCGCTACAAATGAATTTTTTAGGTAAGCTCTGCTTTATAATTTCTTAAGCATAATTTATTATTATTCATCCATTTTAAACGCAGTACTGTGAAAGCAGTTTTTATGTTTAAGATTTATTTAGGCTACTGCATAAAAAAACACACTCTAAAGATTTATATGTAGGCTAATTTTTTATGCGATGTGTGTTTATTAAATTATTACATACTAATTTAAAGAAATCTTATGCAATGTTTATGTCTGTGTTATTTAGGAAGACTGCTAGGCTAGCATACGTACCTGAGGACGTGGATGATGAACTATTAGCTAGCAGGCAGTCGAAAACTTTCCATTTCTCTGTCTGCACATAATGCACTTTAGAGATATGTTTAGCTAGATTACTTGTGTTACCGCTCTTACAAGCAAAAGTCTTGTTGCACTTGTTGCACGAGCATTATCTGTATACTCGCGTGAAATGTAGCCAGACTTTAGAACATTTGTTTCTCTCCGCCATCGTCACTCTATTATGCGCGCCGCGAGCTTTCGTGTTGTGTGCGCGCGAGCTCTGTGTAGTGTGGGACGGACGTACATTTCGCGTGCAGTGCGAGATTGCGAATAACGAAAATGCAGGTAAATGTTTTAAATATTATCTCAAATTAGAAATGGCTGGTCAGTTAAAATGCTAGGTAACGTTTATTTAGCAATAAAAAAGAGGAAATGTTTTTCTTAATTTCTCAAGTACCGATAGCAGAACCGTTAACGTCAGAGCTTATCGATACTTCGGTCTTTCATAATTTAGCCCCGAGACCGATAAAGTACCAAGTTTCGGTACCCATCCCTAGCTGCGGATTTACCAAACAATCTTATTTATGGTTCTACTCAAGAGAAAATGTCACCTACATCTCCGATGGCCTGAGGGTGAGTAAATAAACGGAAAATTGGAGTTTATTTACTCATGAATGGCCTGAGGGCGAGTGCATAAATGGCGAATTGGTGATTTTGGCTGAACTATCCCATTAAAATGTTAAATGGATCCAAATTTATGTTTAGTAAAATAAATTGAATGCAGAAAAATTTGTACTGTATGCAATTGACCCATATCGGTATCGGCAAATAGTTGTTTGTTAAAATCGGTATCGGTCCAAAAAATCCTATCGGTGCATCCCTAATTACAATCTTTATAATACTAGTTAGGGCTGCATGATTAATCAAAAAGAAACCGCACATGATTTGGCGGTTGGTTGCAATGTTTTATGCGCAGTTTGTCCGTGAAATACTGTTAAATGCAGCTGCATCCGAAAGTCAGTGGGCGCTCTCGCACAGAAACTCCAATGCTCCATGGAAGAAGCACCACACTATAACCAGGAAATGCCGTCTTCCTATCTGGCATCTTTCTATCGCTGTTTTTCAAGCCTCCTCAGGTATTTTCATGATAATTAAGTATATTTTAATTATAATAAAGTATATTTATAAGGATGATGTTTGACAGGTGTTGCTTTTTTGAATGCAGGTTTTAAGCAAATCAAACGTGCAGTTCTTTCAGATGGAGCAGCATTTCCCACAGATCGCACTGTGCTTCACAAACAAGCTGTGCATAAAACATACGCGATTTCACAACCACGATAGCCACATCGATTTAATATCGATTACAATGAGAATTGCGATTAATAGCCAATGACATTGGGGGGTGGGGCGAGGGTTGGGGTATATCAGTTTGCTAGATGGCCATCTGACAAAACCCACGAGTGTAAGCGGTGTGTGTGTGATAAGTCAACTGCGTGGGTCACGCGGCACTAATGTTTCCCACTGCCATTGCGGATGTGCATAGTTCAGGTCGTCATTGACCAGTTTACACACAAACAACATCAGCGCATTACTACGATTGACTGTTTGTGTTAACTTTCTATGTCCGTCTCGCGCATTCAAGCGTCGCACAGCTTCCAAAATCATACTCCACTGGGGATAAGTATGAATGGACGAGCTCGACACATGTGCATAATGTCATACTGTGGACTCGTGCTGTACGCGGACAGGATGTACAGACGACCGCAACCCTCCTGATGACGAAAATTGCGTCATGCAGGGGAATGACGATGCCGGCACAACATCGTGATGGCTGACAGCTATCGGCAATGGACGATGTCAATAAACTAACAGCCAAACCCTATAGGGGATTAAAAAGATGAACAAATTATTTAAGAGTCGGTCAAGAAGTAAGGTAATAATAACTATCTATTGTTAGAAAATAGAGATGTTCCGATGCCCTTTTTTCCTTCCCAAAACCGATTCCGATACCTGGGCTCAGGGTATCGGCCGATACGGAGTACTGATTCGATACCTGAATATCTGTATACAGCTGTATATACTAGCCCTGTGTGAATTGGTAATATTATTTAATGGTGTGCTTCAGACATATCCCTTAATAAAACATGAACAAATACTGTAAACTAGAATATTTCGTATTATCGGACAGACATTTGACAGTAAAATTATTTTATTTTTCTTAAGTAGCAGTTTTACTGGCTGGTAGGTCCACTATGAAATACTGCCAAACAGTAGACATACTGCTAGCACTAGGGATGGGCATTTTCAATAATTTAATATTTGAATAGGTTAGCTAATAAAAACGATTATTCAAATATTCGTTTATTTAAATTCAGTTAAAATATGTAATTTGTTTTTATTTAGTCACCGATACAGATTTTTATGTGGTATCGGTGGCATTTCCGATACTAGTGTCAGTATCAGAACAGCCCTATTAAAAAATAAAATTGTTTTTACACCATGTATGTATGTAAACTTGTTGTTAGACACTCCATAAACCAAAGTAGGACCTTAACATTTTAAAATTATTTACTCTTTAAGGTTAGGTCTCATCTTACACCATGTGGTTAATTTTCACTCTTGTTCCTCAATTGCAAACATGCAAACACACACAATATGAAAAAAGCTTATGTGAAACTCAGGCTCAAAATGGCCTGCCTTGGCTACTGTAGAGCTACTTGTCAATACATCACAAATAATGCACTGCAATGCAACATTTATTCAGTATCAACCGGGAGAAAGGCACTTGTGGCCTGAATTTATGGACTCCTAACCTAAATATATTCTTCTTAGATCAAAGATGTCATATTAAATATGGAAGCTCTTGCCACTAAACATGGACCCTCAAAGGAAAATAGCATTAAACTCTAGAGCAGGGGTGTCAGACTCAGTTCCTGGAGGGCCACAGCTCTGCACAGTTTAGCATCCTGAAGATGTGGATTAGCTGAATCAGGTTTGTTTGATTAGGGTTGGAGCTTGATTAGACTGTGCAGAGCTGCGGCCCTCCATGAACTGAGTTTGACACCTGTGCTCTAGAGCAGCGGTTCGGAACCCTGGTCCTCGCGCCCTCCCCCTCTGCATGTCTTTTTGTATCCCTCTTGTTTAACACACCTGATTTAAATCTCTAGCTCATTAGAAGAGAGCTCAATGAATGAACCGTGTTCCAATTGACGTGTTCCCTGAACTGTGTTCATTGCTCTCTAATCCCTGCACACAGGAAATTGGTTGACGTTAATTTAAGAACACAAATTTGCCCAACACTACTGCCTGCAGCGTCTTCACACAGACAAAACCTACTAAGGAAGATTGAAGGGTTAGTTAACCGTAATCTTGAGATTTGCGCAACATTATGCCCATTTCGAACTGGAATTATGGCAGAATATCTAGTGATGTTTACTTCGCAGGTCTGTTGCGGGCGTATTTAACAAACCTCTGAAGCAGTAGGAGAAGCATACAAAATATGCAGAGCGGGGGGGGCGCGAGGACCAGGATTGAGAACCGCTGCTCTAGAGTATTCATGACAGCACATGACATTGGTCCTATAGTTACGTGGAAACTGACTAGTAAAAAAAAATACAAATTTTGACAAGCACATAAACTTAATTTTAAGTGTGATATAAACCAAGTCTGCTGTGGAATAATTATCTGCAAGTTAACAGGGTTTTTCCTGGCTCAAAATTAGGCTGAGGTGGTACCATTCTGATCATGTGCATTCACGCACTTCGTTGTAAACTTGCGCTTCATGGTACCATCACTTTGATTTGATTTTGTATTATATAGCATGTTGTTTTAAGTGAACTTGATGTCATACAGCACATTAAAAAAATGAAATATCATTTGTCATCAAATGTTTAAAACCCCTTAAGTTTTAGTTGAAAATAATCATTTTTATAATGTAGCTGAACAGAAACATAAGCTTTTAATTTATAAGCCTTTTATTTATAAGTTTTCATTTTTTCAACCAACAATATGCATATTGGAGACCATTGTAGTTAGGCTATTTTCTTATCTACACAGTTCACAACCAACAGCAGAACATATAAGTCTCCTATTTTTCATTTTACAAAATCTCCTCAAATACTCCTTGTAGTCCAAGGCCAAATCTTCTGGTTCTGCATTACTTTTCAGACCTTACCAATTTCCCGCATCTCATCAGTAACAATTTAATTATTTCCCGCTTTTCAAATTTGATAGATTAGATTTAATAAGCAACAATATTTATAACTGCCCTTGTACAAACTCTAATTTATACCGAACGTGAACAGCGATCGTGGAAAAAGATGATGACAGGATGTGAGACAAGGTCAATTTTGCGCGCGGAGGCTATTTAATCTCTTAACTTCTTAATGTGTTATCATATAGCTGAAATAACCACATCTCCGTCGGTAACCAGACTATTTAATGAACATGGTAATTTTTTCAGACATTCAGCGACAGTAGATAAGCAACAGGCAGCGGATTATTCTGTATTACGGGTTATTCGTTAAGCGAAACTGAAAGACAAAATATCCAAATATATTATGGTAAAGCAAATTACAGCATATTTATGACTACAGACTGGAATAAAGCCTCTTGCTGTCTGCACTGTTTACCTGCCCTCGTGATCCAACTGCTAACAAACTAATCTGTGATTTTACATATGCGAAGTTAAAAACATAACATTTAATGAAATGTATAGTTTGAAAGTGTTTAAAAACGTATTAGGGTGCAAAACAAGTAATACTCACCTAACCAGTCACAACAGAACGGAGGAAAAATCTTTGGAAAACTGCAGTTCATTTTCTTGAAGCAGCGCATCATTGTACCTAATTGCGATACAGCGCCACCATTAGGGGTGTGCACGAATATTCTAAAATTTGAATATTCGATCTGCAGAACTTATTCGAATAATAAAATCGCTATTTGAATTTTGCTAAAATATTGCTCTGCTGGCCAACGACGCAAACTAATACTAAAAGTTCACTGGGTGGAGCTGTGGAGCACGCAGTGAAAGTAAGATGAGTGCATTTAATGACAAAATGGCATCCTCGCACTGTAAGCGTAGGGCGGTGTTTGGAACTACTTTGTTCAAAATGACCAACATGTCATGTGCAAAATTTGTCAGGCGAAACTAAGTTATCATCATAGCACCACTTCAATGAGGAATCATATGAAGTCCAAACACCGAAACATAATTATTGACCCACCGAATGAAGAAGGACAGCTGCCCATCACAGCATTCGCGACTGCCGGAAGACTGAGATGGAGAGGATGAGGCAATGCAGCCTCGTCGGAAAAGACTGAGCCAGTTCTTCGGCGATGATTACAAAGAGTCTAGCCGAGACGAGTGGGAACAATTCTTGCTGGAGCCATGCATTCCTCCAGATGAGGATCCAATCCATAGGTGGAACGAAAACACGATGCGCTTCAGTAAGCTTAGTCGCTTAGCGCACCGTTATTTCTGTATCCCAGCTAAATCTGTGCGGGCAGAGCGCGTTTTCTCTGCAGCTGGGCTTATCGTTAATAGACTAAGAAGCTGACTTTCACCCGATCATGTCGACATGCTAGTTTTCATCCAGAAGAACATGTAAAACAAGATAAGATATGCCGACTGAGTTTAAAGCATAATGTTAAAGCTATATATACGTTCTTTAAAAAAAATTAAGCGGCAGCCTGCTATACGTATTTGGGATTTTTTTGTTTGCCCCGAGATCCTTATTTTGTTTGCACAAATTGTGTCATGTTCTTCTCAGCTACATTACAGGATGAATGTGTATAAGCTTGTTTTTATATACCCTGATAAGCTTGTTCAGAAATGAAGAAAAATATATATGTTTTACTGAAAATAATGTCTGCCTGATTAAACTTAATTTAAATGAACAAATATTTGAATATTCGTTTCTTATGAGCTAAAATATTCTAATGTTATATTTGTGGAAAATGCACATCCCTAGCCACCATAGTAGCGTAATGTCACAAATACAGTCACAAATTTGCTTTGATTACTGTACTTGTCGTAACACCACAGAATTTAGGCTTGTGAGATGATGCTAACAATCATATGCCGAGACACTAAAACTGATCCTGAATGCTGCTGAGAGACCCTTCAAATGAGAAGTAAAAGTAACCCTGCCACATAAGAGAAACACTGCATTACAACATGACTATATATTAAGTTTGAAACTGAATAAATGCTCTCACTGAAATACTCACCTCTTCACATTTTTAGTAATCAGAACATATGGGGCCAGCTTGGGGCAGCGCAAAAACATCTTATGGCGGAAGAAAAACTACTGTCTGTATTTAAAAAAGACAGGTAGTGAAAATTTGCGTTTAAAAGACGTTGACACAGATGTTTTTACAACTTATCTTATTGCATATGCATTTGGAGGAGTTTCCTCTTCAGACGCAAACTTTTTGGCAGGAAAATATTCAAATGAATCACGCAAAACAATTTACTAAAGTTTGCACTTGTCATTGAACTGGTATTTATGTATTTATTTAATGCCCAAGAAAGCATGACCTAAACCCTGTGTTAATTTGAGCGGGTCTTAGTATATTGTGTTGGTTATTATGGGAATGAGACATTGAGCCTGTGTTTTTTAGTAAATCACCTGCAGAAAATTCCACTATCATTCTGCTCTCTGGCTATTTTGCCCTGTTTACTAAATCTGGCACTTTACCTGTTAAAATTGACACATTTTAACACAACAGAACAGTCAAGAAAAACAATGTGGGCCAGGACTTCTATGATGTGAAATTGGGTGTAGGGCTGGAACGACTCGAGTAATTTGAATACAAAAAAATCATTGTTTAATCCCTTTAACTACAGTACACACGGAGCACTGCGTACGCCTTGGACCATTATTACTGACGCACAGCCCGCTAAACTCTGCACATGTTATGTAAACACAGAAGAAGCTCCAGAATAAATTACAGAAAAATATACAGAGGGCAGAGGATTTCATTTCTGCTCTGACAACCACAAGACTGTGACAAACACTGTGTGTTGTGTAAGAGAGATAATGGTGAAAGAACATTGTGCTTGGTACGTTCCTTATCTTAAACCAAACTTTAAGGACTTCAGTCCTAAAAAGTATATCCTGTCTGACTAGCGCGCGTCCCATAATGTTTACAGTACGTATGATCCAAAGGCTAAAAGCGGTCTTTGTGGCTATTTAAATACATGCACACCTAAAAGGGCTGTACAGTGCAGCATATATGTATGTTCTTCGCAGTATGAGGACATGAACACATGAACTTCAATGCCAGAGTTGCTCAGAGTTTATTTCAGAACATTTTACAGAGTGAAGCTATGTGAAGTGAAGCTATCGAACACACACTAAAAAATAAGTGTCTTTTGATGACCTTCCAAAATGAAAGTCCATTTAATTATAGTAGTTTTATGTGGACAAATATATTACTATTTAATAGTAAAAAAGAGATTTAACCAATTTGGGTAAACTGAAGTTACCTTTGAATAGTTTTTCTATTTTTATTTATGTTTCTAATTTATCCATTTGGATTATATTGAATTTTGACTGTTATATCTCAATGCATGTACTAAATGGGTTTCGTTTTCACAGATATTAATGTATGAAATTTCAGCAATCAAATTTTTTTTTTCTAAAAAGGAAACAAATTAGTTGTTCATTTTAAGAGACCTGTCTTATTTCCTCTTCTATATTTAGTAGTGATACACACCTACCACCTCAATTAAGACGATAGCCGATGCCGATACTGATATATGCAGTATATCCACTAGTTTTTACGCCGCTAACAGTGCCAGGTGCTGGACAGTGTTTTTTTCAACCAAGGTGCTCTGGTTGCAAATTTAAGACACCATTGCATAAGCAGGAAAGAAATAAGCACCAGCAATGAGCCAGTGGAAAAAAACAAGGGGGCATAGCCCGGTCCCTTTAGTGACCCTTCTCACATTTTGAAATGAGGATAAACTACATCATTTTAAAAACGTTTGGAAAATGAATTTGGTGCATATTAATTAAAGAAGCAACAAGAGCAGAGGTTAAAGAGATCACAGACTCGCTTATGCAATGGTGTCTTTGAAATGGAGACTACAAAATGGCAGAGTACACAGACGAAAAGCACCCGTGAGTCTACTCCCGATGGACAAGATTAAACTTTTTTTTTTACTCTGTTTTAGTTAAAAATGTTAATCAAATAGGCAAGTGCACGGCTAACGCGTGAAGAGATGTATTTATTTGCGCACTAATGTGGGAATCTGCTGCTTTTACAAATATTTGATTACTATGTTGCATTTAGATAAATTTTTTCCATGATTTTTTCCATGATCAATGTAAATGAATATACTGATAACAAAGTAAATTGTTAAAAGTTAAACGTGAGAACAAAACCGGGGCACGAAGGAGTGCCGCAAGAGCCGCCGCACACTGACACGGAGCAGAGCGAGACTATAAGCCTATATGTGCTATACGTGCCTCAGCCTCGAACGGCATAGGGCCATTTTC
Source organism: Triplophysa bombifrons (assembly GCA_029783895.1). Lineage (NCBI taxonomy): Eukaryota > Metazoa > Chordata > Actinopteri > Cypriniformes > Nemacheilidae > Triplophysa > Triplophysa bombifrons. The sequence goes on from CM056461.1 coordinate 18,344,680, forward strand.
TAGGGATGTCTACGAATGTTTTAATATTCCAATATTCGATCCGCAATAACTATTTGAATAATAAAAACGCGATTTGAATATTCTTATTTTTCATAAGAATAAAACTGCGTCACCACAAGGTTAAGTTACTGCTACAGAAGACCTATAGAGTTCTCACTGTAATGATTTTATAATATACAGAAAATAAAAATAATTTGTTCACTCAGATTGCAAGCTAGTTGAATTATTTTAAGTTAACACATCGGATGCCCGGATCGTGTGTTAAGCTCGGCTCACATCACCATATTGAAATGTTTAAAAACTTGTGAGCTACAGAATTTGTTAGCATTACTTACATTAGGTATAAAAATACCAACGTAATATTAAATGATTAACAATAATTCATTTATTACCATAACTTGTTCGTAGTGGTTGTTCAAAGAAAATTCATATTCGTTCATTAACAACTTGAAACATGAAAAAGTAAGCTACATTTCACTGCAACTAATGTTAATCAATTTGGCCTAAACATAAGACTGGGCACCCTTTCCATACCTAAAACCCTGAGATTTCCTTCTAGAAGTTCAAATAGGGTCGTCGCCTTCAAATTACAGCCTGTAAATAAATTTGCACGGATGCTTTTTTGGTTTATTTTAAAATGCTCTGTGATTCCTTACCTTAGTTGAAATAAAAATGCCTACCTTATGTATTGATGCAAATGCAATGCAAAGCTAAACAAGTAAGACACTTGCCGTGAAAGACAAAGAAAACAATATTTATAGGCTATGTGGTGCTGATAAGGAAATATCTATATCACTATAATTGCTCCATCTTTGTTGCAGGGTATTTTTTTAGGATCTTAACAGTCGGCTTGGAGGTATCAAGCTCGTTTAATTGATTTATTATCAAAATTATAAACAATAATGCCAGATATTCTTGTCAGATCTGGGTTTTGTTACCGGGAGTTAGAGAAGATCAGCCCGGTTTCTCCGCTGTCAGCTTGTTAACTGTCGGCTTGTTGAACAGACTTTCACTAGAGTAAAATAGACCTAGCCTATATCCTTGTTTTTCTTATCAAGAACATGTAAAACAAAATAAACAATATTATTATATAACACAGACTGTCAATATACTCACTGTACTTTGCGTTTTGTTCATTTTGTTTTGTATGTTTTCTTTTTGCATTATCCCATTGCGTGTAGGTTTAAATGCATGTTTTTATGCATTTTCTACACTTAACAAATTACGTAATTATTAACTTAATTTAAATAAACAAATATTAGAATATTCGTTTTTCATGAGTTCAAATATTAACTTGAAAATTGCCCATCCCTAATTTAAACCCTGCCACCCAAATAAATACAGCACCGACATGCTCGCTGTAGCACAAACAAGCAAATTGACGCAAACGCATATAAATAAACACAGCTTCTTATCGGCGAGGCATATCAGCGTTATTTTTTGTATCGGGCTGATGCCGATAATTAATTTATAAGCCATTATCTGCCGATAATATTGTGCATGCCTAATATTTAGTATTGCTCTCCGAATACTCGACTAATCGATGGAATAAATCGACAGAATACTCGATTGCTTAAATAATTGATAGCTACAGCCCTAATTGGGTGTCATTTTTCAGGAATAATGGCTCAAATTAGCTAGTATACTGTGCAGCACATCCTTAACCCAACAGGACGGAAATTCTGTAAAACCCAATAACAATTTGGAAATTCTGTAAAACACAAAAGCTAAACAAAGGACCACCCTAATTTAGTTTTTCGGAATTCTAAAACATTAATGTTTTTCCAACTGTTTACACCAAATCTAAATTCTACAGACCTACACCACACAATATGCACCATTCTGGCTGAGAAGTTGAACAAACTAAAAATCTACTTTATATAGGACATTGTCCAAACATCTTTTCAAGCCCAACTGCCTAAACCTGGACTCCTATCATCAGCATGTAAATGACAGCAGACGCTTTGGGAACTTACCAGCCGTGTGTAAATACCCCAACCAGCAGCATAGGGTGACAAGAACGTGGGCAATAACGGGAACAGGGAGCAGGGAAGGGTTGAGAAAAGATTTATTTCAGTCTCTTCATAAAATGGGCAATTTCTTTAAATGATAAAACTACAAATCAGTATCACAGAGGGATCCAATTACAACTGCAGACTAGGAGGCAGCCATTTTGTTTAGGAATATACTTAAAACCACTACTAAATGTCATTCTTCTTTGGTATCCAATATAAACTAAAAAGACAGAATATAATCTAAACTAAAGAGATGAGAAACATTATAAGGAATATTAAAAAGGTTCACAGTACTGCTGTATGAGCCCTAGAAGTGTTTTTATACATTACCAAACGAGGTTCTGATCAGATTTACTTAAACATACTTTAGCCTATAAAACAAACTCACAGCATTAATAATCTTGCCACTAAATTAAAATGTATTTATCGTATAATCCCTATTCAGATGATTAGATATTAGTATGGTTACCACTAGATGTAAAAAGATTAAAGCGTTCTTACTGATTTTATATTATACCTTTGGACATGTTCATGACTCGCTTTGACATGTCGTTTTAAAGTAATAATAACATCCATAATGCACCCGTTTTCTAGGAGAATGTTCTGCTGTATTGTGCATTCAATACAGCAAATGCAATACGCACTGACGAACCAAACCTGCGAAGCGCGACTGACACCCACAATGCTCTCTTGGTAGACAGCATACTTGATTTTGAAACGGAGTAAATAAGCAGAATAAAGATTGACATCTAGACCTAACGTGCCGAGTACTATACATCCAGGCTCGCTCATAGGCCTTCATTTTCTTTATAACAACAGCACTGCACTCATGCAAGCCACGTCCATGACATTCAAAGTTTTAGACATCTAGCAACCCGTAAACATTCACAAAGAAGCATAAGCAAATCTCCCATTTCCATCACCAATCCACGAACAGGCCCAAAACATGTCAAAATCACCCCGATCACATCACTGGGACTATTACTTCCCAGAAGATATTGTGAATTGATCGCACGATGATTAAGGATTTAATCCCGTATTATGTCGATAACAACACTTGAAACCATAACGTTAATTCCAATCGAAATCGTTTTGAATGATGTTTTCCACCTGTTATTAGTGCTGTTATATGTACTTGGACTGTTGACATGAAAATACGACATGATTATGAAGGCCGTTCACCAACACAGGCCTGAGCAGATCCTTTTGTTTATTTTGTACAGTCCGTGAAACAAACACCTATCAACCGAAATTCGCTTTCTGGGTATTTACACGAGTAAGCCATCGGAGACATCATATCAAGAATGGATATAATGGTTTATTTCCTGACGAATAAACAAAATAGTATGATAAATAGATTTTGTCAGGAAGAGGCCCTACACACCGGTCTCGCGTTTTCTGGCCCTTCATTGAGGCTTTTGCTAATCCGAAGCATAATGTAATAGAGGTCTACAAAATATATACAAACTTGAAATGTACTAATGTGTGAGCAGGAAACAGATTGTAGAATGACTTGTTGTGAATAACATAAAAATCTTCACTGAGAGAAACTGGTAATCGCGTTCAGCTAACGTATAGCCACCGTGCTAGCCATGCTAAATTAGATAAACACTTAACTGTATCTAACTACCCATTAACCAACTACACATTTACCACCAATTTACAGTTTAAACGTAGTTTCTCGTGTTGAAAAAACGTCCCGTTTAAATGTTAAGCAATCTGTCTTTTATGCTAATGCGTTCGCATGGCTAACCGATGCTAATCTGTTGAAGGAACGAAGCGTGACAAGCAATAATCAAGAAATGAGAAGACTTATTTACAACAACGAAAACAAAACACTACACAATATGAACAATACACTTGAAAAGAGTGAAAAATATAAAGTTTGTACCGTTGTTGTCAGTAATTGGCCTACATATGGTAAAGCTTGAGAGCAAAGCCGGTCTCCTGTCGACGTGTATGCGGGCAAGATTAGGTCAGAGTGACTGACTGAAGACGTAAACAAACTACCACAAACTACCACCACCAGCAAACTACATCAGGCAACATTTAACCTAAACAGGCCTGAGTGGCTCAAGTAGAAAAACACTCATCATGCACGAAAACTTTCTCTATTTCAATCAGACGTAATTGACGTTACACAATATACAAAAATAAGTAACATTAGACAAACTTGGATTCATTTATAATTTCCTTTCAAATTGGTGACTCATTAGTACTATTTTTAGCACAGCTTTATACATAACCATCCATTAAAATATTAACAAAACGCCCTCCAAATGTGAAAATATATTCGTTAAACTGCTATGTTTTATTGGTGTTCTCTCAGCTGATGCTTACTTATAATGTTGCATATTTATTTCAATGGGGATATAAATAATGTTAGGTCTCAGTTCGCTTTCGCGGTCAATTAACGTCATTAAACAAGATTCCAATATTTTATTGTTTCTGAAACAACAGCTGAATCCCCAAAAGTGTTCTTTTTGTTTCGAGCACACAAATAGGACGGCAGGAAAGGGCTCAAGAGATGACAACTGGAAACCATATTTTCTTTTTCGTCTGGCTTTTCTCACTCATACTACGCGACAGCCGAGTCACACGAAGGGCTCCGATGCGCATAAGATGCAAGAAGTCTCCCTGGCATTGAAGTTAAACGTACATGTGTGTATTTTTTATGTTGTAATTACCTATTTGTTGCAGTGTTGTAGTAGCTGATAGACACAGTGCAGCAGCGGCAGCAGCTCTACCTTCATCAGCTGAGCGACCTGCGAACTGCCGAATCACATCAGCTCACACAGCTCTCGCTGCTTCCGCCGCCGCACTACTTCCCGCAACAACAAAAAACAGCAGCTACGGCAACAGCAAAGCCTTGCCTTAACAATCGTCTTGACGACCGTAATCACACCATTCGAGATGAATTCTGACGAGGATATGGCAACATCAACCTTACTTTTAGGAATATAACGCTAGTCCATTAGTAAAATACGTCTGGATTTCATATCAATCCGCCAGGTCGTGAACCCCCCACCACCACCTCAGCCAACGTCACACAAAGGTTTATAAACTTTTGTTTAAACACGTTAAGCTAATTATATAGCTGTATGTGTTTATGTCACAAACTGATCGAAATACATATTTATAACGATTAGGTACAGGAACGGTGTAGACTTCGCTGTTGTCATGGCAACCGCCGAGCGTCCAAAAATGGCGTTTCTGCTGGATGAAATACTGTTTGAAACCTATGGACAAGGTCCATCTCCCTCTAAAGACTTCTACCAACTTGTTATCACACAAAAGGAGGTATAGCAGTATTCAAAAGTGCAAGGATTTTAATAATTAAAATGCAAATGGACACATAATTCATCACTTCAAAATAAATGAAACAAGATGGGTAATTTTGATGTAACTCAAAATATTCTTGATTTATTTAAGTTTTTAAATGGTGGACAGTAAAACATAGCTGTGTTTTTTTATTTTTTATTAATATATTTTTACTATTCCAAAAGGTTATATGGAGGTGGTGGAAGATTTCAATCCGGGGAGTGTTCAGAGGGACACCACCAGGAGAGATAAAACAGTCCCACATTGAATTTGTAGAGGATTCAACATTCCAGAGTATTACAGAGTTATTTTCCAGCTCCCAATGAAACGTGTAATATATTGTAGTGGCTTGTAATTGCAGCTTCATAAGAAAATCATTATGTTCCTCATTATAGAACAGTTAGATGTTGTGTTTGGACCCAAGATTTTGGAATACACATTGTCTCTGTGCCGAGGACATTTTGACTATCTGGTGCGGTTACCTGACCAGCTACTCCTTAACATCCTTTCATACCTGCCCCTCCAGGATATCGGTCAAATCAGCCAAACTTCAAGCAGGTTTAGGAAGGTAAGAACATTATTCAACACTTTAAACTACATTTTGAATATTTGTTATTATCAAAAGTGATCGTAAGACTCAGCGTTACTACCATTGTTCTTGTGTAGAGAATTGTTAAAGTTTCAAGAGGTATTAAAGCCCTTTTTTGACACAAACATGAGTGATACCACAAATTGTTTTGCCCTCTGACTTATTTCCACTTGGCTGCCAGAAAACTTCACAATTATGCTTTATTTTGTACGGTTTGTGTTATGTTTGTATATTATTGTGTTTGTGTGTGTGTGTCTAGCTGTGTAACTCAGATGAGTTTTGGAAAAAGACCATGCTGAGTTATTTTGACGTGATAACTGAAGAGATGGAGTTGCTGGTAAAGGCCATGGGCTGGAAGAAGCTCTTCATGTTTTACTACAGTCAAGAACATGAATGCAGTGTGACCTGTCTGACAGAAGATAAACCCAATCCTGCTGCATCTCCATGAAGATTTTAATGCCATTCTATAACAAATCAATTTATCTCTTAGTATTCTATTTAAATTCTTTTTTTATGGTTTTAACTCAGATTCACCTTTTATTCTACTGGATTTACATGCCGATATTACTCCAAATATGTAATCTATTTCAACAAACCAAATTCTTTGAAATCCAGTATGTTTTTAAGTATTAATTGTGATAATATAATTAGAACAGGCATATTTATAGCTAATTAATTTCCAAGTATTCATCGAAAATGTATGTTTACTGTCCTTTATTTTAAAGTATTCTAGAGATAATCTATCACAATGTTATTAGAAATGTTGTTGTTTGTTTTTAACTGGCTTACTATTGTAATTTTTAAACTGCTGTATTATGTGTAATATCACTTGTGCTCTCTTAAGGTGACTTTTGGGATTGCTGTGAGTGTTAAGACTCTATTTGTAACTCTGCAATGTGGGTTTTGTCCAGCAGATGACGCGCAAGTATTGCAGTCTGTGTAAGGAGACAAAACATTCACCCAATTCAAGTAAACGTTTTTCGTGCAAAAGTTTTTTAGCAATTTATTTAAGTTAAGTTTTACAAGGCCATGCTACTAATATAAGCAAAGGAGAGAATGAACTAATTTTTTTTGGACAGACAGACAGTCAGATAGCTTTTGGTTAGTCAAATAAATGCTGAACAGGTATGTTTTGAGTTGTTTTTTGAAAGTTATGAAGGATGCAGCAGCTCAGGTAGAGGCTGGAAGGTCATTCCACCATAGGGGAACCGAACGAGTAAAGGTTTTTGCAAACGATAAGGTGCCTTGCTGTGATGAGACAACTAGGCGTCGCTCATTTTCATGCTGAAGATGACTGTAGGGGATTTACATGTAGCAGTGAGTTAAGGTAATTGGGCGATTTTGCCGTTATCGTTCCGAAGGCCAGTGTCAGAGATTTAAACTTGATGCAGGTGGCAACTGGCAGCCAGTGAAGTGAATTCAGGAGGGGTGTTACATGGGTTCTTATAGGCTGATTGAAAAGTAGACGTGCAGCTCCATTCTGGATCATTTGCAAGGGCTTTACTACATTGGTTGGAAGGCCGGCCAGTAGAGAATTGCTGAAGTCCAGTCTTGATATGACCAGAGCTTGGACTAGCAGCTGAGGCATGCTACGACAGGAACGGCCTGATTTTCCTGATGTTGTAGAGCAGGGGTTTTCAACTGGTTCTGTGCCAGGGACCACCATTCTGACTACCAAGTAATCTGGCCCACTATTGTCTGAGTGTGTGTATGTACCAGGGTTGCCAGGTCCAAGAAATATTTAATTATATGCCCATAACCCCTCAAAACCTGCCAAAAAGGAATGAAAACTAGCCCAATTTTTTCCCTGTGTCGAATCAAAGTTAACAACTCCCTAAAAACGTTTCTATTTACATATTTTTTTATCTGAATGGTTTCCTGGGGCCTGCGATGGGTTGGCACTCCATCCAGGGTGTATCCTGCCTTGATGCCCGATGACTCCTGAGATAGGCGCAGGCTCCCTGTGACCCGAGGTAGTTCGGATAAGCAGTAGAGAATGGAATGGAATGGAATGGTTTCCTGGGTATTGCAATATCGTTTTGTTCTGTTGAACACAAAATACGTTTTGGGATATTTAGGAAAGCAAACAATTCTGGATCATGTTTGACTACCATTATTTTTTTCCTGCTATGGTAGTCAATGATGCCAAAGAATTTTCAGCAGCTAACATTCTACCAAATATCTTTGTGTTCAACCGGACAAATAATTGTATACAGGTTTGAAACAACTAGAGTAATTCATAACAGAATTTAAATTTTTGGGTGGAGTGTCCCTTTAAAAATATCCCACATCTGCCACGCACGCAAATGGACGAGAAACATGTTTTCTCTTCGTAAGACATTCAGAAACTTGCTTAAGAAATAAGGATGGTTACATTTACTTCATAATATATAATGTGTAGAAGCACGTCAATGTTTTAGTTGTTGTAGACTGCGTATAGCGCTGCTCAAACGTGATATTTGGCAGCCAGGAGAATCAAGTGTTGTACACTCATCATGAGTGATTTCTTTCATTGTGCAACGTGACACTCACCTCACGAAACATTGATAAAAACATCATTCGGATGCACTGTTTCTAATACCACCTCTCTCTTTGGTTGAGCTGAGCTCCCGCGTTCCTCCCTGTACTGTAGCCTGTCTGTCAGACTCGTTCTCCACGATTTTGAGAACGGGCCGGTCCTTGAGTTGGCAGGTATTCATTCGGAGTTTGAATACACAATAAGAAACGCATCAGTTATCATTTATCCTTAAGATATAAATAAACATTTTGGCGGCCGCAGTACATTATGAAAGTAGCCCAAAAACTCGCAACCCGCGGCTCCATAATTTACCCCGCAACTGCATTCTCACAATAGCCCAATTGTGCGGGAAAACCGCGACCCTGGCAACACTGGCATGGACGTACATGTACGTATATGACGTTGGGGAAGCAAAACACAACGTTAGCAAAGCATAAGATAGACCTGATAGGCGCAAAGCAAGCATATCCTGTGTCAGTTTGAATCTCAACTCAAACTCAAATTATTTTAAATATTTTCATTAAATTTAGTATTCAAACCAATGCGCAAATATTCTGAAAATGTTTGGAAAAATAACTTATGGAAAAAAAGTGATTTTAATAGTGAAATTAGGTAGGCTGGAATGCATGTCACGGACCACATGCAATGCCGCCGCGGACCACCAGGGGGCCACGGACCACCGGTTGAAAACCCCTGTTGTAGAGCACATAGTGTACATGCAAGTTCGAGTGATGCTGCAATGTGGGAGGTGAATTTCAGCTGGTCGTCGAGCATTACCCCCAGTTTCCTCGCAGATTTGGTGGGTGTTATAGTTGAGGATCCAGGATACCTCAAGGGATCTGCCTGTGAGATAAGTTAAATGGTTAAGCCAGTTGAGTGCAGAGATGCCCAGTTTGGAGAGAGTGGAGAGCAGGATCAGGTGGTTCACAATGTGAAGAGCAGCAGAGAAATAATAATGCTTACAGAATGTCATTGCTTTATAAGCAATGGAGTTTGGAAAAACATTTATTTGAGTTTACTGTGAAAGCATGCACTGTATGTTTATTAGATTTGTCTAGTACTTTCTAATGTATTCATCCTTTTTACACCACTTAGTTCTTTATTTTCAGCTCAACTCAACTTTATTTATATAGCGCTTTTTACAATTTTCATTGTTACAAAGCAGCTGTACATGAGACACATTGAATACAAGAAAAACAACTAAGGTCATATACCTGTAAAAACAAGAAAAAGGTGAAAACAACAAAAGACAGATATACAAATGCTCCACACACACAATATGCATACATACTTACACACATTGAAATAGACGCACACACGCAAACACACTCGCACACACGCACAGTGAAAGCACACATAGGAGAGAGAAACAGAGGTCAAATATTAAACAGACTATAAATTCTTATTTGCAATATTAATTATGTCTAAATTCTAAAGCAGCCCCCCCGACCAGGCAAATAGTGCAAAACAATATGCAAACGGTGGCGAGGAACCCAAAACTCCAATCGAGAAAAAAAAACCTCAGGAGAACCCAGGCCCAACCAGGGGATTCCAGTTCCCCTCTGGCAAAAGCTGCTGCCTCTGCACAAGCTCAACAGTGCTTGCACAACAAGGCTAAATAAAAAATAAATAGACTTACTAATAAGGTAAATTATAGATTTAAGATTATCATTAACAATCTAATAGCATTTGAAGTGTTGTAGAAAAATCGATCAAGTTGCCGCGTCCTTTATCCAGCTCTATCATCTCAGCTCTTGTCAGGTCATAGCTTCCCATTCTCAGCTCTGCCATCAGCTCTGGGCATGAACGGCATCCTGCGGTAACCTTGGAACAAAAAGACAAGACTGGCTGAGAGTAGAGTACTGTCCTGCACTCTTTGATGCAACAAGTACATCATTTTGTTGTTGGATGTGTTCCTGGTTCCGGTTGATCTAAATAATGCAGCCTAAATCCTCTGAGGATTAATATTATGGAAGTGTAGTGTATGCAAGATTAAAAAGATGCGTCTTTAGTCTAGATTTAAACTGACAGAGTGTGTCTGCCTCCTGGACAGTATAGGGAAGAACATTCCAAAGTTTAGGCGCTAGATAAGAAAAGGATCTACCACCTGCACTTGATTTTGAAATTCTAGGTATTACTAACTGACAGATCGCCTGAGAGCGTAATGCACGTGGAGGACTGTAATACAATAGAAGTTCATTCAAATACTGCGGCGCTAGACCAAGTAGGGCTTTAAAGGTAATAAGCAAGATCTTAAAGTTAATGCGATGCTTTATAGGTAACCAGTGAAAGGTTTACATAACCGGGGTTATATGCTCATACTTTTTTGTACGTGTAAGAACTCGAGCTGCCGCGTTTTGTGCAGTTTTTGTAATAGGGCAACCACCTAAAAGTGCATTACAGTAATCAAGTCTTGATGTCATGAATGCATGAATTAATTTCTCTGCATCTGACAGTGACAGCATATGACGTAGTTTAGATATATTCTTAAAATGAAAAAATGCAATTTTACAGGTGTGGCGACATAGCCCTCAAATGACAGATTACTATCGAATACAACGCCAAGATTCTTAGCTGACAATGAGGATTTTATGGAGCATCCGTCAATAGTTAAGCAGTATTCTTGGTTGTTACGTATGCCGGTTTTTGGTCCAGTAAGTAACACTTCTGTTTTGTCAGAGTTCAGTAGTAAAAAATTGTTACTCATCCAGTTTTTAAATCAACTATGCATTCCTTTATTCGATGGAACTGCTGGGTTTCATGAGGCTTCAAGGAAATATAAAGTTGAGTATCATCAACATAACAGTGAAAGCTAATTCCGTGTCGCTTTATTATATCTCCTAGTGGTAGCATGTATAATGCGAAGAGCAGAGGCCCTAAGACTGAGCCCTGTGGTACACCGTACTGGACTTGCGATTTGCGGGACACATCTGTCAGGATACCATCACCATCTCCCTCCACTCATTCCCTCATTCCGCCCACTCAGTCATTCACACACTCCTTGTCACCCGATTACTAATCACTATCACCTGGACCTCATCAGCAGTGCACCCATTTATACCAGAGACCAACACTCACTCATTGTCTGATCTCGTCTACACATGATACAGACTCTATACCATACTTACCTGCATTCCTACCTACGATCCCGATCTTCTCAGGATATCTTCATCCCGTCTGTAAAGGAATTCATCATCAGCATTATCTGCAAGATAAAGAGAGAGACTTGGTTACACTACGGATAAGTTACCATCTGTTATGTCATCTTACCGGTCATTCACCTATTTCGCTGTTCCGATCCATTCTGCAAATTAAATTTATAAATAAGATCAGACCACCATGCATAATCCTTCGGAACCCGCGGCGAATCCAACCACCTCTCATCAACCCACCTCTTCAGTTTCACTTCCTCAAACGCCTGCTGCTTCGTTCACTGCCTCAGCGTGTCCCATGGCCCGACCAGCTACATTCTCCGGTGAGGCGGAGGACTGCAGTGGGTTTCTTCTTCAGGTATCTTTGTATTTCTCCATGCAAGAACAGTTATTCGCTAACGATTCAGCTCGTGTGGCTTTTATCATCTCACTATTGTCTGGGCAAGCACTTCAGTGGGCACAGTCGCTGTGGAACTCAAATTCAGATGTCGTTTCATCCCTTTCCACCTTCATACAACATTTAAAAGAAGTTTTTGGTCAAGCTGCTGCCGATCTGTCAGTTCATGATCAACTATACAATCTTCGTCAAGGCAAATCTTCCGTGAGTACATACTCCTTACGATTCCGTACCTTAGCGGCATCCAGTGGATGGAATGAGATGGCATTGATCACAGCCTATCGTCATGGTTTGAATGTTAACATTCGTCAATTGATGGTGGTTTATGACGACAGTCTGGGGATTGAGAAGTTAATTCAAAAATCCATTCGAGTTTCGCAAAGATTATCAGCCTGTGATTCTCCGATTCCCACTGTGTGTCCTCCGCCCTCGCTTCCATCAGTCTCTCCTCCAACACCAGAACCTATGGATCTTGGCTCCGCCCATCTCCCAGCTTCAGAGCGTCAACGATGAATTCTTCATAAACTATGTCTCTATTGGTGGGAAAAAGGACGGAGGCTTGAGGCCCTGCATCGATTATCGTCGTCTCAACTCTCAAACCGTCAAATATAGATATCCCCTTCCTCTGGTCCCAGCTGCCTTGGAGCAGGTGCGTGGGGCTCGTGTATTCTCGAAACTAGACCTTCGGAGTGTATACAACTTGATTCGGGTACGGCATGGAGATGAGTGGAAGACCGCGTTCGTCACCCCATCCGGCCATTATGAATATCAGGTTATGCCCTTCGGGCTGTCAAATGCTCCAGCGGTCTTCCAGGGGTACATGAACGAAGTGTTCCGTGTGTACCTCAACCGCTTTGTGATCGTCTATATTGATGACATTCTTATCTATTCTTCTTCAATTGCTGAACACCATTACCATGTCATTCAAGTACTAGAGAAACTGAGAGAACACAAGCTATATCCGAAGCTGGAGAAGTGTGAGTTCCATATCACCTCTGTTCAGTTCCTGGGATACATCATTGATCAGCATGGTATCCAGATGGATCAGAGGAAGGTGAAAGCAATCCAGGACTGGCCATTACCCACTTCGGTTAAAGAACTTCAAAGATTCCTCGGTTTTGCAAACTTCTACAGAAGATTCATCAAGAATTACAGTCTCATCAGTGCTCCTCTTACTTCTTCCTTGAAAAACCGACCCAAATCTCTGTCCTTGAATCCCACGGCCATCCAAGCCTTCCAGCGCCTCAAAGAAGTCTTCACGACAGCACCAATCCTCCTCCATCCCAATCCTGAACTTCCCTTCATCGTTGAAGTCGATGCGTCTTCTACAGGTGTTGGAGCGGTGCTGTCACAGCGACAGGATGAGCCTCCCAGACTCCATCCATGTGCCTTCTTTTCTAAAAAGCTGTCCCCGGCGGAGCAGAACTACGACATCGGTAACCGGGAACTGCTAGCCATAAAACTGGCTTTAGAAGAATGGAGACATTGGCTGGAGGGAGCTAATTACCAGTTCGAAGTGATTACAGATCATCGCAAATTGGAATATCTTCGTGAGGCAAGAAGATTGAATCCTCGCCAGGCCCGCTGGGCACTCTTCTTCACTCGATTCAATTTCGTTGTTACCTACCGTCCAGGAAGTAAGAATTGCAAAGCAGACGCCCTTTCCCGACTCTATCATTCATCTTCGGAGGACATCATTACTGAAACCATCCTCCCTCCAGCCTTAATCCTCAGTCCCATTCTCTGGGACATCGATCAGCAAATTTCTCAAGAAAATTCTCGCCATCCTGCTCCGCCCGGAGGTCCAGAGGGGCGTACTTTCGTACCTCAACATCTCCGTACTCCCCTTCTGGACTCTGCTCATACAGCTCCGGGTTCTGGACATCCAGGTAGTAAGCGTACCCTCTTGCTCCTCAATCAGCGGTACTGGTGGCCGTCTATTTCCGAGGATGTCGCCAGATTTGTCCGCGGCTGCTCAGTCTGCGCCATATCCAACACGCCCAGAAAACTACCTGAGGGTAAATTTGTGCCTCTACCTATCCCCAGACGCCCTTGGTCACACACTGGAGTGGACTTCATGACTGACCTTCCTAGATCCGGTGGATTTACCTGTGTGCTCATTGCGGTGGATAGATTTTCCAAAGGCTGCAAGCTGATACCTTTACCTTACTTACCAACAGCTTTAGAAACTGCTGAAGCATTGTTTCATCATGTATTCAGAAACTTCGGCATTCCAGAAGACATCGTCTCGGACAGGGGACCCAATTCATCTCCCGGGTGTGGCACGCCTTCTTCAAGCTCCTCGGGGTGACTGTCAGCCTCTCATCAGGATATCATCCGCAGACTAACGGCCAGACTGAGCGGAAGATTCAGGAGATTGGACGTTATCTGCGGACCTATTGCCACCAGTACCAAGACAGCTGGAACCGATACCTCCCCTGGGCTGAATACGCCCAAAATTCCCTCACTCAACGTACCACCGGGCTCACCCCCTTTCAGTGTTTCCTAGGATATCAGCCACCTCTCTTCCCTTGGTCGGGTGAGCCCTCGGAGGTTCCAGCTGTCGACTTTTGGTTCCATCAGAGCAAGGGGGTATGGGACTCAGCTCATGTAGATCTACAACAGGCAGTGCGGAGACACAAGGATCAACCGGATCGTCGACGCTCCGATACACCTCAATACCAACCTGGCCAGAAGGTATGGTTATCGACGAAGAACATTCGTCTCCGCCTGCCCAGCCGTAAGCTGAGTCCTCGATTCATTGGACCTTTCACCATCCAGAGGCAGTTGAACGAAGTCACATACAGACTCAACCTTCCACCTCAGTACAGGATATCTCCGTCCTTCCATGTCTCTCTCCTCAAACCCTTCACTGAACCAGACTCTTCTGTTCCCTCAGATTTACCCTCGGATGACGCGCCTCCTCCTCCCGTTCCTGTAGAAGAAGAGTCCATCTACACAGTCCGATCCATCATGGACTCCCGGCGGCGAGGTCCCCGTCTGGAGTATCTGGTGGACTGGGAGAACTACGGTCCAGAGGAACGTTCTTGGGTACTCCGTGATGATATCCTAGATCCTGCTATACTCACCCAGTTCCATGCTGACCATCCTGACCGCCCAGCTCCCAGGGGTCGTGGTCGACCTCGTCGCCGGCAAAATCTCTCTTCTTCCCAGCCGTCAAGAGCCGCCTCGGGAGGGGGGGTAATGTCAGGATACCATCACCATCTCCCTCCACTCATTCCGCCCACTCAGTCATTCACACGCTCCTTGTCACCCAATTACTAATCACTATCACCTGGACCTCATCAGCAGTGCACCCATTTATACCAGAGACCAACACTCAATCATTGTCTGATCTCGTCTACACATGATACAGACTCTATACCATACTTACCTGCATTCCTACCTACGATCCCGATCTTCTCAGGATGTCTTCATCCCGTCTGTAAAGGAATTCATCATCAGCATTATCTGCAAGATAAAGAGAGAGACTTGGTTACACTACGGATAAGTTACCATCTGTTATGTCATCTTACCGGTCATTCACCTATTTCGCTGTTCCGATCCATTCTGCAAATTAAACTTATAAACTTACCATTCTGTCTGCTTCGTCTCTGCCAAACCTGACAACATCATTGTTTATTGCTACAAATTGAAAACGGTCAGATAAATAAGACTTAAACCATTTCCATGCTATTTCATTAATGCCGACGTACTTTTCGAGTCTGTGTAGGAGTATGCTGTGGTCAATGGTGTCAAATGCAGCACTAAGGTCTAGCAGCACCAATAACGAATTAAAACGCTAAAAGCAGATCATTTGTAACTCTGATCAAAGCAGTCTCTGTACTGTGACATGCTCGAAATCCAGACTGGAATTCTTCATTAATGTCATTCCTTTGGAGGAAGGAGCATAATTGAGTTGAAACTACTTTTTCAAGAACTTTAGATATAAAAGGTAAATTCGATATAGGCCTGTAATTCCCTAGTTCTCTTGGGTAGAGTTTGGGTTTTTTGACAAGGGGCCTTATAACAGCCATCTTAAATGCTTTAGGCACATGTCCTAATGTCAGAGATGAGTTAATAATACTAAGAAGAGGATCTATAATTTCCGGGAGCATTTCTTTCTGTAGTTTTGTAGGTATAGGGTCTAGCACGCATGTTGTTGATTTGGATGATCTAATTGCAATTTCTCCTTAGGGGTGCTGTAGTTAGTTTGTTCAGCGGGTTTCACTTCTGGTTGCATTGTTATACTTTTTTCTCTAATGTCTTGGATTTTACTAGTGAAGTAGTTCATAAATTCATCACTGTTATGCTGATAATCAGAATCTGAAGTCACTGACGACTTATTTTTTGTTAATTTAGCCACGGTGTTAAATAAAAACCTAGGGTTGTGATGGTTTTCTTCTATTAGTGATGAAAAGAAGGCGGATCTAGACGTTTTTATGGCATTCCTGTATTTTCGAGTACTATCCTTCCATGCTATACGAAATACCTCTTAATTAGTTTTCTTAAAGTTCTGCTCCATTTTACGGGACGCTTTCTTTATAGCCTGAGTGTGTTCATTATACCACGGTGTTGGGCTGCCATTTTTAATCTTTTTTTAAACGCAGAGGAGCAACAGTGTCTAATGTTTCCGAGAAGGTAGAGTTAAAATTTTCAATAGTAATGTCAAGATCGTCATCGTTTTTACTCATGCTAGATATTTGAGACAATTCAGCCAGATTGTCGAGAAACGCATCTTTGGTAGTTGAAGTAATCGTTTCACCATATTTGTAACAAGGAGTTTGATTTGCACCCGTAGGCCAGTGAAGCAAATATAATATCAGATAATGATCCGAAATGTCTTCACTCTGCTGAATGATTTTAACATCGTCCACATTTATACCATAAGATAGTATTAAATCTAAAGTATGATTACGAAGGTGAGTGGGTCCTGACACATGTTGACTAACGCCCATGGAGTTAAGAGTGTCTTTGAAAGCCATTCCCAATGCATCTGTATCATTATCTACATGGATGTTAAAGTCACCAACAACAAGGACTCTATCTGCAGCTAGTACTAGTTCTGATAAGAACCCACCAAATTCTTTAATAAAATATGTGTGGTGCCCTGGAGGCCTATATACAATAGCTAGAATAAATTTTAAAAATGTTTTGTCCTTAGTATTAGCTGTTGATACGTGAAGTACCATGACTTGAATTGTATTTAAAATTAGACTTCTGAGAGGTTATAAAAGAATTATTGTGAAGGTGCAGCGACACCTCCCCCTCTACCTTTCAGACGAGGCTCGTGTTTATAATAATACTCTTGGGGAACGGATTCATTTAGAGTAATATAATCATCTGGCTTTAGCCATGTTTCTGTCAAACAGAGCATGTCTATTTTATAATCGGTTATCATAAAATATTCAGTATGGGAACTTTGTTAACCAAGCAAGAGTTTTAAGTGAAATGTTTAATTTTAGTTTAGTTTATAAGCGCTGCTTTATATTCAACAACATCTATAATTAAAAAAATACATTAAACATATTTTAATTCTAGAAAGCATTTTTCAAAATTGTGCAATACTGGACAAATATAGCACAATATCAGTACAAAATAAAGAGTCTTGAGTGAAATGTTTAATTTTAGTTTAGTTTATTTTAGTGGTGGGCCGTTAACGGCGTTAACGCAGTGAGACTCTTATCGCGCGATAAAAAAAATGTCGCCGTTAATCTATTCTCAAAGGTGAGTTGGCAGATGGGTCTATACCAGGGGTTTTCAACTGGTTCTGTGCCAGGGACCACCATTCTGACTACCAAGTAATCTGGCCCACTATTGTCTGAGTGTGTGTATGTACCAGGGTTGCCAGGTCCAAGAAATATTTAATTATATGCCCATAACCCCTCAAAACCTGCCAAAAAGGAATGAAAACTAGCCCAATTTTTTCCCTGTGTCGAATCAAAGTTAACAACTCCCTAAAAACGTTTCTATTTACATATTTTTTTATCTGAATGGTTTCCTGGGGCCTGCGATGGGTTGGCACTCCATCCAGGGTGTATCCTGCCTTGATGCCCGATGACTCCTGAGATAGGCGCAGGCTCCCTGTGACCCGAGGTAGTTCGGATAAGCAGTAGAGAATGGAATGGAATGGAATGGTTTCCTGGGTATTGCAATATCGTTTTGTTCTGTTGAACACAAAATACGTTTTGGGATATTTAGGAAAGCAAACAATTCTGGATCATGTTTGACTACCATTATTTTTTTCCTGCTATGGTAGTCGATGATGCCAAAGAATTTTCAGCAGCTAACATTCTACCAAATATCTTTGTGTTCAACCGGACAAATAATTGTATACAGGTTTGAAACAACTAGAGTAATTCATAACAGAATTTAAATTTTTGGGTGGAGTGTCCCTTTAAAAATATCCCACATCTGCCACGCACGCAAATGGACGAGAAACATGTTTTCTCTTCGTAAGACATTCAGAAACTTGCTTAAGAAATAATGATGGTTACATTTACTTCATAATATATAATGTGTAGAAGCACGTCAATGTTTTAGTTGTTGTAGACTGCGTATAGCGCTGCTCAAACGTGATATTTGGCAGCCGGGAGAATCAAGTGTTGTACACTCATCATGAGTGATTTCTTTCATTGTGCAACCGTGACACTCACCTCACGAAACATTGATAAAAACATCATTCGGATGCACTGTGTCTAATACCACCTCTCTCTTTGGTTGAGATGAGCTCCCGCGTTCCTCCCTGTACTGTAGCCTGTCTGTCAGACTCGTTCTCCACGCTTTTGAGAACGGGCCGGTCCTTGAGTTGGCAGGTATTCATTCGGAGTTTGAATACACAATAAGAAACGCATCAGTTATCATTTATCCTTAGGATATAAATAAACATTTTGGCGGCCGCAGTACATTATGAAAGTAGCCCAAAAACTCGCAACCCGCGGCTCCATAATTTACCCCGCAACTGCATTCTCACAATAGCCCAATTGTGCGGGAAAACCGCGACCCTGGCAACACTGGCATGGACGTACATGTACGTATATGACGTTGGGGAAGCAAAACACAACGTTAGCAAAGCATAAGATAGACCTGATAGGCGCAAAGCAAGCATATCCTGTGTCAGTTTGAATCTCAACTCAAACTCAAATTATTTTAAATATTTTCATTAAATTTAGTATTCAAACCAATGCGCAAATATTCTGAAAATGTTTGGAAAAATAACTTATGGAAAAAACGTGATTTTAATAGTGAAATTAGGTAGGCTGGAATGCATGTCACGGACCACATGCAATGCCGCCGCGGACCACCAGGGGGCCGCGGACCACCGGTTGAAAACCCCTGGTCTATACTACGCAAGCTATGATGACTTTCACCTTGATATTTTAGCGCGGATGTATACCTACCTTAATTGCACTGTAGGGGGCGAGAACGAGAATTTTCAACTCGCGTGATCCGCGTCATTCTCGCCGCCTCATCATCTAATAACCAGGGCTTCATTCGCGCGATTGACGCAGCAAGTAGGTCTATCGCGTCTTTGCAGTGTAACATGTAAATCACTCTCGCTGGACGCGCCATTCGCGTTTGGACTGAACACAACATAACGTTACTGTGAAATTACCACATCAAACGTGACGTGCTAACATGGATGCAGGTATGAAGCCGCCGGGCTTGCTTCAGGGAAAATTTATTTTTAAGAGCCTTCCCAATGGAAACCTCGACAAGACTAAGGTTGTTAGCACCCTGTGCAATGCGGAATTGGATTACTGTACGGAATTGGTTTAAAAAAAAAAAATTCTCTCAACAGGTCTAGCTTTAGTTGAAACCAGTAAATTTGTATTGGCACCTAATGTATTATGGCTCATGTATGACATATCGCTTGTTGCTCCCTAACTCTTTGTAAGTCGCTTTGGATAAAAGCGTCTGCTAAATGACTAAATGTAAATGTACTGTAGGAGCTCTTCCAGTCTCAAGTACCACCTAAACGCAGAGCATCCCTTAGCTAATGCGGAAGTAAACACAATTACATTTTATTGAACATAATTTTATTTTCATCACCAATTATCATAGTAGAACAGCTTTCTCAAGCAGTTTGTGATGCATTTTGGAAATAGAAGATGAGCCCCTGATCTAATGCGCCACCTGGCTTGAGAAACCCGTTCTCAAAGACTTACTTTTAGTCATTATTTGGGTAGCACACATATTCTGAATGCCTTCCGCAGAATTCAAATGAGCCATTTTAATCTAGATTAAAAAAATTAATCTATGCCCACCACTAGTTTATTTACACTGCTTTATATTCAACTACATCATTAATTAAGAAATTACATAAAAAATATTTTTATTCTAGCAAACATTTAACATAGAACAATAGCAGTACTATGAAGACAGAATGTGTCTTTTGACTTTAACTGACTTTACTACAATTAGCCTACATTGGGACAACTTGTTTAAAATACAATTCCACTATTTATCAGTTGGCTAAATAACTAAGTACATGTCAACATTTCCTTGCAGATGCCACTAATAACCCCTTTTATGTATAAATTAACAACATCGGTCATGAGTTTTTATTTCCCCGCAGTAGTTGGTGTACAAATGTTAAAACCCACGCAGGCGCACAAAAAATGGCTTTTTGAATAGCTGTCTACTGTCGTGAAATTGGAAAAATAAATGCACTGATATTTAAACATGTTGAGTCCAAATTTATTTTTGAGAATGCTCTGACCAGTCTAGCAGCTCAGAAATGTTATGAAGCTTCATGCTTGCCAAAAACATGGAGAAACATTATTTCGGAAGCAACCTCAAATCTAGACTAGAGTTACTTCTGATTCAAGTACATGATTATGAAGTTGTGCCCTAGAATCCATTATCCCCGTGTAGCAAAAGAAGCAGGTCTTCAATATGATGTTCTATCACATATTTACTTGACTTTTATTAGACCAGTTCTTGAATATGTTATCAGAGTCTTGGGCGGACTACCCAAGAATCTCTCTGATGAGAGAGGATCCAAAAACATTGTTGCCAGATAAATGGTCTCTGAACTGCCACATTTCCATTACTGAGTGAGAGCCGTGATGAGGCTACAGCACGTACATTTACCAAATTACTTACGGACAGTTCATCAGCACTCTTTGACTTATTTCAGGATGTTGTGCCAGTAGTGTCCTGCCTGTCAATATTTGAATAAACTAAACTAAACTTTTTCATGTAATATTACATATTTTCGTAAATTTTCTGTAATTTGACATTTTTACCGGATTTGAAAAATCTGTGAAAAATCTGTAAAAAACAAAACAGTACATTTCTGAAAATTACAGTGTTTTACACCAACACCCTTAAAGTGAAGAAAGAAAATATAAAGTTAATTTTACCTTCACAAAAAAGTGCTTCAAAAGGTTCTTCGATGCCATAGAAGAACCTTTTGTTTCCATAAGAAACCTTGAACCTTTAACCTCTGTTTCACAAAAGGTTCTTTGTGGTGAAAAAAGGTTCTTCAGATTATAAAAAGGTAAGAAAGAGATGGTTCTTTAAAGAACCTATGACTGAATGTTTTTTTGTGGAATCCAAAATATTTTTATGGCATCACTGTGAAGAATCTTTTAAAAGAGTAGTTCACCTTCAAAATGAAAATTCAGGTTTGAAATGACAAGTAAATGATGACAGAGTTTTCATTCTGCAGGTGAGCTACTCATTACATAGGTAAGCCATTCATAACTTTGCGACATTGTCATACTTTGTACATTGACCAACCAGGGAATCTTCTTAATCTCCAACTAGAGATGATGGAACCATATTGCATCAACAAGCTGATCTGCTCTCTAAAAATGGCTCGGGTCTTTCTTGCAACGTAAGCTAATGGGAATATTAGCACATCTCATCTCAACAAGACACACGATTAGTCATGTCTATGGCATGTAGGGTGTGAAATGAGTTCACTTAGCAAGCACCACTAACAGAATGATGAATGCTAATGGATGTTTAGACAAAAATCTCTCTTTCTCTCTCTCTCTCTCTCTCTCTCTCTCTCTCTCTCTCTATTTCTTTGGATCAGGAAAGCGACTTGATGACGCATTAGATACTGAGGCCTCTGGTAGGATTGCTGGGCTGGGAGAATAACAGAGAGGCGCTGCTTTGGCAGGCCCTGATACTTTAACACACACACATTCACACGCACACGAGCACAAAGGAAGCACTGCGGAGAAAGACCAGCTGATCAGGCCCTGAAGGACAAACAGTGCTGCTGACACGCTCTCTTTCTCTCTTTATCTTCCGGTCTCATTTCTACACAGCAGAACAGACCGATCTCACCCGGGCCAGACTGTTGACATCTGCCACAGCTCAGATATGGAGGAGGAAGACTAGATCAGGTACATAAAAAGTCCGGCTAAACCTTTCTCTCATTCACTCTCTTACTCATCCATACCGAGAGAAGTGGGCGCTGTCGTCCATTAATACTGACTAACGGGCTTTCCGCTGTGGAAACTGTGAGCAGATCAAGTGTCGCCAAGTGTTATGAGTACGTGTTTGTGTGCGCAGGATTGTTTTGAATATATAGCCTACTGTGGGAATCTTTCCAGATGGACATTCTGGAGCCGCTTCTTTACTAAAGCAGTGTGTTTTTCTTGATGACGTTCAAACGAGGAGGAGACTAACTATGATGAAACAACTTAAATGCAAGCAGAATTAAATAAAATGCTTGTTGCACAAGAATAAGTATTAGTTTCATGAAATCCTGTAAAATAAAATGCAGTCGGGTGCAAAAATGCACATTAAAACAGAGGCAACATTTGGAACTCAAAACTACTTTGCATGAAAGGTCAGATCTCTATCTAAGCATACAAGATGATATCCATACTGTGGAAAGTTCTCGAATCAACATGAATCAAAAATGTTACTTCAGATAAAAGTACCTGTCAAATGCATAAATGGAAATAAAAAATATCTAGATTTACTTTGTGTATAAAATTGTGTAGCCCATGCTGGCTCAAGTGCATGCTGTCAGTCAAGCAAAACAAGGAAAAAAACATTTACACAGAGTGAACCTTTCTGATGTTTTTCACAAAAAATTGGAAAAAAACTAAATGGAAAGAAGTCATTCTTTTGGCCTCAAACTTGTTGATCCCACTGTATATTTCACACAAGAGGTGTAACTGAACTGGGTCACGTACTGAATCTTCTCCACCATGACCACCAGGGGGCACAACACTGTGGTTCCTCTCAAAGACGGTTTTAATCGCACCAGCTGGGACCAGAGGAAACACAATCTTGGTTATGAGGAGCAGTATGAAGAAACGAAAGGTTTGTCACATCATTTTTATCTTCCAATGATCTTTTAAGTATCAGTTTTGTTAGAAATGTTAAGCTGCACCTTCTTGGTTTTGCTCAAACTAGACTACAAAAAATAGTGCTATCATGCAACTAACATTTGATATTGCATTGTTTTATCCTAATCTTCACCTTCATTTTCTTTCATATGCTCATATTGAAGTTTCATATATTCATATGGCTTTCAAAAGCTGCAAAGTTTCCCCTCAGTAACTCATATTGAAACACAGCAGCCCACGTAGGGAGCTAGGCCTCATCTCGCTCATCAGAGTCATTCGTCGAAGTCTTCAGCTTGTTTTCTTTCTTTTCTACTTTACTCAGGCCAAGTTGGTCTTGAGCGGAAGGTTTATATGATGAGCGTGGGCGTAGCTTTAGCATAACTAACACACAGGCCTGGCTTTGACAAGGCCTCGGAGCTCAGATAGGTCTCTGTTAGCATCTCTGATGTTCTGGTAGAGGAAACAGAGCTGACAGGCCGCAGTTCACATGTATTATTAAATGACAAAGAACAAAAGTACTTCAGTCATGCAGCATTCGTGTGCTAACTGTTGGCACAGAGTGTTCACTGCGTACTAGTAATGAGCCATTAATGACTGTTATGTGGCAGGAACCACGAGCCCATCGCGCCTCAGGGTTATTCAGAAGCGGCACGCTGTGTTGTTGTAGAATTCACGGATCTGTTCTTTTGGAGGGAAATTGAAGTGTTGATTTGCCTTACTTTTTTTGTTTATTAAATGGTAAAGATTTGGTTCAATTATATTGCACCATTTACATTACATTTACACATTTGGCAAGTGCCTTGGATTGCATTGTTAAATACAATTATTTCTGAGTAAGTACAATCCCTGTGTTGAACCCATGATCTTGGCGTTGCAAACGGTATGATCTAACCACTGAGCTACATGAAAGCGCATGGTAGTGGTAACAGGAAACAGTCTGGTAAAACAGAAATAAAATCTTTCCTATTATGGTCCAGTTCTCTGGTCGCTTAACTGCCTAATGTCACATGCGAATACAACTAGAGCATACAGGAAAAAGATGTGGTCCACTGCAAAAATATTGCCTCACCCACACCACAGAATTTGTATGATTAGAAATAATATTATAAATCTACACAAAATATCAGAGTAGATTCATTTAGAAAGCAAAACATAAAAAATCATGTAATCATTGAACAATGATTAAATATTGAATTAATAATAAATGCTAAATAAATGAATAAATAATCAAATAAATATTTTTATTAAACCCCTTAACATGCATGGGGCCAATGAACGGTCCAGAAAGGCATTTTATAAAGTGTCTGCATTTTTTATTACCTTCATTTAATTGTCAAAAACTATGCATCATTTAAAAGCTAAAACACACAAAATTATATTTTGACCACAACTTGTACAGTTATTTGCAATTAGGATTTTTACAAATAATTTTATGATAATTTCGATTTGTACCTGTCACAAACTGCTCCGAGACTCAGGGGTTGCGGGTCTAAATGCAGCTTTATTACAGGAAATCAGGTTACAAACAAAGTTCAGGGCAGGCAGCAAACAATCAAAAACGGGAACACAGGTAATGGTCGAGGCAGGCAATAAAGGTTAACAAAAGAAAACAGTACAGTCCAAGGTCCAAAAACACAGGTAATCCAAAACAATGAGCGAATGCTCAGAAATGCAGTTGACACACAATCAAGACTTCACAATCACAGAGAGAATGAACCAGGCTATATAGACAGAGGTTATTGCAAACAGGTGAGAGTAATCAGTGTTCAATGAGTCCGGGTAATGGGTTATGGGAAATGAAGTGTGCAAAGACAGTCCGTGTGATGAGGGGAGTGCCCTCTAGTGGATTTGTAAAGGCACTCCAGCTGGTGAATGTGACATAGCCCCCCTCTAAGGGCGGCATCCAGATGCCCCCAAAAAGTCCTGGAGGATGGTGGAGCAGAGGTGGAACAGGGCGGATCAGGTCCATGAAGGGGAGTGATAGGGGAGTGGAGGATAGGCGTACCTTGGGCGTGGTGTAGAGGGGCAGGAGGCCAGGGAGGCGCAGGCTGGTCAGGAGGCCAGGGTGTTGCGGGCAGGTCTGGAAACCTGGGCGTGGCGGGCAGGTCTGGAAACCTGGGGGTGGCGGGTAGGTCTGGAAGGGCAGATAGGCAGGGACTCCGGAAGACCACAGTAATATATCTTGGACGAGGCAGGGAACTCAGGAGCGTCCATCTTGGATGAGGCAGGGAACTCAGGAGTGTCCATCTTGGAAGAGGCAGGGAACTCAGGAGTGTCCATCTTGGACGAGACAGGGAACTCAAGAGCGTCCATCTTGGACGAGGCAGGGATCTCAGGAGCGTCCATTTTGGATGAGGCAGGGAACTCAGGAGCGTCCATCTTGGACGAGGCAGGGAACTCGGGAACGACGGACGAACCGGCTCAAAGAACACAGGAACGCTGGACAGAACCGGCTCGAAGACCACTGGAAGGCCGGACGGGACCGGCACGAAGACCATTGGAAGGCCGAACGGGACTGGCTCCAAGACCACTGGAAGGCTGGACGGGACTGGCTCAAAGATCTCTGGAACGGGAGAACAGTCCACCGCCCAGACACATAGCAGAGCAGCAGCCACAACTGGCAGAGCTGAATCCAAGGACCACTCCTCTGTAACGGAGGCCACCTGGCCTGAGACCACCGGACTTGGGACCACTCCTATGGAACGGACGCCACCTGGCTAGAGAATCAACTCAACTTTATTTATATAGCGCTTTTTACAATTTTCATTGTTTCACTGCAGCTGTACATGAGACACATTGACTATAAGTAAAACAACGAAGGTCATATACCTGTAAAAACAAGAAAAAGGTGAAAACACAAAAGACAGACATACAAATGCTCAGCACACACAATACGCATACATACTTACACACATTGACATATACGCACACACGCAAACACACTCACACACACGCACAGTGAAAGCACACAATTGAGATAAAGGAGAGAGAACCACAGGTAAAATATTAAACAGACTATAAATTCCTATATGCAATATTAATTATGTAGAACTTCTGAATTCTAAAGCAGCTCCCCCGGCCAGGCAAATAGTGCAAAAAAGTATGCAATCGGTGGCGAGGAACCCAAAACTCCAATCAAGAAAAAAAAACTCAGGAGAACCCAAAAGCTGCTGCCTATGCACAAGCTCAACAGTGCTTGCACAACAAGGCTAAATAAAAAATAAATAAACATACTAATAAGGTCAATAATAGATTTAAGATTATCATTAAGTAGTGAAATCGTGTCAAGTCGCTGTGTCCTTTATCCAGCTCTATCATTTCAGCTCTTGTCAGGTCACCGCTTCCCATTCTCAGCTCTGCCATCAGGTCTGGGCATGAACTGCATCCTGCGGTAACCTTGGAACAAAGAGACAAGACTGGCTGAGAGTACTTTTCTGCACTCTTTGATGCAACAAGTACATCATTTGTTGTTGGATGTGTTCCTGGTTCCGGTTGATCTAAATAATGCAGCCTAAATCCTCTGAGGATTAATATTATGGAAGTGTAATGTATGCAAGATTAAAAAGATGCGTCTTTAGTCTAGATTTAAACTGACAGAGTGTGTCTACCTCCCGGAAAGTGCAGGGAAGAATATTCCAAAGTTTAGGCGCTAGATAAGAAAAGGATATACCACCTGCACTTGATTTTGAAATTATAGGTACACCAACTGACAGGAGGCCTGAGAGTGTAATGCACGTGGAGGACTGTAATACAATAGAGGTTCACTGAAATACTGCGGCGCTAGAGCATGTAGGGCTTTATAGGGATTAAGCAAGATCTTAAAGTTATTGCGATGCTTTATAGGTAACCAGTTCAAGGTTGACAAAACCGGGGTTATATGCTCTATACTTTTTTGTACGTGTAAGAACTCGAGCTGCCACATTTTGAACCAGTTGGAGTTTTGGTAATAGGCCTGCAGGGCAACCACCTAAGAGTGCATTACAGTAATCTAGTCTTGATGTCATGAATGCATGAATTAATTTCTCTGCATCTGACAGTGACAGCATATGAAGTAGTTTAGACATATTCTTAAAATGGAAAAATGCAATTTTACACGTGTCTCAAATGACAGAGTACTATCAAATACAACGCCAATATTCTTAGCTGACGACTAGGATTTTATGGAGCATCCGTCAATAGTTAAGCAGTATTCTTGGTTGTTACGTATGGCGGTTTTCGGTCCAGTAAGTAACACTTCTGTTTTGTCCGAGTTCAGTAGTAAAAAATTTTTACTCATCCAGTTTTTTAAATCGACTATGCATTCCTTTATTCGATCAAACTGCTGGGTTTCATGAGGCTTCGAGGAAATATAAAGTTGAGTATCATCAGCATAACAGTGAAAGCTAATTCTGTGTCGCTTTATTATATCTCCTAGAGGTATAATGCGAAGAGCAGAGGCCCTAGGACTGAGCCCTGTGGTACACCGTACTGGACTTGCGATTTGCGGGACAACTCATTGTTTATTGCTACAAATTGAAAACAGTCGGATAAATAAGACTTAAACCATTTCAATGCTATTCCGTTAATGCCGACGTCTATGTAGGACTATGCTGTGGTAAATGGTGTCAAATGCAGCACTAAGGTCTAGCACCACCAATAACGAAATACAGCCACGGTCAGACTCAATAAGGAGATCATTTGTAACTCTGATCAAAGCAGTCTATGTACTGTGACATGCTCGAAATCCAGACTGGAATTCTTCATTAATGTCATTCCTTTGGAGGAAGGAGCATAATTGAGTTGAAACTACTTTTTCCAGAACTTTAGATATAAAAGGTAAATTCGATGTAGGCCTGTAATTCCCTAGTTCTCTTGGGTCGAGTTTGGGTTTTTTGACAAGGGGCCTTATAACAGCCATCTTAAATGCTTTAGGCACATGTCCTAATGTCAGAGACGAATTAATAATACTAAGAAGAGGATCTATAAGTTCTGGTAGAATTTCTTTCAGTAGTTTTGTAGGTATAGAATCTAGCAAGCATGTTGTTGATTTAGATAATCTGATGATTTTAGACAGTTCATCATGATCTACGGTAGAAAATAATTGCAATTTCTCCTTAGTGGTGCTGTAGTTAGTTTGTTCAGCGGGTTTCACTTCTGGTTGCATTGTTATACTTTTTTCTCGAATATCTTGGATTTTACTAGTGAAGTAGTTCATAAATTGATCACTGTTATGCTGATAATCAGAATCTGATGTCGCTGACGACTTATTTTTTGTTAATTTAGCAACTGTGTTAAATAAAAACCTAGGGTTGTGATGGTTTTCTTCTATTAGTGATGAAAAGTAGGCAGATCTAGACGTTGTTATGGCATTCCTGTATTTTCGAGTACTATCCTTCCATGCTATACGAAATACGTCTAAATTAGTTTTCGTAAAGTTCCGCTCCATTTTCCGGGTCGCTTTCTTTATAGCCTGAGTGTGTTCATTATACCACGGTGTTGGGCTGCCATTTTTTATCTTCTTAAAAAAACGCGAGAGCAACTGTGTCTAATGTTTCCGAGAAGGTGGAGTTAAATTTTTCATTAGTAATGTCAAGATCTTCAACGTTTTTATTCATGCTAGAGAATTGAGACAATTCAGGCAGATTATCGAGAAACGCATCTTTGGTTGTTGAAGTAATCGTTCTACCATATTTGTAACAAGGAGTTTGATTTGCCGCCGTAGGCCAGTGAAGCAAACATAATATCAGATAATGATCCAAAATGTCTTCACTCTGCTGAAGGATTTTAAAATTGTCCACATTTATACCGTAAGATAGTATTAAATCTAAAGTATGATTACGAAGGTGAGTGGGTCCTGACACATGTTGACTAACGCCCATGGAGTTAAGAGTGTCTTTGAAAGCCATTCCCAAGGCATCTGTATCATTATCTACATGATGTTAAAGTCACCAACGACAAGGACTCTATCTGCGGCCAGTACTAGTTCTGATAAGAACCCACCAATTTCTTTAATAAAATCTGTGTGGTGCCCTGTAGGCCTATATACAATAGCAAGAATACATTTAAAAAAAATTGTCCTTAGTATTAGGTGTTGATACGTGAAGTACCATGACTTCAAATAATTGTATTTAAAATTAGACTTCTGAGAGATGCTAAAATAATTATTGTGAAGTGCAGCGACACTTACCCCTCTACCTTTTAGACGAGGCTCGTGTTTATAGTAATAATCTTGGGGAACGGATTCATTTAGAGTAATACAATCATCGGGCTTTAGCCATGTTTCTGTCAAACAGAGCATGTCTATTTTATGATCGGTTATCATATCGTTAACTAAAATTGCTTTATTTGAGAGAGAACTAATATTAAGCAATCCAAGTTTTATTAAAGGAGATGCAGCTTTATTAAAAGAGATCAGGTACAAACAAGCAATGAGTTTATGGCAGGCAGCAAACAATCAGAAACGGGTTCTCAGGCAATGGAGCTTTCATAGTGTACAGCTTGAGATTGGAATGTGGTTCAACAGATTTGCTTCCTTTCCCCTTGGGAAAGACTTTCTGTCTTATTGGAAGTAGTTATTAGCTATTAACATCTGCTACTCAATGAATCAAGCAAGCCATCACCCTGAACGCTGGGCATGTTATTGTGCTGGAAATACTCTTCGGAAACACTCACAAACAGTAGTATTTAGCTACAAAAGAATTTCGCTGCTAAAGAATTGGCTGCACGATAATGGGTAAAATTATCATCAAAATATATTTGCTTAAAGTTTTAAACACGATTAATAATCGATTATTTGTACTTTTTCACTTCAGCATATTTATTACACTTTACTGCCAATTAATAAAAGACGTTATAATCTTTCACCAGTGGCCGATTGTGAAAACATTTTAAGAGGGATGGTGTGGTCAAATATTTCTGTTATAAAACGTATATTATAGTAATTAAAATGTAATTATAAATGGGATGGTTAGGGAGGATGGTGGTTTTAAGGAGGGGATTTTTTTTGTAATTTTTTTAGCAAGGGGGATGCCAGCCCCGCCTCCCCAAAGTGTGTTATAATCCATACACTCTGCCCCACAAATGAACAGTCATCATCATGATGTTTTGGGCTTGCTAGTAAAACATGAATATTGTGGCAATTATTTCTAATTAATCGCAGGAGGCTATCCATGTATTTTTCAAATCCGCTTATCATCTGTACAAAACCCATCGCAGTGATCCATATACTGTACGTCTACATATATTATTTTATAAAAAATATATTCATTATAACAATTCTATAATTTTTCTTATTTCCTTGGCTTTTCAAGGTCTAAAAACCAATTTTATTGTATTCCTGATTTTATTACGTGCAACCCCAAAATTCTGTATCACACTTGTTTTTGGTATAAAAGGACATTTAGTACAAATGAGCGTTTAAAAACACAATACCATCTCAAAAGACACACCAGGACACTAGTGAATACAGTGCTTGTGTTCACGGCTCTCAGGTAATCTGCACTCAGCCCTGTTTCCAGATATAACCGCTGCTATCTGCGCATTGGGTTCACCAGCTGCACTGGAAGCAGCCTTACGTAAGATTTAAAGAAACACTTCATTCTTTTTGCTTTTTGTTAGAAGAAATATCAGAGACGCGAACACTTAAGCAATGGTTTCCAATTGCTCTCCATTTAAGTTCATTGTTGTCTAGGAGAAATGAAAGCTCATTGCAGTATGCAAGATGATGTTGCTTGTTAAATCCCTCTCAGATACATAAACATTCTGAAAATGCTTGGTTATTTTCATTGTTGTGTCAAATATACATTTTCTGGCTTAATTAAACCCAACGGCTGGGTTTTTCTCTTTCTGACCCAACGCTGGATTGAAAAAAAATCTAAATTAGTTTTTTACACAAACTAGCTGAAGTGCATGCTGTCAAAGCGGACAAATGGATTTCTTCAATTCATTCAAACTTTATAATTCAAACTATAATTCTGATAATATAATTTTGTATAAAAAATCTAAATAAAAGTATTGTCACTAGTGGCAAGATGTCAAGATGCTGTGGACCAATATCATGTTCCATTAAAAGTTAAATTTTTATCAGACATGTTAATAAAAAAGCAACATACTGATTTTCATTATGTTATTCACAAAACATAGAAGGTTTTTGTTCAAATTGTTCGCTGTATTCATTTTTATGATAATGAGCCAGTCTGGGCCATGAAAAGTATTAACCTGCGTAAGGCAATGTGAATTAGCTCCACCTCCTTTTTTCTTCCCTTTTCTCCTATTCCCTCCCTTCCTCTCTCACGCTCTCGGCAGTGCAGCCGCATCCATCAGCATCCATGTTGAAGGTGAACCCATAGTCATCCAGCATCTTTCCCTTCACCTCACAGTTGCTACAACCTAGACTTACTAATGCTGTTTCACAATTTCTCCATGATCACTCTTATTGTTTTCCTCTCGAGAAACCATTTTGTTTTCTGCTTACTCATGCACTCCATCCCGTTGCCACCTGCTCTTTCTGTGCGATAGCAGAGATGAGCATTTGAGAAGCAGCCTGTTCGCTCTCTCACCCATTCTCTCTCCTTCTCTTGCAAAACCACCCTCCCACCGCCACAGACACGCACACATAAATATGTCGCAGCACACTTAACGGTATGCCTTCATTAGGATGTGCATATACATACCAACCCGATGTTTTCCATTTTAAACAGACAAAGATCACGCTGTGGGTGAGGGACACAGAATATGAGTGCATGTGAATTTATATTCATAGCCCGTCGCAATCGTTTTTTTCTTTGGGGGGCATCAGAAACAACAACACGTTATTTATTACACACGATGGAAAGTGCCAAACCCTGCCCTGCAAAAATAAGGTATTGTGACACCGGTGGTTGCGTTGTTGCAAATGCATCCACATCACAGTGTATGCTCTCCTGCATCCGCGCGCATTTTAACGTGCAAATCCGGTCTTTCATTCCCGCCGTTGTTTTGCACTGGGTAATGAAGTTGCAGATAGCATGCAGCATCTCTTTTCCGCTGCCAATAATGCACAGACAGCAGTGGAGCTGCCCTGCCCGACTATTTATAAACTCCACAGTGGGAGAACAGACCCCGGTGGCCAGTTAGAAATAGTCTGGTACGACTTATAGCAGGGTGCATCGCAGCAGACTAATGCCCCCTGCCACCTCTGGACTGGGCGTCTCATGCAGAGAGGGCATTGGGACTGGGGTGAACGAAAAAGAGAGAGAGTGTGCAAGAGAAAAAGAGAGAGAGAGCAGGGTAGACTTATAGGAGAGGCTGTGAACGCAGCAGCGAGCTGACGAGTTGAATCAAAAAAAAAAGCTGTAACACTTTCGCCTGCAAACGAAACATCTTTTTCCAGCCATCAGTGGATCGCAAGGACGGCGTAGGAAAGCAAGAACGATGTTTTCCGCCCTCTGTCCATTGAGGTGCATTCTCTGATTCACTGAAATGAAGGTACGTTCAGCATGCTTCACCCTACAGTTTCGAGCAGATACAGTCAAGCACGGTTTTGCAGGGCAGCGCAAGACGACTGATGTGGTTTTATCTGTAATAATGAAAGGAAATGTTTTCGCTTTTTGTTTGACTGGATATGTCGTACTTGTACAGTTGTTTCTCTCTTTTTGAGCTGAATGTTTAGAAGGATTTTTAATTTTTACACTCTTTCGCCCACTATGTCGCAACCGGTATGGTACGTTACGTCAAGCAAGGGTGTGGCAGACAGACAGACATCCACGGACAACGATTGCAATTTTACGCCTGTATGAAAATTTTATATCAAATGATGCAAAGCGAGAACGGAAAACCAGCAAACACAATAACGGTTCCTAATTTTAGTTTTTTAAGGTGAAGGGGCCCTTCGTCACGAATAAGCGTATACGTCTAGTTTCTCCTGTCTGCATACTACTCCTCTAACACACAAACAGATAACGGCCATCTCTGACCCATCATGACCCATCTCTCCTTTCCGTTAGATCCGTTTCTCTCCACGCAGAAAACGCAACTGTCTGCTCATCCGCCATTCATCCAAACCTCAATAAGTGCTGCGCCACAGCATGTTGCCGTGACAACAGAGGCCTGTCAGACAGGGAACAGGCAGATGTTTTCCAGGCGATTAAAACCGAGGTCTGTCTCCCCCTATTCGGATTAAAATAGATCAGTGGCAGGTCGATAAATCTGCCATGCGTCTTTGTGCAGACTTTTTTCAGCTGTGATGTTGAATTTAGGACAGGAGTACTGCCTGAGCAATAACGCTGTCTCATGAAATTTTTGTGAGATGGCAGATTAAATGCGGTAGATGTCTAATTTGTGTTTGAGTCGTTTCCCCGTCTCATTATGAGTAACGTTTAATGCATCAGAGCGACCACACAACAGCATGAGAAAACCTTCCTGTGAACTAGCTTTGCTGTTTAGGTGCTTGTTCAGAAATTGAGACTAGCCATTAATTTGAAAAATGTATTCAATGATCGGTCACTACGTACCAAAGAACGTGCACAAGCGGCCATTTTGCTTCATGTCGAGATTTTTGTTTCAAAATGGCTGCTCTGTCGCCAGAAAATTACCAGAAGCTTGCAAAGCTTTGGGTACTGACCGAACCCTTGTGCGTCGATAAAATAATCAACGCCTCCACAATACAGACCGTTTATAGGAAGTATGCACTAGAATGCATCAACAGCAAATGTCCAAAGCGAATGACGTAGCACAACCTCATCAAAGAGTTTGATATCATCAAACATATCAATAACAACCAACTATAATCCATAATATTTTACCTTGCTGAAAAAGAACACAAGGTAACCAGCTAGACCAGGTTATTGGCTAGTAAAAGTCACTTTGGAGAAAAGTGTCAGCCAAATGTTTCTAAGGTGTTTCTCTACCTTCAGGAAATTCAGTCTCACATATTGAGAACAAAAAAGAGAGAAAGAGAATCTGCCCTTTGTTCATTTCCTCATTATGATGCAGTCAGTGCAAAACGAATGAGTCAAGCGAACGTCATGCACTGAGTCACTGGGCTGATGACAGATCAATTTAAAATGCAGTTTTCCCATTCAAAATCAGACATACATGTTCAATTATATGAAACACGTGCGTAATGTGTTAAATTATGTTTACCCATGACTTAACACGAATGACATAATGTGATGTACACCGAGATATTTAGACTTTACATTCACAAGACAAAGTATACATTCCTGTCCTAGTAAAGCTGAGATCTTGAGACATCTTGAAATACGAACTAAAAAAATAATTGAGGGCATCCTTAATGCTGGCATTTATTTTGAAAGTCCCTGTAACGTCTACATGCAGCCATTCTCTCTTCTTTTTTGCTTTCTAGCTGCTGGCATATTCCTTACGTTTATTAAAAGAGCTTTAACATATTAACATGTTAAAATGTCAGGCTATGATTTGTTTTTGCACTGTCTCCATTACATTTGATACAAAAATATATATATATTTTTTAAATGTTGTTTCTGTGAGATGTTTCTTGCTATTCGACTGTCAACCTAACTACTTTCCAAGAGAGTCACTATGTCAAATAATGTTAAAATTGTACAGCGTTGTCTTACATTTACATAATATTATATGTAAATTGCTGGTATTATTTGTTTATGACATGAAATGGTAAAAAGCTTAGATAACGCAGCACTATATGCACATAGTGATAGGACTAGATATGTTAAGTATGAAAATAAAGAATGTCTCCTCCTATTTCAGATTCTCTCTACAAAATGTCTCAGTTGATGATGGCGGTGGTAATTTGAAATAAATAACCTTGTCAGAAATGTTGTATTAGGTTTTTTTTCTCCATTAATCAATCATTGGAGTTTGGGTTCCTCGCCACAGCAGGGCAGTGTTGGCTTGCTCACCGGGAGACTGCATTTATTTATTTATTTATTTATTAATTATTAATTATTTATTAGAATGATCTTGCTTGTTCTATAAACACCATTCACTGTGCTGTGTTTTACCTTTTCTGTTTTTCCTGTTTGCCCCTGTAAAGCTGCTTTGGAACAATGCACATTGTGAAAAGTGCTATATAAATAAACTTGAATTAAACTTGAATTGAATATTAGAAAAGAAAGTTTGCTACCCCTTTTTTCCTTATGTGTGTCAGCCTTTTTTATGCTTCATTATTTTTATGACTTCCCTTGGTTGCTGCCTTATAGTCATGCTATGTGATGGACAAAGAGATCTACTATTTAAGTCCTGCTGCCATCTAGTGGTAAGCTATGATAGTATCATTTATTGTCCTCTCCCAGTAGTTGAGTCTCCTCTTCTTTTTCTCCTCTACTTTAAGTAGTTATTAAATCACAAAGTATTTATTTAACAAATAATGTAATTAAATAAAGAGACTCATTCATAAAGAAAATTGAACATATAGACCGTTTGGAGATTAAAAAGCTAGCTCACGAGTCCCGACTCATCCACCCACAGATTTAAATTATTGTTTATATTTTGTTTCTCCCCTCTGCAGATGACTGTGGTAAACCCCATCCCTCTTGGCCTGATGGACAGCTCCCATCCCCAATCTGTCCTCAGTCGTCTTAGCGAACAGCGTTCACAAGGTCTCTTTTGTGACGTAATAATAGTTGTGGAGGACGTCAAATTTCGCGCTCACCGAAACATTCTGGCAGCCACAAGCGGATACTTTCACAATGCTTTCAAAACACCTGACGTGTACAAATACAGCCAGGTGCTGGAGCTTACAGATTTGAAATCTGAAGTCTTTGCTAACATCCTAAACTTTATCTACAATGCTAAAGTGGAGTCGAGCAGTGCAGAGGACAGCAAGTCTCTCGTGGCAGCCGGCAAGCGGTTAGGAATTCCTTTTCTGGAGAAACTGCTGGACTCTGAAAGGCAGAACTCAAGCCTGTTGCAAAGCCAAGCCTCTGCAAGTCAAGGAAGAGCAAAAAGTCAAGCAAAGTTGGAAGACACTTGCATGCTAAAAAAAGAGACCCTCAAGCCAGAGGAGTCAGACTGTTCCAAAGTACCGAGAATCACCAATGCTTTCTCCATTACAGAGGTTGGAGCAGTGAACAACCCATTCTCTGCCCTCGACCAAAGCAACAAAGTTATACAGGCATTAAAAGAAGGCCATCCTTCATCCAGCCCCCAATCTACAAACATACCACCTGTAGAGAGCGAACCTGCACATACCTTATCTGAGCACTCGTATGCAGTGAGCCAGGGGCAAGAATGTAATGATATTAAAGAGATTAATCATGGGAATGTTAAAAAAGCTACCGTGCCTACTCTGGTTCAAGCTAAGACTTCAGTTAACCATAGACTTTGCCCCATAAAGAAGCGGCATGTACACAGCAAGGTCATTCCACCCCTCTCAAATGGTCAAGCACCAATCATGCCCAGCACCAGTGTCACATCTGCACTGGAAAAGGCTGCTTTTGCCCCAGTATCTTCCTCCGAGTTGTCCTCGGATGGCACGCCAGAATTGCAATCCAGCCTCAACCTGTTACCACCACTTGACGTTGCAACCCTTCAGGATGCAGAGCCACCTCCCGTCAGTCCTCAGAATACAAGCAGTGTTGCGATCTTCTGCTGTCAGCAATGCCCCGAGACCTTTAGTGACTCAGCACTTCTCACCATCCACATGCAAATACACAAGAGATTTGTCAGTCATTTGTTTTGCAAGTACTGCCATAAAAAGTTTATGCATCTGAAAAGGTTACGCAATCATGAGCAGGTTTGTGTGAAGTCTCTAAAAGGTCCATCTGAGTTAGAAACAAACAATAAAGAGTCTTCAAGGGTCCATATCCTCAATGATACACAAAACGCAATTAACGTGCAACACTCTTTACCTCCACAAGATCTTCACTTCCCTTTAAGTTTGGACCCCACGTTGACCAGTCCACTCGAAATGCCTCAGGATCAAGTTAATGGGACTGTAAACACTAATAGTACTTCAAGAGGGTATAAATGCTCTGTATGCAAACGTGCTTACGTGACCATTTCCAGCCTAAAAAGACACGAGAATGTACACTCATGGCATAGAGCTTATCCTTGCCATTACTGCAGCAAAGTTTTTGCTCTGGCTGAGTACCGCACCAAACACGAGATCTGGCACACTGGGGACCGTCGGTACCAGTGCATTTTCTGCTTGGAGACCTTTTTGACCTACTACATCCTCAAGAATCACCAGAAGTCTTTTCACGGCATAGATCCACGACTGGCTGTGAATAAAAAATCAGCAAACGGTGGACTCAAGAGTAGTGTCTACCCCATAAAGCTCTACAGGCTTCTCCCAATGACATTCAGAAAGAAGCGTTATAAGTCTTATAGCCAAACATACTCCGAAGGAATCGAGAACCATGAAGATTCCTTAAGTGCACCGCTGGACAGCGGTTCACCTCAAGCTCTTTTTGAGAGTTCAGTGCCTGCTGTGAATTCAGATGTTGTCAGCGGTCAATCATTATTCTCAATGCCAGTGACATTCATGGCCACTCCGAAAATGATGGCTACAGAAATGCCTCGTATAAGTTTTGAAAAACCATGTGACCAAAGCATAGAATTTCCTATGCCGTCTAAGATAGATAAATCTCAAAAACATATCTCTACTGATTTTCAGAAAAAGTCTACCATAACAGGATTTGATGGCAAAGGATCACCGCTTTTCAGCAACAGATTCACGGATTCTTCAAAAGCAATACAGAAAAACACAGGGTCCTTGCTTGTAACCCATGGAAATGACACACCTTCAACAGAGAAAAACACAGAAAACGGCACAGATATTCTTCCATTTCACAACATACCATCAGTCTGCTCCTTCGAAGGGTTGAGCAGGCTGAGTGAACTATCAGCAGCAGCACAAACCATTGAGGACATGGCCACTCAGCTGCTTCAGCCGAGGCCTGAAAGTATAACACAAGATCCAACACCTAGTGGAAAGACGGAAACATACATTGCCAAGCCTGCATGTTCCGGTCCATCAGTTGACAACCAGGTCCTCCCCCTCTGCCAAATAATAGTAAAGATTGGCAATGAGGCAATTGTTCGACGTAAAATTAAAGGTTCAAAGCTGTTTCCAAAGAAAAGGAAGAGGAAATGCTGGAGGCAAGAGGGCACAAGTCAAAGTAGTCCTGCAGAGGACAGTCTTGGAAGCCCAAGTTTACGTCTTAGAGCGGAAGTCACAACATCGGTTGCAGATAACGAATCATACGATGACCCAAATGACCCCGAAA
Source organism: Triplophysa bombifrons (assembly GCA_029783895.1). NCBI lineage: Eukaryota > Metazoa > Chordata > Actinopteri > Cypriniformes > Nemacheilidae > Triplophysa > Triplophysa bombifrons. The sequence goes on from CM056461.1 coordinate 18,383,178, forward strand.
CTGACGAACTATGGCGTCCCTATTACACATATAAACCTAAAAAGAAAGGCAAGAAACTGCGATGCAAACAGAAAAGGATAAAATCTGTGAGATGCTATACCAGGCCGCTGTCACCAGAAGCAAATGAAGACTTGCGCAAAACACAGTTTTCTCCAGATAAGAACATCTCAGCAGAGAAATATGAGGTTAGAAGGGAGCAAAGACATGGCACCCAAAGGGAAGCTTTCCCGTGTCACAGCTGTGACAGCTCTTTTTCCAGCCAGACCTCCCTCAGCATGCACATAATCAGCTGCCATCAGCCATGCTGCCGAATATGTGGTAAACAATGCCCCCCTGAAGACACATCTAGCACAGCTGGTCCAAACGCAGAGGGCTGCGGTGAATTGATCTGCAAAAGCTGCACAGAAGATGGCTCCTGTTTTAACTACGATGTGGCACCCCATAGTCTGAGCACGGAAAAGCTCCACAGATGTTCCTACTGCCCTCAACGGTTTCTTTACCTTGCCACCAAGAAAAGTCATGAAAAGAAACACCTAGAGAAGACAGGTAAAGGACACCATTGCAGGTTTTGCTCAAAGGTTTGTAAATCAGCACTGCTGTTGGATGTGCATGAAAGCAAGCACTTCCAGGCAAAACATGAAGAAGATCCTGACATGAAATGTAAAACAACCATTTCATGTCTTACAGGTAAAGAGCGCAAAAAGCAGATCAAACTTGAGCCTTGGGAAAACACGTATACCAGCTCTGAATTCAAGCCAAAGATTCGGGAACCCATGGACAGAGAAACCAAGGGAAATGATCTTCCACTAACCAATATTTACAAGAAAACATCTTTTCCTTTTGCAGCAGACAAGTCTTTCCCTTCCATTTCAACAGAGATAAAGAAGAGACCATCCAAGAAGAAGAGCATTTTGGAACGTTCTAAAGGATTTGGATTTGAGGGGCACAGAAGGGACTCTGTTGGGGCTGTGATATGGGGTCCACAGGATAGAGTTCACAGTACAGGTACAACCAACTGAAAACTCTCTCCATCTCTCAGTCAAGACTGCCTGTAATCAAAGGAACCTCCCTACAGTTGCCTAAGTCAGAGCAATGCATTTATGTTAAGAGGAACCTCTTTTTCACACCCACAACAGGAAGGAAATGCATCCTCTGCTGATGTCACGTAGTACACTGAAATGATGTAAATGAGAGTGATGTTTGAGAAATGGAAAGAACGCACGGATGAAATTATTAGCAGATTGACTTTAAAGTCGAGAGAACTTGTAAAATGAAAAAATAGAGTATTTTTGTTCACTGACATGAAGTACTATTAGTAATTTTCCATGTATTTCTATGAGAAGAGACGTGGTTTTATTTTTATACGTTTTTATTTGTCTAAGTCAGGGGGATCTTCCCTATGTCATTGCTCATTGTGTATTCTATGCATCAAGTAAAATGAACACCTAGCAGCACCTTAAAGTAAAAATAACTGATAAACGATTGTACCTTTTTTGTAACACCATCATTAGCACCATTTCAATATATTCATATTAGTTGTTGCACAAACACATAAATTAACAACTCTTGCTGAAAATGATTTCCAGAATGTACTTATGTTTCAACCTTCAACAATAAATTTTAATAAATGCATTGAAATAAAATAAAACACACAAGACATATGTTAGTACAAATTTACAACATGTTACAATTGTTTTAATGTTATTAAATGTACAAAATGTCATAATTATGAACTTTAGTCAAAGTAGATGCAGTAAATTCAGTAGGTTATACAGTGTTCGATCACATTAGGTACACTGTTGAAAAAAAATGTTTTGCCAGATTTTTCATGTATCTTTTAAAATATGGTAAAAAAACTACAATTACAGCAAAAGAAACAAGATTACAAGAAAAATGGGGAACCCATTCAGTTTTCTTACAGGATTTGTTTTGACAGTGTACAGGACAGTAAAGCACAATGAACAGACTGTACTTCTATTGCTCACAGACTTTCTGTGCTCATTCGCATCAAATTAAATATGGCAAGCAACTACCATGACTAAAATCTATTACAATGTAGGCTGATTTTCCTGCAACTAATAAAATATCAAACCAAAAAGACAATGCAAGTAGCCTACATTACATACATTTACATTTTGAAATGACACATCATCAAGGAGAGCGAGAGAGAGAATGAGTGAAACAGACCTCAAGAGTTCCTTTTCCTCTTGAAAATGCTGACATGCAAGTAGGAACTCTGTTTATTCATTCAGTCTGTCTCTCCGTGTCCTCACTCTTTCTCTATTTGGGCCTCAGTGCTGACCCATCTGAGAAGCTCATTCCCATTTTTCTGTCAGCCATCCACACAATGCAGTATTCAGAGTGTCCGATCCAGGCCTACGTGACACCAGAGCCAGATGATTTGAACTCTCCCCATCATCAACCCCACCCTCCTGACATATGCCCAGATATGGTAGCAGGTTTGTGCCAACAACCAAAAGCATGTCAGTATATAATTTTTTTCTTTAAGAGTTTTCATTCATCCGGGTCATTAGAAAATCTGGTACCTCGTTCATTGGTAACTGTACTTTGTTCTCCATTCTTTCAACTACTTTACCAGACTCCACCAGCCTATCAGATATTCATATGTTTTGCATGTCTAATCCATCTGCCAGTCTACTCAAATATAATGTTTCCTGTCATAATGATGCAAACAGTCAAATAACAATTGTAATAGAACTACAATACATGTGTCATAAAAGGGTGTTTTTATTTTCCACAAAATGTGCATAATTCCAAATGCAACATCCTGATTCCAAGCTTCTATCCTTCTTATATCTAGCAGAGATACCAATGCTGCCCTTTTCGTGCAAGAAAATGGCTGGCCCAAAGAATTACTGCCTGCATTCAGTGTAGCAAAAATTAAAGGTATAAGGGTAGTTTAAAGCTTGTTAAAACTTTAGTGTTTTCAAGCGTCTAAAAAGTAGTATGAATATATATACTTCTAAATAATTTCCAAGTCTGATTCAAATGAGTCTCAGCCTCAGACATCCCATGGTCCACTGGCTAAACGTCTGATGCAGAAGGCACAGTTTTCTGGAAACACTTTAGCATGTTCGAAGTAGTCATCTGATTGGTGGAATTTCACAGGATTTCCGGGAGACACGTTCGTGAATGTCCACGGTCTGTTAATGCGGTGACATTTCCACGCCTCTCAACATGACGCGGCACAAAACGAAACGTGATTGGTTGCTTTCCCTGTCAGTCATATGGCCTCTTGGGTGGGCGTTTGCCAAAGAAAGTGGTGAAAGTTCCAGACCTTTAGTATGAAGGTTCGGCTATGCGAGACTAAGTTCAAATTACCTATAAGGTCTGTTATACGATTTACTGAACAGTATAGACAAGACACTGGAATGATGGTACAGGATGTACATAATTAGAGAATATAGGTCAACAAGTGTTAATGTAATAAAAGGCTTCAATCCCTAACTATTTTAGGTTAAAGTGAACAAAAATCAGTTATTGAATACATTATCATTGTTTACTGTATGTCTCCTTTCAACCTGTCTCCACATAAGGTAAAATGACCCCTAATTTGAGCTGTCAGGTACAATTAGACATAAATTTGACATGATTGTGTCATTCCCATAAACAGAAAGATGTCCCAGCTAATATATCACTGAACAGTTAAGACCTCAGCAAAATATTTTTTTTATTTGCATTATCATTAGTTTTTAGATCAAAAGTACAGCATTCTTCCCTCTTAGAAACATCTCTGAACTGCTGCCAAGCTTTTTGCTTTAGACGTGGATAAACTCATTCATCCATTTATGACCTTAAGAATATATTATTGTAGTTCATTGTTGGGGGATCTCCTGAATAAACTACAACTGGTTCAAAATGCAGCAGCGAGAGGGCTCATTAGATCAAAGAAATTTGACCATATAAGCCCAATTCTGTTATCATTGCACTGGCTGCCTTATTAAGTTCTGAATAGACTTTAAAATCCTGCTAATAATTTATAAAGCATTGAATGGTCTAGCACCTCAGTATCTCTGTGAACTATTGTCAGATTACAATCCATGGCGCACACTGCGATCGCAAAACTCTGGTCTGTTAATATTTCCCAGAATATCAAAATCTTCTAAAGGTGGTCGATCCTTTTCATACTTGGCTCCTAAACTTTGAAATAGCCTCCCCAGCCAGGCTTGGGGTTCAGAGACAATAAATTTAAAACAAGTCGGATCTGATGGTCGAGTGGTTCTTGCTCCGACATATGTTGCCGGTGCGTTCTGGGCAACCAGAGTTCAAATCCCGGCTCGTGGTCCTTTCTCCAACCCCACCACCTCTCTCTCATCCACTTCGCTTCCTTTCCTCTCTAAAATAACTGTTTGTTCAATAAAGAACCTCATCTCTTTAATATAGCTTTCACCTAACTCACTGATAGCACTGTTAACTCACCGTAAGCAGTCTATGCCATAATTAAGTTAGCTTGTCGGAACCAAACACACAAACACACCCATGATAATGTCACTGTCTGTGAGCGGCATCTACGGTAATATCAGTTTTTGCTTTTCATGTTCCTTTACATTGGGTTCCTGAGGACACCAGAGGTCGTCAGTCCAAGCTTTTCCCAGTTCAGCCAAACGCTCATGAAGATTGGAAGTCCACCTACATTTACATTCACATTTATGTATTTGGCAGATGCTTTATCAAAAGCGACTTACATTGCATTGTATTATAAATTTGTTTCTGACTATGAGCACTTTTCCACCATCACGCCGAATAGTTCTAAGCACAGTCTGAAACGATTACAGTTAAGTTTCCATGTGAGCCTGGTTCGACACGACACTATTACAAACTGTTCTCGGCTCAGAATTTTCAACACGGATCTATAACTGTGCTGAATCGCGCTATTGACTGCGCGCAGAGCAGTTATAGCTCAGTCTCTTGTGTTACCGAGGCAGCGCGTGATGTGTTTGTGTTGTCTCAAAATTTCTGTTATCAGACCTGGGATGGAAAATGAAACAATTTACTCCAGCTCCGGCCGTCCAGAGGCCTCCGAGTCCCCTGCTCTTCCGCCAGAGCCCGCTGTCCAGTCGCCTTAGTCGGTCGCCGAACCACCTTCGGCTCTGTTGGACTCCTCCCTCTCCCCGCCTACACCTTGGTCCTCGGTCCCTCTGTCTCCACCCTGGCTCCTGTTAAGGCGCGAAGTCGCACCTTTTTGAGGGGGGGCGTACTGTAACAATCCTCATCTCCGGACTACACTTCCCATAATCCCTAGCACCCGTCTCATCTGATCTTCATCGTTGGACATTTTTTGTTTATCCCCATCACCTGTGTATCCCTCATTATCTGTTGTATTTAAGTTCTCCCCTTCCTAGTGTTCTTTGTCTAGAATTTTAAATGTATGGTTATGTTTTGTTGCTTATCCCTGTGTTTCTATATGGATTAAAGGAAACCCGGTTTGATTACCTTCTTGTTGTGATTACACATCAGACTAAGCGAGTATCTTGCAAACGCGAGCGTATCTTTCATTAAAAACCCTTTCGTACGAGTCTGCAGCAGGCACGTATTTTGACATGACGGGCTAAATACGTTACATGTTTTGCCTAACTTCGCATTACTGCTTCCCCTGAAGAGGAGTCACGGATCGCCTATGGTGAGAAAACATTACAGTACAAAGTAAATTACATTACTACAATAACAAACATCTCCAGGCACCTGCTCCCTGTCCGCCATTGTCCCGCTGCCTGCACATGAGCGCGCTGATGATGTCTGCGTGGACAGGGTGCACAGTGGGATACAAAATACGCTGACTGAAAATGTACACACGATGTATCATTGCCCCCGGACCGAGGGCAGTAATTGGTCCAACGTTTTTTGACCCTACGCCTTTCACAGAATATATATAATTATAAAAACACCAATGTTTCGCTTTTCTTGCTACCAGGATGTTAAGAGACTTCCAACCAGCATGAAAGAAAAAGTTTCTGAACAGGATTGCCTACTCAGCCTTTAAAGTTAAACAATTCCAACTTGCAAATTTGTGTTTTTAACAGAGATGCCAAAAGAGAGGCTTTGCATGCATCTTTAATGTTGTTGATACAAATAATAAAATTCTAGGGATTTTCTAACCCAGTCCCCTGTAGAGCAATTGATGGAGCATTGTGTTAGTAAGACAGGGGAATTACGTTTGATTCCAAGGGAACAAAATGTATAACTTGAATGCACTGTAATAATGTGATAAATGTACAGTAGGTTAACAACCCTGTACCACCATTGAGTGAGAAACAGCAAAAGAACAATATTGAGTTTATGGCACGTTGACCTGATAAGGTAACGCTAACTTTAGAGATGGTACTCCACCAAAATGAACTGGATTAAATAAAGTAGGCCTACACGTTCAATATTTACTTTTCAATAATCAATAATATAAATAGCAGTAAATACATATTTAAAAAATACATATCAAGAACTATTTAGAAATAATACAAAATTATATATTTGGATATTTGTAAATAAAATGTGGGTATAAATAAAACATTAAGAGCTACATATAATTTTAACATAAAAAGCTAATTAAAAATAACAAATTATTAGCATACGCTTGACATATATGGACTGCTCTCAAAAATGTTGTCTAGGTAGCAGGTTTTATACAACATCATGATCTCCAGTCTTTCATTCAGGGGCCCCAGCTCGGTTCATCTGCTCTATCGCTCGTCCTCCACCAGGGCTTCCGTTTGTTTTGACTAAATGATATTGCCTGCGAGAGTTGATTCACACAAATACCCTGTCTAGCGTTGCGACCAATCGCGCTGCGCCGGTGACGCTGCGGAGGGCCGTCCGTCCGCGCGCTTGCATTCATAAACGGATGTGATAAGTGTTGAATGTACTGCACAGAGACGAAACTCGGACCATGGCGGAAGAAGACGACACGAAAATCCGGATTTTGCAGAGTCTCCGAGGAAAGATCTGTAAGTGGAACGGCAAGGTTTGAGTGAGTGTGTATGCGTGTGTTTAGACGGCTTTAAGAAAGAAAGAGACGAAAATGATCGGGCGCGGGGGAGAAGAGGGGCGCGGTACGAGGCGAGCAACACACAAACACACAAACACACACACACACACACACACACACACACGTACGTACATAACACATACGCACACACTCGTATTCAGCGCCAGTGGACGAGGCTCTGAGAAACTAACGCTGTTTGGCACATTAGATGGTTTACACTTACAGTTTTAAGGGTTGCTTTATTTTCACGGCTCATTCACGTAACGTTACTGAATAGCAGTGACAGATAATGAGTGAGTTAGCCGTACTGCTAACGCGCTCAGTAGCCTGATCACCGCTCATAACAACCATGTTATTTACTCGTTTAAACTGGTACGCGTGTGAAATTTTTTATTTAGCCACTTTACCTAATGCAATCTTCATGTGACTGGAGGTAATGGGCGGTTATTTTATTCATTCTAACCCGGGCTGTTGTTGTGAAACAGACAGCGGTATCCTCGCTGAAATTCTGACACATTCTAAACTGGACGGAAGTTGTTCCATCGCTTTAAATACGAGCACTGCGACATATAATTACAATAATCACAATTTGCTTAAATTAGATATTTAAATGTATTATAATATATAAACTATGTACAAAGTGTAGTATAGCGTCTATAATCAAATAACTTTGAAGCATGATTTTACTTTTAACGTTAGTGGAGTTTTATATTTAAAATGTAATAAAAACGGTCACCATAGGTTTTAATAAATACTACAGTTGTACCTTCATACTACAGTTAGGCTACTTAAATCGAAATGGGATCATGTAGCCACCTCAAAAATAAACGGAGATATTAATAGTTTTTTTATTTTACTAAAGTAACAGCCACTGTATTAATGTTGTTATATTCAGTGCAATGGTATTTTTTAAGTAGCATTTAAAATTCATGATATATGGTAAGCACTGAGTACTATATACTGTAGTATTACCTTCTGGTACCCTTAACTAATAATTTCTTGTAAGGGATATGACCAGTGATATTGAAACGCTCAGGCAAATTAATAGGTGTTTTGTGTCCATAACTATAAATAAGGAGATGATTTACTATTTGTCTCAGGAAGTTTCTAAAAAGTAGATCTATGTGTAAGCTTAAAATTAATTTCTATGCTTAGATCTTTAAGCTGGTAAAATGATTGGTGCTGACGTATTTTACGTCTCCTACCCCTCACCCACCCAAAAAAATTAATGAACTGAAACCTTCTGTGTTGCAAGTAAGTTCGTGGTAAATCAGAATGTGGTGTTAAGCTCACTGACAGCATCATATCCACGATATTGCATAATTCCTGTGAAGTACCACAACACAACACCTTGTTTTTACTGGAGAACAAAAAGAAAACCCTTTACATAAATGTGAGGAAAGATGGCTATGCGACGGGATGTTTATTTGGTAGGATTTATAAAAAAAGTTTAAATGTTTAAACTGCAAACTTGTAGTTTGGCTGTGAAAAAAATAAAGGAGATCATAATAGATCTGTTCATGTTAATCTTACATACAGCATGAACATTATGAACATTTTCAAACGGTCACGTGAAAGACATTTCCTTTTATCTTGCCACCTGGATGAGGGTAGGGTTTTTATGATTACAGTAACCGCTCAATAACCTGCGTTATACCACTGTACTGAAACAGCTGTTTACATTGGAGATGTAAGGGTATTTTACTTAGACACACAGGACGATGTTTTTTGGAAGTCGGTTGGAAGTTGGGACTTTTGAGGCCTTTGGCTAGCTTGAAAGTCCCAACCTCAAGTCAAATCCGATAGTGCAGAGTAAAGTGATGATGCTGAGAATAAGTTTGTGTAATTTAGCAGGTTAGTAAAGTAGCAGGTTTATATTGAAGTTTACATGTAAAAGCATAAAAGTTTATTGTATGTAATCTGACAGACTACTATAGTGCAAATTAACAAATGCCTCTTATGAAGAATTGGGAAATTCGCTAAATATTTTTGCTCATACATTTTCTTATACGGTAGACACAAAAGTTTTCAAAAAACCTTTTTAGAAAAAAATGGTGTTAAATGTCAAAGACTTCCGAAAAAATGTTGTCTAGATCACAACCACTAAACTGTCACACGACCACTTCCTACTTTCTTCCTTACCATCCTGAATAAAATATTTGTAGGGGGGTACAGACTGAATGTGAACAGAAACATCTCCCGTGACACGAACATGCTATCAAATCTTATCTGAGCATATCTGAAACTCAAATGGGACTGCGTGACACAGAGAGATTGATCAATCTCTGAGTCATGTAGTTAATACTGTGAGATCTGTATTGAGCCGAATATGTGGCATTTTTGCCATCTGGCATCATCAATTTTCGAAACATATCTTATATAAAAGAAACGTAGGAATTAATTTGTTTTGTGATATGTTTGTGTTTGACAACTGCTGTTATGTGTTTGATAATCAGGCAACTGCCCAGTGCTCTGGGGGTTGAATGTAAGTCAATTAATTTTTCATTCACAAAAGCACACTACAGTTTCAGAATGACTGTTATGACCGAGCGGTGCAGAGTTGAGCCGCGGTGGCTACTGTGTGCAGTGCGTCATGCTGTAGTTATGGCTTTGTCCACGTAAGAGCTATAAACAGTACATATGGCGACACGTATGTCAAAGCATAACCACAAATGCGTTTACAGCCACAACAAACCCAAATAAAACATGGGGTTGCAGGGATTGCAGCATTTGTAGTGTGATTGATTTACTACCGCAAATACTATTAATACTCATCAGCTAGGGTCACCTTAATGGATAGTTCACTAAGAAAATTCTGTCATCATTTATTCACCCTCATGTCATTCCAAACCTGGATGTGTCCCTTTCTTCTGTGGAACACAAAATATGATATTTTGAAGAAAGTTCCTAACCTAACAGCACTGGCCCCCATTCCCTTCTATTGTACCAGTGCAAGTGAATGGGGCTCGTCACCATCAAAATATCTTCTTTTGTGTTCTGTGGAGGGAAAGTCAAAGTGGTTTGAAGTGAGAAGAGAGTGAGTCATAAAGTGTTGACATATGATGTTAAGGCTACAAAATAACTGTATGGCCTGATAGTGTAAACGTTTTTGAAACCTTGCATCAAAAATATTATTACTCATCTGTAGAAATCTGCGCAAGGGGAATTAAACAGAAATCTCTGTAGATTTCCACATAATTGGGATGCCTGTCATTCACAAAAGTTTGATTTTTGTTTTAGTTCATTACTTACCTCGAACAGTTTGAATCAATTCTATTGTTCTTTATTAAACCGAGAGGTGAATTTAAGTGTAACATTTAATCTTTTTTAACGTGAACGCGTCCTTCGATTTATACGCGAACACACCACAGGTTTTGACGCCTGCACATTACGACAAATTGAAATATCTTTCCATGCCTACAGAGGTCAGGTTTTATTCTACTACCTTGAATCGATGCACCCAGGACACGGTTGGCATCTATTGGTTTAACTAATTACTGCAAGAAATAGAAAGCGCATGCATGACCTTTGCATACTTAGTTCGTGAGGTAACAAAATTCCGGCAGTGTACATACTATTCTGACAACGAAATTTTCGTTACGCACACTGTAGGCTATCCACCGCATACGCGTAAAAAGGGAACTATACTTCATCCTTAAGTCTGCAGTTCAGCAGATTGTACTGCAAAATAAACACGCATTATGTCAGATTAAATTTGAGTTTGCGTGAATCTTTAACTTTTCCTCATAACTCATGCCACACAGCATGTCCTGCAGAGTTAAACATAGTGCATGGTTAACTGTCGGATGATATGTCACAATCACAGGTTTAAGCAGCGACACAAACCATATCCAGGGACCATTATAGAGACTTAGCTTTTTGTGCTGTAGGACAATAAGACTTCATCTAGCGACCACAGTGAACACACTAGCAACAGGCTAAAAACCCTGAAAACAACTGCATAGCACTGTCCTTGTAACCACCAGCATCTTATTGACAATCTTGTTGAGAAAATCTGCTTTATATTGGGCTTGCAACTCCAATATCTGCTATGTTCAGCCACACGTTTCAACTGGAAAGTGTAGTGGACAAATTCATACCCTCATTGGTTACAGGGCACTCATTATATCTGATGTTATCTTATTTTTCTTTTCCTCTTTTTTTGTGCACAAACGGCCACATTTACATGTGGTCACCAGCACCGGCACAGTTGTGTCTGCACATATACAAACAGCAGGAGGAAATGTTTTGATGTTGTGATGTGTTCGAGAACTGCTAGGCATTTAATATCATGTCAAGAGCAGACAGCAAAGAGGAACTTTATAAGGATCTGCCTCAATGACAACCATCTTACAACACACTCTTATGACTTCACACCGGCCACAATGTTCCTGCGATCATCTATCTATCATGCAAGCATATAAAGTTAAGACAAATATTAGAAAGGCTAAAAGGCCTCATCACCTGGACAAAATGTACTTGGTTTATGGGCAGACCCAAACCAAATCTGCTTACACAGATTTGCACAGAATGGGAATGTCTGTCATTCACAGACTTCTATTTGCATGCTTCCCCCCTTGTGTGTTTGTCTTGAGTTGAGTGTTTTATGCTTTTTGCTTAACTAACAAATGTCTAGTACATTTAAAAACATTCCACTCTGCAGAGTATACCTGAGCCTGCTTACAGGATATATGATACAGTATCCCAAAATGCACTATGCCATATACCTTAAAACTATGTTTTTAACTTTAGACTGCCCAAAGACGTTTTTACACAAATGTGGATTAAAACTGCCAAATCGTAAACTGATAATGTAACTGACATCCAGACATTATTACAAAAACAGGGTGATTATTTGTATTTTCCTCTTATCACCCTACAGTATCATACTACAGTAAGTAGTTTATACTGTAGAATATTATAGTTTTACTATTATAAGTATACACTCTTAAAAATGGAGGTGCTTAAAAGGTTCTTCACAGCGATGAGAAGACACTTTTTGGTTCCACGAAACAATCAGTCAAACGTTCATTAGAACCAGCTCTTTTTGCCTTTTTCAGCCCCTTTTTCACCACAAAGAACCTTGTTTAAAACAGAAAGATTCTTCAGATGTTTAAGGTTCTTTATGGAACCAAATGGCATTGAAGAACCTTTGGAAGCACTGTTTTAGAGTTGAGTGTTAAAGTAATTACTCTTGTTGTCAACGTAATAGATTTAGTAAATTGATCAATTGTATTAAATACTGTATTAAAGCTTAATATATCGTATACTAAGGTTTAAAAACCCTAATGTCTAGTATTTTCACTACAGCTTACTAAAGTAAATGTTACAGTATTTTTTATGTGCAGGGTTTAATAATAACTGCCTGTCATACCATATTAAAGGACAGTGAAAGCCGGATGTTTTCTGGGGGAACAGCAGTCAGTTACACAGTTTATCAGTGATTTCACTGCAAAATTCCACAACATCAGAATGAGGTTATAACTGTATTTCTAAGATGGTTGTATAATATAATAATAATATAATGCGCTATGTGAAATACATCCTATTTAACTTACTTTTTTCACAAAATTGTATTCATGTATGCAGTAGGGGTTTAATGACCTAAATTTTTTTTAAGTCGACTATTCTGTGATAAGTCACATTTTCCTCGACGTTGTTCGTGCAACCCCTAGTATGCAGTATTACATTCAAAACAGAGCGCATGTTCATTCCAATTTTTCCGATTTCGGTAAGACTATGCAAAATAAATGATTGCAGGTTTGCTAAATAAATGGTCAGAAACGTTTAAAGTAGCGTTTAAAGGCATCACAGCTGACCTCTGGGACTGATTCAGGGCAAGAGAACTTAACCAACAGCTCAAGAGTCGCTTTAATCTTCACAGTCCGTGTCTCTGGGATTAGACATTAATAGTTCTTTAAAGAGCTGAAGCCGATTGGCGACGTCACCTCACATGCCCCTAACATGTTGTGCTTACACAGTCAACACTGAACTGACTGCTCTATTTAACAGCATTTATGTTTACTATCTCAACCAGTTCATACTGTACGTGCCGTGGAGACATGCAACACTCTTCGATACACAATCTCACGGGACTATTGATGTGGCTGGCTTATTCATATGAAATGATGCGATCTTATTTGTACTTTCGTGCCTGTGTTATTTGTTTTAGGGGTGGGGTTAGGGAGGGGCTTCAGTAGCCTTTTTTAAATCTAATATCGTACGTTTTTGTAATTTTGTAATAATTTCTAAAAATATATTGAGCAAAAATAAAAATAACACTTTTAGTGACTGAATAGATCATCAGATTAGCCAAAATGTTACAGAATCAAATGAGAGGCAGAGGACAGGTTGTGATGACTGACTAACACACCAGTTTTGCAGAAAATATTCTAAGTCTCCTGTGCAGTTCTCCACAGATGATATGTTATTTTATTACAGTACAGTTATAACTTGATTCGTTCAGGTTGGTACAGTTTTCAGTTTGTTTGTGTAACTGTCACTGTACGGGTGAGAAAATGAGGGCAAGTGTGTGTATCCCTGTGACAAACTCCAAAGTTTTCTGTGTGTGAGTATTTCAGAAGCTCTTCATAGTTTGTTTGTTCAGGCCTCACGGTTGCGGTTTGCGTTCACTTCCGTTGCTAAGCATGTAGTAGTACACACACTAGCTTGTCTCGATCGCACCTGTGTGTGTGTGAGCAGAAGGGTTAACCGTAGGGCATTGCATGCTGTCACGGCTCCCTGTGGCAATGTGCAGCTGGGAGTTGAGTTTCCTCTGTGCTTTATCTGTGTCGACTGCAAGCATCATTATTTGTTGCTCAGCGTTTGCTATTGTTTTCTTAATGGTTCAAGGAAAGATGTATGCGTGTGTGCTGAAACAGACATGCATTTTCTGAAGGTGTTCTGTGTGGGCCCATACCAACTCATTATCTGGACTAAATGGATTTTTTTGTTTTTTTGACTGGTTTTTGTGCAGATCTTTGTTTATCAAACCTTTATTGAGTGAATTTCATTATCTTTTGAAATACCCTGTTAAGGTCAAAAGAAAATAAACTAATTTCACAATGAAAAAATCCATTCCAAATTTATATATGACAATTAAGGCCCCACATTTTCGTTGTAGTGTAAAAATGCTTTCATTTCTCATAATAAGTTTCTCACTCTATAATTAAATCTTTAACAGATAATATTAAGATTCATAAATCTATACATTTTTGATGTTCACAAAATAGAACGCATTGCATAACATAAAACATTTCTTTGAAATGTAAACCTTATACTGATCAAGTTTGTTTGTATTTTAGCTGTTAAGTAATGCAAATCCATGGCTTATAAAAGACAGAACAACTGGCCTTTTCATATATGTTCATTATTGTTGAGTATTCTATAGCTGTGTAATCCTGATAAGGTTTGATGTGGTCAAAATCATGCCTACATCTGTCCCCCGCGATACACAACCACATATTAATGTATCTACGCTTGTTTGAATTTGATCTTTTGAATCAGCGCTCTACTGGAAGCCCCGTTGCATGCTGGGAGGAAGTTAATGCTTCTCTTCTGTAACCACATCTGAGATGAGCTTCACGTATAGCAGCCACATCCTCCTCAAGCCTCTGCATCACCACACCACTCCTGCAAGTGTGTGTATGTGTGTGTGTGAGCGCAAACACTAACGAGAGTGTGCTCGTTAGTGTTTGTACATTGAGGACTCCACAACTGACAAACCTCTAATCCAATTGTGTGCAATATTCAGCATTATTAATAACTTCTACAAGCAATGTGAATGATAGTTTGAACAAGATGAAGTGTTTATCTATTCTTGTGCGTGTGTGATCATGTTTTGCAATATGTGCAGTTTGGCTTTTTGTGAAAATGTATAATTGTCGTAGTATGAAAACAAATGTATCTATTACATTTTCTAACAGCAGACGCTTTTATCTTAAACGACTTACAAAAGTTAGGAAAACAACAATGTGTTCTTAAAATGTGTGTGTGCACAGGTTTAGATATATTTGATAAACATGATAAAAAACAGAAAAGCAACTTGGTCTGCATTTCAGAATGCATGATACACGAGTCGGTCATTGGTGTGTCAACGTCCCTTCTGTGTGTGTGTCTGTTATCTTTAACACTACGTCCTCTGTCGACAGGCGAAGCAAAGAATCTGGGTCCGAGCTCAGGGCCGAACCGTCTCCGTGACCTCTGCACATTCTGTACCATCAGTCTGGACCAGGAGGAAGTCTACCGCACTAAAGTCTACGAGAAGAGCGTCAGGTGAGCGGACAAACACAGTTTGGTATAAGCACATTAACATCGCCTGACATGCAAAGCCTTGTGCTGATGCTGATGATATTTATCTGTGTATAGCTACTTTCATGTGTGGTTTCTATGCTGCTTTACAGAAATGTACATGGCAAATGGCCTATATTTTCCTTCCTGCTTCTCACTCGTACAAGTAACATATTGTGAAAATGAATGGGTGGTCAGCGTTTTCTTCTTACCATGCTTTGAAATAAATAAAAATAGTTTATAGTAAATAGTTTTTTGTATCTGAAGAAAATTTCAGTTCTGCTAAGGTCTATTTCCAGTGTATTTTGGGTGTTTTTTTATTGTATTGCTGAAGTGTTTTAGGTGGTTGAAAGAAGTTGCTAAGGTGTTCTTTGAAACAACAGAGGGCGGCTTGAATTAACCGGGTCGATATCAACATAAAAGTAGTAGTAGTAGTAGAAGTTTACTAGAAGATTGTTACTCTGTTACAAAGATTTACCTTGGTTTTACAATGGTATTTGAATTAAAATCATAGTTACAACAAATTGACTATTGTCTCGCAAAAATAATGGTTTAACATTTATTGTATTTCCGTGGTCATACAAATAACAGTCCGTGAGAAACATACAAACCATAGTAATATGGTAATATATATATTAAATACCTTACTAAAATTACATATATATTATAACAACAGTATGCTGGAAACAAACAACTGGTAGTTTGTAAATACTGTGCAAATTCTTTTTATTTTAAAACTTTACATTCCTACCTTAAAAAGTGTTTTCATACATAGAGTTGCCTGTACAGATATATCATATCCTCTAGACTCCCCTCAAACTCGTTCACTTTCTAAAACGTTGCCAGGGTGTTTTGATTGATTGCTAGGGTGTTCTGGTGGTTGCTAGGATGTTGCCATATGGTTGCCATGGGATAGTTTTTATCTGTTTTAGGAGAAAAAAAGGTTGAGTACACCTCTCGTCAACACAGGTTTCGAATGCTTTCATTTATTTTAACAGTTTAGCATTTTTTTGTAAAATATAAACAACCGTAATGCCCAAATTTGAACAAAGCAGATCTTTTGCTGATCTTTGACTTGCTTGTTGCTTCTGCTTGATACTGGATTAATACAATTTTGTTTGACAGCATTATTTTGTTTACGTTTTCAGACGCAAAAATGTCTAGTCACAAATTCTTTTTTTTATCTCTTTCTAAAGGCTTTTCCTCTCTTGGTGTTTCACAACTGTTTTTTTCTCTGTTTAAAGGGCTCAGTCGGCTGTGTCTGAGGAAGCGTGTCCACCTACGCGTTCCTCACTTTTCTCTCTCACATTTGCTATCTGTCACATTCTTTCGTTCACACACTCGTTTGTACTCACCCTCTCTCAGAAGGTTTTTTTCCTCAATATTTCTTCAGCTTTACCAATCAGACATTTTATTTAACACAATTTCTTCACCTTGTAGTCATTTGTAGCTATTTGTGCTCAGTTTGGCGTATATACAGCTGGTTTTTACCTGTAGTTATGTTGAATCTGTGTTTGTGTGTGAATGTATGTGGGAGCGCATGCGCTGTCAAATGCGTGGGCAATAAGTGTGTGTATGTGTAGTTGGAGTGTGTGTGTGGGTGGATGAGCATTCTCCGCTCAAGTGTCAGCTGAGGTATTTGACTGTTACTGTCACACGGCTAAAAGTAATAGTCGCACGGTAAATTATAGTTTTTTAACATTTGTAGTTTCTTGGGATATTATGATCACACATTATAGGAATAGTTCACGTAAATATTCGCATTTTCTTATAATTTACCCTCATACCGTTTTGATAGAACACACATATTACAACAAGTCATGAGATGCATGAGCCAATGAGATTTGAGTTAGCTGGCATAGTTTAATTTTAAAAGGCTGATTTGTTTGTTTACATGAATACCAACATATCAATCACTAAATAAACTGGACTTATTTGGATTGCTTTAATAATGGATGAATGAGCTAATTGAAAAAAGATGTCACCTAAAGCTGGGATGGGATTGGGTTGAGTAAGTTATCAGTGCATTTTTGTATTTAAGTCAAGTATTTCTTTATGATTATAGTTTAATGGTATATTAAAATATGTATAGGATTTTTGGTCTTGATATTTCTTGATAGTGGCACCAAAATTATTCAGGACGGTTCACCCAAAAGTCAAAATTCTGTAATTTACTCAATTTAAAATTAGGGATGCTCCGATCCGATATTTGTATCGGAAATCGGCGTCGATACTGAATAAAATTCTAGATCGGGTATCGGTGACAAATTACACCGATACCCGATCTAGCTGACATAAAATTACTGCTAGGCGATGTAAAAGTTCATGGAGACACTGGCGCTTAAACTCTCGCGTGGCTGTGCTTTGCGAGGCGTGTGACATCATACGCTAGCAACCTGCTCTGTACGTAGTGCACGTGAACAAGCGAACATAGCTTACATTGAGCAGCGAAAAGCATGGAGCGAGCAAAAATATCTGCCATTTAGATTTATTTTAGAACAGCTACGCCAACAAGTTACGCCGCTGTTTGCAATACATGCGAAGTAAATTTTCCGAGGGGTGGTGATAAAGCTGTTAATTATGTCATGCCAAAAATCACACCTAGTTCAATAACCTGAAGAAACTAAAACGAGACCGTACGAAGCAGCTAACTTTGGAGGAGACAACGGAAAGAATTCAGAAATGTCCATCTGGTAGTGTGAAAGCAGCGAAAATCACTGAAAGCATACTGAATTTCATTGTTATGGATTTGCAACCGCTGATTTATCTTAGACCTGAACTGTACCAAAAAGTCTGCAAACACGTATACGAACAAAAATAAAGATGTCAATGCGGTGAGTTTTGGGGATAATTTCATTTTGAATTTCTATTTGCCAAGAACTAAACTATTATATATTTTTCTGTTTATTTTTACATTTGCAGTTTTACCAAGCTAGGGAAGCTACTGTTTTATTTATCTATTTCTGTGTTGGATGTTAACTTTGATTTCCACTAAACTTTAGCTTAGTTAAGCTTTCCTGTAGCTCAGTGGTAAGAGCAGGTTATGGCTTCGATCCCAGGGGATTGCAAACACCTATGTAAAATGTATAGGATAAAGCAATGTAAGTCGCTTTGGATAAAAGCGTCTGCCAAATGCTCAAATGTAAATGGACTTTGCTTTAATGACTTAAGCATTAAAAACAGCTGATTCCTGTTTGAATATCTAAAGCAGTAAAGCTATTACTTTTTTGCTCAATTTCAGCTGCTTTTTTGTTTATTGTGCATTGATTTTTTTAATTCTATTTGCACATAGCAGTTATTAAGAGATTTTGTTTCCATTTATGTATACCCGTTTATCAAGCTATTGAAGTTGTTGTTTTATTCAGCTGCTTAATTTGCACTTTAATTTTAAATTTAAAAGTTTAAGATGGTGAACATTTTGTTTTATTTTGCTGGTTTAATAAATAATTCAATACATTTGTGAATCATTTGTTTGTTATTTTGTTTTACGGGGTCAGGAGATGTCTTGCACACAGTTTATTAAGTAATTGTGCACTTTAAAGATGTTACCCTAGTATCGGATCGGTACTCAGTCTCGGTCAATACTGAATATCAGGTATTGGAATCGGTATCGGAAGCAAAAAAGGTGGATCGGAGCATCCCTACTTTAAATTGTTCCAAATCCTTATAAATTTCTTGTTCTGATGTACACAGAGAAAGATATTTGGAAGAATGCTTGTTACCAAAGAAGTAACCACCATTGACTACCATAATAAGGAAAAAATGTCTTTGTTCTGTTGAAGATATTTGGAAGAATGTAGGAAAACAGAAGGTTCTGGGGTACCTTTGACTATCCAGGGCTCCAAACAAAAAAAGTGAACTACGATCCATTGCCTCCTATAAACCACATAACATGAATTTACATGTTTAAATCACATACTTTTAGTTATCCTGTTTTGTGTATATCTTCCCTCTCATAGGTTTTGCTCACATCAATTTTTTTATATTAAGACAGGGCCATGTGTTATCTGAAGACTTTTTTTATGCCTGAAAATTTGGGGAAAATCTGCAGAATTATTTTAAATATCTTTATATTTCTACACAAAAATGAATGTGTTTAATAAGTCTTCAGATGCTGCTTGTCTTTAAATGCAGAGGACAGGGGGTTTGGTTCTCCCTATTTAAAAAGAGGCAGTAAAGTGGTGTTATCGATTGATGATTGATTGAAGACTGATTATAATCTGAACACACTAGACAAAATTAGTCTGAATTCATTTGAACTAACATAAAATGTGTATGTCAAGACCATATTTATATGTATGGTATGAATAGGATAGCCTATATTATTATTATTTTTAAATTGAAAGCAAAACGAAAGGGCTTATGTTATTTTGTGGATTTTAGTTTGTAGTAATGACATTTTTCTGGATGTTGTAGTAACTACAGTTTAACCATGATGTAGTTCAACTATGATAATACAAATTGTATGAAATCAGAAAAACATGTTTTGATGTGCTAATATACACAAAATGGTGCTCATAAATATATATATTTTTAGCAAAAAAGCCAATAAGCAGGCTAATTGACCATATAGGTTGATATCTGAATGTTTTACTTCAACTGTGGAATCGAAACTGGGAATCGATAAGAATCAAAATCGGTAAGCAGAATCGGAATTCAAACGATTCCTAAACCTACTCACTAATTTTCTTTTTGGTCACAGATGCGAGCGACCGTTTTAACCGCAGTCTGAAACCCTGCTACCACTGTCAATGATGGCCAAGAACTGTTTGGTTACAAGCATACTTCCAAATATCTCTTTGTTTTCATCAGAACAAAGACATGGACTATGCCTTTAAGCTGCGTGTATACATGTGTGAATTCCATAGTATTAAAAAAACGTAACACTTTTATAGTTTAAAGAAGTAATAACATCTGACTACAACCCACTTAAATTTATCAAACAGATTTTTGATACCTCTTGAAATTTACTACTCAGCTGAGACTCAAGAGTTTGTTGTGGTTTTACTCCTCTTTCCTGAAGGCCACCTGTACACGTGTCCTCTGGGAAGACAGCTGGCTAATTCTCTCGGCACATCTACTGCACACAGCCAGCCAAACGTCTGACTTGCTTGAACTCCTTTTAAGTGTAATTAGTAGCCAATATTTTAGTTGGATCACAATGCTTAACAACACGCTTGTGGTTTGCATGCATAAAAGAAGAGGAAAATGCTATTCCACAGGAGTTTCGTATAAGTTCTCAGTTATGTTTTGTCCTGTGTTGTTTCTTAGGAAGTTTGCTAAAAATCTTATACAAAAATAGACAATTTTCCAAATACATTTAAATGAATGTGGTTTGCATATTTCAGATAATTTGGGCGTTGTTATGTTTGATATGTGACTCATATTATGTACATTACAAGTTAAAGTTTGGAAACACTTGACTAAAATCTTTCTAGTGATCTTAAACATATTTTAATCTCAAGTTATATGTCCGCAATGTTATAATGTCTGCAGTTACTTTTGTTGACAAAAATATAGTTGTCCATCATATAAATGTCTTTTAGTATAAAACAAACAATTTGATTAAAATATTTTTAGTCCAAACTACTCCTTTAAGGGAAACATCTGCGAAGCAGGAAAGTTAGGCAAGTCTTGATTTAATCTTGTTGTTGTCTAGTAGAACCAGTTGTAACATAATGAGATTTTTAAAATGTCTTCTGCTGTGAGCTATGCTTGGTGTCACTTTTATGATTTAACACTATTATTTTTGTATTTCAGTCCGTTCTATGGAGAGGACTTCTACTTTGAAATTCCCCGCCCGTTCCAATGCCTGTCCTTCTATGTATACGCCAAGAGTATGTTTCAGAAAGACCAACCAGTAGGTCAGTATCTCTCGCCCTTGTTTTCTCTCATTTCCAGATGGCCATGACTAATGGTGTACATGTCAACTAAACCCTGTGTGTATGTGTGTGTTTGTAGGAAAAGTAGCCATCAGGAAGGACGATCTATATAAGTACAGCGGAAAAGAAAACTGGTTTCACTTACAGCCTGTGGATCCACATTCAGAAGTTCAGGTTAGGTGGACCGACACATCTGAATATTGGAATGGATGCGAAACAAACACACACACCCAACAGAGCGATGTATAAAAAACGACCTTACTTCCCTCGTGCGGTTAGTCTTTAGCTGTGGTTTGAGCCAATCAGATGAGTTTATGATTACTCATCTCCTTGCTACAACCAATGAGATCAATATTTGATTAGTCAGCTCTCATATGTGGTCCAATGACTTTAAAGCAGACGTGAGCCCCACTCCACATCCTGTTTTTGTGTATGGTGTATGCACGGATCTGTTTTGTACACAAGTGTGATTCACCCTTCAGCAGTTGCGAGGACGGTCGGGCTTTTGAAGGTGTGGGTTTGCTTTATCAGAAACAAAAGGTGTTTATGCCTAGGAATTTGTGCTCGTAAGAAACATCTGTAAAAATTAAAGTGTGGAAAAAAAGCGAATAGCGAATTAAAATAACTATTATTTTTCTGTGCTAAAAGTTTTATGTAGCAATAGCTGTAACTAAAATGATGTTTTATTGACTGATAAAAATAGACTATTAGGACAAACCCACAGAATAAACTGTAGAAAAACTGATAAGTACAGTACACAACAGTCAATACTAGAGTAAATTATAGTGTACATTAAAATAATTACTATTTACTAAAAATAAAAAATACTAAACTAAAGTTTGTGTATAAAACATACTGTAAAATTGTGGAAATTTTCTGGCAGCTGGGGCCAGTAATGTTTTCCCCTTTTTTTGTACATTTGCAGTCTTTTTCGTTAATTGATGGTTTTTGGCTGTACATTATACGTGAGAAATATGTAAATCTGTAAATTTTTACAGTGCAGTATTCTATAGAATTACTTATAGTGAATTAATAAACTATTAAATACTTTATACTAATAATCTATAACTGCCCACACTTATAGAGTTCATTTGTAAAAGCAGATAAAAAAAATATGTTTTTTTCTATTGTGCATTTCAAGTATTATTCAAAACAAACCAACAGTGAAAATAAGTTATAACTCAAAAAATACAGCTAATTTACACAATATAATGACACAATTAAAAACATGCTTTTTGAGATTTATCTATTTGAGAGTTATCTGTTTTTGTTCATTTACTACGGAAGGTTCAAAAACACTTTATCTATAAATTTTACTACCGTTTACTATAGTAAATACTAAAGTATACTATATCTTTTTGTGTGTGAATATATTTTATATACCACAAAAGCAAAAATATATTTAATGTAATATATTAAACTGGGCTTTGCGTCTTTAACCCTGAGCTCAGAAAAAGGTGGGCGGCACTTCCGTCAGATAAGAACAGGCAGAACCACCCAGAGCTGACTGATATTACCAGACGTTCCTCCTCCTTTGCGCCCCTTACAGTACACCAAAATACTCAAAGCATAAACAATTGACTTAACAAAACATCAAGTTTTACGTTAATGTAAAATGACTTCCAGCATGATATATGCGCTGTGGGTCTTGTTCACACAAGTCTACACAACAGTTGCTTATTCTACATGCTTAAATCATTATAAGATTGGATTCATTGATTTTTATGTGTTTAAGGGTCAGCACAAAAATTGTATTTAAGCAACTTTAAGTAAAAAGTACAGTCAGACACATGTGTGTAGATAAATATACATTGTACTAGCATAACATTTTCTGTGTGCACTTATTTTTGAAAGGAACTTACAAAAATCTTGCGTAGGAGTTTGTGGGTGCTTTTATTTTGTTTTTCTTCTCTGTCCTTTACTTCTTGTCTCTTTCGCATTTCGAGATTATCAGCTTTACCATATTCGATTTACTGTAAAAAGATTATTTCAAACATGTTTTAAATTCAGTTGATATTTCCCTATTCACCTCTGAAGCTGAAAATACTTAATAACCATCATGATATGTATCTCAGATGATTTTATTGTTAACATATGAATTTTTGATGACTTCTGATTGGTGGGACAGGATATCATAAATGGCATTAAATAAAACTGAGGTCTTTTTGGTTTCACATGGTTGAAAAAAAAAATATAATATAAAATGAGGTAGATAGGATTTCAGTCCCTTTGTAAAACATAATTGTTGACTATAGTAAATGTGATTGTGGTTACTCTGTTATGACACCTGTATAACTCGAAGGGAACTGACTTCATACATCCACCAGAAAGATCTGAATGATCAGATATTTAAAGGTCATTGCAATAAATAATCTTAGAAATGTGAAGTTAGGTTTGGCAAAAGGGTTTGCATACAGAGATGAAACTTGCTTTGATATTGTGTTCAATAGAATTATATCTTCACAATAAGGCTTATTCCCTTTTTTCAGGAAGAAATTTTGTCCCAGAGACAATATGACAGGCTTTAAAAAACTCACAAGTATTAATGACTTTGTTTGCTTGTGCTATCCAAGTGTTAAATGATCTGAATCCTTCAGGTGGTGACATGAGTTTCTCTGTTTTGACAGGGGAAAGTTCATTTAGAAATGAAGCTTAATGAATTGATCACAGAGACGGGAACTATTTGCCAGCAGCTCGTGGTTCAGTAAGTAATGTCTGTCTGTCAAACTGTGTGTGTGTGCCAACCTTTATGTTTTTAACGTCACAATGCAATAAATTTGACTTCCATAATGCAACAGTGAAACAGGACATTCAATAGAAAGAGGCCTTTTTAAAATATGGATCGATTGTATTTTAAAAGGTGACCCAGATTAAAATATTATTCCTGAGATACTGCTATTTTATGGTTAATGAGTTTTAAGTTGTTACATTGAAGTATTAACTTCGATTCAGACGTCTCTTCTGTTTAGGATAAATGGAAACAAATTAACAAACAAACATTTTCGTCACCTTGGAAAAGGTTCTAGATGACATTTTTGTTAAAATATAGTTATTCATATATTAATTCTATTCTGTTTCATTTTACACATTGTGTGTATTTTATTGTATTAGTTTTTGTGTGTGTGTTTCAACAAACACAAGTCAATAAAGTAAAAAAAATATTTGCTTTATAAAACACATTTCAGAGATGGACAAAGGTGTTGCATTTTAATGATTGGATTTGAAGATATCACTTCTTTCGCGAAACCGTAATCCAAGATAATTTGAATAGTCAAACATGGACGTGTTATGTACTTTAGGTACGTACATTGTGCAGTGAGCAACATGTGATCTCACGTAGATGTTGTGTTGATATCGATGCTTCACAGGTGTGTATGTCATCGAGAAAGGAAGCAAACCTGCGATATTCACTTTCACACCTCTGCAGGGTGTGTATGTGTACTGTGCAAAAAATGTCATTCTTACTAATCATTTTGTATTGTTTTTTTTGTACAAATATCTTAACATCCTTAAATCAAGAAACATTTCTTGACCAGAAAAATGACCTAAGATATTTAGTCTTGTTTTATAAAAGAAAAGATAAGATAAATAATTTTATGTTTAAAAAATCAGATTTTGATTTAAGAAATTTTTAGAACTACAAAACAAGAAATGCTGAGTAATAATTAGTTTATTCCTTCATGGTGTGAAAACCATTTGATTCTACGCAGAGTTCTTGACGTGCGCACGCGTGTGTTTAGTGCTTTCCCTCGCTGTTCATTCACACACTCCCACGGAGCAGATTGACGAAAGAGGAAGTGATGTCGTGACGACAGGAAGTCCGCTCTGCACTGTTCCTGTGGTTTTGCTTTGCCGTCATCATTGCTTTTTTCTCTCTGTTGCTCTTTTACACCTTCCTTCATTACCATTTCATTGGCAGGTTCAGCTGTTGCCATGACAACTACGAGTGCGAAGGACTTCCTGCCTTGGATAAAAAAGCTTCTGCTTTTCCTCCCTTTATCTCACACTTTCATTAATGCGTTCATCTCTTTCTCGCATTCATTCAGATTGGAGCATGTGACATGGACAAATCTCACGGAAACAGATTAAAATGTACTTTGTTTTCTTAATATGTTCTCTCATCCGTGCATGTCTTTCAAAAGGAATTGTCTTTTTTATGTATTAGTTTGGCATTTTTCTTAGTCTGCTATCTAAAAAAGCTTTCCTTTTTTTTAATAGTTTAATGGTTAAAGACATTTTTAAATCTGATCATTTAATAAATATTTGGTCGGATTCATTTAGTTTAATAGCAGTACTTGCACACTCCCTTTATCATTCACCCAAAGATGTGTGACTTGGTTTTGAAAGACTTTGCTTTCTTTTCTGCCTTGTTGAGAAAGTTTGAACGTCCACCAGGATGAATAAATGATGAGAAAAATGTAGTCTTTGTTGCAACAATCCTTTTCTTTCAAATGGGTTGGTGTGCCAGGAAGGGAGTCGTCCTTCTCGCTTCATTGCAAACTCACATTGGCTTTTTTGGTATGGAATATCTGATGGATAAACGTCTTGCCCTAAATTTTTTTTATCATTAAATGAATAGGTCATCGGAAAATAAAAATAACCCCAAACTTGTCGGGGCCAAGTGATCCACTGGACTGTGCGCGACATATTGTGCAGTAGCACTTTCGGCTACCCGCGTTCGAATCCCGGCTCGTGTTCCTTTCCCGGCTTTCCATTCTCCGTGACTTTCTTTCTTCACCTGAACACAATCAGAATAATATTAAAATATATCCTGATGTCCTCCTAGCTTTGTAATCTGAAAGTGCGCTACATTGAAGCAACAAAATTGAACTAGAAAAAATACAATGATAGTCAAAAGTGCCCCAGAACTGTTTGCTGTCCTACATTCTTCAAGTGTCTTTTCATAAAGTATTTTTCCCATCTATGTGAGTCAATGGGAGGCAAGATCGGTTTGGTTAAAAGCATTCTTCCAAATATCTGCTCTGTGTTCACAAGAACAAAGAAATTTTTACACATTTTGAACAGCTCGAAGGGGTTTAAAGACAGAAATTTCATTGTTGGGTTGAAGGATCCTTTAAAAGGGTTATGTTTGTGGATATGTGTAATAGCAGTAATACTATAATGTTTACAAAGTCTAGATATCACATTTTTACTTTTATTATCTCTGTCTGGCTTAATGACATTTGTTTTATTGCAGGATTATTGCGTGTCAAGGTTTGCCATTGATAAGCGGGCAGAACTGTGACCCGTATGCCACAGTAACACTCGTAGGACCAGCCAGGTGGGTTTACACGCGGTTAAAGACATAGTCAAGGTGTTTTTACAGAAAATGTATTGAGAACAGAATTAATTGTTGTGATCTGAGTCCGTCTGTTCCAGCTTCCGAAATGAGTACAGAACATTCGCTCTGATTCAATAATAATATCCTGATGTCTGTCTCTCTCAGGTCTGATCAGAAAAAAACTAAAGTCAAGAAGAAAACCAGTGATCCTCAGTTTGAAGAAACCTTTCACTTTGAGGTACAACATCATTCACTCATTCTATGTAATTCAATTAATGTAAGCTGAATTGTATTTTTTATTCGGTCATGTTTGTGATTTGTTTGTAATAAACATCTTTCTGAACATCTCACATTATGAAAGTTTCCGCAGGTCACAAGGACCAGCAGTTATAAGGCAAGATCACATTTTCAAGTGGAAGAGGAAGACATAGAGAAACTAGAGATCAAGTGAGTTCTAGTTCTAGAGATCAAGTGAAATCTTTCCTTTTTAGTAATGTTTATTTATTTTATTCATTGTTGTTTACACTTTGCTTAGCTAGAAGTAGACTTGTTGTTTTTTGGGTTTTGTTTTGTTAGATCTTTAGTTTTTATTAATATCTATTTATTTAAACTTTGCTTACACCATATCTACACCGGATGTGGGGTGGCGCAATGCGACGCAACAAAAGACAATAACACCTTGTGTACACTAGGCGCAACCGGCACGGCACGACAAAAAAGATTAGAAATGCATTAATATTTTGCCACACTGGATGCGGCGCGACGCAAGACAAACCCATTAAGAACAAGCAGGTTGTCATGTTCCATCGCGCCTGTAGCGTCCGAAGTAGACACGGAGTAAAACGCATTCGAACCTTTTTTATTTTTTACATTTTGTCCACACTGGTTGCAGTGCCGGTCGAGTCCGGTGTAGACACGGTGTAACGGTGTAGCTAGTCGCAGACTTTTATTTGTTATGATTTAAAAAAAACTTGGCACTGATGTGTGACACGTATGTGTTACTTTGAATCGTCCCATATAGCCCTCTACAGACGCTGTCAGGTGAGTGTAGATGAAACCACCAGGCGGCACATTAGATTATGACACTAATGTGTGTGTTTGTGCGAATGTGTGCATGGGTTTGGTGTGTTTTGGTTCGTTTTTTCATCTGTTATTTTTATTTGTGGGCTTGTTTGACGTGGAAGAAAACCCCTTCTTCCTTAGCAAGAGCTTCGTTGAGTAATGAAAAGAAACACGACTAACCCACTTCAGTGCAACTGCGTCTGTGATGTTTGTGTGTGTGCTGAATTTAAGATTCAGTTTGACTGGAAATGGGAGAAGTTGAAGAGATGTGTGATTCATACGGGGGTTGGAGTGTATTAAAAATGAACATTGTGTATGTGTGTTTATGTGTGTAGATGTACATTTAGCTAATGCATGCTCTTTGATGGACTCTCCTGCAGGGTCGAGCTGTGGAATAACGGTAACTTGGCACAGGACGTGTTTTTAGGAGAGACACGGGTTTCTGTGAAAATCCTGAGAAATGACCATGTGCACAGAGCCTGGTAAGAACACACAAATTCACAATCACAGCTTGATAAATCGAAAATTTACTACATATCTGTAATGATTATGCTGGATATGCAATTGCACAACATAATGAGTATCACAATGATTCTACTACATTGTTTTTGACCATTTCCTAAATATAGCTGGGGTTTTGCAATCCCCCTGTTTTGGGGACTTATAAGAGCACCAAGACAAGGTCGCATCTCTAAAGCAGATGTCATAAATTGGCACGTTTAGTTCATCTCTGAGTTCAGCTGGATCCATTCCATAACTCTTATACCACATTTCTTTTGCAACATGGTGTCATTGGCTTTTCTTCATTTTTAGTCCGTAAACAGAGTTTTAAAGAAAAGGCACACCTTGTGGAGATGCAAGTAAGGGAAACGAAAGAAAGGGATAATTTACCCCCAAATAAAACTCCTGTCATCGTTTATTTACCCTCATGTCATTCAAAACCTGTCTAGACAGTTTCAAAGCAACAACTTAAACAGACATTGCACGCTTTTGTGGCCTTCATTTAAAGGACTCATCGGATGAGCACTTTCAACAAGTTGGTATGATTTATTAGGGTCTTCATTAAATGTCTGGAACATATTTTGCTTAAATATGTGAACAAAACACCTTTTGCCTCGTCAAAAACAGCACAAAGTGAGAGCATAACTAGTATGCTGTGATAGATTTTACAACCTAAGGATGAATGATTCGAGACGTTTAAAACGAAACTTAGCAAAACAAAGAGCTTGCCATAGCTGAACATATTAACGCACATAATGTATCAACATACAGATAAACTCCAAGTGTCCATTTGCCAAAAAAAAATAAAGAGTAATTTAACACTGGCAACTTTCATAAACTATCCTTTTCATTTTCTTTATTTTGGCAACATGCCTCATATCTTAGAAACTATTAAGTGAGTGTGCATTTATCATTCTGTAAAGGTTTCCTTCACCCAAAAATGAAAATTCTGTAATCGATTACTCACCTTCGACTTGTTCCAGACAGATTTGACCCCCATTGACTCCCATAGTAGGACACGTTTGTTTATCATTTTTAAACACAAAAGACGACAGTTTTAAGAATGTTGGACTGGGGCACTTTTGACTATGGGTGTCAATCTGTTTGTTTAAAAGCATTCTTCCAAATATCTTTCTCTGCGTTCATCAGAACAAATAAATTTATACAGATCTCGAAGGTGAGTAAATGATAACAGAATTTTCCATTTTGGAAGAAGTAAAATACTTTAAGAAATAACTTAAAGGGATACTCACATATTTTTTGTAACATTTATATGATTGCATTATATATATATTTTTCCTTATTCACTATGGGGGTACTACATTCCCTAATTGTTTTCTGATAGATTGTCTTTTTTTACCTTTTGCATGAAACATTGGATGAATATGGAGACGTAATTATATTGGGTATAGTGAGAAGGCTGAAATGGCAAGTACGGGTCATACCCTGTAATACAGGTGTGCATGCTTCCACACACATCCGACTGTGTGATCTCTGTCAGCTGTAGTGCCTGCAGTCAGTCTGACTGAAGTACACCGATGAAGAGATGAGAAAGGGAGATAACAGCCAATCCCAGCTCTCCACCGCTCTTATCTGCCCAATCAGGCTTGAGAAAACGACATGACGTCAGACCTTAAATGAAAATACTTAAGCAA
Source organism: Triplophysa bombifrons (assembly GCA_029783895.1). NCBI lineage: Eukaryota > Metazoa > Chordata > Actinopteri > Cypriniformes > Nemacheilidae > Triplophysa > Triplophysa bombifrons. Next base: position 18,412,848 of record CM056461.1, read on the forward strand.
TAATATACGTTTTTATACATTTTACTGAGAAAATTTGTTGTGAAATCGTGCAAAAAAAGAACAACTCAGGATATCATTGATAGTTTTTGGGAAGGGTTCGAGAGAACGTGGGTGTGTGTAGGTGTGTGTGTTTTGGGGGATCGTTTCCCTTGTGTCTTAAGACTGGAGATCACAGCGTCCTGCCGGTAGTGTTGTGTAAACACTATACGTGCATGCATTTGTGTGTGTGTGTGTACTGAGTGAACTTGTTGATACTGATCTGCATGTTTTGAATGAGGGCAGTGAGTTTACTGCGTGGGTGAGCTTTTGCATGAACCGAGCATAAAACCAGTCTGCACACATACACTGACACTCGCAAACGCAATCTTGCCAAATTAATTTCTGTACTTTATAGTGTGAGCAATGCAAATGACACTCAGGCTAAAATGCTACATTGTCAGAAACTACTAAGGAGCAGAACATGCTGACAGCTAATAAATTGTTTTTTTGGGTCTCGATCATTTTCAGCCTTCGTTATCTCAGTTTTTGCTGAACTATTGTTCAAAAGAAACTTTTAATTCTTATCAAATGACACAGAAACTTTAAATGATCCTGATATAACAATGATGCATAGTTTTATTTATTCATTTTGCTTTCTGCATTATAGGTACTTGCTGCAGCCTAAAGGCAACGGTACGAAGTCTAAGCCAGACGATCTTGGTTCTTTACGTCTGAATGTAACGTACACGGAGGACAACGTCCTGCCCTCTGCCTGCTACAATGCCCTCCGCAACCTAATGCTCAAATCTCCAGATGTCAAGGTACAGCATCGCCACCCTGCTGCCTGGAGGACTGGAGCACGCTTCATATTGTTCTATATTTTAACATCTGTTTTTATGTTTTTGTCCGTCTCTAGCCCATCTCGGCGTCAGCGGCGCATGTTCTTGGAGATGTTTGTAGGGAGAGTGTAGGGTATGAAGCATTGCTCCCTGTGGTCAGACTGCTGCTCCATCACAACAGACTGCTGACCTTCCTCACGGGTGTAGCTGCTCTGGAGCTAGAGAATACACAGTTGAGTAACACACACACACACACACGTGTTCTTGCTTGTCTAGATCGGGATGTATTTAAAACTTGTGTTGTTATTTAATAATGCTTAATAGTGAGGTTTTCTTAGGCGTGTTTGTACGCACACAACTTGTATGTTTCTCTTTTGATCTAGAGGTATATGCAAACATTTTTAAACAAACTATGAACTATTATTTCATCAACAATAATTTAGATGATAAAACAAAATTGGATTTAAAAATGTTTTTTTGAAATGGATGACTTGAACTGAATAATGATTGATAAATAAAAGCTCAGAAACGATGGAAACTCTTTCGGGGTGAAATGGAGAGACCTCAAGAAACGGGTCGATCAAATACAAGAGTACATTTTTGCAAATCCCAGGCAAAAAATGACTACGTTGAAGATGATTTATCAATGTTTTGACTTTTGTTTAAATTGTTATTCCATAGTTCTGAAGAGTTTGATGATGATTATTCTAGAATGTGGAAAAAAGTATGAATAAAGAATGAATAGGTGACCACAAACATTTTAAATGGAGTTTTGTTATCTGTGTGCTAAGACTGTTAAAGAAATGAATTTAACTTGCATTAAAATTTAAAGCTTTTAAATTATGTGTGATGTGTGATTTAAACGGCAAAAAACAATGTTAAACTTCCATTTAAAGATAGAGTTAAAGGGATACTCCACCCAAAAATGAAAATTCTGTTATGAATCACTGACCCTCAAGTTGTTCCAAAGTTGGTTTAACACAATCTGACAGCTCTGGGGTACCATTGACTGCCATATGTAAAAATTATTGTATGGCATTTTAGGATCTGTTGTACAGAAAAAAAAGCAATTTTGAGGAATTTAGGAAAGCAAACCTTCGACTATCATTAAAATGTTTCCTTCTATGATAGTCAATGATGCTCCAGAACTGTCAGTTGCTAAAAATGACCTTATTCATACAGCAAGTCACTTTATGAATACTAAGAAGGCTTTGTCATAACCAGCTGATGCCAAGCAAACATTATTCTAGTGACTGCTGACTAGATGTTTTATTTTTTTCAGCCATTTTGTCATCCATGTTTGGCTGGGAAAACAAACTCTTTACTCAAGTCATTTAATGGTTTCTGTTTTGTGCAGAGAGGCTAACACCATATTCAGAGGGAATTCTCTGGCCACCCGCTGCATAGACGACATGATGAAGATTGTGGGCCGAAGTTACTTGATTGTCACCCTCAAACCTGTTCTCAATGAGGTCAGCCGTCATTTCTTTAGCTATTTATGTTTATTTAGACATGCAAATTTGTGGCTTTCAATTGTTAACTTGCCAATGCTGATCAGCCTACTATTGCTTTGTTTAAATCAGATCTTTGAATCGAATAAAACCTGTGAGATTGACCCCATCAAATTGAAAGAGGGCGACAATGTGGAGGTCAATAAGGTAAGATGCATGTCGTGGTTTAATTTTTATACGTCATCTCAATGTGAGACGCTTTCAGTGTTTCTAAACAAACTTAGTCATGCACTACAATATTGTACCTAAAATGATGAATTTATGTTCTCAGGAGAATCTTCAGGGCTACGTTCAGAAAGTTTTTACATCTATAACACAGTCTAGCTCCAGCTGTCCTCCTTTAATGTGTGACGTTTTCAGGTCGCTGCGACAGCTTGCATCGAAACGCTTTCCAGGTACGACAGACACAGACAAATCTGCCATTTCATTTTCCGACACACTTAAGTCTTTAGTGGTGTTTACCAAGGCAAGCATTATTATTACCATCTTGTTATGTCTGACATCACACGCCACCACTTCCATGTCCAAACACTCTCTCAGATGCCAAAGGCTATCAATATGATATTGTAAAATGAATTGTAAATAATAACATTGAATCAATATTTTCATATTCAAGACTGTATTTACTGAACACTAGGAGGAGCCAGAGACACAAGCATGACTATAAGATTCTCTGTTTCTCTCACGCTCGCAGCTGATCCTCATGTGCAGTACTCGGCCGTCAGTAGTTTTATATTTCTGAGGTTCTTCGCTGTTACTGTTCTCTCTCCACACACGTTCCAGCTGCGCTCTCATCATCCTGTAAGTGTGAAAACACATAAACACAACCACATTACAGCAAACCCAATGCAATTGAAGCAGCTGTGACAAACATGATTTACTTCTTTTATATATCATGTGACTCATTTATTAATGCCAGGATACACCTATGTTTAAAACAATCATGTTGTTTCTGAGAATGGCATGATCAAAGTATCAGTAAATGAAATGAACTCATGGGAAATCTTTCTCTCTGAATTCCTCTCAGGACCCTGAAATTTCCCGTACTCTAACTCTCATCTCGAAAACCATCCAGTCTTTGGGCAGCTGGGGCAGCCTATCCAAGAACAAACTGGTACGTCAACCATAAGTCACACATCCCACACCAAAACCTTTGGTGTTTTCCACCGTTTTCCCTGGCAGGGCTTTACCTTGGGCCAATCCAGATTATGTGGGGTGTTTTTTATCTTCCTGTTGTTGTTTTTGTTCTGACCTTTTGAATGTTTTGTTTACAGTCTAGCTTTAAAGAAACGTATATGTACGACTTCTTCAAGTTATTCCAAGAAGACGAATGTATAGAAAAGGTTAAAAAGGTGAGTATTAATAGCAAACCAACTCAAGTTTCGTTTCTATTGACAGCATCTCAGCCAAGATGACAATTGCCACCGGAAATCATTTCTGTCCCTCAGTTTGTAAAATTTTTAATTCGCAAGACATTACACAAGATAAACACTGAACAACACTGTTATATGTGACTAGTGTGATAACACAAACCTCATACTTACAAAAGCAAATTTCAATAATCACACCAACAGTAACACTTTGAAGACCTTGTGCTTTGACACCAAAAACAGAGTGTCCAGTCAAATCAGTTGTTCCTCCACTAGAAGGATGACTTCTTGACAGCCCAAAAATAAAAATAAATTGACACAAAACACTTTTTCCAGCATTATCCATGACACAACGCTTCTCCATTTGACAAATTGTTCTGGCTTTTCATGTTTGCATTGTTTTATGGTAGGGGGCGCTATTTCACATCTTCTGAAAGAATACAGTATCTTCAGAACCAAACAACAACCGAATACTCTATTTTGATCATCAAAAAAACTCGACTTAGCTTTTTATTCATAATTTTATTATGAATTTTCTACCCAAAATTCTGAGTTGATTAAAAAGAACAAACAAAGGCTTTTTTAACCATAGATTTTGTTCTTTAATTTGATATGTTGTATATATATTTATAGCAATATTCTGTAAAAATTATCATAAATGTTGCATTTGGCTTCAACAGTTTTTTCAAAATGCTGGTGTGGAAACATTTACAAGTGCTTTAACAAAAACCCTTTGCATTTCTGCTTTGAAACTCTCTGGAATGTCTTGCTTCACAGACTTTCATTCTAAATCCATGTCAATTAATTTAAATATAAAAACGGAGGACAAAACGAAATGATTGAGTGTCGTTATCGACAGCATGTCTCAGATGCTTCCGAGGTTAAAGCCAGAACTTTCCGATGCACAGTCGTGTACAGCTACAAGAGTTTGGATGTCTCATAACTCCATAATCTGTTTGAATCTGCCTTCAGCTAAAATTAGATATTTTCTTGTCTCTCTCTGTCTTAGTTTTTAGATGAGATCTCGTCTAATGTGAGTAAAGAATCCAGCGGCGTTGAGGATTTATTTGTGTTGAAGGAGGGGTGAGTAAAAGATGCCACAGTTCATCAGTCCCAGTCATGTTTGATGAGTTTGACCATGTTACGAGTTTACAGGAAATGCAACGTTTAGTCAGATGCATGTGATTTCTTTTAACAGTGAGGTACATAAGCGGGCCCAGGGCAGAAAACGAATAGGAAAGAAAAACTTTAAGAAACGCTGGTTACGAGTTACCAACCAGGAGCTGTCCTACCACAAGCAGAAAGGTGAGTGATCTCAGTTATGAGTTCATGATAAAGTAACTCCTCCAGTTCAGTTTTGAAATGTGGGCGTCAAACCTCAGACACTTGTTTTTGCTGGCAGTGTTTCACATGGCAAAAGTTGAGATCATGAAAATACATGAACAGAGAGTCACAAATTCTCAAGCTCACATTCTTGTTTGTGTAGCTTCTGGTCGACCCGTTCTGGATGTGAAACAATCTGTTTCCCTTATTTGACTTATGCAATCGCATTTATACCTTGGGTGTGGACTTGTGTTCTCTAGTGTCAGTGGAGCTTCTTAGCAATGTGAGTTGTCCAGTACACTGTGATGATGATAGACATTTTTACTGTTACGAATGCCCCGTAACACAACAAAACAGTGGTCAAATGACATCAAGTTCACCACTTCATAACATCCCAACCATAATTCCCATGTTCCTTTAAGTGAGTTAACTGTGAATCGAAAGACGCAGCAATTCCCAAAATCAGACATAGATTTCAAGGTCACCGACTGTCCCGCACTGTACATGTTGGGTTTGTTGTACAAATAAACATCTTTTAGTTGTTGTAATGTCACAGCATGCCAGCATGATGGTTTGACCTTGTTTTTAGTTTCAGCAGGGGTTACTCGCGTTATCTGTTGTGTGGGAGACCTGATATAAGCTGTATGACTCTGTAACGGCTTTCTCTCTCATCACATGCTATTGCAAGTGCTTATTTAAACAAGGCCCCAACCATCAATATGAAACTGATGATGTGTAATTTTAAGCATCCTTATTTATAAATATGAATCATGGGATGTATCATAGAGAGAGGCGTGTTTTTACTTTGTAAAGTCATCTAATACATAAATAAATAAAGTTAGAAATCTTATGGACATACATACAGCCGCGGAAATAATTAAGAGACTATTTAAGGGACCGTTTTTCAGATTCTGATCACTATTTATTCAAATGCGTTTAGGTAAAATTATCATATTTGTTTCATTCTGTCAACTACTAACAATATTTCTCCCAAATATTGTTTCTTTTTGCATTTATTTGCAAAAAAATAAAAACTGGAGAAACGGGTCAAATTAACAGAAAAGTTGCTCTGTATTTTTTCAGACCTCCAAAACGGCAAAGAAAACAAGTTGATTTTTTTATGTTATAACCTTGATTTTCATCCCATTTGTATTTGTTTTATGTTTTCAATCTTTCACAATGCTGTTGGAAGACTTTATATGCCTCCTGAGGTTTGATTTTGTTGAAATTGAACAGACACTGGACTGGAATAGACACGATACATCTAGAAATGCTGATTGAAGGAAAATGTACAATGGATCTTTGAATGTTTTACATGGCTGTATATTCATGTACAAAAATTTATTTTTATGAAATTTTGTCATTCAGACGTTTTGACTAACCGACAGTGAATGTGCTGTGTGCATAACCAACAATGAATAAAGTAACAACTGTAAAGGCAGGACTTGGGTCACTTTGACACAGACAGAACAGTCTGTGAGAATTATTTCTTTTCAAATGTTGTTTTTCCATGTATCCTGTAATTTAAGAGTGGGTTTATATAACCTGTTGTTTCAGTCCTTTAATCTGCAAATACCGTTGCATATTTATTACCAATGTTTCTAAGTAAGGCTGTCCTCTCCTGTAGCTCAGTTGGTAGGGTATAGAGCTTGCAACATCAAGGTCATTGGTTTGATTCTGGGGGAAATAACTACAAAACATTTGCACTTACTGTAATCGCTTTGGTTAAAATCATCTACCAAATGCAGAAATGTCAATGGAATGTAGATGCAGTAGCTGATCGTGTTAAATGTCAAACCACTATCTTTCATCTTTGCTCTTTCATGTTAGGAAGTTAAAAAACATTTGTTTATATTCGTTAACGGCTTCAATGATATGGCTTTATTTCATTGAAATGAAAGGAAAAAAGTGACGTTTATCCTTAAAAGAAAATGACATGTGTAGCTACATACAAAACTTAAACTATATTATAGTTTACTCAAAATTAGACAAATTTCTTTCAATACATTTTCATTTTCAATTGGTTATCAGCGCCGGAATTCTTTGTTCACATGTTTTAAGAATAACTATGTGTTTAACTGTAAAGCAGGTCTGATAAATACTGATAATGCCAGCGGATGGCAATACAGTCCTATCAGACGTTAGTAAAGATAATTTGAATGTCTGACAACAATGTCTGACATCTCTTGAACCTGCTGAAAGTTTGTATGTGGTTTTGGTTCTCAAGCATTTGCGTATTTTGGCTGCGCTGTGGTACAAATAATGTTCATCAGCTAAAGGGATAAAAATAGGAATTGATCAAACATGTAGAATGCTCATGAGAAACAGCCATGTGTTTGTATTGGCGGGGATGGGCTGGCGGTTTGGCCAGACCAAGTCAGGGGATTATCAAGCATCTGTTTGTGAAGTGCCTTCCCCAGAAGTTTGTCTATGTGTGTCTGGGAGAAAAAGTCCCAGACACTCCCAAACACAGAGGTCTGGGGCTACATTTCCAGTTTAAATTACATTCAAAGTTTTTCTGTAATGTGATAAAAATATATATTTTTTTATTTGCCGTTTTAACCTCATGGATGAATGCATGTTTGTGTTTGTGTCCAGGGAAAGAAGCGTTGTGCATCATTCCTGTAAAAAACATCCTCGGAGTCGAGAAACTGGATGAAAGTGCCTTTAACCGCAAAAATGTGAGTGTCATGCAATTGCGTTTGTTTGGTCTTGTGTGTATATACTGTGAGTACGTGAGAGGATACGTAAAAGTGTCTGCCTAATGCATACATGTAAGTCAGGGTTGGGCAAACTTTTTACCTCGAGGGCCACATACATTTTTCGAATCCTTGTATTCTGCATATTATTCACACATTAAATTAAATCATTTTTTATTTATTCCAAACTGAAATTTGATAACTACTGTAGTGTATGCAATTCCTTCTACCCTGTGTTTTATAAACACTTTTGTATTGAAAAAAAAAATGCACATTGTCATAAGACACATTATTATAATAATTTACGGTATACATCATTTTTATTCTTGACATTTTTCAAATACTCCTCCAATTCAAGGGTGTGCAATTAAATCCCATGGGGCCACATGAGAAAATGGGACTGTTAATTCTCAATTCTGCTCCATCCATCCAACATCAATATGAACGCCCGGGAAGGCGTCCAGGGGGCATCCGGAAAAGATGTCCGAGCCACCTCAGCTGGCCCCTCTCGATTTGGAGGAGCAGTGGCTCTACTCTGAGCTCCTCCCGAGTGGCCGAGCTTCTCACCCTATCTCTAAGGGATCGCCCAGCCACCCTGCGGAGAAAGCTCATTTCGGCCGCCTGTATCCGGGATCTTGTCCTTTCGGTCATGACCCCAAGCTTCGCCTTGCGGCTCAGCTCCTTCTTCACCACGACAGACCGGTACAGCGACCGCATTACTGCAGAAGCTGAACCGATCCGTCTGTCAATCTCCCATTCCATCCTTCCCCCACTCGTGAACAAGACCCCAAGATACTTGAACTCCTCCTCTTGAGGCAGGAACTCTCCACCAACCTGAAGTGGGCAAGCCAATCTTTTCCGACTGAGAACCATGGCCTCGGATTTGGAGGTGCTGATTCTCATCCCAGCCGGCTGCAAACCGTCCAAGTGCATGCTGAAGGCCATGGTCTGATGGGGCAAGCACGACAACATCATCCGAAAAGAGCAGAGATGAAATCGTGTGGTCCCCAAACCCCACACCCTCCGGCCCCTGGCTGCGCCTAGAAATTCTGTCCATAAAAATTATGAATAGAACCGGCGACAAAGGGCAGCCCTGCCGGAGTCCAACCCGCACCGGGAATAAGTCTGACTTACTGCCGGCAATGCGAACCAAGCTCCTGCTCCGGTCGTACAGGGTCCGGATAGCCCTTAGCAAAGGGTCCCGAATCCCATACTCCCGGAGCACCCTCCACATGATGCCGCTAGGGACACAGTCGAATGCCTTCTCCAAATCCACAAAACACATCTGGATTGGTTGGGCAAACTCCCATGCACCCTCCAGCACCCTGGAGAGGGTATAGAGCTGGTCCAGTGTTCCACGACCGGGACGAAAACCACACTGCTCCTCCTGAATCCGAGGTTCTACCATCGGCCGGATTCTCCTCTCAGGTACCCTTGCATAGACTTTCCCGGGGAGGCTGAGAAGTGTGATCCCCGATAGTTGGAGCACACCCTCCGGTCCCCCTTCTTAAAAAGAGGGACCACCACCCCGGTCTGCCAGTCCAAAGGCACTGCCACGCGATGCTGCAGAGGCGTGTCAGCCAAGACAGCCCCACAACATCCAGAGACTTGAGGTACTCAGGGCGGATCTCATCCACCCCGGTGCCCTGCCACCGAGGAGTTTCTTGACTACCTCGGTGACTTCAGCCTGGGAGATGGACGAGTCCGCCTCCGAGCCCTCAGCCTCTGCTTCATCAATGGAAGACGTGACGGCGGGATTGAGGAGATCCTCAAAGTATTCCTTCCACCGCCCGATGATATCCCCATTCGAGGTCAACAGCTGCACACCTCCACTGTAAACAGGATTGGTAGGGCACTGCCTCCCCCTCCTGAGGCGCTGGACGGTTTGCCAGAATCTCTTCGAGGCCAACCGATAGTCCTTTTCCATGGCCTCACCGAATTCCTCCCAGGCCCGAGTTTTTGCCTCCACAACCACCCGGGCTGCAATCCACTTGGCCTGTCGGTACCCGTCAGCTGCCTCGGGAGTCCCACAAGCCAGCCAGGCCCGATAGGACTCCTTCTTCAGCTTGACGGCATCCTTTACTTCCGGTGTCCAGCACCGGGTTCGGGGATTGCTGCCTCGACAGGCACCGGAGACCTTATGGCCACAGCTCCGAGTGGCCGCTTTGACAATGGAGGTGGAGAACATGGTCCACTTGGACTCAATATCTCCAGAGTCCCTCGGGATCTGGTCGAAGCTCTGCCGGAGGTGGAAGTTGAAGATCTCTCTGACAGGGGATTCGGCCAAACGTTCCCAACAGACCCTCACAGTACGTTTGGGTCTGCCGAGTCTGTCCAGCTTCCTCCCCCACCATCGGATCAAACTCACCACCAGGTGGTGATCAGTTGACAGCTCCTCCCCTCTCTTCACCCGAGTGTCCAAGACATACGGCTGGAGGTCAGTTCAAACAACCACAAAGTAGATCATCGACCTCCGGCCTAGGGTGTCCTGGTGCCATGTACACTGATGGACACCCTTATGCTTGAACATGGTGTTCGTTATGGACAAGCTGTAACTAGCACAGAAGTCCAATAACAGAACACCACTCAGGTTGAGATCAGGGGGGCCGTTCCTCCCAATCACGCCCCTCCAGGTGTCACTGTCGCTGCCCACGTGGGCGTTGAAGTCCCCTAGCAGAACGACGGAGTCCCCAGTCGGAGCGCTTTCCAGCACCCCTCCCAGAGTCTCAAAGAAGGCCGGGTACTCTACACTGCCGTTTGGCCCATAGGCGCACACGACAGTGAGGGACCTATCCCCAACCTGAAGGCGCAGGGAAGCGACCCTCTCGTTCACAGGGGTGAACTCCAACACATGGCGGCTGAGTTGGGGGGCTATAAGCAAACCCACACCAGCCCGCCGCCTCTCACCATGGGCATCTCAAGAGTGGTGAAGAGTCCATCCTCTCTCGAGGAGTGTGGTTCCAGAGCCCAAGCTGTGCGTAGAGGTCCCAACTATCTCTAGTCGGAATCTCTGAACCTCACGCACAATCTCAGGCTCCTTCCCTGCCAGAGAGGTTACGTTCCATGTCCCTAGAGCTAGATTCCGCGTCCAGGGATCGGGTTGTCCAGGCCCCCACCTTCGACTGCCGCCCGATCATCTAAGCACCGGTCCCTTACGGTCCCTTCTGCAGGTGGTGGGTCCACCGGAGGGTGGCCCCACGTCGCTCCTTCGGGCTGAGCTCGGGCGGACCCCATGGGGGGAGGCCCGACCACCATGCGCTCGCATACGAGCCCCAACCCCTGGCCTGCTACTGTATCCATTGTTAGCCATATTTACAATGATTCTGGTACTCAAATCTGATTGCATCTGAATAGCATTACACAACAATAGTGACGGATTGCAGAACAGCGAACCACGTCACAGCCGCATTTCTTTCTCCGCGCTCAGGCCGCAAGTGTCTCGTGACGCGCTTTTGATAACAGAAATTGCCAAAGCTCACAACTCTCGTCAAGCCTCACCGCGTCAAAAGACACATGACGCGAATGCAGCGTTTGAAAATCTTTTTTATGTTACCTCATCTGCTAACACGATTTCTCGTTCCGATCTTGTTGATGGCCATCGGCGGTAGAGTTGAAGACAACAGATCCCATCATTCTATGCTCCTTCACAGCGTCATCAAGCTACTCCATTTATGTTGTTTTGATCGTTGTTGTTTAACAGCTTTAAACATTTGCATTTATTTTGTCCAGATGTTTCAGGTAATCCTTTCAGAAAAGCCTCTATATGTTCAGGCTGGGAACTGTGTGGAGGCAAATGGTTGGATCGAGGTGTTAAGTCAGGTGAGCCGCTGTAACCCGGGACGGCTCAGCGCCTTTCACCTCTCTGCTTATGTCAGTGGATCCTGGTTTTGCTGCAAGGAAGCAAATGAAAACGCTCCAGGCTGTAAACCCTGCACGACGTAAGACATTTTATCATGAAAAGTGCTTTATGTTCAAACCTGGACACTCATTCTTTTTTTTCTGTAATACTTTCTGTTTTCACATGTGATTGTGTCGTATAGAACAGTGTTGGCTAACATTCAACTGGACATCGACTGTGACCGAGAAACAGAGAGAATCTTCTCCTTCTTCTCATTAAACCTCTCCAGACTGCAGAAGATGGAGGGTGCGTATAACATCAAACTTGACCCTGTTTGATTGTTTTGATAAGTATTTGTGGTTTTGTTTTGCACAACCACTGCATAGTATGCTAACTAAAATGTTAATTCTCATAATCTTTATGAAATAATCTTAAACATTTCGTCTTGTGCGATACTTTTTCTTTTCTGCTGACATAATCAAGGCTACACAGGTGGGAAAAAATTATATTTAAAAAGATTATCCTATCCTGTGTTTCCAGTCAAACCCTCTTAGAGTCCAACCCTTATATTCTCCCTGAGTAACAGTCAAAAGCTTGAAAACATCAACTCATTTTTCCAGAGAAAGTGTACTGACCAATGCTATTTTTTTCAGTCTATTTTTACTGCACAGCACAGAGTTTTTAAACGTGAAAGCACATGTATCATGGTCAAAATTAACAGGAATTGACACAGAAATGCAGTAATTGCACCATGAATGCATATAAATGAAGTTTACTACCTTTTTTTTATGTTATTTGTTTAATTAAGCAATAAAAGCAAGTCTCCTGCGCTGGTTCAGAGAGTGAACCCAAAGTCTGCGCCTCGCTCTTTTCCGCAACCTTCTTAGCAACGTATACAACGTGATAGCCTTTCTTCTATCAACAACTCGCACTAAACAAAACAAAGAATCACAATGGTGAACATAGCGTTTCATAAACCTTTTATTTTTCGAGTAATCAACCAAACATTGGGAAGTTACTTAACCATTGTTGACTCAATCACATAGAAGACGCGGACCGCTAGCGCGCAACAAACGTAACGTAGTATCTGTTGAAACATGATGCCAAATGACGGATCTGTACAGCATACGTGGTGCTCTACGCATGGCATACGTACTGCACACGGAGAAAGAAAATTACACTTATGAACTGTCAATATCATAAGTTCATCTCATAAGTTTTTTTAATCATTTAAAAGAGCAATGTGGAGATTTTAGCATTATCTAGCTGTGAGATTGCGAATTGCAATCTCCCTCAATTTCGAAGCACAATGGTGTCTGACACAGGTCTAATGCTGCGGTCAGAATAGACTTTTTGCATGCAAAATTCGCTCGACGGTACTGCGAAAATAGGCTGAAGCGATTCCTCTATCCTTAACATCACGCTGTGACGTTTTGATCTTCTATTGGTCTGAAGCATTCGCTGCATATGAATGGAAGAAAATGGATGACCGCTGCATAAGACATTTTCGCTTCTTTGCCGAAGGGATAACGAATATACGAGATGCGCTCTTGTAGAGCAGTTTGTCCGTTTAGGGCTACTGTAGAAACAACATGGTGAATTCCCCATAAGGGGACCCGTGGTGTATGTAGATTGAAATAGCTCATTCTAAGATAATAAAAACCTAACGCTTCATTATAGATTTATACACAATAGATCCTCCACAAAATGACACGCTGCACCTTTAACATACTTGAGTAAATATATAAAATAACACATTATGTATTATATTGTAATATAATTTGAAGAATAATTCTTATTGTTAATATAAGCGCTTTGTTCCAATATATGGAAATGTTTTATTAACATGTGTTCTCATTTGTATAGCGATTTTTACAATATGATATTGTTTCGAAGCACCTCAACATGAAAAACATGAAAAACAGCTTTACAAAAAGATATTGAATATTTAGAAATAATAAAATTTTGCACAATCTCTAAATAAACTTCATGAAGTTCATCATAGGATACTATTTGTCTCCTTTTTTTTGTCCAACCCCGTTAAAAAATACATGGAAGTTTTGTAAAGAAATTCATACATTGGCAAACCTCAAGCGTACTCAAAAATCCCAACTTTTCCCTCAAAACAAATCCTTCAGATCAAAGGGTCTTTTAATGTCATGAGAAAAATGTAGTCAAGTGTGTCTAAACTTTTGACTGGAACCATACGTCACTTGAAGTTAAATGCCTTGCAATCTTTTCTTCCTATTCTCTCGAAACCTGTGTTGGATGGTTCCAGACATTTACAGAGGTTGTGTGCAATTGACACGTGACCGCTTCTATATGTGTGTCCGCAGATGCCTGTGCCGGTATGTCTGTGTATCTCGGTCAGCAGAAAGAGCAGGAGGAGTATTCGGCCTTCACTATACAGGACCCGAAAGAGACCTTCCGTACTATTACTGAGCTCAGATCCGTGCTGGAGGACCTTCAGGCTCATCACGACTCGAAGGGGGCGCTGACCGATGAGCCAGGCACTATGTAAGATACCTACTATATTTTCAAAAAGACATTCTTGCGTCCTTATGTTATATTTGAAGTATACTGATACACAGATGAGCAAAGCATACTGTATCCCATTATTCATTTAATTTGACCCTCCATATCAAGTGGAACCACAATTATCATTCCTGATGCAAGCCTATAAGTATAATATGTTGTTTTTGTTTGCAGTGAGAATCCTATTGTGGGAAAGACTGCATAACACTGTGGCTGCAAGACCAAGTGATACTGATACAGCCACAACAGCAGATGGCGCTGTGTTGGTCGACATGTAGCGGCAGAACCTCTGAGAACATTCAGAGAAGCGCCGCCAGCGTCCACACGTGATTGAATCAAACCTCTCCAGATAATAGGTCTTCTGGCCAGTCGAAAGTGGAATGTCTGTGAGTCCCTATCAACGGAAACATCTAAGCTCTTTTCTGTGTGTGCCCATCTCATCTCAGTCTTATATCAGTTGTTTAGTAACCTCAAGCACCGGTCGGCACAGTGCGAAAAGATTCTCATCACTTCTTATTCATTCCTAACCAGTCTGTGAAAGTCCAGACATCACCAATTTGTCTGAGAAATTATAGCTGCTAAAATCCTCTATGAAAGAACTTAATCTTTGATTTTTTTAATGCTTCGTCCATCAATGAATAATCCTACAGTCCTTTCACACAGTCAGATTAACTCTGTCAAAGGGAATTTTTGTATTTTTATACCTTTATGCCATTTCCGTGAGTGTGTGTATGATTTTCTATATGTGATGGATAGAATGAATCTGCCTTATAAATTCAGTAGAGGTACTAACAGTCCCACACTCGTGTCTGAATTAGGGAGTAAAGCAGAAGCACTTTAGATATTTGGAATATTCCAAATGAGATCGTTTTAGATACGTGGTATCAATCTTTTTTTCCCAATATTGATCAGTTAAATGATCAGGTTCTGTAGATAACCTTCATATCCTGTAGATTTTTACTAGCTATTTTTCTTACGCCAAAGAAGTTGTTTTGTAGGTTTTCATGACTTGAAAAGGGTACAGGTGTAGTTTTCTAAAATGACAGAAATTTTAAATACAGAAAATGGATATCTATATTTCATTGACGTATGTTTTGGGGGCATCGTACATTTTGATACACCATGAAGAAAATTTCAATCAATCAACTTTCGTAAATGTATTTTCTCATAACAAATGTTTCCATATTTTTTGGTACGCTGTGATAAGCTCTGTGCCAAAACCTAGCAAGCCTGCCGACATTTGAAGACAGGTACGCTCCTCGAAGGGAATCTCATAATGCCTTGCCACAAATCAAGCAAAATGTGAAGACTGTCACCCGATGTTTTGTGTACTTTTATAGTTTTTATTAGAGTATCACAATGTTAGTTTAGCAACATGCTGACATCAAACTTTATTGGAATAAATTGTGAAAGAGTATTTGTGTGAAGTACACAAATTTCAACATTACAAAATGACAATTAATTAACACATTAGTCATATGTGATGTCAATGACACTTAAGATTGTCCCTTAAATTGTAGCTACCTATGTAGGCAGTAGACAGCAAGCAGCTCACTAAGGTTTGAAACAGAGCTGTAATCCTAGTTTTTATGTGAAGTCACAATCGCATGTGTCACGTCTGTGATGTCACGGTTGTGCTGTAATGTTTTGTGGGATTGTCCTGTCTATCTCTCACCAACTTGCTGATCATTACAGTGGTATGACTTTATTTTACCGTCTTGTTCTGACTATGTACTTACCATTGAACTATTTAGGTAACAACCCTGAACTTAAACCTAACCCATAGTGAGTACATGGTGTTTGGTAGTGTAAGTACATTGTAAGTGCATGTACTGTCAAACAAAGTGAAACCATTACAGGTCTCTATCTTTCCTGTAGCTCAGTGGTAAGACCATGGCGTCAACAACATCAAGGTCTTGGGTCCCACGACCTTGTTATTCGAACTTAACAAATGTATAGGATAATGCAATGTAAGTCGCTTTGGATAAAAGAGTCTGCAAAATGCATAAATGTAAATGTCTGCACATCATATACATCTAAAAATAACCCTGTGCTCTAAACCCAATCACATCAGTTTTGTGTGTCTTTGCTGCAATGTATTTGCAGACTGTTAGGTGCTGTTTGCCTTTTTGTATACTACATGCATAAAGCCGCGGAAAAAATTGAGACCATTTCAAAATAATTTTCAGTTTTGTAAGAATTTTGTATTTATAGGTGTGTGTTTAGTTAATATGATAATTTTTGTTTCATTCTGTGAACTAGCAATATTTCTCCCAAGTTTCAAATAAAAATATTGTTTCTATTTGCATTTATTTGCAGAAAATAAAAACTGAAATAAGACGAAATAAGTGAAAATAACAGACCTCAGACCCCAAATACTGCAAAAAAAAACACGTTCATATTCTCTTTTAAGGAATACAACAATCATATTTCTACATGTATTTAGGACAAGTTAAAAAAACAAATTTGATAACTGTTTTAATGTGTCTTATCATTCTCTCAGTCTTTGATGGATGACTTTGACACAACTTGAAATTCAACAGACACTGGGATGAAATTACCATCTAGAAATGCTGATTAAATGAAAATTTTGAAAGGTCTCTTAATTTTTTCCGCGGCTGTATGTTCCTCTAAATCAGTAATTCTCACACTGCTGCATTATGATCCAAAAACAGCTCTTAGAAATCAGGGAACTTTGTCTAATGTTGTCAATCTGCAAAATCATTAAAATGAAAGGAAAAAAATTAACACAACAAAAGGGACGATTAAACACTTTACATATTTTTGGTTATTTGTGTACAATCAAACTGTGGCATTTTACTTAAATTCATTGTTGGATAGAAGCTAAGCTAAATGACTCAAAATCTGGTTGCATGACAATGTCTTCATCTTTAAAAAGAGTTAGCAAAACTATGCAAAGTACAGGAATCTACAACCCTGATAAGATTAACTATCTGTTTACCAATGGAAGTTTTGTGAATTAGCCAAGCATGTTACCATTCAAATCTGGTATGACAATTTTGGGTCCTAAAGCAAAATCAGCGGAGAAGCACTGGTGCAGACAAACTGACAGCTAGCATATAGCTACATGTTAGCATGCAAGTATGTATCAAATTGAAGTGTCTCACCTTTTACGTTTCTTAAAAGACAACTTTCCAAAATAAAATAAAATGATTTAAAAAAGTAATCTGTAAGAAGATCCAAAGTACATCAAAAACTAATAGATTAATTCAGCATTGATAAAAAATGATGCAACGTTCCCAATCCAGTTAAAATGTTGAATGTCAGAATATATGTTTATTTGATCCATCAAATGTGTGTCATTTCTATATGTTTATCTTTTGTCATATTTGTGATGTTTCGATTTGTATAGCACACTGTAAAGTCTGTGTTTTGATGGATAGGAAGATGAATGTTCATGTGGTACACTGAGGCTTCAGCACAAATGTGGGAGTGATGGACCTTCATTCATAACTGTGGTAAAGCCACTTTAGTTCACTTAGCACTGCGCCACAGGCCTGCTTTATTCTTTAAGTTACTCTGTACTCATTCAATGCCCACCATCTTTCATCGTCTGGGCATACATTCATACAAACTCAACATGCAGAGAACATTTCAACCAGTATCCAGTGGCCTTTAAGAAACCCATCACAGTCTAAAGATTGGTATATAACATTCCCAGTTTAGCACTTAGAACAATGCAGACGATTAAATTTTTTCTTGAAGTTTTTAACTGAACGGTACAAATCTACAATCGCCCTGTTGAAATGGTTGCTTGTGTTTCACAAATGTGTAAGTCTTTTGAAAACCGTGTCGTTTGAATAATGCATTTCTTAAATTATTTTATTTTTAGATTGATAATGTAGGTCTATAAAACTGCTATAAATATTTGCACAGATTTGACCACTTGTTTGTTTTTACTCCTGATTTTCTTCCAGCGTATTACTAACTGTACTTGACATGTTTGCTTCATTTTGTTATTTAAATGTTTTTATACTATTATTTTCACAATACGAGCTCACATAATTCCTCTGTTATTAGTCCTGTGGAATTAATTTGCAATAAATCTATTGTTTGTGCGTCTTTGTGTCGTTTATCATTTTGCACAGATCACAATTGTCGCACAAGTCAGTTTATTGTTGGATTGGATTGGATTGAATATAAAATGTGGTGGTTGGTTGTGAAAATGTAACCCTGTGATGTCATTTCAGAGATCATTTCAATTGGTTCTAGCTCATTAGACATGATGAAACAGTGCCTGGTAGCCCGTTTGAAATCAGCTTCTTGACATGACTGGAGTATCCAAATACTTTGTGGTAGCTTTAAGGAAAACGACAACATCACTTTTAACGTTTCTCCCCTTAAAAATCTACAAAATTCCACCAAAACAAGAAAACAAACAAAAGCCACACATGCTCTGTCCTTATTGTCAAGCATGATACGATCAACATAGTGCAAAGTGAAGGATCAACAAAATTATCATAAGTTCCACTTGAGAAATGCTTGTAAAAATAATTCTGTGGCTTTAAATAATTTAAAACTAATTGTTTTATGTCAAAACTAGACTTTTAAAAACCTATTAAGCAGTTTTATTTTTAAGAGTGCTTAATCCTTCAAAGCTATGGAAGGTATAATCCACAGCTAGCCGTGCATTAAAGTTTTTTTTGGATCAGACGGGCAAAAATGATTTTTCAGTTTTAATGCACACACTCCAGCCAATCAGAATCAACTATTCAAACAGACCACAGTATAACTTGGTAATACTCAAGGCTGTTAGGAGAATTGGATGTGTTGCAATCAAACTGACACAACATGTTGTGTTTTTCTGTAAAACACTATGAAATACACAGAATGATTAAGAAATATATGTTTTTCCATTAAAATAGAAGTCGCAATGTAACATACGATTGCTTCTGCTGCTATTATTTATGTTTTTGTTATGAGTCTTTTTCCAAAAATATATTTACATGGCCCAAATTACGTTTATTATGGTGAATTTCATTATGCTTGAAGGTCCAGTGTATGAAATTTAGCGGGATCTAACGGTGAGGTTGTGAATTGCAACCAACGGCTCACTCCACCTCCCTTTACGATGGCTGACACAGAACTTAAGATGTCGTCACATTTTCGCGTCCTTGCCGAAGAACATAACATATTTACTCTGTAGTGCAGTTTGTCCGTTTAGGGCAATTCTGAGGTAATTAAAACGCAACACTTCATTGTGTAAGGTCTTTATACACCTCTGAACACATAGTTATATTATATTGCATTTCTGTCAATACATCCTCCAAAAATTACACAAAGCGTCTTTAAACAAACTTCCACTGGAATGAAAAACAGATATTCCTTTTCAAGCTTACTCTACTGGCTGAACTCAATGAATTTCAGGCTGTAGCTTGTTTATGGTGCATATGTTTGTGTAACAATCGTCACGGTGGGACAGTAGGTGACTGAGAAACTGTAGGAAGAGGTTTTGCAGACAGGGCTGTTGAATAGCTTGACAGTCTCAGAGAAGAGTTCAAAAATTTGGTTGTTCTGGGTTAAATTGTTCTTAACTTCATGCCAGATGGAAAAGACTGTGACCAGCCTCAGGAATGAACTGTGCTTTCATCACTACCCAACAGAGACAATATCTTTACTGTGCACATGTCGTTCAGGATTGAGGAATTGCATGCAGATACTTTTAATGTATCAGTACAACATAATAACACAATACACATAAGAAAACTTGGTAACGCTTTAGGTTACAGCCCGCAATGTAACGCATATTTAAACAGGATTTGCAGCGTCATAAATTGTAACAATAATGAACCATTACAATACAAATCTATAGATAAAGGTTGAACAATATGCAAAGTTTGGGGAATAAAGGGGTAAAAGGGTAAAATTACAAAACGTATCTATCTAGTCAACATCTGACTGATCTGTTCTGACTCTATCTTATCTACTCTTAAAAAAAATGAATGAATGAATGGTTTGTATACTGTGTTAGGTTATATGGAACCAGTCTTCTTTTTTTGATTGTACTTCTGCTTTTGTTGTACTTATGCTGTCCCAATTGCTTCCATTGCCTACCCCACCTGTAAGTCGCTTTGGATAAAAGCGTCTGCTAAATGACAATGTATTAAAAAAAACAGCTAACCAAATCTAACTGCTCTGTTTATAATCTCAAAAGACACATTTTACACATTAAAACTCATCAAAATTACTCATAATTGAAAGAAATTATTTGTGGCTAACAATCCTATAATCTTAAAAAAAAAATCGAATTTACAGTTGACAGGCGTGCTTCAAAAACTGTGCAAAAACTGAACGCATTTCAGTTTTAAAATACTATTTTCCATTATTCACCAAACTTTACATAATGTTCCTATTTACCTACAGATATGTACTTTAGAGGTACATTATTGTTACAATTAGTTATTCTGTAAATTCTGTTTAATTATGTGTTTTTTTGCGGGTCATATCTAAACCGTTACTGAAAACTGCGTGTAATGTGTATAAGTACACTGTAATTAAGACATGTAATATAGAGTGACACTGAGACTTTGTTGTATTATGATCTTTTCTGTTCTATTCTCTCATTTACTGTATATCTACCTGTATCTGGACTTGCATGAGGGTTAATAAATTGTGAGAGGCTTTTTATGATAATACCACTGGCACATTTATTGAACTATCTTTCTTTGTGTTCCACTGAAGAAAGAATCAAATACATGTTTTGGGTGAATAAATATTGACAATTTTTTTGTTTGGGTTATCTCTTAAAGGGGAGTCAAGTCTAAATGTGTAAGGTTTATAAGAAACACACACTTGCATCACAGTACCCAGATTGTTTAGGTGGAGAAGTTGGAGGTCTTGTTGGGTAGCAGGTTATAGAGGGGGGCAAAGGGGGGTGGGTTGGTCTGTGTTTGGGACATATCTGAAGTCTATTGAAAGTCTATTGATATCCTGTCTGTTGAAAACTGGATCCAGCTGATGCAGGTGAGATGTAGAGTGAGTCCCTCTGCAGGTCAAAACATGAACAATTAGACTTTCAAGTGCACAAACAGTGTTACTTATCACACTAACACACACACACACGCACACACACGCACACACGCGCACACGCACGCACACACACACACACACACACACACACGCACACACACACACACACACGCACACACACACGCACACACACACGCACACACACACGCACACACTCATAAATATGATAAATAATGCATTTCAAATTGATGGAATAATTTTCATCTAATATAACTTAATTATAACATTGTTAAATTACAAAAAAATTGGATATAAATGTTGATTTTAGTTTACAATTGTATTAAATAAAAGAAATAAATAAATCTAGCACAGCGCATGTGGGAAATTGGTCGCCATGTAATTATACAGTTTAATAGTGATTATACTGTACATTGTATTCACAAAAATGTTGGGAAGGTTCATACAATCGACAAACCCAACAGCTGGGTTATAACTTATCTTCAGTTGTTTTAGCCCATTGTTGGGTCAAATATAAATATTTTCTGGGTTATTTTGTCCATTTTTGACCAAATGTTTAGAGTTAAAAAAAGATAAAAAAAAGATTGCCTAAATACCCTGATCTCTCATGTTTGATTGATGCTGGGTGACCATGTAACTCCTGACGTTTCTGATTTTTTGGAATTTCAAAGACACTGGAATTGAATGACCAGCATACCTAATCTGTAGTACTGCTTAATAAAGGCAAAGTTTCAGTGGTCTTCTTAATTTTGCTTTAGGTTTGTTTGTAGTTTTCATCATAAGCGTGTCTAATATAAGATGCTTGGGAGCTGTGTTTGAATTGGCCAGACACATTTATGTGGTTATTCTTCCAAAAGCAACTCAAAAGTAGCCTTCTCAATGGGAATGAGGTCTGCTGAGGGATCTGTGATCTGGGATTGGTCAGACATCTGGCCAGAGCTCTCGGCAGGGCAGGGGTCTGATCTGGACAAGCCCAGGGATCAGTGTATTTAGGCAGGGTTAACTGTGGGAATTTGGACAGGGACTGTTCTGTCCACACATCACACTGACAGGGGATATTCTTGGGAGTCTCATGTGAAATTGTAATGGCTCGAAAGCCTGTCGACATCATAGCATAAAAGACGATAAATGTGTACAGAATCTGTGTGTGTGTCGTTGAACTGACCGGGTAGAGCTGATGTCTAATCTGTGAGCTGGCCTCCATTAGCAGAGGTGCAGTTGGAGATGAAAAGTTTCCCCCTTCAAATGACAAGAGAGATGAACTCCCCCACCAGGGCACATCAGGACAGACACCCCCACTTTTCTGCCAAGAGAACAGCACAAAACAAGTACAACCTGTTAATGTAAGGGCATTTATTAAACGTGTCATATGGCGTGAATACATGTTTTCTGTGTTTTTGGTGTGTTACGTCGCCCATGCATGTATTTGACACGTAAAATTGCAAAAATGAAAGTGTCGGAACAAAAGATGCATTCTATCTAAAAGCAAATGCTCATCCAGACCTGTTTCAAACGTTTATTCACTCTGGTGTAATCACACCCCCATAAATCTACATCAGTTCGTGGTAGAACGATGAGCTTTGTAAATCAGAGAGGCAGGGCAAAGAGTAGATACAAACATGCACAGTATGTGGAACTACAGCATTTTTCAACCTTAAATCGTGTAAACACATCTAGAACAAACCATAATATTAGTTTTAGTTTTGTAATACGAACCCTTTAA